>CATQJP010000001.1:0-634000 GCA_958299785.1 Medicago lupulina
AATGTGTTGAAAATAAAGTCTTGCCGATTACTTTTGAAATAGTAACCGACGAATGTGCTGATAATAAATCTTGCCGATTACCTTTGAAATAGTAACCGACGAATGTGTTGAATATAAAGTTTTGCCGATTACTTTTGAAATAGTAACCGACAAATGTGCTGAAAATAAATCATGCCAATTACTATTGAAATAGTAACCGTCAAATGTGCTGAAAATTAAAGTCTTGCCGATTACTTTTGAAATAGTAACCTGACGAATGTGCTGAAAATAAATCATGCCGATTACTTTTGAAATAGTCACCGACGAATATGCTGAAAATAAAAATCTTGCCGATTACTTTTGAAATAGTAACCGACGAATGTGCTGAAAATAAATCATGCCGATTACTTTCGAAATAGTAAGCGACGAATATGTTGAAAATAAAAATCTTACCGATTACTTTTAAAATAGTAACCAACGAATGTACTGAAAATAAAACATGCCGATTACCTTTGAAATATTAACCGACGAATATGTTGAAAATAAAAATCTTACCGATTACTTGTGAAATAGTAACAAAGGAATATGCTGAAAATAAAGTCTTGCCGATTACTTTTGAAATAGTAACCGACAAATATGTTGAAAATAAAAATCTTGTCGATTACTTTTAAAATAGTAACCGACAAATATGTTGAAAATAAAAATCTTGCCGATTACTTTTGAAATAGTAACCGACGAATGTGCTGAAAATAAATCATGCCGATTACTTTCGAAATAGTAAGCTACGAATATGTTGAAAATAAAAATCTTACCGATTTCTTTTAAAATAGTAACCAAAGAATGTACTGAAAATAAAGTCTTGCCGATTACTTTTTAAATAGGAACCGACGAATATGTTGAAAATAAAAATCTTGTCGATTACTTTTAAAATAGTAACCGACAAATATGCTGAAAATAAAAATCTTGCCGATTACTTTTGAAATAGTAACCGACGAATGTGCTGAAAATAAATCATGCCGATTACTTTTGAAATAGTAACCGACGAATATGTTGAAAATAAAAATCTTGTCGATTACTTTTAAAATAGTAACCGACAAATATGCTGAAAATAAAAAATCTTGCCGATTACTTTTGAAAAAGTAACCGACAAATATGCTGAAAATAAAAATCTTGCCGATTAATTTTGAAATAGTCACCGACCAATATGCTGAAAATAAAAATCTTGCCGATTACTTTTGAAATAGTAACCGACGAATGTGCTGAAAATAAAAATTTTGCTGATTACTTTTGAAATAGTAACCGACGAATGTGCAGAAAATAGATCATGCCGATTACTTTTGAAATAGTAACCGACGAATGTGTTGAATATAAAGTCTTGCCGATTACTTTTGAAATAGTAACCGACAAATGTGCTGAAAATAAATCATGCCAATTACTATTGAAATAGTAACTGACAAATGTGCTGAAAATAAAAGTCTTGCCGATTACTTTTGAAATAGTAACCTGACGAATGTGCTGAAAATAAATCATGCCGATTACTTTTGAAATAGTCACCGACGAATATGCTGAAAATAAAAATCTTGCCGATTACTTTTGAAATAGTAACCGACGAATGTGCTGAAAATAAATCATGCCGATTACTTTCGAAATAGTAAGCGACGAATATGTTGAAAATAAAAATCTTACCGATTACTTTTAAAATAGTAACCAACGAATGTACTGAAAATAAATCATGCCGATTACTTTCGAAATAGTAAGCGACGAATATGTTGAAAATAAAAATCTTACCGATTACTTTTAAAATATTAACCAACGAATATGCTGAAAATAAAGTCTTGCCGATTACTTTTGAAATAGTAACCGACGAATATGTTGAAAATAAAAATCTTGTCGATTACTTTTAAAATAGTAACCGACAAATATGTTGAAAATAATAATCTTACCGATTACTTTTAAAAAAGTAACCAATGAATGTGCTGAAAATAAAGTCTTGCCGATTACTTTTGAAATAGTAACCGACGAATATGTTGAAAATAAAAATCTTGTCGATTACTATTGAAATAGTAACCGACAAATGTGCTGAAAATAAAAGTCTTGCCCATTACTTTTGAAATAGTAACCGACGAATATGTGCTGAAAATAAATCTTGCCGATTACTTTTGAAATAGTAACCGACGAATGTGCTGAAAATAAATCATGCCGATTACTTTTGAAATAGTAACCGACAAATGTGCTGAAAATAAAAGTCTTGCCCATTACTTTTGAAATAGTAACCGACGTACATGCTGGAAATAAAAATCTTGCCGATTACTATTGAAATAGTAACCCACGAATGTGTTGAAAATAAAGTCTTGCCGATTACTTTTGAAATAGTAACCGACGAATGTGCTGAAAATAAATCTTGTCGATTACCTTTGAAATAGTAACTGACGAATATGCTGAATATAAAAATTTTGCTGATTACTTTTGAAATAGTAACCGACGAATGTGCAGAAAATAGATCATGCCGATTACTTTTGAAATAGTAACCGACGAATGTGTTGAATATAAAGTCTTGCCGATTACTTTTGAAATAGTAACCGACAAATGTGCTGAAAATAAATCATGCCAATTACTATTGAAATAGTAACTGACAAATGTGCTGAAAATTAAAGTCTTGCCGATTACTTTTGAAATAGTAACCTGACGAATGTGCTGAAAATAAATCATGCCGATTACTTTTGAAATAGTCACCGACGAATATGCTGAAAATAAAAATCTTGCCGATTACTTTTGAAATAGTAACCGACGAATGTGCTGAAAATAAATCATGCCGATTACTTTCGAAATAGTAAGCGACGAATATGTTGAAAATAAAAATCTTACCGATTACTTTTAAAATAGTAACCAACGAATGTACTGAAAATAAAACATGCCGATTACCTTTGAAATATTAACCGACGAATATGTTGAAAATAAAAATCTTACCGATTACTTGTGAAATAGTAACAAAGGAATATGCTGAAAATAAAGTCTTGCCGATTACTTTTGAAATAGTAACCGACGAATATGTTGAAAATAAAAATCTTGTCGATTACTTTTAAAATAGTAACCGACAAATATGTTGAAAATAAAAATCTTGCCGATTACTTTTGAAATAGTAACCGACGAATGTGCTGAAAATAAATCATGCCGATTACTTTCGAAATAGTAAGCGACGAATATGTTGAAAATAAAAATCTTACCGATTACTTTTAAAATAGTAACCAACGAATGTACTGAAAATAAAACATGCCGATTACCTTTGAAATATTAACCGACGAATATGTTGAAAATAAAAATCTTACCGATTACTTTTAAAATAGTAACAAAGGAATATGCTGAAAATAAAGTCTTGCCGATTACTTTTGAAATAGTAACCGACGAATATGTTGAAAATAAAAATCTTGTCGATTACTTTTAAAATAGTAACCGACAAATATGTTGAAAATAAAAATCTTGCCGATTACTTTTGAAATAGTAACCGACGATTGTGCAGAAAATAGATCATGCCGATTACTTTTGAAATAGTAACCCACGAATGTGTTGAAAATAAATCATGCCGATTATTTTTGAAATAGTAACTGACGAATGTGCTGAAAATAAATCATGCCGATTACTATTGAAATAGTAACCGACAAATGTGCTGAAAATAAAAGTCTTGCCCATTACTTTTGAAATAGTAACCGACGAATATGTGCTGAAAATAAATCTTGCCGATTACTTTTGAAATAGTAACCGACGAATGTGCTGAAAATAAATCATGCCGATTACTTTCGAAATAGTAAGCGACGAATATGTTGAAAATAAAAATCTTACCGATTACTTTTAAAATAGTAACCAACGAATGTACTGAAAATAAATCATGCCGATTACCTTTGAAATAGTAACCGACGAATATGTTGAAAATAAAAATCTTACCGATTACTTTTGAAATAGTAACAAAGGAATATGCTGAAAATAAAGTCTTGCCGATTACTTTTGAAATAGTAACCGACGAATATGTTGAAAATAAAAATCTTGCCGATTACTTTTGAAATAGTAACCGACAATTGTGCAGAAAATAGATCATGCCGATTACTTTTGAAATAGTAACCGACGAATGTGTTGAAAATAAATCATGCCGATTATTTTTGAAATAGTAACCGACGAATGTGCTGAAAATAAATCATGCCGATTACTATTGAAATAGTAATCGACAAATGTGCTGAAAATAAAAGTCTTGCCCATTACTTTTGAAATAGTAACCGACGAATATGTGCTGAAAATAAATCTTGCCGATTACTTTTGAAATAGTAACCGACGAATGTGCTGAAAATAAATCATGCCGATTACTTTTGAAATAGTAAGCGACTAATATGTTGAAAATTAAAATCTTCTCGATTACTTTTAAAATAGTAACCGACAAATATGCTAAAACTAAAAATCTTGCCGATTACTTTTGAAATAGGAACCGACGAATATGTTGAAAATAAAAATGTTGTCGATTACTTTTAAAATAATAACCGACAAATATGCTAAAAATAAAAATCTTGCCGATTACTTTTGAAATAGTAACCGACGAATGTGCAGAAAATAGATCTTACTGATTACTTTTGAAATAGTAACCGACGAATGTGTTGAAAATAAATCATGCCGATTATTTTTGAAATAGTAACCGACGAATGTGCTGAAAATAAATCATGCCGATTACTATTGAAATAGTAACCGACAAATGTGCTGAAAATAAAAGACTTGCCCGTTACTTTTGAAATAGTAACCGACGAATATGTGCTGAAAATAAATCTTGCCGATAACTTTTGAAATAGTAACCGACGAATGTGTTGAAAATAAATCATGCCGATTACTTTTGAAATAGTAAGCGACGAATATGTTGAAAATAAAAATCTTCTCGATTACTTTTAAAATAGTAACCGACAAATATGCTAAAACTAAAAATCTTGCCGATTACTTTTGAAATAGGAACCGACGAATATGTTGAAAATAAAAATCTTGCCGATTACTTTTAAAATAGTAACCGACAAATATGCTAAAAATAAAAATCTTGCCGATTACTTTTGAAAAAGTAACCGACAAATATGCTGAAAATAAAAATCTTGCCGATTACTTTCGAAATAGTCACCGACCAATAAGCTGAAAAATAAAAATCTTGCCGATTACTTTTGAAATAGTAACCGGCGAATGTGCCGAAAATAAATCATGCTGATTACTTTTGAAATAGTAAGCGATGAATATGTTGGAAATAAAAATCTTACCGATTACTTTTAAAAAAGTAACCAATGAATGTGCAGAAAATAAAGTCTTGCCGATTACTTTTGAAATAGTAACCGACGAATATGTTGAAAATAAAAATCTTGTCGATTACTTTTAAAATAGTAACCGACAAATATGTTGAAAATAAAAATCTTGCCGATTACTTTTGAAATAGTAACCGACGAATGTGCTGAAAATAAATCATGCCGATTACTTTCGAAATAGTAAGCGACGAATATGTTGAAAATAAAAATCTTACCGATTATTTTTAAAATAGTAACCAACGAATATGCTGAAAATAAAGTCTTGCCGATTACTCTTGAAATAGTAACCGACGAATATGTTGAAAATAAAAATCTTGTCGATTACTTTTAAAATAGTAACCGACAAATATGCTGAAAATAAAAATCTTGCCGATTACTTTTGAAATAGTAACCGACGATTGTGCAGAAAATAGATCATGCCGATTACTTTTGAAATAGTAACCGACGAATGTGTTGAAAATAAATCATGCCGATTATTTTTGAAATAGTAACCGACGAATGTGCTGAAAATAAATCATGCCGATTACTATTGAAATAGTAACCGACAAATGTGCTGAAAATAAAAGTCTTGCCCATTACTTTTGAAATAGTAACCGACGAATATGTGCTGAAAATAAATCTTGCCGATTACTTTTGAAATAGTAACCGACGAATGTGCTGAAAATAAATCATGTCGATTACTTTTGAAATAGTAAGCGACGAATATGTTGAAAATAAAAATCTTCTCGATTAATTTTAAAATAGTAACCGACAAATATGCTAAAACTAAAAATCTTGCCGATTACTTTTGAAATAGGAACCGACGAATATGTTGAAAATAAAAATCTTGTCGATTACTTTTAAAATAGTAACCGACAAATATGCTAAAAATAAAAATCTTGTCGATTACTTTTGAAAAAGTAACCGACAAATATGCTGAAAATAAAAGTCTTGCCCATTACTTTTGAAATAGTAACCGACGTACATGCTGAAAATAAAAATCTTGCCGATTACTATTTAAATAGTAACCCACGAATGTGTTGAAAATAAATTTTTGCCGATTACTTTTGAAATAGTAACCGACGAATGTGCTGAAAATAAATCTTGCCGATTACCTTTGAAATAGTAACCGACGAATATGCTGAATATAAAAATTTTGCTGATTACTTTTGAAATAGTAACCGACAAATGTGCAGAAAATAGATCATGCCGATTACTTTTGAAATAGTAACCGACGAATGTGTTGAAAATAAATCATGCCGATTATTTTTGAAATAGTAACCGACGAATGTGCTGAAAATAAATCATGCCGATTACTACTGAAATAGTAACCGACAAATGTGCTGAAAATAAAAGACTTGCCCGTTACTTTTGAAATAGTAACCGACGAATATGTGCTGAAAATAAATCTTGCCGATTGCTTTTGAAATAGTAACCGACGAATGTGTTGAAAATAAATCATGTCGATTACTTTTGAAATAGTAAGCGACGAATATGTTGAAAATAAAAATCTTCTCGATTACTTTTAAAATAGTAACCGACAAATATGCTAAAACTAAAAATCTTGCCGATTACTTTTGAAATAGGAACCGACGAATATGTTGAAAATAAAAATCTTGCCGATTACTTTTAAAATAGTAACCGACAAATATGCTAAAAATAAAAATCTTGCCGATTACTTTTGAAAAAGTAACCGACAAATATGCTGAAAATAAAAATCTTGCCGATTACTTTCGAAATAGTCACCGACCAATAAGCTGAAAAATAAAAATCTTGCCGATTACTTTTGAAATAGTAACCGGCGAATGTGCTGAAAATAAATCATGCTGATTACTTTTGAAATAGTAAGCGATGAATATGTTGGAAATAAAAATCTTACCGATTACTTTTAAAAAAGTAACCAATGAATGTGCAGAAAATAAAGTCTTGCCGATTACTTTTGAAATAGTAACCGACGAATATGTTGAAAATAAAAATCTTGTCGATTACTTTTAAAATAGTAACCGACAAATATGTTGAAAATAAAAATCTTGACGATTACTTTTGAAATAGTAACCGACGAATGTGCTGAAAATAAATCATACCGATTACTTTCGAAATAGTAAGCGACGAATATGTTGAAAATAAAAATCTTACCGATTATTTTTAAAATAGTAACCAACGAATATGCTGAAAATAAAGTCTTGCCGATTACTTTTGAAATAGTAACCGACGAATATGTTGAAAATAAAAATCTTGTCGATTACTTTTAAAATAGTAACCGACAAATATGCTGAAAATAAAAATCTTGCCGATTACTTTTGAAATAGTAACCGACGATTGTGCAGAAAATAGATCATGCCGATTACTTTTGAAATAGTAACCGACGAATGTGTTGAAAATAAATCATGCCGATTATTTTTGAAATAGTAACCGACGAATGTGCTGAAAATAAATCATGTCGATTACTATTGAAATAGTAACCGACAAATGTGCTGAAAATAAAAGTCTTGCCCATTACTTTTGAAATAGTAACCGACGAATATGTGCTGAAAATAAATCTTGCCGATTACTTTTGAAATAGTAACCGACGAATGTGCTGAAAATAAATCATGTCGATTACTTTTGAAATAGTAAGCGACGAATATGTTGAAAATAAAAATCTTCTCGATTAATTTTAAAATAGTAACCGACAAATATGCTAAAACTAAAAATCTTGCCGATTACTTTTGAAATAGGTACCGACGAATATGTTGAAAATAAAAATCTTGCCGATTACTTTTAAAATAGTAACCGACAAATATGCTAAAAATAAAAATCTTGTCGATTACTTTTGAAAAAGTAACCGACAAATATGCTGAAAATAAAAGTCTTGCCCATTACTTTTGAAATAGTAACCGACGTACATGCTGAAAATAAAAATCTTGCCGATTACTATTGAAATAGTAACCCACGAATGTGTTGAAAATAAATTTTTGCCGATTACTTTTGAAATAGTAACCGACGAATGTGCTGAAAATAAATCTTGCCGATTACCTTTGAAATAGTAACCGACGAATATGCTGAATATAAAAATTTTGCTGATTACTTTTGAAATAGTAACCGACAAATGTGCAGAAAATAGATCATGCCGATTACTTTTGAAATAGTAACCGACGAATGTGTTGAAAATAAATCATGCCGATTATTTTTGAAATAGTAACCGACGAATGTGCTGAAAATAAATCATGCCGATTACTACTGAAATAGTAACCGACAAATGTGCTGAAAATAAAAGACTTGCCCGTTACTTTTGAAATAGTAACCGACGAATATGTGCTGAAAATAAATCTTGCCGATTGCTTTTGAAATAGTAACCGACGAATGTGTTGAAAATAAATCATGTCGATTACTTTTGAAATAGTAAGCGACGAATATGTTGAAAATAAAAATCTTCTCGATTACTTTTAAAATAGTAACCGACAAATATGCTAAAACTAAAAATCTTGCCGATTACTTTTGAAATAGGAACCGACGAATATGTTGAAAATAAAAATCTTGCCGATTACTTTTAAAATAGTAACCGACAAATATGCTAAAAATAAAAATCTTGTCGATTACTTTTGAAAAAGTAACCGACAAATATGCTGAAAATAAAAATCTTGCCGATTACTTTCGAAATAGTCACCGACCAATAAGCTGAAAATAAAAATCTTGCCGATTACTTTTGAAATAGTAATCGACGAATGTGCTGAAAATAAATCATGCTGATTACTTTTGAAATAGTAAGCGATGAATATGTTGGAAATAAAAATCTTACCGATTACTTTTAAAAAAGTAACCAATGAATGTGCAGAAAATAAAGTCTTGCCGATTACTTTTGAAATAGTAACCGACGAATATGTTGAAAATAAAAATCTTGTCGATTACTTTTAAAATAGTAACCGACAAATATGTTGAAAATAAAAATCTTGCCGATTACTTTTGAAATAGTAACCGACGAATGTGCTGAAAATAAATCATGCCGATTACTTTCGAAATAGTAAGCGACGAATATGTTGAAAATAAAAATCTTACCGATTATTTTTAAAATAGTAACCAACGAATATGCTGAAAATAAAGTCTTGCCGATTACTTTTGAAATAGTAACCGACGAATATGTTGAAAATAAAAATCTTGTCGATTACTTTTAAAATAGTAACCGACAAATATGCTGAAAATAAAAATCTTGCCGATTACTTTTGAAATAGTAACCGACGATTGTGCAGAAAATAGATCATGCCGATTACTTTTGAAATAGTAACCGACGAATGTGTTGAAAATAAATCATGCCGATTATTTTTGAAATAGTAACCGACGAATGTGCTGAAAATAAATCATGCCGATTACTATTGAAATAGTAACCGACAAATGTGCTGAAAATAAAAGTCTTGCCCATTACTTTTGAAATAGTAACCGACGAATATGTGCTGAAAATAAATCTTGCCGATTACTTTTGAAATAGTAACCGACGAATGTGCTGAAAATAAATCATGTCGATTACTTTTGAAATAGTAAGCGACGAATATGTTGAAAATAAAAATCTTCTCGATTAATTTTAAAATAGTAACCGACAAATATGCTAAAACTAAAAATCTTGCTGATTACTTTTGAAATAGGAACCGACGAATATGTTGAAAATAAAAATCTTGCCGATTACTTTTAAAATAGTATCCGACAAATATGCTAAAAATAAAAATCTTGTCGATTACTTTTGAAAAAGTAACCGACAAATATGCTGAAAATAAAAGTCTTGCCCATTACTTTTGAAATAGTAACCGACGTACATGCTGAAAATAAAAATCTTGCCGATTACTATTGAAATAGTAACCCACGAATGTGTTGAAAATAAATTTTTGCCGATTACTTTTGAAATAGTAACCGACGAATGTGCTGAAAATAAATCTTGCCGATTACCTTTCAAATAGTAACCGACGAATATGCTGAATATAAAAATTTTGCTGATTACTTTTGAAATAGTAACCGACAAATGTGCAGAAAATAGATCATGCCGATTACTTTTGAAATAGTAACCGACGAATGTGTTGAAAATAAATCATGCCGATTATTTTTGAAATAGTAACCGACGAATGTGCTGAAAATAAATCATGCCGATTACTACTGAAATAGTAACCGACAAATGTGCTGAAAATAAAAGACTTGCCCGTTACTTTTGAAATAGTAACCGACGAATATGTGCTGAAAATAAATCTTGCCGATTGCTTTTGAAATAGTAACCGACGAATGTGTTGAAAATAAATCATGTCGATTACTTTTGAAATAGTAAGCGACGAATATGTTGAAAATAAAAATCTTCTCGATTACTTTTAAAATAGTAACCGACAAATATGCTAAAACTAAAAATCTTGCCGATTACTTTTGAAATAGGAACCGACGAATATGTTGAAAATAAAAATCTTGCCGATTACTTTTAAAATAGTAACCGACAAATATGCTAAAAATAAAAATCTTGTCGATTACTTTTGAAAAAGTAACCGACAAATATGCTGAAAATAAAAATCTTGCCGATTACTTTCGAAATAGTCACCGACCAATAAGCTGAAAATAAAAATCTTGCCGATTACTTTTGAAATAGTAATCGACGAATGTGCCGAAAATAAATCATGCTGATTACTTTTGAAATAGTAAGCGATGAATATGTTGGAAATAAAAATCTTACCGATTACTTTTAAAAAAGTAACCAATGAATGTGCAGAAAATAAAGTCTTGCCGATTACTTTTGAAATAGTAACCGACGAATATGTTGAAAATAAAAATCTTGTCGATTACTTTTAAAATAGTAACCGACAAATATGCTGAAAATAAAAATCTTGCCGATTACTTTTGAAATAGTAACCGACGATTGTGCAGAAAATAGATCATGCCGATTACTTTTGAAATAGTAACCGACGAATGTGTTGAAAATAAATCATGCCGATTATTTTTGAAATAGTAACCGACGAATGTGCTGAAAATAAATCATGCCGATTACTATTGAAATAGTAACCGACAAATGTGCTGAAAATAAAAGTCTTGCCCATTACTTTTGAAATAGTAACCGACGAATATGTGCTGAAAATAAATCTTGCCGATTACTTTTGAAATAGTAACCGACGAATGTGCTGAAAATAAATCATGTCGATTACTTTTGAAATAGTAAGCGACGAATATGTTGAAAATAAAAATCTTCTCGATTAATTTTAAAATAGTAACCGACAAATATGCTAAAACTAAAAATCTTGCCGATTACTTTTGAAATAGGAACCGACGAATATGTTGAAAATAAAAATCTTGCCGATTACTTTTAAAATAGTATCCGACAAATATGCTAAAAATAAAAATCTTGTCGATTACTTTTGAAAAAGTAACCGACAAATATGCTGAAAATAAAAGTCTTGCCCATTACTTTTGAAATAGTAACCGACGTACATGCTGAAAATAAAAATCTTGCCGATTACTATTGAAATAGTAACCCACGAATGTGTTGAAAATAAATTTTTGCCGATTACTTTTGAAATAGTAACCGACGAATGTGCTGAAAATAAATCTTGCCGATTACCTTTGAAATAGTAACCGACGAATATGCTGAATATAAAAATTTTGCTGATTACTTTTGAAATAGTAACCGACAAATGTGCAGAAAATAGATCATGCCGATTACTTTTGAAATAGTAACTGACGAATGTGTAGAAAATAAATCATGCCGATTATTTTTGAAATAGTAACCGACGAATGTGCTGAAAATAAATCATGCCGATTACTACTGAAATAGTAACCGACAAATGTGCTGAAAATAAAAGACTTGCCCGTTACTTTTGAAACAGTAACCGACGAATATGTGCTGAAAATAAATCTTGCCGATTGCTTTTGAAATAGTAACCGACGAATGTGTTGAAAATAAATCATGTCGATTACTTTTGAAATAGTAAGCGACGAATATGTTGAAAATAAAAATCTTGTCGATTACTTTTAAAATAGTAACCGACAAATATGCTGAAAATAAAAATCTTGCCGATTACTTTTGAAATAGTAACCGACGATTGTGCAGAAAATAGATCATGCCGATTACTTTTGAAATAGTAACCGACGAATGTGTTGAAAATAAATCATGCCGATTATTTTTGAAATAGTAACCGACGAATGTGCTGAAAATAAATCATGCCGATTACTATTGAAATAGTAACCGACAAATGTGCTGAAAATAAAAGTCTTGCCCATTACTTTTGAAATAGTAACCGACGAATATGTGCTGAAAATAAATCTTGCCGATTACTTTTGAAATAGTAACCGACGAATGTGCTGAAAATAAATCATGTCGATTACTTTTGAAATAGTAAGCGACGAATATGTTGAAAATAAAAATCTTCTCGATTAATTTTAAAATAGTAACCGACAAATATGCTAAAACTAAAAATCTTGCCGATTACTTTTGAAATAGGAACCGACGAATATGTTGAAAATAAAAATCTTGCCGATTACTTTTAAAATAGTAACCGACAAATATGCTAAAAATAAAAATCTTCTCGATTACTTTTGAAAAAGTAACCGACAAATATGCTGAAAATAAAAGTCTTGCCCATTACTTTTGAAATAGTAACCGACGTACATGCTGAAAATAAAAATCTTGCCGATTACTATTTAAATAGTAACCCACGAATGTGTTGAAAATAAATTTTTGCCGATTACTTTTGAAATAGTAACCGACGAATGTGCTGAAAATAAATCTTGCCGATTACCTTTGAAATAGTAACCGACGAATATGCTGAATATAAAAATTTTGCTGATTACTTTTGAAATAGTAACCGACAAATGTGCAGAAAATAGATCATGCCGATTACTTTTGAAATAGTAACCGACGAATGTGTTGAAAATAAATCATGCCGATTATTTTTGAAATAGTAACCGACGAATGTGCTGAAAATAAATCATGCCGATTACTACTGAAATAGTAACCGACAAATGTGCTGAAAATAAAAGACTTGCCCGTTACTTTTGAAAGAGTAACCGACGAATATGTGCTGAAAATAAATCTTGCCGATTGCTTTTGAAATAGTAACCGACGAATGTGTTGAAAATAAATCATGTCGATTACTTTTGAAATAGTAAGCGACGAATATGTTGAAAATAAAAATCTTCTCGATTACTTTTAAAATAGTAACCGACAAATATGCTTAAACTAAAAATCTTGCCGATTACTTTTGAAATAGGAACCGACGAATATGTTGAAAATAAAAATCTTGCCGATTACTTTTAAAATAGTAACCGACAAATATGCTAAAAATAAAAATCTTGCCGATTACTTTTGAAAAAGTAACCGACAAATATGCTGAAAATAAAAATCTTGCCGATTACTTTCGAAATAGTCACCGACCAATAAGCTGAAAAATAAAAATCTTGCCGATTACTTTTGAAATAGTAACCGGCGAATGTGCTGAAAATAAATCATGCTGATTACTTTTGAAATAGTAAGCGATGAATATGTTGGAAATAAAAATCTTACCGATTACTTTTAAAAAAGTAACCAATGAATGTGCAGAAAATAAAGTCTTGCCGATTACTTTTGAAATAGTAACCGACGAATATGTTGAAAATAAAAATCTTGTCGATTACTTTTAAAATAGTAACCGACAAATATGTTGAAAATAAAAATCTTGCCGATTACTTTTGAAATAGTAACCGACGAATGTGCTGAAAATAAATCATGCCGATTACTTTCGAAATAGTAAGCGACGAATATGTTGAAAATAAAAATCTTACCGATTATTTTTAAAATAGTAACCAACGAATATGCTGAAAATAAAGTCTTGCCGATTACTTTTGAAATAGTAACCGACGAATATGTTGAAAATAAAAATCTTGTCGATTACTTTTAAAATAGTAACCGACAAATATGCTGAAAATAAAAATCTTGCCGATTACTTTTGAAATAGTAACCGACGATTGTGCAGAAAATAGATCATGCCGATTACTTTTGAAATAGTAACCGACGAATGTGTTGAAAATAAATCATGCCGATTATTTTTGAAATAGTAACCGACGAATGTGCTGAAAATAAATCATGCCGATTACTATTGAAATAGTAACCGACAAATGTGCTGAAAATAAAAGTCTTGCCCATTACTTTTGAAATAGTAACCGACGAATATGTGCTGAAAATAAATCTTGCCGATTACTTTTGAAATAGTAACCGACGAATGTGCTGAAAATAAATCATGTCGATTACTTTTGAAATAGTAAGCGACGAATATGTTGAAAATAAAAATCTTCTCGATTAATTTTAAAATAGTAACCGACAAATATGCTAAAACTAAAAATCTTGCCGATTACTTTTGAAATAGGAACCGACGAATATGTTGAAAATAAAAATCTTGCCGATTACTTTTAAAATAGTAACCGACAAATATGCTAAAAATAAAAATCTTGTCGATTACTTTTGAAAAAGTAACCGACAAATATGCTGAAAATAAAAGTCTTGCCCATTACTTTTGAAATAGTAACCGACGTACATGCTGAAAATAAAAATCTTGCCGATTACTATTGAAATAGTAACCCACGAATGTGTTGAAAATAAATTTTTGCCGATTACTTTTGAAATAGTAACCGACGAATGTGCTGAAAATAAATCTTGCCGATTACCTTTGAAATAGTAACCGACGAATATGCTGAATATAAAAATTTTGCTGATTACTTTTGAAATAGTAACCGACAAATGTGCAGAAAATAGATCATGCCGATTACTTTTGAAATAGTAACCGACGAATGTGTTGAAAATAAATCATGCCGATTATTTTTGAAATAGTAACCGACGAATGTGCTGAAAATAAATCATGCCGATTACTACTGAAATAGTAACCGACAAATGTGCTGAAAATAAAAGACTTGCCCGTTACTTTTGAAATAGTAACCGACGAATATGTGCTGAAAATAAATCTTGCCGATTGCTTTTGAAATAGTAACCGACGAATGTGTTGAAAATAAATCATGTCGATTACTTTTGAAATAGTAAGCGACGAATATGTTGAAAATAAAAATCTTCTCGATTACTTTTAAAATAGTAACCGACAAATATGCTAAAACTAAAAATCTTGCCGATTACTTTTGAAATAGGAACCGACGAATATGTTGAAAATAAAAATCTTGCCGATTACTTTTAAAATAGTAACCGACAAATATGCTAAAAATAAAAATCTTGCCGATTACTTTTGAAAAAGTAACCGACAAATATGCTGAAAATAAAAATCTTGCCGATTACTTTCGAAATAGTCACCGACCAATAAGCTGAAAAATAAAAATCTTGCCGATTACTTTTGAAATAGTAACCGGCGAATGTGCTGAAAATAAATCATGCTGATTACTTTTGAAATAGTAAGCGATGAATATGTTGGAAATAAAAATCTTACCGATTACTTTTAAAAAAGTAACCAATGAATGTGCAGAAAATAAAGTCTTGCCGATTACTTTTGAAATAGTAACCGACGAATATGTTGAAAATAAAAATCTTGTCGATTACTTTTAAAATAGTAACCGACAAATATGTTGAAAATAAAAATCTTGCCGATTACTTTTGAAATAGTAACCGACGAATGTGCTGAAAATAAATCATGCCGATTACTTTCGAAATAGTAAGCGACGAATATGTTGAAAATAAAAATCTTACCGATTATTTTTAAAATAGTAACCAACGAATATGCTGAAAATAAAGTCTTGCCGATTACTTTTGAAATAGTAACCGACGAATATGTTGAAAATAAAAATCTTGTCGATTACTTTTAAAATAGTAACCGACAAATATGCTGAAAATAAAAATCTTGCCGATTACTTTTGAAATAGTAACCGACGATTGTGCAGAAAATAGATCATGCCGATTACTTTTGAAATAGTAACCGACGAATGTGTTGAAAATAAATCATGCCGATTATTTTTGAAATAGTAACCGACGAATGTGCTGAAAATAAATCATGCCGATTACTATTGAAATAGTAACCGACAAATGTGCTGAAAATAAAAGTCTTGCCCATTACTTTTGAAATAGTAACCGACGAATATGTGCTGAAAATAAATCTTGCCGATTACTTTTGAAATAGTAACCGACGAATGTGCTGAAAATAAATCATGTCGATTACTTTTGAAATAGTAAGCGACGAATATGTTGAAAATAAAAATCTTCTCGATTAATTTTAAAATAGTAACCGACAAATATGCTAAAACTAAAAATCTTGCCGATTACTTTTGAAATAGGAACCGACGAATATGTTGAAAATAAAAATCTTGCCGATTACTTTTAAAATAGTAACCGACAAATATGCTAAAAATAAAAATCTTGTCGATTACTTTTGAAAAAGTAACCGACAAATATGCTGAAAATAAAAGTCTTGCCCATTACTTTTGAAATAGTAACCGACGTACATGCTGAAAATAAAAATCTTGCCGATTACTATTGAAATAGTAACCCACGAATGTGTTGAAAATAAATTTTTGCCGATTACTTTTGAAATAGTAACCGACGAATGTGCTGAAAATAAATCTTGCCGATTACCTTTGAAATAGTAACCGACGAATATGCTGAATATAAAAATTTTGCTGATTACTTTTGAAATAGTAACCGACAAATGTGCAGAAAATAGATCATGCCGATTACTTTTGAAATAGTAACCGACGAATGTGTTGAAAATAAATCATGCCGATTATTTTTGAAATAGTAACCGACGAATGTGCTGAAAATAAATCATGCCGATTACTACTGAAATAGTAACCGACAAATGTGCTGAAAATAAAAGACTTGCCCGTTACTTTTGAAATAGTAACCGACGAATATGTGCTGAAAATAAATCTTGCCGATTGCTTTTGAAATAGTAACCGACGAATGTGTTGAAAATAAATCATGTCGATTACTTTTGAAATAGTAAGCGACGAATATGTTGAAAATAAAAATCTTCTCGATTACTTTTAAAATAGTAACCGACAAATATGCTAAAACTAAAAATCTTGCCGATTACTTTTGAAATAGGAACCGACGAATATGTTGAAAATAAAAATCTTGCCGATTACTTTTAAAATAGTAACCGACAAATATGCTAAAAATAAAAATCTTGTCGATTACTTTTGAAAAAGTAACCGACAAATATGCTGAAAATAAAAATCTTGCCGATTACTTTCGAAATAGTCACCGACCAATAAGCTGAAAATAAAAATCTTGCCGATTACTTTTGAAATAGTAATCGACGAATGTGCTGAAAATAAATCATGCTGATTACTTTTGAAATAGTAAGCGATGAATATGTTGGAAATAAAAATCTTACCGATTACTTTTAAAAAAGTAACCAATGAATGTGCAGAAAATAAAGTCTTGCCGATTACTTTTGAAATAGTAACCGACGAATATGTTGAAAATAAAAATCTTGTCGATTACTTTTAAAATAGTAACCGACAAATATGTTGAAAATAAAAATCTTGCCGATTACTTTTGAAATAGTAACCGACGAATGTGCTGAAAATAAATCATGCCGATTACTTTCGAAATAGTAAGCGACGAATATGTTGAAAATAAAAATCTTACCGATTATTTTTAAAATAGTAACCAACGAATATGCTGAAAATAAAGTCTTGCCGATTACTTTTGAAATAGTAACCGACGAATATGTTGAAAATAAAAATCTTGTCGATTACTTTTAAAATAGTAACCGACAAATATGCTGAAAATAAAAATCTTGCCGATTACTTTTGAAATAGTAACCGACGATTGTGCAGAAAATAGATCATGCCGATTACTTTTGAAATAGTAACCGACGAATGTGTTGAAAATAAATCATGCCGATTATTTTTGAAATAGTAACCGACGAATGTGCTGAAAATAAATCATGCCGATTACTATTGAAATAGTAACCGACAAATGTGCTGAAAATAAAAGTCTTGCCCATTACTTTTGAAATAGTAACCGACGAATATGTGCTGAAAATAAATCTTGCCGATTACTTTTGAAATAGTAACCGACGAATGTGCTGAAAATAAATCATGTCGATTACTTTTGAAATAGTAAGCGACGAATATGTTGAAAATAAAAATCTTCTCGATTAATTTTAAAATAGTAACCGACAAATATGCTAAAACTAAAAATCATGCCGATTACTTTTGAAATAGGAACCGACGAATATGTTGAAAATAAAAATCTTGCCGATTACTTTTAAAATAGTATCCGACAAATATGCTAAAAATAAAAATCTTGTCGATTACTTTTGAAAAAGTAACCGACAAATATGCTGAAAATAAAAGTCTTGCCCATTACTTTTGAAATAGTAACCGACGTACATGCTGAAAATAAAAATCTTGCCGATTACTATTGAAATAGTAACCCACGAATGTGTTGAAAATAAATTTTTGCCGATTACTTTTGAAATAGTAACCGACGAATGTGCTGAAAATAAATCTTGCCGATTACCTTTGAAATAGTAACCGACGAATATGCTGAATATAAAAATTTTGCTGATTACTTTTGAAATAGTAACCGACAAATGTGCAGAAAATAGATCATGCCGATTACTTTTGAAATAGTAACCGACGAATGTGTTGAAAATAAATCATGCCGATTATTTTTGAAATAGTAACCGACGAATGTGCTGAAAATAAATCATGCCGATTACTACTGAAATAGTAACCGACAAATGTGCTGAAAATAAAAGACTTGCCCGTTACTTTTGAAATAGTAACCGACGAATATGTGCTGAAAATAAATCTTGCCGATTGCTTTTGAAATAGTAACCGACGAATGTGTTGAAAATAAATCATGTCGATTACTTTTGAAATAGTAAGCGACGAATATGTTGAAAATAAAAATCTTCTCGATTACTTTTAAAATAGTAACCGACAAATATGCTAAAACTAAAAATCTTGCCGATTACTTTTGAAATAGGAACCGACGAATATGTTGAAAATAAAAATCTTGCCGATTACTTTTAAAATAGTAACCGACAAATATGCTAAAAATAAAAATCTTGTCGATTACTTTTGAAAAAGTAACCGACAAATATGCTGAAAATAAAAATCTTGCCGATTACTTTCGAAATAGTCACCGACCAATAAGCTGAAAATAAAAATCTTGCCGATTACTTTTGAAATAGTAATCGACGAATGTGCTGAAAATAAATCATGCTGATTACTTTTGAAATAGTAAGCGATGAATATGTTGGAAATAAAAATCTTACCGATTACTTTTAAAAAAGTAACCAATGAATGTGCAGAAAATAAAGTCTTGCCGATTACTTTTGAAATAGTAACCGACGAATATGTTGAAAATAAAAATCTTGTCGATTACTTTTAAAATAGTAACCGACAAATATGTTGAAAATAAAAATCTTGCCGATTACTTTTGAAATAGTAACCGACGAATGTGCTGAAAATAAATCATGCCGATTACTTTCGAAATAGTAAGCGACGAATATGTTGAAAATAAAAATCTTACCGATTATTTTTAAAATAGTAACCAACGAATATGCTGAAAATAAAGTCTTGCCGATTACTTTTGAAATAGTAACCGACGAATATGTTGAAAATAAAAATCTTGTCGATTACTTTTAAAATAGTAACCGACAAATATGCTGAAAATAAAAATCTTGCCGATTACTTTTGAAATAGTAACCGACGATTGTGCAGAAAATAGATCATGCCGATTACTTTTGAAATAGTAACCGACGAATGTGTTGAAAATAAATCATGCCGATTATTTTTGAAATAGTAACCGACGAATGTGCTGAAAATAAATCATGCCGATTACTATTGAAATAGTAACCGACAAATGTGCTGAAAATAAAAGTCTTGCCCATTACTTTTGAAATAGTAACCGACGAATATGTGCTGAAAATAAATCTTGCCGATTACTTTTGAAATAGTAACCGACGAATGTGCTGAAAATAAATCATGTCGATTACTTTTGAAATAGTAAGCGACGAATATGTTGAAAATAAAAATCTTCTCGATTAATTTTAAAATAGTAACCGACAAATATGCTAAAACTAAAAATCTTGCCGATTACTTTTGAAATAGGAACCGACGAATATGTTGAAAATAAAAATCTTGCCGATTACTTTTAAAATAGTATCCGACAAATATGCTAAAAATAAAAATCTTGTCGATTACTTTTGAAAAAGTAACCGACAAATATGCTGAAAATAAAAGTCTTGCCCATTACTTTTGAAATAGTAACCGACGTACATGCTGAAAATAAAAATCTTGCCGATTACTATTGAAATAGTAACCCACGAATGTGTTGAAAATAAATTTTTGCCGATTACTTTTGAAATAGTAACCGACGAATGTGCTGAAAATAAATCTTGCCGATTACCTTTGAAATAGTAACCGACGAATATGCTGAATATAAAAATTTTGCTGATTACTTTTGAAATAGTAACCGACAAATGTGCAGAAAATAGATCATGCCGATTACTTTTGAAATAGTAACTGACGAATGTGTTGAAAATAAATCATGCCGATTATTTTTGAAATAGTAACCGACGAATGTGCTGAAAATAAATCATGCCGATTACTACTGAAATAGTAACCGACAAATGTGCTGAAAATAAAAGACTTGCCCGTTACTTTTGAAATAGTAACCGACGAATATGTGCTGAAAATAAATCTTGCCGATTGCTTTTGAAATAGTAACCGACGAATGTGTTGAAAATAAATCATGTCGATTACTTTTGAAATAGTAAGCGACGAATATGTTGAAAATAAAAATCTTGTCGATTACTTTTAAAATAGTAACCGACAAATATGCTGAAAATAAAAATCTTGCCGATTACTTTTGAAATAGTAACCGACGATTGTGCAGAAAATAGATCTTGCCGATTACTTTTAAAATAGTAACCGACAAATATGTTGAAAATAAAAATCTTGCCGATTACTTCTGAAATAGTAACCGACGAATGTGATGAAAATAAATCATGCCGATTACTTTCGAAATAGTAAGCGACGAATATGTTGAAAATAAAAATCTTACCGATTATTTTTAAAATAGTAACCAACGAATATGCTGAAAATAAAGTCTTGCCGATTACTTTTGAAATAGTAACCGACGAATATGTTGAAAATAAAAATCTTGTCGATTACTTTTAAAATAGTAACCGACAAATATGCTGAAAATAAAAATCTTGCCGATTACTTTTGAAATAGTAACCGACGATTGTGCAGAAAATAGATCATGCCGATTACTTTTGAAATAGTAACCGACGAATGTGTTGAAAATAAATCATGCCGATTATTTTTGAAATAGTAACCGACGAATGTGCTGAAAATAAATCATGCCGATTACTATTGAAATAGTAACCGACAAATGTGCTGAAAATAAAAGTCTTGCCCATTACTTTTGAAATAGTAACCGACGAATATGTGCTGAAAATAAATCTTGCCGATTACTTTTGAAATAGTAACCGACGAATGTGCTGAAAATAAATCATGTCGATTACTTTTGAAATAGTAAGCGACGAATATGTTGAAAATAAAAATCTTCTCGATTAATTTTAAAATAGTAACCGACAAATATGCTAAAACTAAAAATCTTGCCGATTACTTTTGAAATAGGAACCGACGAATATGTTGAAAATAAAAATCTTGCCGATTACTTTTAAAATAGTATCCGACAAATATGCTAAAAATAAAAATCTTGTCGATTACTTTTGAAAAAGTAACCGACAAATATGCTGAAAATAAAAGTCTTGCCCATTACTTTTGAAATAGTAACCGACGTACATGCTGAAAATAAAAATCTTGCCGATTACTATTGAAATAGTAACCCACGAATGTGTTGAAAATAAATTTTTGCCGATTACTTTTGAAATAGTAACCGACGAATGTGCTGAAAATAAATCTTGCCGATTACCTTTGAAATAGTAACCGACGAATATGCTGAATATAAAAATTTTGCTGATTACTTTTGAAATAGTAACCGACAAATGTGCAGAAAATAGATCATGCCGATTACTTTTGAAATAGTAACTGACGAATGTGTTGAAAATAAATCATGCCGATTATTTTTGAAATAGTAACCGACGAATGTGCTGAAAATAAATCATGCCGATTACTACTGAAATAGTAACCGACAAATGTGCTGAAAATAAAAGACTTGCCCGTTACTTTTGAAATAGTAACCGACGAATATGTGCTGAAAATAAATCTTGCCGATTGCTTTTGAAATAGTAACCGACGAATGTGTTGAAAATAAATCATGTCGATTACTTTTGAAATAGTAAGCGACGAATATGTTGAAAATAAAAATCTTGTCGATTACTTTTAAAATAGTAACCGACAAATATGCTGAAAATAAAAATCTTGCCGATTACTTTTGAAATAGTAACCGACGATTGTGCAGAAAATAGATCTTGCCGATTACTTTTAAAATAGTAACCGACAAATATGTTGAAAATAAAAATCTTGCCGATTACTTTTGAAATAGTAACCGACGAATGTGATGAAAATAAATCATGCCGATTACTTTCGAAATAGTAAGCGACGAATATGTTGAAAATAAAAATCTTACCGATTATTTTTAAAATAGTAACCAACGAATATGCTGAAAATAAAGTCTTGCCGATTACTTTTGAAATAGTAACCGACGAATATGTTGAAAATAAAAATCTTGTCGATTACTTTTAAAATAGTAACCGACAAATATGCTGAAAATAAAAATCTTGCCGATTACTTTTGAAATAGTAACCGACGATTGTGCAGAAAATAGATCATGCCGATTACTTTTGAAATAGTAACCGACGAATGTGTTGAAAATAAATCATGCCGATTATTTTTGAAATAGTAACCGACGAATGTGCTGAAAATAAATCATGCCGATTACTATTGAAATAGTAACCGACAAATGTGCTGAAAATAAAAGTCTTGCCCATTACTTTTGAAATAGTAACCGACGAATATGTGCTGAAAATAAATCTTGCCGATTACTTTTGAAATAGTAACCGACGAATGTGCTGAAAATAAATCATGTCGATTACTTTTGAAATAGTAAGCGACGAATATGTTGAAAATAAAAATCTTCTCGATTAATTTTAAAATAGTAACCGACAAATATGCTAAAACTAAAAATCTTGCCGATTACTTTTGAAATAGGAACCGACGAATATGTTGAAAATAAAAATCTTGCCGATTACTTTTAAAATAGTATCCGACAAATATGCTAAAAATAAAAATCTTGTCGATTACTTTTGAAAAAGTAACCGACAAATATGCTGAAAATAAAAGTCTTGCCCATTACTTTTGAAATAGTAACCGACGTACATGCTGAAAATAAAAATCTTGCCGATTACTATTGAAATAGTAACCCACGAATGTGTTGAAAATAAATTTTTGCCGATTACTTTTGAAATAGTAACCGACGAATGTGCTGAAAATAAATCTTGCCGATTACCTTTGAAATAGTAACCGACGAATATGCTGATTATAAAAATTTTGCTGATTACTTTTGAAATAGTAACCGACAAATGTGCAGAAAATAGATCATGCCGATTACTTTTGAAATAGTAACTGACGAATGTGTTGAAAATAAATCATGCCGATTATTTTTGAAATAGTAACCGACGAATGTGCTGAAAATAAATCATGCCGATTACTACTGAAATAGTAACCGACAAATGTGCTGAAAATAAAAGACTTGCCCGTTACTTTTGAAATAGTAACCGACGAATATGTGCTGAAAATAAATCTTGCCGATTGCTTTTGAAATAGTAACCGACGAATGTGTTGAAAATAAATCATGTCGATTACTTTTGAAATAGTAAGCGACGAATATGTTGAAAATAAAAATCTTGTCGATTACTTTTAAAATAGTAACCGACAAATATGCTGAAAATAAAAATCTTGCCGATTACTTTTGAAATAGTAACCGACGATTGTGCAGAAAATAGATCATGCCGATTACTTTTGAAATAGTAACCGACGAATGTGTTGAAAATAAATCATGCCGATTATTTTTGAAATAGTAACCGACGAATGTGCTGAAAATAAATCATGCCGATTACTATTGAAATAGTAACCGACAAATGTGCTGAAAATAAAAGTCTTGCCCATTACTTTTGAAATAGTAACCAACGAATATGTGCTGAAAATAAATCTTGCCGATTACTTTTGAAATAGTAACCAACGAATGTGCTGAAAATAAATCATGTCGATTACTTTTGAAATAGTAAGCGACGAATATGTTGAAAATAAAAATCTTCTCGATTAATTTTAAAATAGTAACCGACAAATATGCTAAAACTAAAAATCTTGCCGATTACTTTTGAAATAGGAACCGACGAATATGTTGAAAATAAAAATCTTGCCGATTACTTTTAAAATAGTATCCGACAAATATGCTAAAAATAAAAATCTTGTCGATTACTTTTGAAAAAGTAACCGACAAATATGCTGAAAATAAAAGTCTTGCCCATTACTTTTGAAATAGTAACCGACGTACATGCTGAAAATAAAAATCTTGCCGATTACTATTGAAATAGTAACCCACGAATGTGTTGAAAATAAATTTTTGCCGATTACTTTTGAAATAGTAACCGACGAATGTGCTGAAAATAAATCTTGCCGATTACCTTTGAAATAGTAACCGACGAATATGCTGAATATAAAAATTTTGCTGATTACTTTTGAAATAGTAACCGACAAATGTGCAGAAAATAGATCATGCCGATTACTTTTGAAATAGTAACTGACGAATGTGTTGAAAATAAATCATGCCGATTATTTTTGAAATAGTAACCGACGAATGTGCTGAAAATAAATCATGCCGATTACTACTGAAATAGTAACCGACAAATGTGCTGAAAATAAAAGACTTGCCCGTTACTTTTGAAATAGTAACCGACGAATATGTGCTGAAAATAAATCTTGCCGATTGCTTTTGAAATAGTAACCGACGAATGTGTTGAAAATAAATCATGTCGATTACTTTTGAAATAGTAAGCGACGAATATGTTGAAAATAAAAATCTTGTCGATTACTTTTAAAATAGTAACCGACAAATATGCTGAAAATAAAAATCTTGCCGATTACTTTTGAAATAGTAACCGACGATTGTGCAGAAAATAGATCTTGCCGATTACTTTTAAAATAGTAACCGACAAATATGTTGAAAATAAAAATCTTGCCGATTACTTTTGAAATAGTAACCGACGAATGTGATGAAAATAAATCATGCCGATTACTTTCGAAATAGTAAGCGACGAATATGTTGAAAATAAAAATCTTACCGATTATTTTTAAAATAGTAACCAACGAATATGCTGAAAATAAAGTCTTGCCGATTACTTTTGAAATAGTAACCGACGAATATGTTGAAAATAAAAATCTTGTCGATTACTTTTAAAATAGTAACCGACAAATATGCTGAAAATAAAAATCTTGCCGATTACTTTTGAAATAGTAACCGACGATTGTGCAGAAAATAGATCATGCCGATTACTTTTGAAATAGTAACCGACGAATGTGTTGAAAATAAATCATGCCGATTATTTTTGAAATAGTAACCGACGAATGTGCTGAAAATAAATCATGCCGATTACTATTGAAATAGTAACCGACAAATGTGCTGAAAATAAAAGTCTTGCCCATTACTTTTGAAATAGTAACCGACGAATATGTGCTGAAAATAAATCTTGCCGATTACTTTTGAAATAGTAACCGACGAATGTGCTGAAAATAAATCATGTCGATTACTTTTGAAATAGTAAGCGACGAATATGTTGAAAATAAAAATCTTCTCGATTAATTTTAAAATAGTAACCGACAAATATGCTAAAACTAAAAATCTTGCCGATTACTTTTGAAATAGGAACCGACGAATATGTTGAAAATAAAAATCTTGCCGATTACTTTTAAAATAGTATCCGACAAATATGCTAAAAATAAAAATCTTGTCGATTACTTTTGAAAAAGTAACCGACAAATATGCTGAAAATAAAAGTCTTGCCCATTACTTTTGAAATAGTAACCGACGTACATGCTGAAAATAAAAATCTTGCCGATTACTATTGAAATAGTAACCCACGAATGTGTTGAAAATAAATTTTTGCCGATTACTTTTGAAATAGTAACCGACGAATGTGCTGAAAATAAATCTTGCCGATTACCTTTGAAATAGTAACCGACGAATATGCTGAATATAAAAATTTTGCTGATTACTTTTGAAATAGTAACCGACAAATGTGCAGAAAATAGATCATGCCGATTACTTTTGAAATAGTAACTGACGAATGTGTAGAAAATAAATCATGCCGATTATTTTTGAAATAGTAACCGACGAATGTGCTGAAAATAAATCATGCCGATTACTACTGAAATAGTAACCGACAAATGTGCTGAAAATAAAAGACTTGCCCGTTACTTTTGAAATAGTAACCGACGAATATGTGCTGAAAATAAATCTTGCCGATTGCTTTTGAAATAGTAACCGACGAATGTGTTGAAAATAAATCATGTCGATTACTTTTGAAATAGTAAGCGACGAATATGTTGAAAATAAAAATCTTGTCGATTACTTTTAAAATAGTAACCGACAAATATGCTGAAAATAAAAATCTTGCCGATTACTTTTGAAATAGTAACCGACGATTGTGCAGAAAATAGATCATGCCGATTACTTTTGAAATAGTAACCGACGAATGTGTTGAAAATAAATCATGCCGATTATTTTTGAAATAGTAACCGACGAATGTGCTGAAAATAAATCATGCCGATTACTATTGAAATAGTAACCGACAAATGTGCTGAAAATAAAAGTCTTGCCCATTACTTTTGAAATAGTAACCGACGAATATGTGCTGAAAATAAATCTTGCCGATTACTTTTGAAATAGTAACCGACGAATGTGCTGAAAATAAATCATGTCGATTACTTTTGAAATAGTAAGCGACGAATATGTTGAAAATAAAAATCTTCTCGATTAATTTTAAAATAGTAACCGACAAATATGCTAAAACTAAAAATCTTGCCGATTACTTTTGAAATAGGAACCGACGAATATGTTGAAAATAAAAATCTTGCCGATTACTTTTAAAATAGTATCCGACAAATATGCTAAAAATAAAAATCTTGTCGATTACTTTTGAAAAAGTAACCGACAAATATGCTGAAAATAAAAGTCTTGCCCATTACTTTTGAAATAGTAACCGACGTACATGCTGAAAATAAAAATCTTGCCGATTACTATTGAAATAGTAACCCACGAATGTGTTGAAAATAAATTTTTGCCGATTACTTTTGAAATAGTAACCGACGAATGTGCTGAAAATAAATCTTGCCGATTACCTTTGAAATAGTAACCGACGAATATGCTGAATATAAAAATTTTGCTGATTACTTTTGAAATAGTAACCGACAAATGTGCAGAAAATAGATCATGCCGATTACTTTTGAAATAGTAACCGACGAATGTGTTGAAAATAAATCATGCCGATTATTTTTGAAATAGTAACCGACGAATGTGCTGAAAATAAATCATGCCGATTACTACTGAAATAGTAACCGACAAATGTGCTGAAAATAAAAGACTTGCCCGTTACTTTTGAAATAGTAACCGACGAATATGTGCTGAAAATAAATCTTGCCGATTGCTTTTGAAATAGTAACCGACGAATGTGTTGAAAATAAATCATGTCGATTACTTTTGAAATAGTAAGCGACGAATATGTTGAAAATAAAAATCTTCTCGATTACTTTTAAAATAGTAACCGACAAATATGCTAAAACTAAAAATCTTGCCGATTACTTTTGAAATAGGAACCGACGAATATGTTGAAAATAAAAATCTTGCCGATTACTTTTAAAATAGTAACCGACAAATATGCTAAAAATAAAAATCTTGCCGATTACTTTTGAAAAAGTAACCGACAAATATGCTGAAAATAAAAATATTGCCGATTACTTTTGAAATAGTCTCCGACCAATAAGCTGAAAATAAAAATCTTGCCGATTACTTTTGAAATAGTAACCGACGAATGTGCTGAAAATAAATCATGCTGATTACTTTTGAAATAGTAAGCGATGAATATGTTGGAAATAAAAATCTTACAGATTACTTTTAAAAAAGTAACCAATGAATGTGCTGAAAATAAAGTCTTGCCGATTACTTTTGAAATAGTAACCGACGAATATGTTGAAAATAAAAATCTTGTCGATTACTTTTAAAAATAGTATCCGACAAATATGTTGAAAATAAAAATCTTGCCGATTACTTTTGAAATAGTAACCGACGAATGTGCTGAAAATAAAACATGCCGATTACTTTCGAAATAGTAAGCGACGAATATGTTGAAAATAAAAATCTTACTGATTACTTTTAAAATAGTAACCAACGAATATGCTGAAAATAAAGTCTTGCCGATTACTTTTGAAATAGTAACTGACGAATATGTTGAAAATAAAAATCTTGTCGATTACTTTTAAAATAGTAACCGACAAATATGCTGAAAATAAAAATCTTGCCGATTACTTTTGAAATAGTAACCGACGATTGTGCAGAAAATAGATCATGCCGATTACTTTTGAAATAGTAACCGACGAATGTGTTGAAAATAAATCATGCCGATTATTTTTGAAATAGTAACCGACGAATGTGCTGAAAATAAATCATGCCGATTACTATTGAAATAGTAACCGACAAATGTGCTGAAAATAAAAGTCTTGCCCATTACTTTTGAAATAGTAACCGACGAATATGTGCTGAAAATAAATATTGCCGATTACTTTTGAAATAGTAAGCGACGAATATGTTGAAAATAAAAATCTTCTCGATTAATTTTAAAATAGTAACCGACAAATATGCTAAAACTAAAAATCTTGCAGATTACTTTTGAAATAGGAACCGACGAATATGTTGAAAATAAAAATCTTGCCGATTACTCTTAAAATAGTAACCGACAAATATGCTAAAAATAAAAATCTTGTCGATTACTTTTGAAAAAGTAACCGACAAATATGCTGAAAATAAAAGTCTTGCCCATTACTTTTGAAATAGTAACCGACGTACATGCTGAAAATAAAAATCTTGCCGATTACTATTGAAATAGTAACCCACGAATGTGTTGAAAATAAATTTTTGCCGATTACTTTTGAAATAGTAACCGACGAATGTGCTGAAAATAAATCTTGCCGATTACCTTTGAAATAGTAACCGACGAATATGCTGAATATAAAAATTTTGCTGATTACTTTTGAAATAGTAACCGACGAAATGTGCAGAAAATAGATCATGCCGATTACTTTTGAAATAGTAACCGACGAATGTGTTGAAAATAAATCATGCCGATTATTTTTGAAATAGTAACCGACGAATGTGCTGAAAATAAATCATGCCGATTACTACTGAAATAGTAACCGACAAATGTGCTGAAAATAAAAGACTTGCCCGTTACTTTTGAAATAGTAACCGACGAATATGTGCTGAAAATAAATCTTGCCGATTGCTTTTGAAATAGTAACCGACGAATGTGTTGAAAATAAATCATGTCGATTACTTTTGAAATAGTAAGCGACGAATATGTTGAAAATAAAAATCTTCTCGATTACTTTTAAAATAGTAACCGACAAATATGCTAAAACTAAAAATCTTGCCGATTACTTTTGAAATAGGAACCGACGAATATGTTGAAAATAAAAATCTTGCCGATTACTTTTAAAATAGTAACCGACAAATATGCTAAAAATAAAAATCTTGCCGATTACTTTTGAAAAAGTAACCGACAAATATGCTGAAAATAAAAATCTTGCCGATTACTTTTGAAATAGTCACCGACCAATAAGCTGAAAATAAAAATCTTGCCGATTACTTTTGAAATAGTAACCGACGAATGTGCTGAAAATAAATCATGCTGATTACTTTTGAAATAGTAAGCGATGAATATGTTGGAAATAAAAATCTTACAGATTACTTTTAAAAAAGTAACCAATGAATGTGCTGAAAATAAAGTCTTGCCGATTACTTTTGAAATAGTAACCGACGAATATGTTGAAAATAAAAATCTTGTCGATTACTTTTAAAAATAGTATCCGACAAATATGTTGAAAATAAAAATCTTGCCGATTACTTTTGAAATAGTAACCGACGAATGTGCTGAAAATAAAACATGCCGATTACTTTCGAAATAGTAAGCGACGAATATGTTGAAAATAAAAATCTTACTGATTACTTTTAAAATAGTAACCAACGAATATGCTGAAAATAAAGTCTTGCCGATTACTTTTGAAATAGTAACTGACGAATATGTTGAAAATAAAAATCTTGTCGATTACTTTTAAAATAGTAACCGACAAATATGCTGAAAATAAAAATCTTGCCGATTACTTTTGAAATAGTAACCGACGATTGTGCAGAAAATAGATCATGCCGATTACTTTTGAAATAGTAACCGACGAATGTGTTGAAAATAAATCATGCCGATTATTTTTGAAATAGTAACCGACGAATGTGCTGAAAATAAATCATGCCGATTACTATTGAAATAGTAACCGACAAATGTGCTGAAAATAAAAGTCTTGCCCATTACTTTTGAAATAGTAACCGACGAATATGTGCTGAAAATAAATCTTGCCGATTACTTTTGAAATAGTAACCGACGAATGTGCTGAAAATAAATCATGCCGATTACTTTTGAAATAGTAAGCGACGAATATGTTGAAAATAAAAATCTTCTCGATTACTTTTAAAATAGTAACCGACAAATATGCTAAAACTAAAAATCTTGCCGATTACTTTTGAAATAGGAACCGACGAATATGTTGAAAATAAAAATCTTGCCGATTACTTTTAAAATAGTAACCGACAAATATGCTAAAAATAAAAATCTTGCCGATTACTTTTGAAAAAGTAACCGACAAATATGCTGAAAATAAAAATCTTGCCGATTACTTTTGAAATAGTCTCCGACCAATAAGCTGAAAATAAAAATCTTGCCGATTACTTTTGAAATAGTAACCGACGAATGTGCTGAAAATAAATCATGCTGATTACTTTTGAAATAGTAAGCGATGAATATGTTGGAAATAAAAATCTTACAGATTACTTTTAGAAAAGTAACCAATGAATGTGCTGAAAATAAAGTCTTGCCGATTACTTTTGAAATAGTAACCGACGAAAATGTTGAAAATAAAAATCTTGTCGATTACTTTTAAAAATAGTATCCGACAAATATGTTGAAAATAAAAATCTTGCCGATTACTTTTGAAATAGTAACCGACGAATGTGCTGAAAATAAAACATGCCGATTACTTTCGAAATAGTAAGCGACGAATATGTTGAAAATAAAAATCTTACTGATTACTTTTAAAATAGTAACCAACGAATATGCTGAAAATAAAGTCTTGCCGATTACTTTTGAAATAGTAACTGACGAATATGTTGAAAATAAAAATCTTGTCGATTACTTTTAAAATAGTAACCGACAAATATGCTGAAAATAAAAATCTTGCCGATTACTTTTGAAATAGTAACCGACGATTGTGCAGAAAATAGATCATGCCGATTACTTTTGAAATAGTAACCCACGAATGTGTTGAAAATAAATCATGCCGATTATTTTTGAAATAGTAACCGACGAATGTGCTGAAAATAAATCATGCCGATTACTATTGAAATAGTAACCGACAAATGTGCTGAAAATAAAAGTCTTGCCCATTACTTTTGAAATAGTAACCGACGAATATGTGCTGAAAATAAATCTTGCCGATTACTTTTGAAATAGTAACCGACGAATGTGCTGAAAATAAATCATGCCGATTACTTTTGAAATAGTAAGCGACGAATATGTTGAAAATAAAAATCTTCTCGATTACTTTTAAAATAGTAACCGACAAATATGCTAAAACTAAAAATCTTGCCGATTACTTTTGAAATAGGAACCGACGAATATGTTGAAAATAAAAATCTTGCCGATTACTTTTAAAATAGTAACCGACAAATATGCTAAAAATAAAAATCTTGCCGATTACTTTTGAAAAAGTAACCGACAAATATGCTGAAAATAAAAATCTTGCCGATTACTTTTGAAATAGTCTCCGACCAATAAGCTGAAAATAAAAATCTTGCCGATTACTTTTGAAATAGTAACCGACGAATGTGCTGAAAATAAATCATGCTGATTACTTTTGAAATAGTAAGCGATGAATATGTTGGAAATAAAAATCTTACAGATTACTTTTAGAAAAGTAACCAATGAATGTGCTGAAAATAAAGTCTTGCCGATTACTTTTGAAATAGTAACTGACGAATATGTTGAAAATAAAAATCTTGTCGATTACTTTTAAAAATAGTATCCGACAAATATGTTGAAAATAAAAATCTTGCCGATTACTTTTGAAATAGTAACCGACGAATGTGCTGAAAATAAAACATGCCGATTACTTTCGAAATAGTAAGCGACGAATATGTTGAAAATAAAAATCTTACTGATTACTTTTAAAATAGTAACCAACGAATATGCTGAAAATAAAGTCTTGCCGATTACTTTTGAAATAGTAACTGACGAATATGTTGAAAATAAAAATCTTGTCGATTACTTTTAAAATAGTAACCGACAAATATGCTGAAAATAAAAATCTTGCCGATTACTTTTGAAATAGTAACCGACGATTGTGCAGAAAATAGATCATGCCGATTACTTTTGAAATAGTAACCGACGAATGTGTTGAAAATAAATCATGCCGATTATTTTTGAAATAGTAACCGACGAATGTGCTGAAAATAAATCATGCCGATTACTATTGAAATAGTAACCGACAAATGTGCTGAAAATAAAAGTCTTGCCCATTACTTTTGAAATAGTAACCGACGAATATGTGCTGAAAATAAATCTTGCCGATTACTTTTGAAATAGTAACCGACGAATGTGCTGAAAATAAATCATGCCGATTACTTTTGAAATAGTAAGCGACGAATATGTTGAAAATAAAAATCTTCTCGATTACTTTTAAAATAGTAACCGACAAATATGCTAAAACTAAAAATCTTGCCGATTACTTTTGAAATAGGAACCGACGAATATGTTGAAAATAAAAATCTTGCCGATTACTTTTAAAATAGTAACCGACAAATATGCTAAAAATAAAAATCTTGCCGATTACTTTTGAAAAAGTAACCGACAAATATGCTGAAAATAAAAATCTTGCCGATTACTTTTGAAATAGTCTCCGACCAATAAGCTGAAAATAAAAATCTTGCCGATTACTTTTGAAATAGTAACCGACGAATGTGCTGAAAATAAATCATGCTGATTACTTTTGAAATAGTAAGCGATGAATATGTTGGAAATAAAAATCTTACAGATTACTTTTAGAAAAGTAACCAATGAATGTGCTGAAAATAAAGTCTTGCCGATTACTTTTGAAATAGTAACCGACGAATATGTTGAAAATAAAAATCTTGTCGATTACTTTTAAAAATAGTATCCGACAAATATGTTGAAAATAAAAATCTTGCCGATTACTTTTGAAATAGTAACCGACGAATGTGCTGAAAATAAAACATGCCGATTACTTTCGAAATAGTAAGCGACGAATATGTTGAAAATAAAAATCTTACTGATTACTTTTAAAATAGTAACCAACGAATATGCTGAAAATAAAGTCTTGCCGATTACTTTTGAAATAGTAACTGACGAATATGTTGAAAATAAAAATCTTGTCGATTACTTTTAAAATAGTAACCGACAAATATGCTGAAAATAAAAATCTTGCCGATTACTTTTGAAATAGTAACCAACGATTGTGCAGAAAATAGATCATGCCGATTACTTTTGAAATAGTAACCGACGAATGTGTTGAAAATAAATCATGCCGATTATTTTTGAAATAGTAACCGACGAATGTGCTGAAAATAAATCATGCCGATTACTATTGAAATAGTAACCGACAAATGTGCTGAAAATAAAAGTCTTGCCCATTACTTTTGAAATAGTAACCGACGAATATGTGCTGAAAATAAATCTTGCCGATTACTTTTGAAATAGTAACCGACGAATGTGCTGAAAATAAATCATGCCGATTACTTTTGAAATAGTAAGCGACGAATATGTTGAAAATAAAAATCTTCTCGATTACTTTTAAAATAGTAACCGACAAATATGCTAAAACTAAAAATCTTGCCGATTACTTTTGAAATAGGAACCGACGAATATGTTGAAAATATAAATCTTGCCGATTACTTTTAAAATAGTAACCGACAAATATGCTAAAAATAAAAATCTTGCCGATTACTTTTGAAAAAGTAACCGACAAATATGCTGAAAATAAAAATCTTGCCGATTACTTTTGAAATAGTCACCGACCAATAAGCTGAAAATAAAAATCTTGCCGATTACTTTTGAAATAGTAACCGACGAATGTGCTGAAAATAAATCATGCTGATTACTTTTGAAATAGTAAGCGATGAATATGTTGGAAATAAAAATCTTACAGATTACTTTTAAAAAAGTAACCAATGAATGTGCTGAAAATAAAGTCTTGCCGATTACTTTTGAAATAGTAACCGACGAATATGTTGAAAATAAAAATCTTGTCGATTACTTTTAAAAATAGTATCCGACAAATATGTTGAAAATAAAAATCTTGCCGATTACTTTTGAAATAGTAACCGACGAATGTGCTGAAAATAAAACATGCCGATTACTTTCGAAATAGTAAGCGACGAATATGTTGAAAATAAAAATCTTACTGATTACTTTTAAAATAGTAACCAACGAATATGCTGAAAATAAAGTCTTGCCGATTACTTTTGAAATAGTAACTGACGAATATGTTGAAAATAAAAATCTTGTCGATTACTTTTAAAATAGTAACCGACAAATATGCTGAAAATAAAAATCTTGCCGATTACTTTTGAAATAGTAACCGACGATTGTGCAGAAAATAGATCATGCCGATTACTTTTGAAATAGTAACCGACGAATGTGTTGAAAATAAATCATGCCGATTATTTTTGAAATAGTAACCGACGAATGTGCTGAAAATAAATCATGCCGATTACTATTGAAATAGTAACCGACAAATGTGCTGAAAATAAAAGTCTTGCCCATTACTTTTGAAATAGTAACCGACGAATATGTGCTGAAAATAAATCTTGCCGATTACTTTTGAAATAGTAACCGACGAATGTGCTGAAAATAAATCATGCCGATTACTTTTGAAATAGTAAGCGACGAATATGTTGAAAATAAAAATCTTCTCGATTACTTTTAAAATAGTAACCGACAAATATGCTAAAACTAAAAATCTTGCCGATTACTTTTGAAATAGGAACCGACGAATATGTTGAAAATAAAAATCTTGCCGATTACTTTTAAAATAGTAACCGACAAATATGCTAAAAATAAAAATCTTGCCGATTACTTTTGAAAAAGTAACCGACAAATATGCTGAAAATAAAAATCTTGCCGATTACTTTTGAAATAGTCTCCGACCAATAAGCTGAAAATAAAAATCTTGCCGATTACTTTTGAAATAGTAACCGACGAATGTGCTGAAAATAAATCATGCTGATTACTTTTGAAATAGTAAGCGATGAATATGTTGGAAATAAAAATCTTACAGATTACTTTTAGAAAAGTAACCAATGAATGTGCTGAAAATAAAGTCTTGCCGATTACTTTTGAAATAGTAACCGACGAAAATGTTGAAAATAAAAATCTTGTCGATTACTTTTAAAAATAGTATCCGACAAATATGTTGAAAATAAAAATCTTGCCGATTACTTTTGAAATAGTAACCGACGAATGTGCTGAAAATAAAACATGCCGATTACTTTCGAAATAGTAAGCGACGAATATGTTGAAAATAAAAATCTTACTGATTACTTTTAAAATAGTAACCAACGAATATGCTGAAAATAAAGTCTTGCCGATTACTTTTGAAATAGTAACTGACGAATATGTTGAAAATAAAAATCTTGTCGATTACTTTTAAAATAGTAACCGACAAATATGCTGAAAATAAAAATCTTGCCGATTACTTTTGAAATAGTAACCGACGATTGTGCAGAAAATAGATCATGCCGATTACTTTTGAAATAGTAACCCACGAATGTGTTGAAAATAAATCATGCCGATTATTTTTGAAATAGTAACCGACGAATGTGCTGAAAATAAATCATGCCGATTACTATTGAAATAGTAACCGACAAATGTGCTGAAAATAAAAGTCTTGCCCATTACTTTTGAAATAGTAACCGACGAATATGTGCTGAAAATAAATCTTGCCGATTACTTTTGAAATAGTAACCGACGAATGTGCTGAAAATAAATCATGCCGATTACTTTTGAAATAGTAAGCGACGAATATGTTGAAAATAAAAATCTTCTCGATTACTTTTAAAATAGTAACCGACAAATATGCTAAAACTAAAAATCTTGCCGATTACTTTTGAAATAGGAACCGACGAATATGTTGAAAATAAAAATCTTGCCGATTACTTTTAAAATAGTAACCGACAAATATGCTAAAAATAAAAATCTTGCCGATTACTTTTGAAAAAGTAACCGACAAATATGCTGAAAATAAAAATCTTGCCGATTACTTTTGAAATAGTCTCCGACCAATAAGCTGAAAATAAAAATCTTGCCGATTACTTTTGAAATAGTAACCGACGAATGTGCTGAAAATAAATCATGCTGATTACTTTTGAAATAGTAAGCGATGAATATGTTGGAAATAAAAATCTTACAGATTACTTTTAGAAAAGTAACCAATGAATGTGCTGAAAATAAAGTCTTGCCGATTACTTTTGAAATAGTAACTGACGAATATGTTGAAAATAAAAATCTTGTCGATTACTTTTAAAAATAGTATCCGACAAATATGTTGAAAATAAAAATCTTGCCGATTACTTTTGAAATAGTAACCGACGAATGTGCTGAAAATAAAACATGCCGATTACTTTCGAAATAGTAAGCGACGAATATGTTGAAAATAAAAATCTTACTGATTACTTTTAAAATAGTAACCAACGAATATGCTGAAAATAAAGTCTTGCCGATTACTTTTGAAATAGTAACTGACGAATATGTTGAAAATAAAAATCTTGTCGATTACTTTTAAAATAGTAACCGACAAATATGCTGAAAATAAAAATCTTGCCGATTACTTTTGAAATAGTAACCGACGATTGTGCAGAAAATAGATCATGCCGATTACTTTTGAAATAGTAACCGACGAATGTGTTGAAAATAAATCATGCCGATTATTTTTGAAATAGTAACCGACGAATGTGCTGAAAATAAATCATGCCGATTACTATTGAAATAGTAACCGACAAATGTGCTGAAAATAAAAGTCTTGCCCATTACTTTTGAAATAGTAACCGACGAATATGTGCTGAAAATAAATCTTGCCGATTACTTTTGAAATAGTAACCGACGAATGTGCTGAAAATAAATCATGCCGATTACTTTTGAAATAGTAAGCGACGAATATGTTGAAAATAAAAATCTTCTCGATTACTTTTAAAATAGTAACCGACAAATATGCTAAAACTAAAAATCTTGCCGATTACTTTTGAAATAGGAACCGACGAATATGTTGAAAATAAAAATCTTGCCGATTACTTTTAAAATAGTAACCGACAAATATGCTAAAAATAAAAATCTTGCCGATTACTTTTGAAAAAGTAACCGACAAATATGCTGAAAATAAAAATCTTGCCGATTACTTTTGAAATAGTCTCCGACCAATAAGCTGAAAATAAAAATCTTGCCGATTACTTTTGAAATAGTAACCGACGAATGTGCTGAAAATAAATCATGCTGATTACTTTTGAAATAGTAAGCGATGAATATGTTGGAAATAAAAATCTTACAGATTACTTTTAGAAAAGTAACCAATGAATGTGCTGAAAATAAAGTCTTGCCGATTACTTTTGAAATAGTAACCGACGAATATGTTGAAAATAAAAATCTTGTCGATTACTTTTAAAAATAGTATCCGACAAATATGTTGAAAATAAAAATCTTGCCGATTACTTTTGAAATAGTAACCGACGAATGTGCTGAAAATAAAACATGCCGATTACTTTCGAAATAGTAAGCGACGAATATGTTGAAAATAAAAATCTTACTGATTACTTTTAAAATAGTAACCAACGAATATGCTGAAAATAAAGTCTTGCCGATTACTTTTGAAATAGTAACTGACGAATATGTTGAAAATAAAAATCTTGTCGATTACTTTTAAAATAGTAACCGACAAATATGCTGAAAATAAAAATCTTGCCGATTACTTTTGAAATAGTAACCGACGATTGTGCAGAAAATAGATCATGCCGATTACTTTTGAAATAGTAACCGACGAATGTGTTGAAAATAAATCATGCCGATTATTTTTGAAATAGTAACCGACGAATGTGCTGAAAATAAATCATGCCGATTACTATTGAAATAGTAACCGACAAATGTGCTGAAAATAAAAGTCTTGCCCATTACTTTTGAAATAGTAACCGACGAATATGTGCTGAAAATAAATCTTGCCGATTACTTTTGAAATAGTAACCGACGAATGTGCTGAAAATAAATCATGCCGATTACTTTTGAAATAGTAAGCGACGAATATGTTGAAAATAAAAATCTTCTCGATTACTTTTAAAATAGTAACCGACAAATATGCTAAAACTAAAAATCTTGCCGATTACTTTTGAAATAGGAACCGACGAATATGTTGAAAATAAAAATCTTGCCGATTACTTTTAAAATAGTAACCGACAAATATGCTAAAAATAAAAATCTTGCCGATTACTTTTGAAAAAGTAACCGACAAATATGCTGAAAATAAAAATCTTGCCGATTACTTTTGAAATAGTCTCCGACCAATAAGCTGAAAATAAAAATCTTGCCGATTACTTTTGAAATAGTAACCGACGAATGTGCTGAAAATAAATCATGCTGATTACTTTTGAAATAGTAAGCGATGAATATGTTGGAAATAAAAATCTTACAGATTACTTTTAGAAAAGTAACCAATGAATGTGCTGAAAATAAAGTCTTGCCGATTACTTTTGAAATAGTAACTGACGAATATGTTGAAAATAAAAATCTTGTCGATTACTTTTAAAAATAGTATCCGACAAATATGTTGAAAATAAAAATCTTGCCGATTACTTTTGAAATAGTAACCGACGAATGTGCTGAAAATAAAACATGCCGATTACTTTCGAAATAGTAAGCGACGAATATGTTGAAAATAAAAATCTTACTGATTACTTTTAAAATAGTAACCAACGAATATGCTGAAAATAAAGTCTTGCCGATTACTTTTGAAATAGTAACTGACGAATATGTTGAAAATAAAAATCTTGTCGATTACTTTTAAAATAGTAACCGACAAATATGCTGAAAATAAAAATCTTGCCGATTACTTTTGAAATAGTAACCAACGATTGTGCAGAAAATAGATCATGCCGATTACTTTTGAAATAGTAACCGACGAATGTGTTGAAAATAAATCATGCCGATTATTTTTGAAATAGTAACCGACGAATGTGCTGAAAATAAATCATGCCGATTACTATTGAAATAGTAACCGACAAATGTGCTGAAAATAAAAGTCTTGCCCATTACTTTTGAAATAGTAACCGACGAATATGTGCTGAAAATAAATCTTGCCGATTACTTTTGAAATAGTAACCGACGAATGTGCTGAAAATAAATCATGCCGATTACTTTTGAAATAGTAAGCGACGAATATGTTGAAAATAAAAATCTTCTCGATTACTTTTAAAATAGTAACCGACAAATATGCTAAAACTAAAAATCTTGCCGATTACTTTTGAAATAGGAACCGACGAATATGTTGAAAATATAAATCTTGCCGATTACTTTTAAAATAGTAACCGACAAATATGCTAAAAATAAAAATCTTGCCGATTACTTTTGAAAAAGTAACCGACAAATATGCTGAAAATAAAAGTCTTGCCCATTACTTTTGAAATAGTAACCGACGTATATGCTGAAAATAAAAATCTTGCCGATTACTATTGAAATAGTAACCCACGAATGTGTTGAAAATAAAGTCTTGCCGATTACTTTTGAAATAGTAACCGACGAATGTGCTGAAAATAAATCTTGCCGATTACCTTTGAAATAGTAACCGACGAATATGCTGAATATAAAAATTTTGCTGATTACTTTTGAAATAGTAACCGACGAATGTGCAGTAAATAGATCATGCCGATTACTTTTGAAATAGTAACCGACGAATGTGTTGAATATAAAGTCTTGCCGATTACTTTTGAAATAGTAACCGACAAATGTGCTGAAAATAATTCATGCCAATTACTATTGAAATAGTAACCGACAAATGTGCTGAAAATAAAAGTCTTGCCGATTACTTTTGAAATAGTAACCTGACGAATGTGCTGAAAATAAATCATGCCGATTACTTTTGAAATAGTCACCGACGAATATGCTGAAAATATAAATCTTGCCGATTACTTTTGAAATAGTAACCGACGAATGTGCTGAAAATAAATCATGCCGATTACTTTCGAAATAGTAAGCGACGAATATGTTGAAAATAAAAATCTTACCGATTACTTTTAAAATAGTAACCAACGAATGTACTGAAAATAAATCATGCCGATTACCTTTGAAATATTAACCGACGAATATGTTGAAAATAAAAATCTTACCGATTACTTTTGAAATAGTAACAAAGGAATATGCTGAAAATAAAGTCTTGCCGATTACTTTTGAAATAGTAACCGACGAATATGTTGAAAATAAAAATTTTGTCGATTACTTTTAAAAATAGTATCCGACAAATATGTTGAAAATAAAAATCTTGCCGATTACTTTTGAAATAGTAACCGACGAATGTGCTGAAAATAAAACATGCCGATTACTTTCGAAATAGTAAGCGACGAATATGTTGAAAATAAAAATCTTACTGATTACTTTTAAAATAGTAACCAACGAATATGCTGAAAATAAAGTCTTGCCGATTACTTTTGAAATAGTAACTGACGAATATGTTGAAAATAAAAATCTTGTCGATTACTTTTAAAATAGTAACCGACAAATATGCTGAAAATAAAAATCTTGCCGATTACTTTTGAAATAGTAACCGACGATTGTGCAGAAAATAGATCATGCCGATTACTTTTGAAATAGTAACCGACGAATGTGTTGAAAATAAATCATGCCGATTATTTTTGAAATAGTAACCGACGAATGTGCTGAAAATAAATCATGCCGATTACTATTGAAATAGTAACCGACAAATGTGCTGAAAATAAAAGTCTTGCCCATTACTTTTGAAATAGTAACCGACGAATATGTGCTGAAAATAAATCTTGCCGATTACTTTTGAAATAGTAACCGACGAATGTGCTGAAAATAATTCATGTCGATTACTTTTGAAATAGTAAGCGACGAATATGTTGAAAATAAAAATCTTCTCGATTAATTTTAAAATAGTAACCGACAAATATGCTAAAACTAAAAATCTTGCCGATTACTTTTGAAATAGGAACCGACGAATATGTTGAAAATAAAAATCTTGCCGATTACTTTTAAAATAGTATCCGACAAATATGCTAAAAATAAAAATCTTGTCGATTACTTTTGAAAAAGTAACCGACAAATATGCTGAAAATAAAAGTCTTGCCCATTACTTTTGAAATAGTAACCGACGTACATGCTGAAAATAAAAATCTTGCCGATTACTATTGAAATAGTAACCCACGAATGTGTTGAAAATAAATTTTTGCCGATTACTTTTGAAATAGTAACCGACGAATGTGTTGAAAATAAATCATGCCGATTATTTTTGAAATAGTAACCGACGAATGTGCTGAAAATAAATCATGCCGATTACTACTGAAATAGTAACCGACAAATGTGCTGAAAATAAAAGACTTGCCCGTTACTTTTGAAATAGTAACCGACGAATATGTGCTGAAAATAAATCTTGCCGATTGCTTTTGAAATAGTAACAGACGAATGTGTTGAAAATAAATCATGTCGATTACTTTTGAAATAGTAAGCGACGAATATGTTGAAAATAAAAATCTTCTCGATTACTTTTAAAATAGTAACCGACAAATATGCTAAAACTAAAAATCTTGCCGATTACTTTTGAAATAGGAACCGACGAATATGTTGAAAATAAAAATCTTGCCGATTACTTTTAAAATAGTAACCGACAAATATGCTAAAAATAAAAATCTTGCCGATTACTTTTGAAAAAGTAACCGACAAATATGCTGAAAATAAAAATCTTGCCGATTACTTTTGAAATAGTCACCGACCAATAAGCTGAAAATAAAAATCTTGCCGATTACTTTTGAAATAGTAACCGACGAATGTGCTGAAAATAAATCATGCTGATTACTTTTGAAATAGTAAGCGATGAATATGTTGGAAATAAAAATCTTACAGATTACTTTTAAAAAAGTAACCAATGAATGTGCTGAAAATAAAGTCTTGCCGATTACTTTTGAAATAGTAACCGACGAATATGTTGAAAATAAAAATCTTGTCGATTACTTTTAAAAATAGTATCCGACAAATATGTTGAAAATAAAAATCTTGCCGATTACTTTTGAAATAGTAACCGACGAATGTGCTGAAAATAAAACATGCCGATTACTTTCGAAATAGTAAGCGAAGAATATGTTGAAAATAAAAATCTTACTGATTACTTTTAAAATAGTAACCAACGAATATGCTGAAAATAAAGTCTTGCCGATTACTTTTGAAATAGTAACTGACGAATATGTTGAAAATAAAAATCTTGTCGATTACTTTTAAAATAGTAACCGACAAATATGCTGAAAATAAAAATCTTGCCGATTACTTTTGAAATAGTAACCGACGATTGTGCAGAAAATAGATCATGCCGATTACTTTTGAAATAGTAACCGACGAATTTGTTGAAAATAAATCATGCCGATTATTTTTGAAATAGTAACCGACGAATGTGCTGAAAATAAATCATGCCGATTACTATTGAAATAGTAACCGACAAATGTGCTGAAAATAAAAGTCTTGCCCATTACTTTTGAAATAGTAACCGACGAATATGTGCTGAAAATAAATCTTGCCGATTACTTTTGAAATAGTAACCGACGAATGTGCTGAAAATAATTCATGTCGATTACTTTTGAAATAGTAAGCAACGAATATGTTGAAAATAAAAATCTTCTCGATTAATTTTAAAATAGTAACCGACAAATATGCTAAAACTAAAAATCTTGCCGATTACTTTTGAAATAGGAACCGACGAATATGTTGAAAATAAAAATCTTGCCGATTACTTTTAAAATAGTATCCGACAAATATGCTAAAAATAAAAATCTTGTCGATTACTTTTGAAAAAGTAACCGACAAATATGCTGAAAATAAAAGTCTTGCCCATTACTTTTGAAATAGTAACCGACGTACATGCTGAAAATAAAAATCTTGCCGATTACTATTGAAATAGTAACCCACGAATGTGTTGAAAATAAATTTTTGCCGATTACTTTTGAAATAGTAACCGACGAATGTGCTGAAAATAAATCTTGCCGATTACCTTTGAAATAGTAACCGACGAATATGCTGAATATAAAAATTTTGCTGATTACTTTTGAAATAGTAACCGACAAATGTGCAGAAAATAGATCATGCCGATTACTTTTGAAATAGTAACCGACGAATGTGTTGAAAATAAATCATGCCGATTATTTTTGAAATAGTAACCGACGAATGTGCTGAAAATAAATCATGCCGATTACTACTGAAATAGTAACCGACAAATGTGCTGAAAATAAAAGACTTGCCCGTTACTTTTGAAATAGTAACCGACGAATATGTGCTGAAAATAAATCTTGCCGATTGCTTTTGAAATAGTAACCGACGAATGTGTTGAAAATAAATCATGTCGATTACTTTTGAAATAGTAAGCGACGAATATGTTGAAAATAAAAATCTTCTCGATTACTTTTAAAATAGTAACCGACAAATATGCTAAAACTAAAAATCTTGCCGATTACTTTTGAAATAGGAACCGACGAATATGTTGAAAATAAAAATCTTGCCGATTACTTTTAAAATAGTAACCGACAAATATGCTAAAAATAAAAATCTTGCCGATTACTTTTGAAAAAGTAACCGACAAATATGCTGAAAATAAAAATCTTGCCGATTACTTTTGAAATAGTCACCGACCAATAAGCTGAAAATAAAAATCTTGCCGATTACTTTTGAAATAGTAACCGACGAATGTGCTGAAAATAAATCATGCTGATTACTTTTGAAATAGTAAGCGATGAATATGTTGGAAATAAAAATCTTACAGATTACTTTTAAAAAAGTAACCAATGAATGTGCTGAAAATAAAGTCTTGCCGATTACTTTTGAAATAGTAACCGACGAATATGTTGAAAATAAAAATCTTGTCGATTACTTTTAAAAATAGTATCCGACAAATATGTTGAAAATAAAAATCTTGCCGATTACTTTTGAAATAGTAACCGACGAATGTGCTGAAAATAAATCATGCCGATTACTTTTGAAATAGTCACCGACGAATATGCTGAAAATAAAAATCTTGCCGATTACTTTTGAAATAGTAACCGACGAATGTGCTGAAAATAAAACATGCCGATTACTTTCGAAATAGTAAGCGAAGAATATGTTGAAAATAAAAATCTTACTGATTACTTTTAAAATAGTAACCAACGAATATGCTGAAAATAAAGTCTTGCCGATTACTTTTGAAATTGTAACTGACGAATATGTTGAAAATAAAAATCTTGTCGATTACTTTTAAAATAGTAACCGACAAATATGCTGAAAATAAAAATCTTGCCGATTACTTTTGAAATAGTAACCGACGATTGTGCAGAAAATAGATCATGCCGATTACTTTTGAAATAGTAACCGACGAATGTGTTGAAAATAAATCATGCCGATTATTTTTGAAATAGTAACCGACGAATGTGCTGAAAATAAATCACGCCGATTACTATTGAAATAGTAACCGACAAATGTGCTGAAAATAAAAGTCTTGCCCATTACTTTTGAAATAGTAACCGACGAATATGTGCTGAAAATAAATCTTGCCGATTACTTTTGAAATAGTAAGCGACGAATATGTTGAAAATAAAAATCTTCTCGATTAATTTTAAAATAGTAACCGACAAATATGCTAAAACTAAAAATCTTGCAGATTACTTTTGAAATAGGAACCGACGAATATGTTGAAAATAAAAATCTTGCCGATTACTCTTAAAATAGTAACCGACAAATATGCTAAAAATAAAAATCTTGTCGATTACTTTTGAAAAAGTAACCGACAAATATGCTGAAAATAAAAGTCTTGCCCATTACTTTTGAAATAGTAACCGACGTACATGCTGAAAATAAAAATCTTGCCGATTACTTTTGAAATAGTAACCCACGAATGTGTTGAAAATAAATTTTTGCCGATTACTTTTGAAATAGTAACCGACGAATGTGCTGAAAATAAATCTTGCCGATTACCTTTGAAATAGTAACCGACGAATATGCTGAATATAAAAATTTTGCTGATTACTTTTGAAATAGTAACCGACAAATGTGCAAAAAATAGATCATGCCGATTACTTTTGAAATAGTAACCGACGAATGTGTTGAAAATAAATCATGCCGATTATTTTTGAAATAGTAACCGACGAATGTGCTGAAAATAAATCATGCCGATTACTACTGAAATAGTAACCGACAAATGTGCTGAAAATAAAAGACTTGCCCGTTACTTTTGAAATAGTAACCGACGAATATGTGCTGAAAATAAATCTTGCCGATTGCTTTTGAAATAGTAACCGACGAATGTGTTGAAAATAAATCATGTCGATTACTTTTGAAATAGTAAGCGACGAATATGTTGAAAATAAAAATCTTCTCGATTACTTTTAAAATAGTAACCGACAAATATGCTAAAACTAAAAATCTTGCCGATTACTTTTGAAATAGGAACCGACGAATATGTTGAAAATAAAACTCTTGCCGATTACTTTTAAAATAGTAACCGACAAATATGCTAAAAATAAAAATCTTGCCGATTACTTTTGAAAAAGTAACCGACAAATATGCTGAAAATAAAAATCTTGCCGATTACTTTTGAAATAGTCACCGACCAATAAGCTGAAAATAAAAATCTTGCCGATTACTTTTGAAATAGTAACCGACGAATGTGCTGAAAATAAATCATGCTGATTACTTTTGAAATAGTAAGCGATGAATATGTTGGAAATAAAAATCTTACAGATTACTTTTAAAAAAGTAACCAATGAATGTGCTGAAAATAAAGTCTTGCCGATTACTTTTGAAATAGTAACCGACGAATATGTTGAAAATAAAAATCTTGTCGATTACTTTTAAAAATAGTATCCGACAAATATGTTGAAAATAAAATCTTGCCGATTACTTTTGAAATAGTAACCGACGAATGTGCTGAAAATAAAACATGCCGATTACTTTCGAAATAGTAAGCGACGAATATGTTGAAAATAAAAATCTTACTGATTACTTTTAAAATAGTAACCAACGAATATGCTGAAAATAAAGTCTTGCCGATTACTTTTGAAATAGTAACTGACGAATATGTTGAAAATAAAAATCTTGTCGATTACTTTTAAAATAGTAACCGACAAATATGCTGAAAATAAAAATCTTGCCGATTACTTTTGAAATAGTAACCGACGATTGTGCAGAAAATAGATCATGCCGATTACTTTTGAAATAGTAACCGACGAATGTGTTGAAAATAAATCATGCCGATTATTTTTGAAATAGTAACCGACGAATGTGCTGAAAATAAATCATGCCGATTACTATTGAAATAGTAACCGACAAATGTGCTGAAAATAAAAGTCTTGCCCATTACTTTTGAAATAGTAACCGACGAATATGTGCTGAAAATAAATCTTGCCGATTACTTTTGAAATAGTAACCGACGAATGTGCTGAAAATAAATCATGCCGATTACTTTTGAAATAGTAAGCGACGAATATGTTGAAAATAAAAATCTTCTCGATTACTTTTAAAATAGTAACCGACAAATATGCTAAAACTAAAAATCTTGCCGATTACTTTTGAAATAGGAACCGACGAATATGTTGAAAATAAAAATCTTGCCGATTACTTTTAAAATAGTAACCGACAAATATGCTAAAAATAAAAATCTTGCCGATTACTTTTGAAAAAGTAACCGACAAATATGCTGAAAATAAAAATCTTGCCGATTACTTTTGAAATAGTCTCCGACCAATAAGCTGAAAATAAAAATCTTGCCGATTACTTTTGAAATAGTAACCGACGAATGTGCTGAAAATAAATCATGCTGATTACTTTTGAAATAGTAAGCGATGAATATGTTGGAAATAAAAATCTTAGAGATTACTTTTAGAAAAGTAACCAATGAATGTGCTGAAAATAAAGTCTTGCCGATTACTTTTGAAATAGTAACCGACGAATATGTTGAAAATAAAAATCTTGTCGATTACTTTTAAAAATAGTATCCGACAAATATGTTGAAAATAAAAATCTTGCCGATTACTTTTGAAATAGTAACCGACGAATGTGCTGAAAATAAAACATGCCGATTACTTTCGAAATAGTAAGCGACGAATATGTTGAAAATAAAAATCTTACTGATTACTTTTAAAATAGTAACCAACGAATATGCTGAAAATAAAGTCTTGCCGATTACTTTTGAAATAGTAACTGACGAATATGTTGAAAATAAAAATCTTGTCGATTACTTTTAAAATAGTAACCGACAAATATGCTGAAAATAAAAATCTTGCCGATTACTTTTGAAATAGTAACCGACGATTGTGCAGAAAATAGATCATGCCGATTACTTTTGAAATAGTAACCAACGAATGTGTTGAAAATAAATCATGCCGATTATTTTTGAAATAGTAACCGACGAATGTGCTGAAAATAAATCATGCCGATTACTATTGAAATAGTAACCGACAAATGTGCTGAAAATAAAAGTCTTGCCCATTACTTTTGAAATAGTAACCGACGAATATGTGCTGAAAATAAATCTTGCCGATTACTTTTGAAATAGTAACCGACGAATGTGCTGAAAATAAATCATGCCGATTACTTTTGAAATAGTAAGCGACGAATATGTTGAAAATAAAAATCTTCTCGATTACTTTTAAAATAGTAACCGACAAATATGCTAAAACTAAAAATCTTGCCGATTACTTTTGAAATAGGAACCGACGAATATGTGGAAAATATAAATCTTGCCGATTACTTTTAAAATAGTAACCGACAAATATGCTAAAAATAAAAATCTTGCCGATTACTTTTGAAAAAGTAACCGACAAATATGCTGAAAATAAAAGTCTTGCCCATTACTTTTGAAATAGTAACCGACGTATATGCTGAAAATAAAAATCTTGCCGATTACTATTGAAATAGTAACCCACGAATGTGTTGAAAATAAAGTCTTGCCGATTACTTTTGAAATAGTAACCGACGAATGTGCTGAAAATAAATCTTGCCGATTACCTTTGAAATAGTAACCGACGAATATGCTGAATATAAAAATTTTGCTGATTACTTTTGAAATAGTAACCGACGAATGTGCAGAAAATAGATCATGCCGATTACTTTTGAAATAGTAACCGACGAATGTGTTGAATATAAAGTCTTGCCGATTACTTTTGAAATAGTAACCGACAAATGTGCTGAAAATAAATCATGCCAATTACTATTGAAATAGTAACCGACAAATGTGCTGAAAATAAAAGTCTTGCCGATTACTTTTGAAATAGTAACCTGACGAATGTGCTGAAAATAAATCATGCCGATTACTTTTGAAATAGTCACCGACGAATATGCTGAAAATATAAATCTTGCCGATTACTTTTGAAATAGTAACCGACGAATGTGCTGAAAATAAATCATGCCGATTACTTTCGAAATAGTAAGCGACGAATATGTTGAAAATAAAAATCTTACCGATTACTTTTAAAATAGTAACCAACGAATGTACTGAAAATAAATCATGCCGATTACCTTTGAAATATTAACCGACGAATATGTTGAAAATAAAAATCTTACCGATTACTTTTGAAATAGTAACAAAGGAATATGCTGAAAATAAAGTCTTGCCGATTACTTTTGAAATAGTAACCGACGAATATGTTGAAAATAAAAATCTTGTCGATTACTTTTAAAATAGTAACCGACAAATATGTTGAAAATAAAAATCTTGCCGATTACTTTTGAAATAGTAACCGACGAATGTGCTGAAAATAAATCATGCCGATTACTTTCGAAATAGTAAGCGACGAATATGTTGAAAATAAAAATCTTACCGATTACTTTTAAATTAGTAACCAACGAATGTACTGAAAATAAAGTCTTGCCGATTACTTTTTAAATAGGAACCGAAGAATATGTTGAAAATAAAAATCTTGTCGATTACTTTTAAAATAGTAACCGACAAATATGCTGAAAATAAAAATCTTGCCGATTACTTTTGAAATAGTATCCGACGATTGTGCAGAAAATAGATCATGCCGATTGCTTTTGAAATAGTAACCCACGAATGTGTTGAAAATAAATCATGCCGATTATTTTTGAAATAGTAACTGACGAATGTGCTGAAAATAAATCATGCCGATTACTATTGAAATAGTAACCGACAAATGTGCTGAAAATAAAAGTCTTGCCCATTACTTTGGAAATAGTAACCGACGAATATGTGCTGAAAATAAATCTTGCCGATTACTTTTGAAATAGTAACCGACGAATGTGCTGAAAATAAATCATGCCGATTACTTTTGAAATAGTAAGCGACGAATATGTTGAAAATAAAAATCTTCTCGATTACTTTTAAAATAGTAACCGACAAATATGCTAAAACTAAAAATCTTGTCGATTACTTTTGAAATAGGAACCGACGAATATGTTGAAAATAAAAATCTTGTCGATTACTTTTAAAATAATAACCGACAAATATGCTAAAAATAAAAATCTTGCCGATTACTTTTGAAATAGTAACCGACGAATGTGCAGAAAATAGATCATGCCGATTACTTTTGAAATAGTAACCGACGAATGTGTTGAAAATAAATCAGGCCGATTATTTTTGAAATAGTAACCGACGAATGTGCTGAAAATAAATCATGCCGATTACTATTGAAATAGTAACCGACAAATGTGCTGAAAATAAAAGTCTTGCCCATTACTTTTGAAATAGTAACCGACGAATATGTGCTGAAAATAAATCTTGCCGATTACTTTTGAAATAGTAACCGACGAATGTGCTGAAAATAAATCATGCCGATTACTTTTGAAATAGTAAGCGACGAATATGTTGAAAATAAAAATCTTCTCGATTACTTTTAAAATAGTAACCGACAAATGTGCTAAAACTAAAAATCTTGCCGATTACTTTTGAAATAGGAACCGACGAATATGTTGAAAATAAAAATCTTGCGGATTACTTTTAAAATAGTAACCGACAAATATGCTAAAAATAAAAATCTTGTCGATTACTTTTGAAAAAGTAACCGACAAATATGCTGAAAATAAAAGTCTTGCCCATTACTTTTGAAATAGTAACCGACGTACATGCTGAAAATAAAAATCTTGCCGATTACTATTGAAATAGTAACCCACGAATGTGTTGAAAATAAAGTCGTGCCGATTACTTTTGAAATAGTAACCGACGAATGTGCTGAAAATAAATCTTGCCGATTACCTTTGAAATAGTAACCGACGAATATGTTGAATATAAAAATTTTGCTGATTACTTTTGAAATAGTAACCGACGAATGTGCAGAAAATAGATCATGCCGATTACTTTTGAAATAGTAACCGACGAATGTGTTGAATATAAAGTCTTGCCGATTACTTTTGAAATAGTAACCGACAAATGTGCTGAAAATAAATCATGCCAATTACTATTGAAATAGTAACCGACAAATGTGCTTAAAATAAAAGTCTTGCCGATTACTTTTGAAATAGTAACCTGACGAATGTGCTGAAAATAAATCATGCCGATTACTTTTGAAATAGTCACCGACGAATATGCTGAAAATAAAAATCTTGCCGATTACTTTTGAAATAGTAACCGACGAATGTGCTGAAAATAAATCATGCCGATTACTTTCGAAATAGTAAGCGACGAATATGTTGAAAATAAAAATCTTACCGATTACTTTTAAAATAGTAACCAACGAATGTACTGAAAATAAATCATGCCGATTACCTTTGAAATATTAACCGACGAATATGTTGAAAATAAAAATCTTACCGATTACTTTTGAAATAGTAACAAAGGAATATGCTGAAAATTAAGTCTTGCCGATTACTTTTGAAATAGTAACCGACGAATATGTTGAAAATAAAAATCTTGTCGATTACTTTTAAAATAGTAACCGACAAATATGTTGAAAATAAAAATCTTGCCGATTACTTTTGAAATAGTAACCGACGAATGTGCTGAAAATAAATCATGCCGATTACTTTCGAAATAGTAAGCGACGAATATGTTGAAAATAAAAATCTTACCGATTGCTTTTAAAATAGTAACCAACGAATGTACTGAAAATAAAATCTTGCCGATTACTTTTTAAATAGGAACCGAAGAATATGTTGAAAATAAAAATCTTGTCGATTACTTTTAAAATAGTAACCGACAAATATGCTGAAAATAAAAATCTTGCCGATTACTTTTGAAATAGTAACCGACGATTGTGCAGAAAATAGATCATGCCGATTACTTTTGAAATAGTAACCCACGATTGTGTTGAAAATAAATCATGCCGATTATTTTTGAAATAGTAACTGACGAATGTGCTTTAAATAAATCATGCCGATTACTTTTTAAATAGGAACCGAAGAATATGTTGAAAATAAAAATCTTGTCGATTACTTTTAAAATAGTAACCGACAAATATGCTGAAAATAAAAATCTTGCCGATTACTTTTGAAATAGTATCCGACGATTGTGCAGAAAATAGATCATGCCGATTGCTTTTGAAATAGTAACCCACGAATGTGTTGAAAATAAATCATGCCGATTATTTTTGAAATAGTAACTGACGAATGTGCTGAAAATAAATCATGCCGATTACTATTGAAATAGTAACCGACAAATGTGCTGAAAATAAAAGTCTTGCCCATTACTTTGGAAATAGTAACCGACGAATATGTGCTGAAAATAAATCTTGCCGATTACTTTTGAAATAGTAACCGACGAATGTGCTGAAAATAAATCATGCCGATTACTTTTGAAATAGTAACCGACGAATGTGCTGAAAATAAATCATGCCGATTACTTTTGAAATAGTAAGCGACGAATATGTTGAAAATAAAAATCTTCTCGATTACTTTTAAAATAGTAACCGACAAATGTGCTAAAACTAAAAATCTTGCCGATTACTTTTGAAATAGGAACCGACGAATATGTTGAAAATAAAAATCTTGCGGATTACTTTTAAAATAGTAACCGACAAATATGCTAAAAATAAAAATCTTGTCGATTACTTTTGAAAAAGTAACCGACAAATATGCTGAAAATAAAAGTCTTGCCCATTACTTTTGAAATAGTAACCGACGTACATGCTGAAAATAAAAATCTTGCCGATTACTATTGAAATAGTAACCCACGAATGTGTTGAAAATAAAGTCTTGCCGATTACTTTTGAAATAGTAACCGACGAATGTGCTGAAAATAAATCTTGCCGATTACCTTTGAAATAGTAACCGACGAATATGCTGAATATAAAAATTTTGCTGATTACTTTTGAAATAGTAACCGACGAATGTGCAGAAAATAGATCATGCCGATTACTTTTGAAATAGTAACCGACGAATGTGTTGAATATAAAGTCTTGCCGATTACTTTTGCAATAGTAACCGACAAATGTGCTGAAAATAAATCATGCCAATTACTATTGAAATAGTAACCGACAAATGTGCTGAAAATAAAAGTCTTGCCGATTACTTTTGAAATAGTAACCTGACGAATGTGCTGAAAATAAATCATGCCGATTACTTTTGAAATAGTCACCGACGAATATGCTGAAAATAAAAATCTTGCCGATTACTTTTGAAATAGTAAACGACGAATGTGCTGAAAATAAATCATGCCGATTACTTTCGAAATAGTAAGCGATGAATATGTTGAAAATAAAAATCTTACCGATTACTTTTAAAATAGTAACCAACGAATGTACTGAAAATAAATCATGCCGATTACCTTTGAAATATTAACCGACGAATATGTTGAAAATAAAAATCTTACCGATTACTTTTGAAATAGTAACAAAGGAATATGCTGAAAATAAAGTCTTGCCGATTACTTTTGAAATAGTAACCGACGAATATGTTGAAAATAAAAATCTTGTCGATTACTTTTAAAATAGTAACCGACAAATATGTTGAAAATAAAAATCTTGCCGATTACTTTTGAAATAGTAACCGACGAATGTGCTGAAAATAAATCATGCCGATTACTTTCGAAATAGTAAGCGACGAATATGTTGAAAATAAAAATCTTACCGATTACTTTTAAAATAGTAACCAACGAATGTACTGAAAATAAAGTCTTGCCGATTACTTTTTAAATAGGAACCGAAGAATATGTTGAAAATAAAAATCTTGTCGATTACTTTTAAAATAGTAACCGACAAATATGCTGAAAATAAAAATCTTGCCGATTACTTTTGAAATAGTATCCGACGATTGTGCAGAAAATAGATCATGCCGATTGCTTTTGAAATAGTAACCCACGAATGTGTTGAAAATAAATCATGCCGATTATTTTTGAAATAGTAACTGACGAATGTGCTGAAAATAAATCATGCCGATTACTATTGAAATAGTAACCGACAAATGTGCTGAAAATAAAAGTCTTGCCCATTACTTTGGAAATAGTAACCGACGAATATGTGCTGAAAATAAATCTTGCCGATTACTTTTGAAATAGTAACCGACGAATGTGCTGAAAATAAATCATGCCGATTACTTTTGAAATAGTAAGCGACGAATATGTTGAAAATAAAAATCTTCTCGATTACTTTTAAAATAGTAACCGACAAATATGCTAAAACTAAAAATCTTGTCGATTACTTTTGAAATAGGAACCAACGAATATGTTGAAAATAAAAATCTTGTCGATTACTTTTAAATTAATAACCGACAAATATGCTAAAAATAAAAATCTTGCCGATTACTTTTGAAATAGTAACCGACGAATGTGCAGAAAATAGATCATGCCGATTACTTTTGAAATAGTAACCGACGAATGTGTTGAAAATAAATCATGCCGATTATTTTTGAAATAGTAACCGACGAATGTGCTGAAAATAAATCATGCCGATTACTATTGAAATAGTAACCGACAAATGTGCTGAAAATAAAAGTCTTGCCCATTACTTTTGAAATAGTAACCGACGAATATGCTGAATATAAAAATTTTGCTGATTACTTTTGAAATAGTAACCGACGAATGTGCAGAAAATAGATCATGCCGATTACTTTTGAAATAGTAACCGACGAATGTGTTGAATATAAAGTCTTGCCGATTACTTTTGCAATAGTAACCGACAAATGTGCTGAAAATAAATCATGCCAATTACTATTGAAATAGTAACCGACAAATGTGCTGAAAATAAAAGTCTTGCCGATTACTTTTGAAATAGTAACCTGACGAATGTGCTGAAAATAAATCATGCCGATTACTTTTGAAATAGTCACCGACGAATATGCTGAAAATAAAAATCTTGCCGATTACTTTTGAAATAGTAAACGACGAATGTGCTGAAAATAAATCATGCCGATTACTTTCGAAATAGTAAGCGATGAATATGTTGAAAATAAAAATCTTACCGATTACTTTTAAAATAGTAACCAACGAATGTACTGAAAATAAATCATGCCGATTACCTTTGAAATATTAACCGACGAATATGTTGAAAATAAAAATCTTACCGATTACTTTTGAAATAGTAACAAAGGAATATGCTGAAAATAAAGTCTTGCCGATTACTTTTGAAATAGTAACCGACGAATATGTTGAAAATAAAAATCTTGTCGATTACTTTTAAAATAGTAACCGACAAATATGTTGAAAATAAAAATCTTGCCGATTACTTTTGAAATAGTAACCGACGAATGTGCTGAAAATAAATCATGCCGATTACTTTCGAAATAGTAAGCGACGAATATGTTGAAAATAAAAATCTTACCGATTACTTTTAAAATAGTAACCAACGAATGTACTGAAAATAAAGTCTTGCCGATTACTTTTTAAATAGGAACCGAAGAATATGTTGAAAATAAAAATCTTGTCGATTACTTTTAAAATAGTAACCGACAAATATGCTGAAAATAAAAATCTTGCCGATTACTTTTGAAATAGTATCCGACGATTGTGCAGAAAATAGATCATGCCGATTGCTTTTGAAATAGTAACCCACGAATGTGTTGAAAATAAATCATGCCGATTATTTTTGAAATAGTAACTGACGAATGTGCTGAAAATAAATCATGCCGATTACTATTGAAATAGTAACCGACAAATGTGCTGAAAATAAAAGTCTTGCCCATTACTTTGGAAATAGTAACCGACGAATATGTGCTGAAAATAAATCTTGCCGATTACTTTTGAAATAGTAACCGACGAATGTGCTGAAAATAAATCATGCCGATTACTTTTGAAATAGTAAGCGACGAATATGTTGAAAATAAAAATCTTCTCGATTACTTTTAAAATAGTAACCGACAAATATGCTAAAACTAAAAATCTTGTCGATTACTTTTGAAATAGGAACCAACGAATATGTTGAAAATAAAAATCTTGTCGATTACTTTTAAATTAATAACCGACAAATATGCTAAAAATAAAAATCTTGCCGATTACTTTTGAAATAGTAACCGACGAATGTGCAGAAAATAGATCATGCCGATTACTTTTGAAATAGTAACCGACGAATGTGTTGAAAATAAATCATGCCGATTATTTTTGAAATAGTAACCGACGAATGTGCTGAAAATAAATCATGCCGATTACTATTGAAATAGTAACCGACAAATGTGCTGAAAATAAAAGTCTTGCCCATTACTTTTGAAATAGTAACCGACGAATATGTGCTGAAAATAAATCTTGCCGATTACTTTTGAAATAGTAACCGACGAATGTGCTGAAAATAAATCATGCCGATTACTTTTGAAATAGTAAGCGACGAATATGTTGAAAATAAAAATCTTCTCGATTACTTTTAAAATAGTAACCGACAAATGTGCTAAAACTAAAAATCTTGCCGATTACTTTTGAAATAGGAACCGACGAATATGTTGAAAATAAAAATCTTGCGGATTACTTTTAAAATAGTAACCGACAAATATGCTAAAAATAAAAATCTTGTCGATTACTTTTGAAAAAGTAACCGACAAATATGCTGAAAATAAAAGTCTTGCCCATTACTTTTGAAATAGTAACCGACGTACATGCTGAAAATAAAAATCTTGCCGATTACTATTGAAATAGTAACCGACGAATGTGTTGAAAATAAAGTCGTGCCGATTACTTTTGAAATAGTAACCGACGAATGTGCTGAAAATAAATCTTGCCGATTACCTTTGAAATAGTAACCGACGAATATGCTGAATATAAAAATTTTGCTGATTACTTTTGAAATAGTAACCGACGAATGTGCAGAAAATAGATGATGCCGATTACTTTTGAAATAGTAACCGACGAATGTGTTGAATATAAAGTCTTGCCGATTACTTTTGAAATAGTAACCGACAAATGTGCTGAAAATAAATCATGCCAATTACTATTGAAATAGTAACCGACAAATGTGCTGAAAATAAAAGTCTTGCCGATTACTTTTGAAATAGTAACCTGACGAATGTGCTGAAAATAAATCATGCCGATTACTTTTGAAATAGTCACCGACGAATATGCTGAAAATAAAAATCTTGCGGATTACTTTTGAAATAGTAACCGATGAATGTGCTGAAAATAAATCATGCCGATTACTTTCGAAATAGTAAGCGACGAATATGTTGAAAATAAAAATCTTACCGATTACTTTTAAAATAGTAACCTACGAATGTACTGAAAATAAATCATGCCGATTACCTTTGAAATATTAACCGACGAATATGTTGAAAATAAAAATCTTACCGATTACTTTTGAAATAGTAACAAAGGAATATGCTGAAAATAAAGTCTTGCCGATTACTTTTGAAATAGTAACCGACGAATATGTTGAAAATACAAATCTTGTCGATTACTTTTAAAATAGTAACCGACAAATATGTTGAAAATAAAAATCTTGCCGATTACTTTTGAAATAGAAACCGACGAATGTGCTGAAAATAAATCATGCCGATTACTTTCGAAATAGTAAGCGACGAATATGTTGAAAATAAAAATCTTACCGATTACTTTTAAAATAGTAACCAACGAATGTACTGAAAATAAAGTCTTGCCGATTACTTTTTAAATAGGAACCGAAGAATATGTTGAAAATAAAAATCTTGTCGATTACTTTTAAAATAGTAACCGACAAATATGCTGAAAATAAAAATCTTGCCGATTACTTTTGAAATAGTAACCGACGATTGTGCAGAAAATAGATCATGCCGATTACTTTTGAAATAGTAACCCACGAATGTGCTGAAAATAAATCATGCCGATTATTTTTGAAATAGTAACTGACGAATGTGCTGAAAATAAATCATGCCGATTACTATTGAAATAGTAACCGACAAATGTGCTGAAAATAAAAGTCTTGCCCGTTACTTTTGAAATAGTAACCGACGAATATGTGCTGAAAATAAATCTTGCCGATTACTATTGAAATAGTAACCGACAAATGTGCTGAAAATAAAAGTCTTGCCCATTACTTTGGAAATAGTAACCGACGAATATGTGCTGAAAATAAATCTTGCCGATTACTTTTGAAATAGTAACCGACGAATGTGCTGAAAATAAATCATGCCGATTACTTTTGAAATAGTAAGCGACGAATATGTTGAAAATAAAAATCTTGTCGATTACTTTTAAAATAGTAACCGACAAATATGCTAAAACTAAAAATCTTGCCGATTATTTTTGAAATAGGAACCGACGAATATGTTGAAAATAAAAATCTTGTCGATTACTTTTAAAATAATAACCGACAAATATGCTAAAAATAAAAATCTTGCCGATTACTTTTGAAATAGTAACCGACGAATGTGCAGAAAATAGATCATGCCGATTACTTTTGAAATAGTAACCGACGAATGTGTTGAAAATAAATCATGCCGATTACTTTCGAAATAGTAAGCGACGAATATGTTGAAAATAAAAATCTTACCGATTACTTTTAAAATAGTAACCAACGAATGTACTGAAAATAAATCATGCCGATTACCTTTGAAATATTAACCGACGAATATGTTGAAAATAAAAATCTTACCGATTACTTTTGAAATAGTAACAAAGGAATATGCTGAAAATAAAGTCTTGCCGATTACTTTTGAAATAGTAACCGACGAATATGTTGAAAATAAAAATCTTGTCGATTACTTTTAAAATAGTAACCGACAAATATGTTGAAAATAAAAATCTTGCCGATTACTTTTGAAATAGTAACCGACGAATGTGCTGAAAATAAATCATGCCGATTACTTTCGAAATAGTAAGCGACGAATATGTTGAAAATAAAAATCTTACCGATTGCTTTTAAAATAGTAACCAACGAATGTACTGAAAATAAAGTCTTGCCGATTACTTTTTAAATAGGAACCGAAGAATATGTTGAAAATAAAAATCTTGTCGATTACTTTTAAAATAGTAACCGACAAATATGCTGAAAATAAAAATCTTGCCGATTACTTTTGAAATAGTAACCGACGATTGTGCAGAAAATAGATCATGCCGATTACTTTTGAAATAGTAACCCACGATTGTGTTGAAAATAAATCATGCCGATTATTTTTGAAATAGTAACTGACGAATGTGCTGAAAATAAATCATGCCGATTACTATTGAAATAGTAACCGACAAATGTGCTGAAAATAAAAGTCTTGCCCATTACTTTGGAAATAGTAACCGACGAATATGTGCTGAAAATAAATCTTGCCGATTACTTTTGAAATAGTAACCGACGAATGTGCTGAAAATAAATCATGCCGATTACTTTTGAAATAGTAAGCGATGAATATGTTGAAAATAAAAATCTTCTCGATTACTTTTAAAATAGTAACCGACAAATTTGCTAAAACTAAAAATCTTGCCGATTACTTTTGAAATAGGAACCGACGAATATGTTGAAAATAAAAATCTTGTCGATTACTTTTAAAATAATAACCGACAAATATGCTAAAAATAAAAATCTTGCCGATTACTATTGAAATAGTAACCGACGAATGTGCATAAAATAGATCATGCCGATTACTTTTGAAATAGTAACCGACGAATGTGTTGAAAATAAAACATGCCGATTATTTTTGAAATAGTAACCGACGAATTTGCTGAAAATAAATCATGCTGATTACTATTGAAATAGTAACCGACAAATGTGCTGAAAATAAAAGTCTTGCCCATTACTTTTGAAATAGTAACCGACGAATATGTGCTGAAAATAAATCTTGCCGATTACTTTTGAAATAGTAACCGACGAATGTGCTGAAAATAAATCATGCCGATTACTTTTGAAATAGTAAGCGACGAATATGTTGAAAATAAAAATCTTCTCGATTACTTTTAAAATAGTAACCGACAAATATGCTAAAACTAAAAATCTTGCCGATTACTTTTGAAATAGGAACCGACGAATATGTTGAAAATAAAAATCTTGCCGATTACTTTTAAAATAGTAACCGACAAATATGCTAAAAATAAAAATCTTGTCGATTACTTTTGAAAAAGTAACCGACAAATATGCTGAAAATAAAAGTCTTGCCCATTACTTTTGAAATAGTAACCGACGTACATGCTGAAAATAAAAATCTTGCCGATTACTATTGAAATAGTAACCCACGAATGTGTTGAAAATAAAGTCTTGCCGATTACTTTTGAAATAGTAACCGACGAATGTGCTGAAAATAAATCTTGCCGATTACCTTTGAAATAGTAACCGACGAATATGCTGAATATAAAAATTTTGCTGATTACTTTTGAAATAGTAACCGACGAATGTGCAGAAAATAGATGATGCCGATTACTTTTGAAATAGTAACCGACGAATGTGTTGAATATAAAGTCTTGCCGATTACTTTTGAAATAGTAACCGACAAATGTGCTGAAAATAAATCATGCCAATTACTATTGAAATAGTAACCGACAAATGTGCTGAAAATAAAAGTCTTGCCGATTACTTTTGAAATAGTAACCTGACGAATGTGCTGAAAATAAATCATGCCGATTACTTTTGAAATAGTCACCGACGAATATGCTGAAAATAAAAATCTTGCGGATTACTTTTGAAATAGTAACCGACGAATGTGCTGAAAATAAATCATGCCGATTACTTTCGAAATAGTAAGCGACGAATATGTTGAAAATAAAAATCTTACCGATTACTTTTAAAATAGTAACCAACGAATGTACTGAAAATAAATCATGCCGATTACCTTTGAAATATTAACCGACGAATATGTTGAAAATAAAAATCTTACCGATTACTTTTGAAATAGTAACAAAGGAATATGCTGAAAATAAAGTCTTGCCGATTACTTTTGAAATAGTAACCGACGAATATGTTGAAAATACAAATCTTGTCGATTACTTTTAAAATAGTAACCGACAAATATGTTGAAAATAAAAATCTTGCCGATTACTTTTGAAATAGAAACCGACGAATGTGCTGAAAATAAATCATGCCGATTACTTTCGAAATAGTAAGCGACGAATATGTTGAAAATAAAAATCTTACCGATTACTTTTAAAATAGTAACCAACGAATGTACTGAAAATAAAGTCTTGCCGATTACTTTTTAAATAGGAACCGAAGAATATGTTGAAAATAAAAATCTTGTCGATTACTTTTAAAATAGTAACCGACAAATATGCTGAAAATAAAAATCTTGCCGATTACTTTTGAAATAGTAACCGACGATTGTGCAGAAAATAGATCATGCCGATTACTTTTGAAATAGTAACCCACGAATGTGCTGAAAATAAATCATGCCGATTATTTTTGAAATAGTAACTGACGAATGTGCTGAAAATAAATCATGCCGATTACTATTGAAATAGTAACCGACAAATGTGCTGAAAATAAAAGTCTTGCCCGTTACTTTTGAAATAGTAACCGACGAATATGTGCTGAAAATAAATCTTGCCGATTACTATTGAAATAGTAACCGACAAATGTGCTGAAAATAAAAGTCTTGCCCATTACTTTGGAAATAGTAACCGACGAATATGTGCTGAAAATAAATCTTGCCGATTACTTTTGAAATAGTAACCGACGAATGTGCTGAAAATAAATCATGCCGATTACTTTTGAAATAGTAAGCGACGAATATGTTGAAAATAAAAATCTTCTCGATTACTTTTAAAATAGTAACCGACAAATATGCTAAAACTAAAAATCTTGCCGATTATTTTTGAAATAGGAACCGACGAATATGTTGAAAATAAAAATCTTGTCGATTACTTTTAAAATAATAACCGACAAATATGCTAAAAATAAAAATCTTGCCGATTACTTTTGAAATAGTAACCGACGAATGTGCAGAAAATAGATCATGCCGATTACTTTTGAAATAGTAACCGACGAATGTGTTGAAAATAAATCAGGCCGATTATTTTTGAAATAGTAACCGACGAATGTGCTGAAAATAAATCATGCCGATTACTATTGAAATAGTAACCGACAAATGTGCTGAAAATAAAAGACTTGCCCATTACTTTTGAAATTTTAACCGACGAATATGTGCTGAAAATAAATCTTGCCGATTACTTTTGAAATAGTAACCGACGAATGTGCTGAAAATAAATCATGCCGATTACTTTTGAAATAGTAAGCGACGAATATGTTGAAAATAAAAATCTTCTCGATTACTTTTAAAATAGTAACCGACAAATATGCTAAAACTAAAAATCTTGCCGTTTACTTTTGAAATAGGAACCGACGAATATGTTGAAAATAAAAATCTTGCCGATTACTTTTAAAATAGTAACCGACAAATATTCTAAAGATAAAAATCTTGCCGATTACTTTTGAAAAAGTAACCCACAAATATGCTGAAAATAAAAATCTTGCCGATTACTTTTGAAATAGTCACCGACCAATATACTGAAAATAAAAATCTTGCCGATTACTTTTGAAATAGTAACCGACGAATGTGCTGAAAATAAATCATGCTGATTACTTTTGAAATAGTAAGCGATGAATATGTTGGAAATAAAAATCTTACCGATTACTTTTAAAAAAGTAACCAATGAATGTGCTGAAAATAAAGTCTTGCCGATTACTTTTGAAATAGTAACCGACGAATGTGTTGAAAATAAAAATCTTGTCGATTACTTTTAAAATAGTAACCGACAAATATGTTGAAAATAAAAATCTTGCCGATTACTTTTGAAATAGTAACCGACGAATGTGCTGAAAATAAATCATGCCGATTACTTTCGAAATAGTAAGCGACGAATATGTTGAAAATAAAAATCTTACCGATTACTTTTAAAATAGTAACCAACGAATATGCTGAAAATAAAGTCTTGCCGATTACTTTTGAAATAGTAACCGACGAATATGTCGAAAATAAAAATCTTGTCGATTACTTTTAAAATAGTAACCGACAAATATGCTGAAAATAAAAATCTTGCCGATTACTTTTGAAATAGTAACCGACGATTGTGCAGAAAATAGATCATGCCGATTACTTTTGAAATAGTAACCCACGATTGTGTTGAAAATAAATCATGCCGATTATTTTTGAAATAGTAACTGACGAATGTGCTGAAAATAAATCATGCCGATTACTATTGAAATAGTAACCGACAAATGTGCTGAAAATAAAAGTCTTGCCCATTACTTTGGAAATAGTAACCGACGAATATGTGCTGAAAATAAATCTTGCCGATTACTTTTGAAATAGTAACCGACGAATGTGCTGAAAATAAATCATGCCGATTACTTTTGAAATAGTAAGCGATGAATATGTTGAAAATAAAAATCTTCTCGATTACTTTTAAAATAGTAACCGACAAATTTGCTAAAACTAAAAATCTTGCCGATTACTTTTGAAATAGGAACCGACGAATATGTTGAAAATAAAAATCTTGTCGATTACTTTTAAAATAATAACCGACAAATATGCTAAAAATAAAAATCTTGCCGATTACTATTGAAATAGTAACCGACGAATGTGCATAAAATAGATCATGCCGATTACTTTTGAAATAGTAACCGACGAATGTGTTGAAAATAAAACATGCCGATTATTTTTGAAATAGTAACCGACGAATGTGCTGAAAATAAATCATGCCGATTACTATTGAAATAGTAACCGACAAATGTGCTGAAAATAAAAGTCTTGCCCATTACTTTTGAAATAGTAACCGACGAATATGTGCTGAAAATAAATCTTGCCGATTACTTTTGAAATAGTAACCGACGAATGTGCTGAAAATAAATCATGCCGATTACTTTTGAAATAGTAAGCGACGAATATGTTGAAAATAAAAATCTTCTCGATTACTTTTAAAATAGTAACCGACAAATATGCTAAAACTAAAAATCTTGCCGATTACTTTTGAAATAGGAACCGACGAATATGTTGAAAATAAAAATCTTGCCGATTACTTTTAAAATAGTAACCGACAAATATGCTAAAAATAAAAATCTTGTCGATTACTTTTGAAAAAGTAACCGACAAATATGCTGAAAATAAAAGTCTTGCCCATTACTTTTGAAATAGTAACCGACGTACATGCTGAAAATAAAAATCTTTCCGATTACTATTGAAATAGTAACCCACGAATGTGTTGAAAATAAAGTCTTGCCGATTACTTTTGAAATAGTAACCGACGAATGTGCTGAAAATAAATCTTGCCGATTACCTTTGAAATAGTAACCGACGAATATGCTGAATATAAAAATTTTGCTGATTACTTTTGAAATAGTAACCGACGAATGTGCAGAAAATAGATGATGCCGATTACTTTTGAAATAGTAACCGACGAATGTGTTGAATATAAAGTCTTGCCGATTACTTTTGAAATAGTAACCGACAAATGTGCTGAAAATAAATCATGCCAATTACTATTGAAATAGTAACCGACAAATGTGCTGAAAATAAAAGTCTTGCCGATTACTTTTGAAATAGTAACGTGACGAATGTGCTGAAAATAAATCATGCCGATTACTTTTGAAATAGTCACCGACGAATATGCTGAAAATAAAAATCTTGCGGATTACTTTTGAAATAGTAACCGACGAATGTGCTGAAAATAAATCATGCCGATTACTTTCGAAATAGTAAGCGACGAATATGTTGAAAATAAAAATCTTACCGATTACTTTTAAAATAGTAACCAACGAATGTACTGAAAATAAATCATGCCGATTACCTTTGAAATATTAACCGACGAATATGTTGAAAATAAAAATCTTACCGATTACTTTTGAAATAGTAACAAAGGAATATGCTGAAAATAAAGTCTTGCCGATTACTTTTGAAATAGTAACCGACGAATATGTTGAAAATACAAATCTTGTCGATTACTTTTAAAATAGTAACCGACAAATATGTTGAAAATAAAAATCTTGCCGATTACTTTTGAAATAGAAACCGACGAATGTGCTGAAAATAAATCATGCCGATTACTTTCGAAATAGTAAGCGACGAATATGTTGAAAATAAAAATCTTACCGATTACTTTTAAAATAGTAACCAACGAATGTACTGAAAATAAAGTCTTGCCGATTACTTTTTAAATAGGAACCGAAGAATATGTTGAAAATAAAAATCTTGTCGATTACTTTTAAAATAGTAACCGACAAATATGCTGAAAATAAAAATCTTGCCGATTACTTTTGAAATAGTAACCGACGATTGTGCAGAAAATAGATCATGCCGATTACTTTTGAAATAGTAACCCACGATTGTGTTGAAAATAAATCATGCCGATTATTTTTGAAATAGTAACTGACGAATGTGCTGAAAATAAATCATGCCGATTACTATTGAAATAGTAACCGACAAATGTGCTGAAAATAAAAGTCTTGCCCATTACTTTGGAAATAGTAACCGACAAATATGCTGAAAATAAAAATCTTGCCGATTACTTTTGAAATAGTAACCGACGATTGTGCAGAAAATAGATCATGCCGATTACTTTTGAAATAGTAACCCACGATTGTGTTGAAAATAAATCATGCCGATTATTTTTGAAATAGTAACTGACGAATGTGCTGAAAATAAATCATGCCGATTACTATTGAAATAGTAACCGACAAATGTGCTGAAAATAAAAGTCTTGCCCATTACTTTGGAAATAGTAACCGACGAATATGTGCTGAAAATAAATCTTGCCGATTACTTTTGAAATAGTAACCGACGAATGTGCTGAAAATAAATCATGCCGATTACTTTTGAAATAGTAAGCGATGAATATGTTGAAAATAAAAATCTTCTCGATTACTTTTAAAATAGTAACCGACAAATTTGCTAAAACTAAAAATCTTGCCGATTACTTTTGAAATAGGAACCGACGAATATGTTGAAAATAAAAATCTTGTCGATTACTTTTAAAATAATAACCGACAAATATGCTAAAAATAAAAATCTTGCCGATTACTATTGAAATAGTAACCGACGAATGTGCATAAAATAGATCATGCCGATTACTTTTGAAATAGTAACCGACGAATGTGTTGAAAATAAAACATGCCGATTATTTTTGAAATAGTAACCGACGAATGTGCTGAAAATAAATCATGCCGATTACTATTGAAATAGTAACCGACAAATGTGCTGAAAATAAAAGTCTTGCCCATTACTTTTGAAATAGTAACCGACGAATATGTGCTGAAAATAAATCTTGCCGATTACTTTTGAAATAGTAACCGACGAATGTGCTGAAAATAAATCATGCCGATTACTTTTGAAATAGTAAGCGACGAATATGTTGAAAATAAAAATCTTCTCGATTACTTTTAAAATAGTAACCGACAAATATGCTAAAACTAAAAATCTTGCCGATTACTTTTGAAATAGGAACCGACGAATATGTTGAAAATAAAAATCTTGCCGATTACTTTTAAAATAGTAACCGACAAATATGCTAAAAATAAAAATCTTGTCGATTACTTTTGAAAAAGTAACCGACAAATATGCTGAAAATAAAAGTCTTGCCCATTACTTTTGAAATAGTAACCGACGTACATGCTGAAAATAAAAATCTTGCCGATTACTATTGAAATAGTAACCCACGAATGTGTTGAAAATAAAGTCTTGCCGATTACTTTTGAAATAGTAACCGACGAATGTGCTGAAAATAAATCTTGCCGATTACCTTTGAAATAGTAACCGACGAATATGCTGAATATAAAAATTTTGCTGATTACTTTTGAAATAGTAACCGACGAATGTGCAGAAAATAGATGATGCCGATTACTTTTGAAATAGTAACCGACGAATGTGTTGAATATAAAGTCTTGCCGATTACTTTTGAAATAGTAACCGACAAATGTGCTGAAAATAAATCATGCCAATTACTATTGAAATAGTAACCGACAAATGTGCTGAAAATAAAAGTCTTGCCGATTACTTTTGAAATAGTAACGTGACGAATGTGCTGAAAATAAATCATGCCGATTACTTTTGAAATAGTCACCGACGAATATGCTGAAAATAAAAATCTTGCGGATTACTTTTGAAATAGTAACCGACGAATGTGCTGAAAATAAATCATGCCGATTACTTTCGAAATAGTAAGCGACGAATATGTTGAAAATAAAAATCTTACCGATTACTTTTAAAATAGTAACCAACGAATGTACTGAAAATAAATCATGCCGATTACCTTTGAAATATTAACCGACGAATATGTTGAAAATAAAAATCTTACCGATTACTTTTGAAATAGTAACAAAGGAATATGCTGAAAATAAAGTCTTGCCGATTACTTTTGAAATAGTAACCGACGAATATGTTGAAAATACAAATCTTGTCGATTACTTTTAAAATAGTAACCGACAAATATGTTGAAAATAAAAATCTTGCCGATTACTTTTGAAATAGAAACCGACGAATGTGCTGAAAATAAATCATGCCGATTACTTTCGAAATAGTAAGCGACGAATATGTTGAAAATAAAAATCTTACCGATTACTTTTAAAATAGTAACCAACGAATGTACTGAAAATAAAGTCTTGCCGATTACTTTTTAAATAGGAACCGAAGAATATGTTGAAAATAAAAATCTTGTCGATTACTTTTAAAATAGTAACCGACAAATATGCTGAAAATAAAAATCTTGCCGATTACTTTTGAAATAGTAACCGACGATTGTGCAGAAAATAGATCATGCCGATTACTTTTGAAATAGTAACCCACGAATGTGCTGAAAATAAATCATGCCGATTATTTTTGAAATAGTAACTGACGAATGTGCTGAAAATAAATCATGCCGATTACTATTGAAATAGTAACCGACAAAAGTGCTGAAAATAAAAGTCTTGCCCGTTACTTTTGAAATAGTAACCGACGAATATGTGCTGAAAATAAATCTTGCCGATTACTATTGAAATAGTAACCGACAAATGTGCTGAAAATAAAAGTCTTGCCCATTACTTTGGAAATAGTAACCGACGAATATGTGCTGAAAATAAATCTTGCCGATTACTTTTGAAATAGTAACCGACGAATGTGCTGAAAATAAATCATGCCGATTACTTTTGAAATAGTAAGCGACGAATATGTTGAAAATAAAAATCTTCTCGATTACTTTTAAAATAGTAACCGACAAATATGCTAAAACTAAAAATCTTGCCGATTATTTTTGAAATAGGAACCGACGAATATGTTGAAAATAAAAATCTTGTCGATTACTTTTAAAATAATAACCGACAAATATGCTAAAAATAAAAATCTTGCCGATTACTTTTGAAATAGTAACCGACGAATGTGCAGAAAATAGATCATGCCGATTACTTTTGAAATAGTAACCGACGAATGTGTTGAAAATAAATCAGGCCGATTATTTTTGAAATAGTAACCGACGAATGTGCTGAAAATAAATCATGCCGATTACTATTGAAATAGTAACCGACAAATGTGCTGAAAATAAAAGACTTGCCCATTACTTTTGAAATTGTAACCGACGAATATGTGCTGAAAATAAATCTTGCCGATTACTTTTGAAATAGTAACCGACGAATGTGCTGAAAATAAATCATGCCGATTACTTTTGAAATAGTAAGCGACGAATATGTTGAAAATAAAAATCTTCTCGATTACTTTTAAAATAGTAACCGACAAATATGCTAAAACTAAAAATCTTGCCGATTACTTTTGAAATAGGAACCGACGAATATGTTGAAAATAAAAATCTTGCCGATTACTTTTAAAATAGTAACCGACAAATATTCTAAAGATAAAAATCTTGCCGATTACTTTTGAAATAGTAACCGACGAATGTGCTGAAAATAAATCATGCTGATTACTTTTGAAATAGTAAGCGATGAATATGTTGGAAATAAAAATCTTACCGATTACTTTTAAAAAAGTAACCAATGAATATGCTGAAAATAAAGTCTTGCCGATTACTTTTGAAATAGTAACCGACGAATGTGTTGAAAATAAAAATCTTGTCGATTACTTTTAAAATAGTAACCGACAAATATGTTGAAAATAAAAATCTTGCCGATTACTTTTGAAATAGTAACCGACGAATGTGCTGAAAATAAATCATGCCGATTACTTTCGAAATAGTAAGCGACGAATATGTTGAAAATAAAAATCTTACCGATTACTTTTAAAATAGTAACCAACGAATATGCTGAAAATAAAGTCTTGCCGATTACTTTTGAAATAGTAACCGACGAATATGTCGAAAATAAAAATCTTGTCGATTACTTTTAAAATAGTAACCGACAAATATGTTGAAAATAAAAATCTTGCCGATTACTTTTGAAATAGTAACCGACGAATCTGCTGAAAATAAATCATGCCGATTACTTTCGAAATAGTAAGCGACGAATATGTTGAAAATAAAAATCTTACCGATTACTTTTAAAATAGTAACCAACGAATGTACTGAAAATAAATCATGCCGATTACCTTCGAAATAGTAACCGACGAATATGTTGAAAATAAAAATCTTACCGATTACTTTTGAAATAGTAACAAAGGAATATGCTGAAAATAAAGTCTTGCCGATTACTTTTGAAATAGTAACCGACGAATATGTTGAAAATAAAAATCATGTCGATTACTTTTAAAATAGTAACCGACAAATATGTTGAAAATAAAAATCTTGTCGATTACTTTTGAAATAGTAACCGACGAATGTGCTGAAAATAAATCATGCCGATTACTTTCGAAATAGTAAGCGACGAATATGTTGAAAATAAAAATCTTACCGATTACTTTTAAAATAGTAACCAACGAATGTACTGAAAATAAAGTCTTGCCGATTACTTTTTAAATAGGAACCGACGAATATGTTGAAAATAAAAATCTTGTCGATTACTTTTAAAATAGTAACCGACAAATATGCTGAAAATAAAAATCTTGCCGATTACTTTTGAAATAGTAACCGACGATTGTGCAGAAAATAGATCATGCCGATTACTTTTGAAATAGTAACCGACGAATGTGGTGAAAATAAATCATGCCGATTATTTTTGAAATAGTAACCGACGAATGTGCTGAAAATAAATCATGCCGATTACTATTGAAATAGTAATCGACAAATGTGCTGAAAATAAAAGTCTTGCCCATTACTTTTGAAATAGTAACCGACGAATATGTGCTGAAAATAAATCTTGCCGATTACTTTTGAAATAGTAACCGACGAATGTGCTGAAAATAAAGTCTTGCCGATTACTTTTGAAATAGTAACCGACGAATATGTCGAAAATAAAAATCTTGTCGATTACTTTTAAAATAGTAACCGACAAATATGTTGAAAATAAAAATCTTGCCGATTACTTTTGAAATAGTAACCGACGAATCTGCTGAAAATAAATCATGCCGATTACTTTCGAAATAGTAAGCGACGAATATGTTGAAAATAAAAATCTTACCGATTACTTTTAAAATAGTAACCAACGAATGTACTGAAAATAAAGTCTTGCCGATTACTTTTTAAATAGGAACCGACGAATATGTTGAAAATAAAAATCTTGTCGATTACTTTTAAAATAGTAACCGACAAATATGCTGAAAATAAAAATCTTGCCGATTACTTTTGAAATAGTAACCGACGATTGTGCAGAAAATAGATCATGCCGATTACTTTTGAAATAGTAACCGACGAATGTGGTGAAAATAAATCATGCCGATTATTTTTGAAATAGTAACCGACGAATGTGCTGAAAATAAATCATGCCGATTACTATTGAAATAGTAATCGACAAATGTGCTGAAAATAAAAGTCTTGCCCATTACTTTTGAAATAGTAACCGACGAATATGTGCTGAAAATAAATCTTGCCGATTACTTTTGAAATAGTAACCGACGAATATGTCGAAAATAAAAATCTTGTCGATTACTTTTAAAATAGTAACCGACAAATATGCTGAAAATAAAAATCTTGCCGATTACTTTTGAAATAGTAACCGACGAATCTGCTGAAAATAAATCATGCCGATTACTTTCGAAATAGTAAGCGACGAATATGTTGAAAATAAAAATCTTACCGATTACTTTTAAAATAGTAACCAACGAATGTACTGAAAATAAATCATGCCGATTACCTTCGAAATAGTAACCGACGAATATGTTGAAAATAAAAATCTTACCGATTACTTTTGAAATAGTAACAAAGGAATATGCTGAAAATAAAGTCTTGCCGATTACTTTTGAAATAGTAACCGACGAATATGTTGAAAATAAAAATCATGTCGATTACTTTTAAAATAGTAACCGACAAATATGTTGAAAATAAAAATCTTGTCGATTACTTTTGAAATAGTAACCGACGAATGTGCTGAAAATAAATCATGCCGATTACTTTCGAAATAGTAAGCGACGAATATGTTGAAAATAAAAATCTTACCGATTACTTTTAAAATAGTAACCAACGAATGTACTGAAAATAAATCATGCCGATTACCTTTGAAATATTAACCGACGAATATGTTGAAAATAAAAATCTTACCGATTACTTTTGAAATAGTAACAAAGGAATATGCTGAAAATAAAGTCTTGCCGATTACTTTTGAAATAGTAACCGACGAATATGTTGAAAATACAAATCTTGTCGATTACTTTTAAAATAGTAACCGACAAATATGTTGAAAATAAAAATCTTGCCGATTACTTTTGAAATAGAAACCGACGAATGTGCTGAAAATAAATCATGCCGATTACTTTCGAAATAGTAAGCGACGAATATGTTGAAAATAAAAATCTTACCGATTACTTTTAAAATAGTAACCAACGAATGTACTGAAAATAAAGTCTTGCCGATTACTTTTTAAATAGGAACCGAAGAATATGTTGAAAATAAAAATCTTGTCGATTACTTTTAAAATAGTAACCGACAAATATGCTGAAAATAAAAATCTTGCCGATTACTTTTGAAATAGTAACCGACGATTGTGCAGAAAATAGATCATGCCGATTACTTTTGAAATAGTAACCCACGAATGTGCTGAAAATAAATCATGCCGATTATTTTTGAAATAGTAACTGACGAATGTGCTGAAAATAAATCATGCCGATTACTATTGAAATAGTAACCGACAAAAGTGCTGAAAATAAAAGTCTTGCCCGTTACTTTTGAAATAGTAACCGACGAATATGTGCTGAAAATAAATCTTGCCGATTACTATTGAAATAGTAACCGACAAATGTGCTGAAAATAAAAGTCTTGCCCATTACTTTGGAAATAGTAACCGACGAATATGTGCTGAAAATAAATCTTGCCGATTACTTTTGAAATAGTAACCGACGAATGTGCTGAAAATAAATCATGCCGATTACTTTTGAAATAGTAAGCGACGAATATGTTGAAAATAAAAATCTTCTCGATTACTTTTAAAATAGTAACCGACAAATATGCTAAAACTAAAAATCTTGCCGATTATTTTTGAAATAGGAACCGACGAATATGTTGAAAATAAAAATCTTGTCGATTACTTTTAAAATAATAACCGACAAATATGCTAAAAATAAAAATCTTGCCGATTACTTTTGAAATAGTAACCGACGAATGTGCAGAAAATAGATCATGCCGATTACTTTTGAAATAGTAACCGACGAATGTGTTGAAAATAAATCAGGCCGATTATTTTTGAAATAGTAACCGACGAATGTGCTGAAAATAAATCATGCCGATTACTATTGAAATAGTAACCGACAAATGTGCTGAAAATAAAAGACTTGCCCATTACTTTTGAAATTGTAACCGACGAATATGTGCTGAAAATAAATCTTGCCGATTACTTTTGAAATAGTAACCGACGAATGTGCTGAAAATAAATCATGCCGATTACTTTTGAAATAGTAAGCGACGAATATGTTGAAAATAAAAATCTTCTCGATTACTTTTAAAATAGTAACCGACAAATATGCTAAAACTAAAAATCTTGCCGATTACTTTTGAAATAGGAACCGACGAATATGTTGAAAATAAAAATCTTGCCGATTACTTTTAAAATAGTAACCGACAAATATTCTAAAGATAAAAATCTTGCCGATTACTTTTGAAATAGTAACCGACGAATGTGCTGAAAATAAATCATGCTGATTACTTTTGAAATAGTAAGCGATGAATATGTTGGAAATAAAAATCTTACCGATTACTTTTAAAAAAGTAACCAATGAATATGCTGAAAATAAAGTCTTGCCGATTACTTTTGAAATAGTAACCGACGAATGTGTTGAAAATAAAAATCTTGTCGATTACTTTTAAAATAGTAACCGACAAATATGTTGAAAATAAAAATCTTGCCGATTACTTTTGAAATAGTAACCGACGAATGTGCTGAAAATAAATCATGCCGATTACTTTCGAAATAGTAAGCGACGAATATGTTGAAAATAAAAATCTTACCGATTACTTTTAAAATAGTAACCAACGAATATGCTGAAAATAAAGTCTTGCCGATTACTTTTGAAATAGTAACCGACGAATATGTCGAAAATAAAAATCTTGTCGATTACTTTTAAAATAGTAACCGACAAATATGTTGAAAATAAAAATCTTGCCGATTACTTTTGAAATAGTAACCGACGAATCTGCTGAAAATAAATCATGCCGATTACTTTCGAAATAGTAAGCGACGAATATGTTGAAAATAAAAATCTTACCGATTACTTTTAAAATAGTAACCAACGAATGTACTGAAAATAAATCATGCCGATTACCTTCGAAATAGTAACCGACGAATATGTTGAAAATAAAAATCTTACCGATTACTTTTGAAATAGTAACAAAGGAATATGCTGAAAATAAAGTCTTGCCGATTACTTTTGAAATAGTAACCGACGAATATGTTGAAAATAAAAATCATGTCGATTACTTTTAAAATAGTAACCGACAAATATGTTGAAAATAAAAATCTTGTCGATTACTTTTGAAATAGTAACCGACGAATGTGCTGAAAATAAATCATGCCGATTACTTTCGAAATAGTAAGCGACGAATATGTTGAAAATAAAAATCTTACCGATTACTTTTAAAATAGTAACCAACGAATGTACTGAAAATAAAGTCTTGCCGATTACTTTTTAAATAGGAACCGACGAATATGTTGAAAATAAAAATCTTGTCGATTACTTTTAAAATAGTAACCGACAAATATGCTGAAAATAAAAATCTTGCCGATTACTTTTGAAATAGTAACCGACGATTGTGCAGAAAATAGATCATGCCGATTACTTTTGAAATAGTAACCGACGAATGTGGTGAAAATAAATCATGCCGATTATTTTTGAAATAGTAACCGACGAATGTGCTGAAAATAAATCATGCCGATTACTATTGAAATAGTAATCGACAAATGTGCTGAAAATAAAAGTCTTGCCCATTACTTTTGAAATAGTAACCGACGAATATGTGCTGAAAATAAATCTTGCCGATTACTTTTGAAATAGTAACCGACGAATGTGCTGAAAATAAAGTCTTGCCGATTACTTTTGAAATAGTAACCGACGAATATGTCGAAAATAAAAATCTTGTCGATTACTTTTAAAATAGTAACCGACAAATATGTTGAAAATAAAAATCTTGCCGATTACTTTTGAAATAGTAACCGACGAATCTGCTGAAAATAAATCATGCCGATTACTTTCGAAATAGTAAGCGACGAATATGTTGAAAATAAAAATCTTACCGATTACTTTTAAAATAGTAACCAACGAATGTACTGAAAATAAAGTCTTGCCGATTACTTTTTAAATAGGAACCGACGAATATGTTGAAAATAAAAATCTTGTCGATTACTTTTAAAATAGTAACCGACAAATATGCTGAAAATAAAAATCTTGCCGATTACTTTTGAAATAGTAACCGACGATTGTGCAGAAAATAGATCATGCCGATTACTTTTGAAATAGTAACCGACGAATGTGGTGAAAATAAATCATGCCGATTATTTTTGAAATAGTAACCGACGAATGTGCTGAAAATAAATCATGCCGATTACTATTGAAATAGTAATCGACAAATGTGCTGAAAATAAAAGTCTTGCCCATTACTTTTGAAATAGTAACCGACGAATATGTGCTGAAAATAAATCTTGCCGATTACTTTTGAAATAGTAACCGACGAATATGTCGAAAATAAAAATCTTGTCGATTACTTTTAAAATAGTAACCGACAAATATGCTGAAAATAAAAATCTTGCCGATTACTTTTGAAATAGTAACCGACGAATCTGCTGAAAATAAATCATGCCGATTACTTTCGAAATAGTAAGCGACGAATATGTTGAAAATAAAAATCTTACCGATTACTTTTAAAATAGTAACCAACGAATGTACTGAAAATAAATCATGCCGATTACCTTCGAAATAGTAACCGACGAATATGTTGAAAATAAAAATCTTACCGATTACTTTTGAAATAGTAACAAAGGAATATGCTGAAAATAAAGTCTTGCCGATTACTTTTGAAATAGTAACCGACGAATATGTTGAAAATAAAAATCATGTCGATTACTTTTAAAATAGTAACCGACAAATATGTTGAAAATAAAAATCTTGTCGATTACTTTTGAAATAGTAACCGACGAATGTGCTGAAAATAAATCATGCCGATTACTTTCGAAATAGTAAGCGACGAATATGTTGAAAATAAAAATCTTACCGATTACTTTTAAAATAGTAACCAACGAATGTACTGAAAATAAAGTCTTGCCGATTACTTTTTAAATAGGAACCGACGAATATGTTGAAAATAAAAATCTTGTCGATTACTTTTAAAATAGTAACCGACAAATATGCTGAAAATAAAAATCTTGCCGATTACTTTTGAAATAGTAACCGACGATTGTGCAGAAAATAGATCATGCCGATTACTTTTGAAATAGTAACCGACGAATGTGATGAAAATAAATCATGCCGATTATTTTTGAAATAGTAACCGACGAATGTGCTGAAAATAAATCATGCCGATTACTATTGAAATAGTAATCGACAAATGTGCTGAAAATAGAAGTCTTGCCCATTACTTTTGAAATAGTAACCGACGAATCTGCTGAAAATAAATCATGCCGATTACTTTCGAAATAGTAAGCGACGAATATGTTGAAAATAAAAATCTTACCGATTACTTTTAAAATAGTAACCAACGAATGTACTGAAAATAAATCATGCCGATTACCTTCGAAATAGTAACCGACGAATATGTTGAAAATAAAAATCTTACCGATTACTTTTGAAATAGTAACAAAGGAATATGCTGAAAATAAAGTCTTGCCGATTACTTTTGAAATAGTAACCGACGAATATGTTGAAAATAAATCATGCCGATTACTTTCGAAATAGTAAGCGACGAATATGTTGAAAATAAAAATCTTACCGATTACTTTTAAAATAGTAACCAACGAATGTACTGAAAATAAATCATGCCGATTACCTTCGAAATAGTAACCGACGAATATGTTGAAAATAAAAATCTTACCGATTACTTTTGAAATAGTAACAAAGGAATATGCTGAAAATAAAGTCTTGCCGATTACTTTTGAAATAGTAACCGACGAATATGTTGAAAATAAAAATCATGTCGATTACTTTTAAAATAGTAACCGACAAATATGTTGAAAATAAAAATCTTGTCGATTACTTTTGAAATAGTAACCGACGAATGTGGTGAAAATAAATCATGCCGATTATTTTTGAAATAGTAACCGACGAATGTGCTGAAAATAAATCATGCCGATTACTATTGAAATAGTAATCGACAAATGTGCTGAAAATAAAAGTCTTGCCCATTACTTTTGAAATAGTAACCGACGAATATGTGCTGAAAATAAATCTTGCCGATTACTTTTGAAATAGTAACCGACGAATGTGCTGAAAATAAAGTCTTGCCGATTACTTTTGAAATAGTAACCGACGAATATGTCGAAAATAAAAATCTTGTCGATTACTTTTAAAATAGTAACCGACAAATATGTTGAAAATAAAAATCTTGCCGATTACTTTTGAAATAGTAACCGACGAATCTGCTGAAAATAAATCATGCCGATTACTTTCGAAATAGTAAGCGACGAATATGTTGAAAATAAAAATCTTACCGATTACTTTTAAAATAGTAACCAACGAATGTACTGAAAATAAATCATGCCGATTACTTTCGAAATAGTAAGCGACGAATATGTTGAAAATAAAAATCTTACCGATTACTTTTAAAATAGTAACCAACGAATGTACTGAAAATAAATCATGCCGATTACTTTCGAAATAGTAAGCGACGAATATGTTGAAAATAAAAATCTTACCGATTACTTTTAAAATAGTAACCAACGAATGTACTGAAAATAAAGTCTTGCCGATTACTTTTTAAATAGGAACCGACGAATATGTTGAAAATAAAAATCTTGTCGATTACTTTTAAAATAGTAACCGACAAATATGCTGAAAATAAAAATCTTGCCGATTACTTTTGAAATAGTAACCGACGATTGTGCAGAAAATAGATCATGCCGATTACTTTTGAAATAGTAACCGACGAATGTGATGAAAATAAATCATGCCGATTATTTTTGAAATAGTAACCGACGAATGTGCTGAAAATAAATCATGCCGATTACTATTGAAATAGTAATCGACAAATGTGCTGAAAATAAAAGTCTTGCCCATTACTTTTGAAATAGTAACCGACGAATATGTGCTGAAAATAAATCTTGCCGATTACTTTTGAAATAGTAACCGACGAATGTGCTGAAAATAAATCATGCCGATTACTTTTGAAATTGTAAGCGACTATTATGTTTAAAATAAAAATCTTCTCGATTACTTTTAAAATAGTAACCGACAAATATGCTAAAACTAAAAATCTTGCCGATTACTTTTGAAATAGGAACCGACGAATATGTTGAAAATAAAAATCTTGTCGATTACTTTTAAAATAATAACCGACAAATATGCTAAAAATAAAAATCTTGCCGATTACTTTTGAAATAGTAACCGACGAATGTGCAGAAAATAGATCATGCCGATTACTTTTGAAATAGTAACCGACGAATGTGTTGAAAATAAATCATGCCGATTATTTTTGAAATAGTAACCGACGAATGTGCTGAAAATAAATCAGGCCGATTACTATTGAAATAGTAACCGACAAATGTTTTGAAAATAAAAGACTTGCCCATTACTTTTGAAATAGTAACCGACGAATATGTGCTGAAAATAAATCATGCCGATTGCTTTTGAAATAGTAACCGACGAATGTATTGAAAATAAATCATGCCGATTACTTTTGAAATAGTAAGCGACGAATATGTTGAAAATAAAAATCTTCTCGATTACTTTTAAAATAGTAACCGACAAATATGCTAAAACTAGAAATCTTGCCGATTACTTTTGAAATAGGAACCGACGAATATGTTGAAAATAAAAATCTTGCCGATTACTTTTAAAATAGTAACCGACAAATATGCTAAAAATAAAAATCTTGCCGATTACTTTTGAAAAAGTAACCGACAAATATGCTGAAAATAAAAATCTTGCCGATTACTTTTGAAATAGTCACCGACCAATAAGCTGAAAATAAAAATCTTGCCGATTACTTTTGAAATAGTAACCGACGAATGTGCTGAAAATAAATCATGCTGATTACTTTTGAAATAGTAAGCGATGAATATGTTGGAAATAAAAATCTTACCGATTACTTTTAAAAAAGTAACCAATGAATGTGCTGAAAATAAAGTCTTGCCGATTACTTTTGAAATAGTAACCGACGAATATGTTGAAAATAAAAATCTTGTCGATTACTTTTAAAATAGTAACCGACAAATATGTTGAAAATAAAAATCTTGCCGATTACTTTTGAAATAGTAACCGACGAATGTGCTGAAAATAAATCATGCCGATTACTTTCGAAATAGTAAGCGACGAATGTGCTGAAAATAAATCATGCTGATTACTTTTGAAATAGTAAGCGATGAATATGTTGGAAATAAAAATCTTACCGATTACTTTTAAAAAAGTAACCAATGAATGTGCTGAAAATAAAGTCTTGCCGATTACTTTTGAAATAGTAACCGACAAATATGTTGAAAATAAAAATCTTGTCGATTACTTTTAAAACAGTAACCGACAAATATGCTGAAAATAAAAATCTTGCCGATTACTTTTGGAATAGTCACTGACCAATAAGCTGAAAATAAAAATCTTGCCGATTACTTTTGAAATAGTAACCGACGAATGTGCTGAAAATAAATCATGCTGATTACTTTTGAAATAGTAAGCGATGAATATGTTGGAAATAAAAATCTTACCGATTACTTTTAAAAAAGTAACCAATGAATGTGCTGAAAATAAAGTCTTGCCGATTACTTTTGAAATAGTAACCGACGAATATGTTGAAAATAAAAATTGTGTCGATTACTTTTAAAATAGTAACCGACAAATATGTTGAAAATAAAAATCTTGCCGATTACTTTTGAAATAGTAACCGACGAATGTGCTGAAAATAAATCATGCCGATTACTTTCGAAATAGTAAGCGACGAATGTGCTGAAAATAAATCATGCTGATTACTTTTGAAATAGTAAGCGATGAATATGTTGGAAATAAAAATCTTACCGATTACTTTTAAAAAAGTAACCAATGAATGTGCTGAAAATAAAGTCTTGCCGATTACTTTTGAAATAGTAACCGACAAATATGTTGAAAATAAAAATCATGTCGATTACTTTTAAAATAGTAACCGACAAATATGTTGAAAATAAAAATCTTGTCGATTACTTTTGAAATAGTAACCGACGAATGTGCTGAAAATAAATCATGCCGATTACTTTCGAAATAGTAAGCGACGAATATGTTGAAAATAAAAATCTTACCGATTACTTTTAAAATAGTAACCAACGAATGTACTGAAAATAAAGTCTTGCCGATTACTTTTTAAATAGGAACCGACGAATATGTTGAAAATAAAAATCTTGTCGATTACTTTTAAAATAGTAACCGACAAATATGCTGAAAATAAAAATCTTGCCGATTACTTTTGAAATAGTAACCCACGATTGTGCAGAAAATAGATCATGCCGATTACTTTTGAAATAGTAACCGACGAATGGGATGAAAATAAATCATGCCGATTATTTTTGAAATAGTAACCGACGAATGTGCTGAAAATAAATCATGCCGATTACTATTTCGATTACTATTGAAATAGTAATCGACAAATGTGCTGAAAATAAAAGTCTTGCCCATTACTTTTGAAATAGTAACCGACGAATATGTGCTGAAAATAAATCTTGCCGATTACTTTTGAAATAGTAACCGACGAATGTGCTGAAAATAAATCATGCCGATTACTTTTGAAATTGTAAGCGACTAATATGTTTAAAATAAAAATCTTCTCGATTACTTTTAAAATAGTAACCGACAAATATGCTAAAACTAAAAATCTTGCCGATTACTTTTGAAATAGGAACCGACGAATATGTTGAAAATAAAAATCTTGTCGATTACTTTTAAAATAATAACCGACAAATATGCTAAAAATAAAAATCTTGCCGATTACTTTTGAAATAGTAACCGACGAATGTGCAGAAAATAGATCATGCCGATTACTTTTGAAATAGTAACCGACGAATGTGTTGAAAATAAATCATGCCGATTATTTTTGAAATAGTAACCGACGAATGTGCTGAAAATAAATCAGGCCGATTACTATTGAAATAGTAACCGACAAATGTTCTGAAAATAAAAGACTTGCCCATTACTTTTGAAATAGTAACCGACGAATATGTGCTGAAAATAAATCATGCCGATTGCTTTTGAAATAGTAACCGACGAATGTGTTGAAAATAAATCATGCCGATTACTTTTGAAATAGTAAGCGACGAATATGTTGAAAATAAAAATCTTCTCGATTACTTTTAAAATAGTAACCGACAAATATGCTAAAACTAGAAATCTTGCCGATTACTTTTGAAATAGGAACCGACGAATATGTTGAAAATAAAAATCTTGCCGATTACTTTTAAAATAGTAACCGACAAATATGCTAAAAATAAAAATCTTGCCGATTACTTTTGAAAAAGTAACCGACAAATATGCTGAAAATAAAAATCTTGCCGATTACTTTTGAAATAGTCACCGACCAATAAGCTGAAAATAAAAATCTTGCCGATTACTTTTGAAATAGTAACCGACGAATGTGCTGAAAATAAATCATGCTGATTACTTTTGAAATAGTAAGCGATGAATATGTTGGAAATAAAAATCTTACCGATTACTTTTAAAAAAGTAACCAATGAATGTGCTGAAAATAAAGTCTTGCCGATTACTTTTGAAATAGTAACCGACGAATATGTTGAAAATAAAAATCTTGTCGATTACTTTTAAAATAGTAACCGACAAATATGTTGAAAATAAAAATCTTGCCGATTACTTTTGAAATAGTAACCGACGAATGTGCTGAAAATAAATCATGCCGATTACTTTCGAAATAGTAAGCGACGAATGTGCTGAAAATAAATCATGCTGATTACTTTTGAAATAGTAAGCGATGAATATGTTGGAAATAAAAATCTTACCGATTACTTTTAAAAAAGTAACCAATGAATGTGCTGAAAATAAAGTCTTGCCGATTACTTTTGAAATAGTAACCGACAAATATGTTGAAAATAAAAATCTTGTCGATTACTTTTAAAACAGTAACCGACAAATATGCTGAAAATAAAAATCTTGCCGATTACTTTTGGAATAGTCACTGACCAATAAGCTGAAAATAAAAATCTTGCCGATTACTTTTGAAATAGTAACCGACGAATGTGCTGAAAATAAATCATGCTGATTACTTTTGAAATAGTAAGCGATGAATATGTTGGAAATAAAAATCTTACCGATTACTTTTAAAAAAGTAACCAATGAATGTGCTGAAAATAAAGTCTTGCCGATTACTTTTGAAATAGTAACCGACGAATATGTTGAAAATAAAAATCGTGTCGATTACTTTTAAAATAGTAACCGACAAATATGTTGAAAATAAAAATCTTGCCGATTAATTTTGAAATAGTAACCGACGAATGTGCTGAAAATAAATCATGCCGATTACTTTCGAAATAGTAAGCGACGAATGTGCTGAAAATAAATCATGCTGATTACTTTTGAAATAGTAAGCGATGAATATGTTGGAAATAAAAATCTTACCGATTACTTTTAAAAAAGTAACCAATGAATGTGCTGAAAATAAAGTCTTGCCGATTACTTTTGAAATAGTAACCGACAAATATGTTGAAAATAAAAATCTTGTCGATTACTTTTAAAACAGTAACCGACAAATATGCTGAAAATAAAAATCTTGCCGATTACTTTTGGAATAGTCACTGACCAATAAGCTGAAAATAAAAATCTTGCCGATTACTTTTGAAATAGTAACCGACGAATGTGCTGAAAATAAATCATGCTGATTACTTTTGAAATAGTAAGCGATGAATATGTTGGAAATAAAAATCTTACCGATTACTTTTAAAAAAGTAACCAATGAATGTGCTGAAAATAAAGTCTTGCCGATTACTTTTGAAATAGTAACCGACGAATATGTTGAAAATAAAAATCGTGTCGATTACTTTTAAAATAGTAACCGACAAATATGTTGAAAATAAAAATCTTGCCGATTAATTTTGAAATAGTAACCGACGAATGTGCTGAAAATAAATCATGCCGATTACTTTCGAAATAGTAAGCGACGAATGTGCTGAAAATAAATCATGCTGATTACTTTTGAAATAGTAAGCGATGAATATGTTGGAAATAAAAATCTTACCGATTACTTTTAAAAAAGTAACCAATGAATGTGCTGAAAATAAAGTCTTGCCGATTACCTTTGAAATAGTAACCGACAAATATGTTGAAAATAAAAATCATGTCGATTACTTTTAAAATAGTAACCGACAAATATGTTGAAAATAAAAATCTTGTCGATTACTTTTGAAATAGTAACCGACGAATGTGCTGAAAATAAATCATGCCGATTACTTTCGAAATAGTAAGCGACGAATATGTTGAAAATAAAAATCTTACCGATTACTTTTAAAATAGTAACCAACGAATGTACTGAAAATAAAGTCTTGCCGATTACTTTTTAAATAGGAACCGACGAATATGTTGAAAATAAAAATCTTGTCGATTACTTTTAAAATAGTAACCGACAAATATGCTGAAAATAAAAATCTTGCCGATTACTTTTGAAATAGTAACCGACGATTGTGCAGAAAATAGATCATGCCGATTACTTTTGAAATAGTAACCGACGAATGTGATGAAAATAAATCATGCCGATTATTTTTGAAATAGTAACCGACGAATGTGCTGAAAATAAATCATGCCGATTACTATTGAAATAGTAATCGACAAATGTGCTGAAAATAAAAGTCTTGCCCATTACTTTTGAAATAGTAACCGACGAATATGTGCTGAAAATAAATCTTGCCGATTACTTTTGAAATAGTAACCGACGAATATGCTGAAAATAAAGTCTTGCCGATTACTTTTGAAATAGTAACCGACGAATATGTCGAAAATAAAAATCTTGTCGATTACTTTTAAAATAGTAACCGACAAATATGTTGAAAATAAAAATCTTGCCGATTACTTTTGAAATAGTAACCGACGAATCTGCTGAAAATAAATCATGCCGATTACTTTCGAAATAGTAAGCGACGAATATGTTGAAAATAAAAATCTTACCGATTACTTTTAAAATAGTAACCAACGAATGTACTGAAAATAAATCATGCCGATTACCTTCGAAATAGTAACCGACGAATATGTTGAAAATAAAAATCTTACCGATTACTTTTGAAATAGTAACAAAGGAATATGCTGAAAATAAAGTCTTGCCGATTACTTTTGAAATAGTAACCGACGAATATGTTGAAAATAAAAATCATGTCGATTACTTTTAAAATAGTAACCGACAAATATGTTGAAAATAAAAATCTTGTCGATTACTTTTGAAATAGTAACCGACGAATGTGCTGAAAATAAATCATGCCGATTACTTTCGAAATAGTAAGCGACGAATATGTTGAAAATAAAAATCTTACCGATTACTTTTAAAATAGTAACCAACGAATGTACTGAAAATAAAGTCTTGCCGATTACTTTTTAAATAGGAACCGACGAATATGTTGAAAATAAAAATCTTGTCGATTACTTTTAAAATAGTAACCGACAAATATGCTGAAAATAAAAATCTTGCCGATTACTTTTGAAATAGTAACCGACGATTGTGCAGAAAATAGATCATGCCGATTACTTTTGAAATAGTAACCGACGAATGTGATGAAAATAAATCATGCCGATTATTTTTGAAATAGTAACCGACGAATGTGCTGAAAATAAATCATGCCGATTACTATTGAAATAGTAATCGACAAATGTGCTGAAAATAAAAGTCTTGCCCATTACTTTTGAAATAGTAACCGACGAATATGTGCTGAAAATAAATCTTGCCGATTACTTTTGAAAAAGTAACCGACGAATGTGCTGAAAATAAATCATGCCGATTACTTTTGAAATTGTAAGCGACTAATATGTTTAAAATAAAAATCTTCTCGATTACTTTTAAAATAGTAACCGACAAATATGCTAAAACTAAAAATCTTGCCGATTACTTTTGAAATAGGAACCGACGAATATGTTGAAAATAAAAATCTTGTCGATTACTTTTAAAATAATAACCGACAAATATGCTAAAAATAAAAATCTTGCCGATTACTTTTGAAATAGTAACCGACGAATGTGCAGAAAATAGATCATGCCGATTACTTTTGAAATAGTAACCGACGAATGTGTTGAAAATAAATCATGCCGATTATTTTTGAAATAGTAACCGACGAATGTGCTGAAAATAAATCAGGCCGATTACTATTGAAATAGTAACCGACAAATGTTCTGAAAATAAAAGACTTGCCCATTACTTTTGAGATAGTAACCGACGAATATGTGCTGAAAATAAATCATGCCGATTGCTTTTGAAATAGTAACCGACGAATGTGTTGAAAATAAATCATGCCGATTACTTTTGAAATAGTAAGCGACGAATATGTTGAAAATAAAAATCTTCTCGATTACTTTTAAAATAGTAACCGACAAGTATGCTAAAACTAGAAATCTTGCCGATTACTTTTGAAATAGGAACCGACGAATATGTTGAAAATAAAAATCTTGCCGATTACTTTTAAAATAGTAACCGACAAATATGCTAAAAATAAAAATCTTGCCGATTACTTTTGAAAAAGTAACCGACAAATATGCTGAAAATAAAAATCTTGCCGATTACTTTTGAAATAGTCACCGACCAATAAGCTGAAAATAAAAATCTTGCCGATTACTTTTGAAATATTAACCGACGAATGTGCTGAAAATAAATCATGCTGATTACTTTTGAAATAGTAAGCGATGAATATGTTGGAAATAAAAATCTTACCGATTACTTTTAAAAAAGTAACCAATGAATGTGCTGAAAATAAAGTCTTGCCGATTACTTTTGAAATAGTAACCGACGAATATGTTGAAAATAAAAATCTTGTCGATTACTTTTAAAATAGTAACCGAAAAATATGTTGAAAATAAAAATCTTGCCGATTACTTTTGAAATAGTAACCGACGAATGTGCTGAAAATAAATCATGTCGATTACTTTCGAAATAGTAAGCGACGAATGTGCTGAAAATAAATCATGCTGATTACTTTTGAAATAGTAAGCGATGAATATGTTGGAAATAAAAATCTTACCGATTACTTTTAAAAAAGTAACCAATGAATGTGCTGAAAATAAAGTCTTGCCGATTACTTTTGAAATAGTAACCGACAAATATGTTGAAAATAAAAATCTTGTCGATTACTTTTAAAACAGTAACCGACAAATATGCTGAAAATAAAAATCTTGCCGATTACTTTTGAAATAGTCACCGACCAATAAGCTGAAAATAAAAATCTTGCCGATTACTTTTGAAATAGTAACCGACGAATGTGCTGAAAATAAATCATGCTGATTACTTTTGAAATAGTAAGCGATGAATATGTTGGAAATAAAAATCTTACCGATTACTTTTAAAAAAGTAACCAATGAATGTGCTGAAAATAAAGTCTTGCCGATTACTTTTGAAATAGTAACCGACAAATATGTTGAAAATAAAAATCTTGTCGATTACTTTTAAAATAGTAACCGACAAATATGTTGAAAATAAAAATCTTGCCGATTACTTTTGAAATAGTAACTGACGAATGTGCTGAAAATAAATCATGCCGATTACTTTCGAAATAGTAAGCGACGAATATGTAGAAAATAAAAATCTTACCGATTACTTTTAAAATAGTAACCAACGAATATGCTGAAAATAAAGTCTTGCCGATTACTTTTGAAATAGTAACCGACGAATATGTTGAAAATAAAAATCTTGTCGATTACTTTTAAAACAGTAACCGACAAATATGCTGAAAATAAAAATCTTGCCGATTACTTTTGAAATAGTAACCGACGATTGTGCAGAAAATAGATCATGCCGATTACTTTTGAAATAGTAACCGACGAATGTGTTGAAAATAAATCATGCCGATTATTTTTGAAATAGTAACCGACGAATGTGCTGAAAATAAATCATGCCGATTACTATTGAAATAGTAATCGACAAATGTGCTGAAAATAAAAGTCTTGCCCATTACTTTTGAAATAGTAACCGACGAATATGTGCTGAAAATAAATCTTGCCGATTACTTTTGAAATAGTAACCGACGAATGTGCTGAAAATAAATCATGCCGATTACTTTTGAAATAGTAAGCGACTAATATGTTGAAAATAAAAATCTTCTCGATTACTTTTAAAATAGTAACCGACAAATATGCTAAAACTAAAAATCTTGCCGATTACTTTTGAAATAGGAACCGACGAATATGTTGAAAATAAAAATCTTGTCGATTAGTTTTAAAATAATAACCGACAAATATGCTAAAAATAAAAATCTTACCGATTACTTTTAAAATAGTAACCAACGAATATGCTTAAAATAAAGTCTTGCCGATTACTTTTGAAATAGTAACCGACGAATATGTTGAAAATAAAAATCTTGTCGATTACTTTTAAAACAGTAACCGACAAATATGCTGAAAATAAAAATCTTGCCGATTACTTTTGAAATAGTAACCGACGATTGTGCAGAAAATAGATCATGCCGATTACTTTTGAAATAGTAACCGACGAATGTGTTGAAAATAAATCATGCCGATTATTTTTGAAATAGTAACCGACGAATGTGCTGAAAATAAATCAGGCCGATTACTATTGAAATAGTAACCGACAAATGTTCTGAAAATAAAAGACTTGCCCATTACTTTTGAAATAGTAACCGACGAATATGTGCTGAAAATAAATCATGCCGATTGCTTTTGAAATAGTAACCGACGAATGTGTTGAAAATAAATCATGCCGATTACTTTTGAAATAGTAAGCGACGAATATGTTGAAAATAAAAATCTTCTCGATTACTTTTAAAATAGTAACCGACAAATATGCTAAAACTAGAAATCTTGCCGATTACTTTTGAAATAGGAACCGACGAATATGTTGAAAATAAAAATCTTGCCGATTACTTTTAAAATAGTAACTGACAAATATGCTAAAAATAAAAATCTTGCCGATTACTTTTGAAAAAGTAACCGACAAATATGCTGAAAATAAAAATCTTGCCGATTACTTTTGAAATAGTCACCGACCAATAAGCTGAAAATAAAAATCTTGCCGATTACTTTTGTAATAGTAACCGACGAATGTGCTGAAAATAAATCATGCTGATTACTTTTGAAATAGTAAGCGATGAATATGTTGGAAATAAAAATCTTACCGATTACTTTTAAAAAAGTAACCAATGAATGTGCTGAAAATAAAGTCTTGCCGATTACTTTTGAAATAGTAACCGACGAATATGTTGAAAATAAAAATCTTGTCGATTACTTTTAAAATAGTAACCGACAAATATGTTGAAAATAAAAATCTTGCAGATTACTTTTGAAATAGTAACCGACGAATGTGCTGAAAATAAATCATGCCGATTACTTTCGAAATAGTAAGCGACGAATGTGCTGAAAATAAATCATGCTGATTACTTTTGAAATAGTAAGCGATGAATATGTTGGAAATAAAAATCTTACCGATTACTTTTAAAAAAGTAACCAATGAATGTGCCGAAAATAAAGTCTTGCCGATTACTTTTGAAATAGTAACCGACAAATATGTTGAAAATAAAAATCTTGTCGATTACTTTTAAAACAGTAACCGACAAATATGCTGAAAATAAAAATCTTGCCGATTACTTTTGGAATAGTCACTGACCAATAAGCTGAAAATAAAAATCTTGCCGATTACTTTTGAAATAGTAAGCGACGAATGTGCTGAAAATAAATCATGCTGATTACTTTTGAAATAGTAAGCGATGAATATGTTGGAAATAAAAATCTTACCGATTACTTTTAAAAAAGTAACCAATGAATGTGCTGAAAATAAAGTCTTGCCGATTACTTTTGAAATAGTAACCGACAAATATGTTGAAAATAAAAATCTTGTCGATTACTTTTAAAATAGTAACCGACAAATATGTTGAAAATAAAAATCTTGCCGATTACTTTTGAAATAGTAACTGACGAATGTGCTGAAAATAAATCATGCCGATTACTTTCGAAATAGTAAGCGACGAATATGTAGAAAATAAAAATCTTACCGATTACTTTTAAAATAGAAACCAACGAATATGCTGAAAATAAAGTCTTGCCGATTACTTTTGAAATAGGAACCGACGAATATGTTGAAAATAAAAATCTTGCCGATTACTTTTAAAATAGTAACTGACAAATATGCTAAAAATAAAAATCTTGCCGATTACTTTTGAAAAAGTAACCGACAAATATGCTGAAAATAAAAATCTTGCCGATTACTTTTGAAATAGTCACCGACCAATAAGCTGAAAATAAAAATCTTGCCGATTACTTTTGAAATAGTAACCGACGAATGTGCTGAAAATAAATCATGCTGATTACTTTTGAAATAGTAAGCGATGAATATGTTGGAAATAAAAATCTTACCGATTACTTTTAAAAAAGTAACCAATGAATGTGCTGAAAATAAAGTCTTGCCGATTACTTTTGAAATAGTAACCGACGAATATGTTGAAAATAAAAATCTTGTCGATTACTTTTAAAATAGTAACCGACAAATATGTTGAAAATAAAAATCTTGCCGATTACTTTTGAAATAGTAACCGACGAATGTGCTGAAAATAAATCATGCCGATTACTTTCGAAATAGTAAGCGACGAATGTGCTGAAAATAAATCATGCTGATTACTTTTGAAATAGTAAGCGATGAATATGTTGGAAATAAAAATCTTACCGATTACTTTTAAAAAAGTAACCAATGAATGTGCTGAAAATAAAGTCTTGCCGATTACTTTTGAAATAGTAACCGACAAATATGTTGAAAATAAAAATCTTGTCGATTACTTTTAAAACAGTAACCGACAAATATGCTGAAAATAAAAATCTTGCCGATTACTTTTGGAATAGTCACTGACCAATAAGCTGAAAATAAAAATCTTGCCGATTACTTTTGAAATAGTAAGCGACGAATGTGCTGAAAATAAATCATGCTGATTACTTTTGAAATAGTAAGCGATGAATATGTTGGAAATAAAAATCTTACCGATTACTTTTAAAAAAGTAACCAATGAATGTGCTGAAAATAAAGTCTTGCCGATTACTTTTGAAATAGTAACCGACGAATATGTTGAAAATAAAAATCTTGTCGATTACTTTTAAAATAGTAACCGACAAATATGTTGAAAATAAAAATCTTGCCGATTACTTTTGAAATAGTAACCGACGAATGTGCTGAAAATAAATCATGCCGATTACTTTCGAAATAGTAAGCGACGAATGTGCTGAAAATAAATCATGCTGATTACTTTTGAAATAGTAAGCGATGAATATGTTGGAAATAAAAATCTTACCGATTACTTTTAAAAAAGTAACCAATGAATGTGCTGAAAATAAAGTCTTGCCGATTACTTTTGAAATAGTAACCGACAAATATGTTGAAAATAAAAATCTTGTCGATTACTTTTAAAACAGTAACCGACAAATATGCTGAAAATAAAAATCTTGCCGATTACTTTTGGAATAGTCACTGACCAATAAGCTGAAAATAAAAATCTTGCCGATTACTTTTGAAATAGTAAGCGACGAATGTGCTGAAAATAAATCATGCTGATTACTTTTGAAATAGTAAGCGATGAATATGTTGGAAATAAAAATCTTACCGATTACTTTTAAAAAAGTAACCAATGAATGTGCTGAAAATAAAGTCTTGCCGATTACTTTTGAAATAGTAACCGACAAATATGTTGAAAATAAAAATCTTGTCGATTACTTTTAAAATAGTAACCGACAAATATGTTGAAAATAAAAATCTTGCCGATTACTTTTGAAATAGTAACTGACGAATGTGCTGAAAATAAATCATGCCGATTACTTTCGAAATAGTAAGCGACGAATATGTAGAAAATAAAAATCTTACCGATTACTTTTAAAATAGTAACCAACGAATATGCTGAAAATAAAGTCTTGCCGATTACTTTTGAAATAGTAACCGACGAATATGTTGAAAATAAAAATCTTGTCGATTACTTTTAAAACAGTAACCGACAAATATGCTGAAAATAAAAATCTTGCCGATTACTTTTGAAATAGTAACCGACGATTGTGCAGAAAATAGATCATGCCGATTACTTTTGAAATAGTAACCGACGAATGTGTTGAAAATAAATCATGCCGATTATTTTTGAAATAGTAACCGACGAATGTGCTGAAAATAAATCATGCCGATTACTATTGAAATAGTAATCGACAAATGTGCTGAAAATAAAAGTCTTGCCCATTACTTTTGAAATAGTAACCGACGAATATGTGCTGAAAATAAATCTTGCCGATTACTTTTGAAATAGTAACCGACGAATGTGCTGAAAATAAATCATGCCGATTACTTTTGAAATAGTAAGCGACTAATATGTTGAAAATAAAAATCTTCTCGATTACTTTTAAAATAGTAACCGACAAATATGCTAAAACTAAAAATCTTGCCGATTACTTTTGAAATAGGAACCGACGAATATGTTGAAAATAAAAATCTTGTCGATTACTTTTAAAATAATAACCGACAAATATGCTAAAAATAAAAATCTTGCCGATTACTTTTGAAATAGTAACCGACGAATGTGCAGAAAATAGATCATGCCGATTACTTTTGAAATAGTAACCGACGAATGTGTTGAAAATAAATCATGCCGATTATTTTTGAAATAGTAACCGACGAATGTGCTGAAAATAAATCAGGCCGATTACTATTGAAATAGTAACCGACAAATGTTCTGAAAATAAAAGACTTGCCCATTACTTTTGAAATAGTAACCGACGAATATGTGCTGAAAATAAATCATGCCGATTACTTTTGAAATAGTAAGCGACGAATATGTTGAAAATAAAAATCTTCTCGATTACTTTTAAAATAGTAACCGACAAATATGCTAAAACTAGAAATCTTGCCGATTACTTTTGAAATAGGAACCGACGAATATGTTGAAAATAAAAATCTTGCCGATTACTTTTAAAATAGTAACCGACAAATATGCTAAAAATAAAAATCTTCCCGATTACTTTTGAAAAAGTAACCGACAAATATGCTGAAAATAAAAATCTTGCCGATTACTTTTGAAATAGTCACCGACCAATAAGCTGAAAATAAAAATCTTGCCGATTACTTTTGAAATAGTAACCGACGAATGTGCTGAAAATAAATCATGCTGATTACTTTTGAAATAGTAAGCGATGAATATGTTGGAAATAAAAATCTTACCGATTACTTTTAAAAAAGTAACCAATGAATGTGCTGAAAATAAAGTCTTGCCGATTACTTTTGAAATAGTAACCGACGAATATGTTGAAAATAAAAATCTTGTCGATTACTTTTAAAATAGTAACCGACAAATATGTTGAAAATAAAAATCTTGCCGATTACTTTTGAAATAGTAACCGACGAATGTGCTGAAAATAAATCATGCCGATTACTTTCGAAATAGTAAGCGACGAATGTGCTGAAAATAAATCATGCTGATTACTTTTGAAATAGTAAGCGATGAATATGTTGGAAATAAAAATCTTACCGATTACTTTAAAAAAGTAACCAATGAATGTGCTGAAAATAAAGTCTTGCCGATTACTTTTGAAATAGTAACCGACAAATATGTTGAAAATAAAAATCTTGTCGATTACTTTTAAAACAGTAACCGACAAATATGCTGAAAATAAAAATCTTGCCGATTACTTTTGGAATAGTCACTGACCAATAAGCTGAAAATAAAAATCTTGCCGATTACTTTTGAAATAGTAACCGACGAATGTGCTGAAAATAAATCATGCTGATTACTTTTGAAATAGTAAGCGATGAATATGTTGGAAATAAAAATCTTACCGATTACTTTTAAAAAAGTAACCAATGAATGTGCTGAAAATAAAGTCTTGCCGATTACTTTTGAAATAGTAACCGACAAATATGTTGAAAATAAAAATCTTGTCGATTACTTTTAAAATAGTAACCGACAAATATGTTGAAAATAAAAATCTTGCCGATTACTTTTGAAATAGTAACTAACGAATGTGCTGAAAATAAATCATGCCGATTACTTTCGAAATAGTAAGTGACGAATATGTAGAAAATAAAAATCTTACCGATTACTTTTAAAATAGTAACCAACGAATATGCTGAAAATAAAGTCTTGCCGATTACTTTTGAAATAGTAACCGACGAATATGTTGAAAATAAAAATCTTGTCGATTACTTTTAAAACAGTAACCGACAAATATGCTGAAAATAAAAATCTTGCCGATTACTTTTGAAATAGTAACCGACGATTGTGCAGAAAATAGATCATGCCGATTACTTTTGAAATAGTAACCGACGAATGTGTTGAAAATAAATCATGCCGATTATTTTTGAAATAGTAACCGACGAATGTGCTGAAAATAAATCATGCCGATTACTATTGAAATAGTAATCGACAAATGTGCTGAAAATAAAACTCTTGCCCATTACTTTTGAAATAGTAACCGACGAATATGTGCTGAAAATAAATCTTGCCGATTACTTTTGAAATAGTAACCGACGAATGTGCTGAAAATAAATCATGCCGATTACTTTTGAAATAGTAAGCGACGAATATGTTGAAAATAAAAATCTTCTCGATTACTTTTAAAATAGTAACCGACAAATATGCTAAAACTAAAAATCTTGCCGATTACTTTTAAAATAGTAACCGACAAATATGCTAAAAATAAAAATCTTGCCGATTACTTTTGAAAAAGTAACCGACAAATATGCTGAAAATAAAAATCTTGCCGATTACTTTTGAAATAGTCACCGACCAATAAGCTGAAAATAAAAATCTTGCCGACTACTTTTGAAATAGTAACCGACGAATGTGCTGAAAATAAATCATGCTGATTACTTTTGAAATAGTAAGCGATGAATATGTTGGAAATAAAAATCTTACCAATTACTTTTAAAAAAGTAACCAATGAATGTGCTGAAAATAAAGTCTTGCCGATTACTTTTGAAATAGTAACCGACGAATATGTTGAAAATAAAAATCTTGTCGATTACTTTTAAAATAGTAACCGACGAATATGCTGAAAATAAAGTCTTGCCGATTACTTTTGAAATAGTAACCGACGAATATGTTGAAAATAAAAATCTTGTCGATTACTTTTAAAATAGTAACCGACAAATATGCTGAAAATAAAAATCTTGCCGATTACTTTTGAAATAGTAACCGACGATTGTGCAGAAAATAGATCATGCCGATTACTTTTGAAATAGTAACCGACGAATGTGTTGAAAATAAATCATGCCGATTATTTTTGAAATAGTAACCGACGAATGTGCTGAAAATAAATCGTGCCGATTACTATTGAAATAGTAACCGACAAATGTGCTGAAAGTAAAAGTCTTGCCCATTACTTTTGAAATAGTAACCGACGAATATGTGCTGAAAATAAATCTTGCCGATTACTTTTGAAATAGTAAGCGACGAATATGTTGAAAATAAAAATCTTCTCGATTACTTTTAAAATAGTAACCGACAAATATGCTAAAACTAAAAATCTTGCCGATTACTTTTGAAATAGGAACCGACGAATATGTTGAAAATAAAAATCTTGCCGATTACTTTTAAAATAGTAACCGAAAAATATGCTAAAAATAAAAATCTTGCCGATTACTTTTGAAAAAGTAACCGACAAATATGCTGAAAATAAAAATCTTGCCGATTACTTTTGAAATAGTAAGCGACGTATATGTTGAAAATAAAAATCTTCTCGATTACTTTTAAAATAGTAACCGACAAATATGCTAAAACTAAAAATCTTGCCGATTACTTTTGAAATAGGAACCGACAAATATGTTGAAAATAAAAATCTTGTCAATTACTTTTAAAATAATAACCGACAAATATGCTAAAAATAAAAATCTTGCCGATTACTTTTGAAATAGTAACCGACGAATGTGCATAAAATAGATCATGCCGATTACTTTTGAAATAGTAACCGACGAATGTGTTGAAAATAAATCATGCCGATTATTTTTGAAATAGTAACCGACGAATGTGCTGAAAATAAATCATGCCGATTACTATTGAAATAGTAATCGACAAATGTGCTGAAAATAAAAGTCTTGCCCATTACTTTTGAAATAGTAACCGACGAATATGTGCTGAAAATAAATCTTGCCGATTACTTTTGAAATAGTAAGCGACGAATATGTTGAAAATAAAAATCTTCTCGATTACTTTTAAAATAGTAACCGACAAATATGCTAAAACTAAAAATCTTGCCGATTACTTTTGAAATAGGAACCGACGAATATGTTGAAAATAAAAATCTTGCCGATTACTTTTAAAATAGTAACCGAAAAATATGCTAAAAATAAAAATCTTGCCGATTACTTTTGAAAAAGTAACCGACAAATATGCTGAAAATAAAAATCTTGCCGATTACTTTTGAAATAGTAAGCGACGTATATGTTGAAAATAAAAATCTTCTCGATTACTTTTAAAATAGTAACCGACAAATATGCTAAAACTAAAAATCTTGCCGATTACTTTTGAAATAGGAACCGACCAATATGTTGAAAATAAAAATCTTGTCAATTACTTTTAAAATAATAACCGACAAATATGCTAAAAATAAAAATCTTGCCGATTACTTTTGAAATAGTAACCGACGAATGTGCAGAAAATAGATCATGCCGATTACTTTTGAAATAGTAACCGACGAATGTGTTGAAAATAAATCATGCCGATTATTTTTGAAATAGTAACCGACGAATGTGCTGATAATAAATCTTGCCGATTACTTTTGAAATAGTAACCGACGAATGTGCTGAAAATAAATCATGCCGATTACTTTTGAAATAGTAAGCGACGAATATGTTGAAAATAAAAATCTTCTCGATTACTTTTAAAATAGTAACCGGCAAATATGCAAAAACTAAAAATCTTGCCGATTACTTTTGAAATAGGAACCGACGAATATGTTGAAAATAAAAATCTTGCCGATTACTTTTAAAATAGTAACCGACAAATATGCTAAAAATAAAAATCTTGGCGATTACTTTTGAAAAAGTAACCGACAAATATGCTTAAAATAAAAATCTTGCCGATTACTTTTGAAATAGTCACCGACCAATATGCTGAAAATAAAAAATCTTGCCGATTACTTTTGAAATAGTAACCGACGAATGTGCTGAAAATAAATCATGCTGATTACTTTTGAAATAGTAAGCGATGAATATGTTGGAAATAAAAATCTTACCGATTACTTTTAAAAAAGTAACCAATGAATGTGCTGAAAATAAAGTCTTGCCGATTACTTTTGAAATAGTAACCGACGAATATGTTGAAAATAAAAATCTTGTCGATTACTTTTAAAATAGTAACCGAAAAATATGTTGAAAATAAAAATCTTGCCGATTACTTTTGAAATAGTAACCGACGAATGTGCTGAAAATAAATCATGCCGATTACTTTCGAAATAGTAAGCGACGAATATGTTGAAAATAAAAATCTTACCGATTACTTTTAAAATAGTAACCAACGAATATGCTGAAAATAAAGTCTTGCCGATTACTTTTGAAATAGTAACCGACGAATATGTTGAAAATAAAAATCTTGTCGATTACTTTTAAAATAGTAACCGACAAATATGCTGAAAATAAAAATCTTGCCGATTACTTTTGAAATAGTAACCGACGATTGTGCAGAAAATAGATCATGCCGATTACTTTTGAAATAGTAACCGACGAATGTGTTGAAAATAAATCATGCCGATTATTTTTGAAATAGTAACAAACGAATGTGCTGAAAATAAATCATGCCGATTACTATTGAAATAGTAACCGACAAATGTGCTGAAAATAAAAGTCTTGCCCATTACTTTTGAAATAGTAACCGACGAATATGTGCTGAAAATAAATCTTGCCGATTACTTTTGAAATAGTAAGCGACGAATATGTTGAAAATAAAAATCTTCTCGATTACTTTTAAAATAGTAACCGACAAATATGCTAAAACTAAAAATCTTGCCGATTACTTTTGAAATAGGAACCGACGAATATGTTGAAAATAAAAATCTTGCCGATTACTTTTAAAATAGTAACCGAAAAATATGCTAAAAATAAAAATCTTGCCAATTACTTTTGAAAAAGTAACCGACAAATATGCTTAAAATAAAAATCTTGCCGATTACTTTTGAAATAGTCACCGACCAATATGCTGAAAATAAAAATCTTGCCGATTACTTTTGAAATAGTAACCGACGAATGTGCTGAAAATAAATCATGCTGATTACTTTTGAAATAGTAAGCGATGAATATGTTGGAAATAAAAATCTTACCGATTACTTTTAAAAAAGTAACCAATGAATGTGCTGAAAATAAAGTCTTGCTGATTACTTTTGAAATAGTAACCGACGAATATGTTGAAAATAAAAATCTTGTCGATTACTTTTAAAATAGTAACCGACAAATATGTTGAAAATAAAAATCTTGCCGATTACTTTTGAAATAGTAACCGACGAATGTGCTGAAAATAAATCATCCCGATTACTTTCGAAATAGTAAGCGACGAATATGTTGAAAATAAAAATCTTACCGATTACTTTTAAAATAGTAACCAACGAATATGCTGAAAATAAAGTCTTGCCGATTACTTTTGAAATAGTAACCCACGAATATGTTGAAAATAAAAATCTTGTCGATTACTTTTAAAATAGTAACCGACAAATATGCTGAAAATAAAAATCTTGCCGATTACTTTTGAAATAGTAACCGACGATTGTGCAGAAAATAGATCATGCCGATTACTTTTGAAATAGTAACCGACGAATGTGTTGAAAATAAATCATGCCGATTATTTTTGAAATAGTAACCGACGAATGTGCTGAAAATAAATCATGCCGATTACTATTGAAATAGTAACCGACAAATGTGCTGAAAATAAAAGTCTTGCCCATTACTTTTGAAATAGTAACCGACGAATATGTGCTGAAAATAAATCTTGCCGATTACTTTTGAAATAGTAAGCGACGAATATGTTGAAAATAAAAATCTTCTCGATTACTTTTAAAATAGTAGCCGACAAATATGCTAAAACTAAAAATCTTGCCGATTACTTTTGAAATAGGAACCGACGAATATGTTGAAAATAAAAATCTTGCCGATTACTTTTAAAATAGTAACCGAAAAATATGCTAAAAATAAAAATCTTGCCGATTACTTTTGAAAAAGTAACCGACAAATATGCTGAAAATAAAAATCTTGCCGATTACTTTTGAAATAGTAAGCGACGTATATGTTGAAAATAAAAATCTTCTCGATTACTTTTAAAATAGTAACCGACAAATATGCTAAAACTAAAAATCTTGCCGATTACTTTTGAAATAGGAACTGACGAATATGTTGAAAATAAAAATCTTGTCAATTACTTTTAAAATAATAACCGACAAATATGCTAAAAATAAAAATCTTGCCGATTACTTTTGAAATAGTAACCGACAAATATGCTAAAAATAAAAATCTTGCCGATTACTTTTGAAAAAGTAACCGACAAATATGCTGAAAATAAAAATCATGCCGATTATTTTTGAAATAGTAACCGACGAATGTGCTGATAATAAATCTTGCCGATTACTTTTGAAATAGTAACCGACGAATGTGCTGAAAATAAATCATGCCGATTGCTTTTGAAATAGTAAGCGACGAATATGTTGAAAATAAAAATCTTCTCGATTACTTTTAAAAAAGTAACCAATGAATGTGCTGAAAATAAAGTCTTGCCGATTACTTTTGAAATAGTAACCGACGAATATGTTGAAAATAAAAATCTTGTCGATTACTTTTAAAATAGTAACCGACAAATATGTTGAAAATAAAAATCTTGCCGATTACTTTTGAAATATTAACCGACGAATGTGCTGAAAATAAATCATGCCGATTACTTTCGAAATAGTAAGCGACAAATATGTTGAAAATAAAAATCTTACCGATTACTTTTAAAATAGTAACCAACGAATGTACTGAAAATAAAGTCTTGCCCATTACTTTTGAAATAGGAACCGACGAATATGTTGAAAATAAAAATCTTGTCGATTACTTTTAAAATAGTAACTGACAAATATGCTGAAAATAAAAATCTTCCCGATTACTTTTGAAATAGTAACCGACGAATGTGCAGAAAATAGATCATGCCGATTACTTTTGAAATAGAAACCGACGAATGTGCTGAAAATAAAAGTCTTGCCCATTACTTTTGAAATAGTAACCGACGAATATGTGCTGAAAATAAATCTTGCCGATTACTTTTGAAATAGTAACCGACGAATGTGCTGAAAATAAATCATGCCGATTACTTTTGAAATAGTAAGCGACGAATATGTTGAAAATAAAAATCTTGTCGATTACTTTTAAAATAGTAACCGACAAATATGCTAAAAATAAAAAACTTGCCGATTACTTTTGAAATAGGAACTGACAAATATGTTGAAAATAAAAATCTTGTCGATTAATTTTAAAATAGTAACCGACAAATATGCTAAAAATAAAAATCTTGCCGATTACTTTTGAAATAGTAACCGACGAATGTGCAGAAAATAGATCATGCCGATTACTTTTGAAATAGTAACCGACGAATGTGTTGAAAATAAATCATGTCGATTATTTTTGAAATAGTAACCGACGAATGTGCTGAAAAATAAATCATGCCGATTACTATTGAAATAGTAACTGTCAAATGTGCTGAAAATAAAAGACTTGCCCATTACTTTTGAAATAGTTACCGACGAATATGTGCTAAAAATAAATCTTGCCGATTACTTTTGAAGTAGTAACCGACGAATGTGCTGAAAATAAATCATGCCGATTACTTTTGAAATAGTAAGCGACAAATATGTTGAAAATAAAAATCTTCTCGATTACTTTTAAAATAGTAACCGACAAATATGCTAAAACTAAAAATCTTGCCGATTACTTTTGAAATAGGAACCGACGAATATGTTGAAAATAAAAATCTTGCCGATTACTTTTAAAATAGTAACCGACAAATATGCTGAAAATAAAAATCTTGCCGATTACTTTTGAAATAGTCACCGACCAATATGCTGAAAATAAAAATCTTGTCGATTACTTTTGAAATAGTAACCGACGAATGTGCTGAAAATAAATCATGCTGATTACTTTTTAAATTGTAAGCGATGAATATGTTGGAAATAAAAATCTTACCGATTACTTTTAAAAAAGCAACCAATGAATGTGCTGAAAATAAAGTCTTGCCGATTACTTTTGAAATAGTAACTGACGAATATGTTGAAAATAAAAATCTTGTCGATTACTTTTAAAATAGTAACCGACAAATATGTTGAAAATAAAAATCTTGCCGATTACTTTTGAAATATTAACCGACGAATGTGCTGAAAATAAATCATGCCGATTACTTTCGAAATAGTAAGCGACGAATATGTTGAAAATAAAAATCTTACCGATTACTTTTAAAATAGTAACCAACGAATGTACTGAAAATAAAGTCTTGCCGATTACTTTTGAAATAGGAACCGACGAATATGTTGAAAATAAAAATCTTGTCGATTACTTTTAAAATAGTAACCGACAAATATGCTGAAAATAAAAATCTTGCCGATTACTTTTGAAATAGTAACCGACGAATGTGCAGAAAATAGATCATGCCGATTACTTTTGAAATAGAAACCGACGAATGTGCTGAAAATAAAAGTCTTGCCCATTACTTTTGAAATAGTAACCGACGAATATGTGCTGAAAATAAATCTTGCCGATTACTTTTGAAATAGTAACCGACGAATGTGCTGAAAATAAATCATGCCGATTACTTTTGAAATAGTAAGCGACGAATATGTTGAAAATAAAAATCTTGTCGATTACTTTTAAAATAGTAACCGACAAATATGCTAAAAATAAAAAACTTGCCGATTACTTTTGAAATAGGAACTGACAAATATGTTGAAAATAAAAATCTTGTCGATTAATTTTAAAATAGTAACCGACAAATATGCTAAAAATAAAAATCTTGCCGATTACTTTTGAAATAGTAACTCACAAATGTGCAGAAAATAGATCATGCCGATTACTTTTGAAATTGTAACCGACGAATGTGTTGAAAATAAATCATGCCGATTACCTATGAAATAGTAACCGACGAATATGTGCTGAAAATAAATCTTGTCGATTACTTTTAAAATAGTAACCGAGGAATATGTGCTGAAATAAATCTTGTCGATTACTTTTAAAATAGTAACCGACAAATATGCTGAAAATAAAAATCTTGCCGATTACTTTTGAAATAGTAACCGACGATTGTGCAGAAAATAGATCATGCCGATTACTTTTGAAATAGTAACCGACGAATGTGTTGAAAATAAATCATGCCGATTATTTTTGAAATAGTAACCGACGAATGTGCTGAAAATAAATCATGCCGATTACTATTGAAATAGTAACCGACTAATGTGCTGAAAATAAAAGTCTTGCCCATTACTTTTGAAATAGTAACCGACGAATATGTGCTGAAAATAAATCTTGCCGATTACTTTTGAAATAGTAACCGACGAATGTGCTGAAAATAAATCATGCCGATTACTTTTGAAATAGTAAGCGACGAATATGTTGAAAATAAAAATCTTCTCGATTACTTTTAAAATAGTAACCGACAAATATGCTAAAACTAAAAATCTTGCCGATTACTTTTGAAATAGGAACCGACGAATATGTTGAAAATAAAAATCTTGTCGATTACTTTTAAAATAATAACCGACAAATATGCTAAAAATAAAAATCTTGCCGATTACTTTTGAAATAGTAACCGACGAATGTGCAGAAAATAGATCATGCCGATTACTTTTGAAATAGTAACCGACGAATGTGTTGAAAATAAATCATGCCGATTATTTTTGAAATAGTAACCGACGAATGTGCTGAAAATAAATCATGCCGATTACTATTGAAATAGTAACTGTCAAATGTGCTGAAAATAAAAGACTTGCCCATTACTTTTGAAATAGTAACCGACGAATATGTGCAGAAAATAAATCTTGCCGATTACTTTTGAAATAGTAACCGACGAATGTGCTGAAAATAAATCATGCCGATTACTTTTGAAATAGTAAGCGACGAATATGTTGAAAATAAAAATCTTCTCGATTACTTTTAAAATAGTAACCGACAAATATGCTAAAACTAAAAATCTTGCCGATTACTTTTGAAATAGGAACCGACGAATATGTTGAAAATAAAAATCTTGCCGATTACTTTTAAAATAGTAACCGACAAATATGCTAAAAATAAAAATCTTGCCGATTACTTTTGAAAAAGTAACCGACAAATATGCTGAAAATAAAAATCTTGCCGATTACTTTTGAAATAGTCACCGACCAATATGCTGAAAATAAAAATCTTGTCGATTACTTTTGAAATAGTAACCGACGAATGTGCTGAAAATAAATCATGCTGATTACTTTTGAAATAGTAAGCGATGAATATGTTGGAAATAAAAATCTTATCGATTACTTTTAAAAAAGTAACCAATGAATGTGCTGAAAATAAAGTCTTGCCGATTACTTTTGAAATAGTAACCGACGAATATGTTGAAAATAAAAATCTTGTCGATTACTTTTAAAATAGTAACCGACAAATATGTTGAAAATAAAAATCTTGCCGATTACTTTTGAAATATTAACCGACGAATATGTTGAAAATAAATCATGCCGATTACTTTCGAAATAGTAAGCGACGAATATGTTGAAAATAAAAATCTTACCGATTACTTTTAAAATAGTAACCAACGAATGTACTGAAAATAAAGTCTTGCCGATTACTTTTGAAATAGGAACCGACGAATATGTTGAAAATAAAAATCTTGTCGATTACTTTTAAAATAGTAACCGACAAATATGCTGAAAATAAAAATCTTGCCGATTACTTTTGAAATAGTAACCGACGAATGTGCAGAAAATAGATCATGCCGATTACTTTTGAAATAGAAACCGACGAATGTGCTGAAAATAAAAGTCTTGCCCATTACTTTTGAAATAGTAACCGACGAATATGTGCTGAAAATAAATCTTGCCGATTACTTTTGAAATAGTAACCGACGAATGTGCTGAAAATAAATCATGCCGATTACTTTTGAAATAGTAAGCGACGAATATGTTGAAAATAAAAATCTTGTCGATTACTTTTAAAATAGTAACCGACAAATATGCTAAAAATAAAAAACTTGCCGATTACTTTTGAAATAGGAACTGACAAATATGTTGAAAATAAAAATCTTGTCGATTAATTTTAAAATAGTAACCGACAAATATGCTAAAAATAAAAATCTTGCCGATTACTTTTGAAATAGTAACTGACGAATGTGTAGAAAATAGATCATGCCGATTACTTTTGAAATTGTAACCGACGAATGTGTTGAAAATAAATCATGCCGATTACCTTTGAAATAGTAACCGACGAATATGTGCTGAAAATAAATCTTGTCGATTACTTTTAAAATAGTAACCGACAAATATGCTGAAAATAAAAATCTTGCCGATTACTTTTGAAATAGTAACCGACGATTGTGCAGAAAATAGATCATGCCGATTACTTTTGAAATAGTAACCGACGAATGTGTTGAAAATAAATCATGCCGATTATTTTTGAAATAGTAACCGACGAATGTGCTGAAAATAAATCATGCCGATTACTATTGAAATAGTAACCGACAAATGTGCTGAAAATAAAAGTCTTGCCCATTACTTTTGAAATAGTAACCGACGAATATGTGCTGAAAATAAATCTTGCCGATTACTTTTGAAATAGTAACCGACGAATGTGCTGAAAATAAATCATGCCGATTACTTTTGAAATAGTAAGCGACGAATATGTTGAAAATAAAAATCTTGTCGATTACTTTTAAAATAGTAACCGACAAATATGCTAAAAATAAAAAACTTGCCGATTACTTTTGAAATAGGAACTGACAAATATGTTGAAAATAAAAATCTTGTCGATTAATTTTAAAATAGTAACCGACAAATATGCTAAAAATAAAAATCTTGCCGATTACTTTTGAAATAGTAACTGACGAATGTGTAGAAAATAGATCATGCCGATTACTTTTGAAATTGTAACCGACGAATGTGTTGAAAATAAATCATGCCGATTACCTTTGAAATAGTAACCGACGAATATGTGCTGAAAATAAATCTTGTCGATTACTTTTAAAATAGTAACCGACAAATATGCTGAAAATAAAAATCTTGCCGATTACTTTTGAAATAGTAACCGACGATTGTGCAGAAAATAGATCATGCCGATTACTTTTGAAATAGTAACCGACGAATGTGTTGAAAATAAATCATGCCGATTATTTTTGAAATAGTAACCGACGAATGTGCTGAAAATAAATCATGCCGATTACTATTGAAATAGTAACCGACAAATGTGCTGAAAATAAAAGTCTTGCCCATTACTTTTGAAATAGTAACCGACGAATATGTGCTGAAAATAAATCTTGCCGATTACTTTTGAAATAGTAACCGACGAATGTGCTGAAAATAAATCATGCCGATTACTTTTGAAATAGTAAGCGACGAATATGTTGAAAATAAAAATCTTCTCGATTACTTTTAAAATAGTAACCGACAAATATGCTAAAACTAAAAATCTTGCCGATTACTTTTGAAATAGGAACCGACGAATATGTTGAAAATAAAAATCTTGTCGATTACTTTTAAAATAATAACCCACAAATATGCTAAAAATAAAAATCTTGCGATTACTTTTGAAATAGTAACCGACGAATGTGCAGAAAATAGATCATGCCGATTACTTTTGAAATAGTAACCGACGAATGTGTTGAAAATAAATCATGCCGATTATTTTTGAAATAGTAACCGACGAATGTGCTGAAAATAAATCATGCCGATTACTATTGAAATAGTAACTGTCAAATGTGCTGAAAATAAAAGACTTGCCCATTACTTTTGAAATAGTAACCGACGAATATGTGCAGAAAATAAATCTTGCCGATTACTTTTGAAATGGTAACCGACGAATGTGCTGAAAATAAATCATGCCGATTACTTTTGAAATAGTAAGCGACGAATATGTTGAAAATAAAAATCTTCTCGATTACTTTTAAAATAGTAACTGACAAATATGCTAAAACTAAAAATCTTGCCGATTACTTTTGAAATAGGAACCGACGAATATGTTGAAAATAAAAATCTTGCCGATTACTTTTAAAATAGTAACCGACAAATATGCTAAAAATAAAAATCTTGCCGATTACTTTTGAAATAGTAACTCACAAATGTGCAGAAAATAGATCATGCCGATTACTTTTGAAATTGTAACCGACGAATGTGTTGAAAATAAATCATGCCGATTACCTATGAAATAGTAACCGACGAATATGTGCTGAAAATAAATCTTGTCGATTACTTTTAAAATAGTAACCGAGGAATATGTGCTGAAAATAAATCTTGTCGATTACTTTTAAAATAGTAACCGACAAATATGCTGAAAATAAAAATCTTGCCGATTACTTTTGAAATAGTAACCGACGATTGTGCAGAAAATAGATCATGCCGATTACTTTTGAAATAGTAACCGACGAATGTGTTGAAAATAAATCATGCCGATTATTTTTGAAATAGTAACCGACGAATGTGCTGAAAATAAATCATGCCGATTACTATTGAAATAGTAACCGACTAATGTGCTGAAAATAAAAGTCTTGCCCATTACTTTTGAAATAGTAACCGACGAATATGTGCTGAAAATAAATCTTGCCGATTACTTTTGAAATAGTAACCGACGAATGTGCTGAAAATAAATCATGCCGATTACTTTTGAAATAGTAAGCGACGAATATGTTGAAAATAAAAATCTTCTCGATTACTTTTAAAATAGTAACCGACATATATGCTAAAACTAAAAATCTTGCCGATTACTTTTGAAATAGGAACCGACGAATATGTTGAAAATAAAAATCTTGTCGATTACTTTTAAAATAATAACCGACAAATATGCTAAAAATAAAAATCTTGCCGATTACTTTTGAAATAGTAACCGACGAATGTGCAGAAAATAGATCATGCCGATTACTTTTGAAATAGTAACCGACGAATGTGTTGAAAATAAATCATGCCGATTATTTTTGAAATAGTAACCGACGAATGTGCTGAAAATAAATCATGCCGATTACTATTGAAATAGTAACTGTCAAATGTGCTGAAAATAAAAGACTTGCCCATTACTTTTGAAATAGTAACCGACGAATATGTGCAGAAAATAAATCTTGCCGATTACTTTTGAAATAGTAACCGACGAATGTGCTGAAAATAAATCATGCCGATTACTTTTGAAATAGTAAGCGACGAATATGTTGAAAATAAAAATCTTCTCGATTACTTTTAAAATAGTAACCGACAAATATGCTAAAACTAAAAATCTTGCCGATTACTTTTGAAATAGGAACCGACGAATATGTTGAAAATAAAAATCTTGCCGATTACTTTTAAAATAGTAACCGACAAATATGCTAAAAATAAAAATCTTGCCGATTACTTTTGAAAAAGTAACCGACAAATATGCTGAAAATAAAAATCTTGCCGATTACTTTTGAAATAGTCACCGACCAATATGCTGAAAATAAAAATCTTGTCGATTACTTTTGAAATAGTAACCGACGAATGTGCTGAAAATAAATCATGCTGATTACTTTTGAAATAGTAAGCGATGAATATGTTGGAAATAAAAATCTTATCGATTACTTTTAAAAAAGTAACCAATGAATGTGCTGAAAATAAAGTCTTGCCGATTACTTTTGAAATAGTAACCGACGAATATGTTGAAAATAAAAATCTTGTCGATTACTTTTAAAATAGTAACCGACAAATATGTTGAAAATAAAAATCTTGCCGATTACTTTTGAAATATTAACCGACGAATATGTTGAAAATAAATCATGCCGATTACTTTCGAAATAGTAAGCGACGAATATGTTGAAAATAAAAATCTTACCGATTACTTTTAAAATAGTAACCAACGAATGTACTGAAAATAAAGTCTTGCCGATTACTTTTGAAATAGGAACCGACGAATATGTTGAAAATAAAAATCTTGTCGATTACTTTTAAAATAGTAACCGACAAATATGCTGAAAATAAATCATGCCGATTACTTTTGAAATAGTAAGCGACGAATATGTTGAAAATAAAAATCTTGTCGATTACTTTTAAAATAGTAACCGACAAATATGCTAAAAATAAAAAACTTGCCGATTACTTTTGAAATAGGAACTGACAAATATGTTGAAAATAAAAATCTTGACGATTAATTTTAAAATAGTAACCGACGAATGTGCTGAAAATAAATCATGCCGATTACTTTTGAAATAGTAAGCGACGAATATGTTGAAAATAAAAATCTTGTCGATTACTTTTAAAATAGTAACCGACAAATATGCTGAAAATAAAAATCTTGCCGATTACTTTTGAAATAGTAACCGACGAATGTGCAGAAAATAGATCATGCCGATTACTTTTGAAATAGAAACCGACGAATGTGCTGAAAATAAAAGTCTTGCCCATTACTTTTGAAATAGTAACCGACGAATATGTGCTGAAAATAAATCTTGCCGATTACTTTTGAAATAGTAACCGACGAATGTGCTGAAAATAAATCATGCCGATTACTATTGAAATAGTAACTGTCAAATGTGCTGAAAATAAAAGACTTGCCCATTACTTTTGAAATAGTAACCGACGAATATGTGCAGAAAATAAATCTTGCCGATTACTTTTGAAATAGTAACCGACGAATGTGCTGAAAATAAATCATGCCGATTACTTTTGAAATAGTAAGCGACGAATATGTTGAAAATAAAAATCTTCTCGATTACTTTTAAAATAGTAACCGACAAATATGCTAAAACTAAAAATCTTGCCGATTACTTTTGAAATAGGAACCGACGAATATGTTGAAAATAAAAATCTTGCCGATTACTTTTAAAATAGTAACCGACAAATATGCTAAAAATAAAAATCTTGCCGATTACTTTTGAAAAAGTAACCGACAAATATGCTGAAAATAAAAATCTTGCCGATTACTTTTGAAATAGTCACCGACCAATATGCTGAAAAATAAAAATCTTGTCGATTACTTTTGAAATAGTAACCGACGAATGTGCTGAAAATAAATCATGCTGATTACTTTTGAAATAGTAAGCGATGAATATGTTGGAAATAAAAATCTTATCGATTACTTTTAAAAAAGTAACCAATGAATGTGCTGAAAATAAAGTCTTGCCGATTACTTTTGAAATAGTAACCGACGAATATGTTGAAAATAAAAATCTTGTCGATTACTTTTAAAATAGTAACCGACAAATATGTTGAAAATAAAAATCTTGCCGATTACTTTTGAAATATTAACCGACGAATATGTTGAAAATAAATCATGCCGATTACTTTCGAAATAGTAAGCGACGAATATGTTGAAAATAAAAATCTTACCGATTACTTTTAAAATAGTAACCAACGAATGTACTGAAAATAAAGTCTTGCCGATTACTTTTGAAATAGGAACCGACGAATATGTTGAAAATAAAAATCTTGTCGATTACTTTTAAAATAGTAACCGACAAATATGCTGAAAATAAATCATGCCGATTACTTTTGAAATAGTAAGCGACGAATATGTTGAAAATAAAAATCTTGTCGATTACTTTTAAAATAGTAACCGACAAATATGCTAAAAATAAAAAACTTGCCGATTACTTTTGAAATAGGAACTGACAAATATGTTGAAAATAAAAATCTTGACGATTAATTTTAAAATAGTAACCGACGAATGTGCTGAAAATAAATCATGCCGATTACTTTTGAAATAGTAAGCGACGAATATGTTGAAAATAAAAATCTTGTCGATTACTTTTAAAATAGTAACCGACAAATATGCTGAAAATAAAAATCTTGCCGATTACTTTTGAAATAGTAACCGACGAATGTGCAGAAAATAGATCATGCCGATTACTTTTGAAATAGAAACCGACGAATGTGCTGAAAATAAAAGTCTTGCCCATTACTTTTGAAATAGTAACCGACGAATATGTGCTGAAAATAAATCTTGCCGATTACTTTTGAAATAGTAACCGACGAATGTGCTGAAAATAAATCATGCCGATTACTTTTGAAATAGTAAGCGACGAATATGTTGAAAATAAAAATCTTGTCGATTACTTTTAAAATAGTAACCGACAAATATGCTAAAAATAAAAAACTTGCCGATTACTTTTGAAATAGGAACTGACAAATATGTTGAAAATAAAAATCTTGTCGATTAATTTTAAAATAGTAACCGACAAATATGCTAAAAATAAAAATCTTGCCGATTACTTTTGAAATAGTAACTGACGAATGTGTAGAAAATAGATCATGCCGATTACTTTTGAAATTGTAACCGACGAATGTGTTGAAAATAAATCATGCCGATTACCTTTGAAATAGTAACCGACGAATATGTGCTGAAAATAAATCTTGTCGATTACTTTTAAAATAGTAACCGACAAATATGCTGAAAATAAAAATCTTGCCGATTACTTTTGAAATAGTAACCGACGATTGTGCAGAAAATAGATCATGCCGATTACTTTTGAAATAGTAACCGACGAATGTGCTGAAAATAAATCATGCCGATTACTTTTGAAATAGTAAGCGACGAATATGTTGAAAATAAAAATCTTCTCGATTACTTTTAAAATAGTAACCGACAAATATGCTAAAACTAAAAATCTTGCCGATTACTTTTGAAATAGGAACCGACGAATATGTTGAAAATAAAAATCTTGTCGATTACTTTTAAAATAATAACCCACAAATATGCTAAAAATAAAAATCTTGCGATTACTTTTGAAATAGTAACCGACGAATGTGCAGAAAATAGATCATGCCGATTACTTTTGAAATAGTAACCGACGAATGTGTTGAAAATAAATCATGCCGATTATTTTTGAAATAGTAACCGACGAATGTGCTGAAAATAAATCATGCCGATTACTATTGAAATAGTAACTGTCAAATGTGCTGAAAATAAAAGACTTGCCCATTACTTTTGAAATAGTAACCGACGAATATGTGCAGAAAATAAATCTTGCCGATTACTTTTGAAATAGTAACCGACGAATGTGCTGAAAATAAATCATGCCGATTACTTTTGAAATAGTAAGCGACGAATATGTTGAAAATAAAAATCTTCTCGATTACTTTTAAAATAGTAACTGACAAATATGCTAAAACTAAAAATCTTGCCGATTACTTTTGAAATAGGAACCGACGAATATGTTGAAAATAAAAATCTTGCCGATTACTTTTAAAATAGTAACCGACAAATATGCTAAAAATAAAAATCTTGCCGATTACTTTTGAAAAAGTAACCGACAAATATGCTGAAAATAAAAATCTTGCCGATTACTTTTGAAATAGTCACCGACCAATATGCTGAAAATAAAAATCTTGTCGATTACTTTTGAAATAGTAACCGACGAATGTGCTGAAAATAAATCATGCTGATTACTTTTTAAATAGTAAGCGATGAATATGTTGGAAATAAAAATCTTACCGATTACTTTTAAAAAAGTAACCAATGAATGTGCTGAAAATAAAGTCTTGCCGATTACTTTTGAAATAGTAACCGACGAATATGTTGAAAATAAAAATCTTGTCGATTACTTTTAAAATAGTAACCGACAAATATGTTGAAAATAAAAATCTTGCCGATTACTTTTGAAATAGTAACCGACGAATGTGCTGAAAATAAATCATGCCGATTACTTTCGAAATAGTAAGCGACGAATATGTTGAAAATAAAAATCTTACCGATTACTTTTAAAATAGTAACCAACGAATGTACTGAAAATAAAGTCTTGCCGATTACTTTTGAAATAGTAACCGACGAATATGTTGAAAATAAAAATCTTGTCGATTACTTTTAAAATAGTAACCGACAAATATGTTGAAAATAAAAATCTTGCCGATTACTTTTGAAATATTAACCGACGAATATGTTGAAAATAAATCATGCCGATTACTTTCGAAATAGTAAGCGACGAATATGTTGAAAATAAAAATCTTACCGATTACTTTTAAAATAGTAACCAACGAATGTACTGAAAATAAAGTCTTGCCGATTACTTTTGAAATAGGAACCGACGAATATGTTGAAAATAAAAATCTTGTCGATTACTTTTAAAATAGTAACCGACAAATATGCTGAAAATAAATCATGCCGATTACTTTTGAAATAGTAAGCGACGAATATGTTGAAAATAAAAATCTTGTCGATTACTTTTAAAATAGTAACCGACAAATATGCTAAAAATAAAAAACTTGCCGATTACTTTTGAAATAGGAACTGACAAATATGTTGAAAATAAAAATCTTGACGATTAATTTTAAAATAGTAACCGACGAATGTGCTGAAAATAAATCATGCCGATTACTTTTGAAATAGTAAGCGACGAATATGTTGAAAATAAAAATCTTGTCGATTACTTTTAAAATAGTAACCGACAAATATGCTGAAAATAAAAATCTTGCCGATTACTTTTGAAATAGTAACCGACGAATGTGCAGAAAATAGATCATGCCGATTACTTTTGAAATAGAAACCGACGAATGTGCTGAAAATAAAAGTCTTGCCCATTACTTTTGAAATAGTAACCGACGAATATGTGCTGAAAATAAATCTTGCCGATTACTTTTGAAATAGTAACCGACGAATGTGCTGAAAATAAATCATGCCGATTACTTTTGAAATAGTAAGCGACGAATATGTTGAAAATAAAAATCTTGTCGATTACTTTTAAAATAGTAACCGACAAATATGCTAAAAATAAAAAACTTGCCGATTACTTTTGAAATAGGAACTGACAAATATGTTGAAAATAAAAATCTTGTCGATTAATTTTAAAATAGTAACCGACAAATATGCTAAAAATAAAAATCTTGCCGATTACTTTTGAAATAGTAACTGACGAATGTGTAGAAAATACATCATGCCGATTACTTTTGAAATTGTAACCGACGAATGTGTTGAAAATAAATCATGCCGATTACCTTTGAAATAGTAACCGACGAATATGTGCTGAAAATAAATCTTGTCGATTACTTTTAAAATAGTAACCGACAAATATGCTGAAAATAAAAATCTTGCCGATTACTTTTGAAATAGTAACCGACGATTGTGCAGAAAATAGATCATGCCGATTACTTTTGAAATAGTAACCGACGAATGTGCTGAAAATAAATCATGCCGATTACTTTTGAAATAGTAAGCGACGAATATGTTGAAAATAAAAATCTTCTCGATTACTTTTAAAATAGGTACCGACAAATATGCTAAAACTAAAAATCTTGCCGATTACTTTTGAAATAGGAACCGACGAATATGTTGAAAATAAAAATCTTGTCGATTACTTTTAAAATAATAACCCACAAATATGCTAAAAATAAAAATCTTGCGATTACTTTTGAAATAGTAACCGACGAATGTGCAGAAAATAGATCATGCCGATTACTTTTGAAATAGTAACCGACGAATGTGTTGAAAATAAATCATGCCGATTATTTTTGAAATAGTAACCGACGAATGTGCTGAAAATAAATCATGCCGATTACTATTGAAATAGTAACTGTCAAATGTGCTGAAAATAAAAGACTTGCCCATTACTTTTGAAATAGTAACCGACGAATATGTGCAGAAAATAAATCTTGCCGATTACTTTTGAAATAGTAACCGACGAATGTGCTGAAAATAAATCATGCCGATTACTTTTGAAATAGTAAGCGACGAATATGTTGAAAATAAAAATCTTCTCGATTACTTTTAAAATAGTAACTGACAAATATGCTAAAACTAAAAATCTTGCCGATTACTTTTGAAATAGGAACCGACGAATATGTTGAAAATAAAAATCTTGCCGATTACTTTTAAAATAGTAACCGACAAATATGCTAAAAATAAAAATCTTGCCGATTACTTTTGAAAAAGTAACCGACAAATATGCTGAAAATAAAAATCTTGCCGATTACTTTTGAAATAGTCACCGACCAATATGCTGAAAATAAAAATCTTGTCGATTACTTTTGAAATAGTAACCGACGAATGTGCTGAAAATAAATCATGCTGATTACTTTTTAAATAGTAAGCGATGAATATGTTGGAAATAAAAATCTTACCGATTACTTTTAAAAAAGTAACCAATGAATGTGCTGAAAATAAAGTCTTGCCGATTACTTTTGAAATAGTAACCGACGAATATGTTGAAAATAAAAATCTTGTCGATTACTTTTAAAATAGTAACCGACAAATATGTTGAAAATAAAAATCTTGCCGATTACTTTTGAAATAGTAACCGACGAATGTGCTGAAAATAAATCATGCCGATTACTTTCGAAATAGTAAGCGACGAATATGTTGAAAATAAAAATCTTACCGATTACTTTTAAAATAGTAACCAACGAATGTACTGAAAATAAAGTCTTGCCGATTACTTTTGAAATAGGAACCGACGAATATGTTGAAAATAAAAATCTTGTCGATTACTTTTAAAATAGTAACCGACAAATATGCTGAAAATAAAAATCTTGCCGATTACTTTTGAAATAGTAACCGACGAATGTGCAGAAAATAGATCATGCCGATTTCTTTTGAAATAGTAACCGACGAATGTGTTGAAAATAAATCATGCCGATTACTTTTGAAATAGAAACCGACGAATGTGCTGAAAATAAAAGTCTTGCCCATTACTTTTGAAATAGTTACCGACGAATATGTGCTGAAAATAAATCTTGCCGATTACTTTTGAAATAGTAACCGACGAATGTGCTGAAAATAAATCATGCCGATTACTTTTGAAATAGTAAGCGACGAATATGTTGAAAATAAAAATCTTCTCGATTACTTTTAAAATAGTAACCGACAAATATGCTAAAAATAAAAAACTTGCCGATTACTTTTGAAATAGGAACTGACGAATATGTTGAAAATAAAAATCTTGTCGATTAATTTTAAAATAGTAACCGACAAATATGCTAAAAATAAAAATCTTGCCGATTACTTTTGAAATAGTAACCAACGAATGTGCAGAAAATAGATCATGCCGATTACTTTTGAAATTGTAACCGACGAATGTGTTGAAAATAAATCATGCCGATTACCTTTGAAATAGTAACCGACGAATATGTGCTGAAAATAAATCTTGTCGATTACTTTTAAAATAGTAACCGACAAATATGCTGAAAATAAAAATCTTGCCGATTACTTTTGAAATAGTAACCGACGATTGTGCAGAAAATAGATCATGCCGATTACTTTTGAAATAGTAACCGACGAATGTGTTGAAAATAAATCATGCCGATTATTTTTGAAATAGTAACCGACGAATGTGCTGAAAATAAATCATGCCGATTACTATTGAAATAGTAACCGACAAATGTGCTGAAAATAAAAGACTTGCCCATTACTTTTGAAATAGTAACCGACGAATATGTGCTGAAAATAAATCTTGCCGATTACTTTTGAAATAGTAACCGACGAATGTGCTGAAAATAAATCATGCCGATTACTTTTGAAATAGTAAGCGACGAATATGTTGAAAATAAAAATCTTCTCGATTACTTTTAAAATAGTAACCGACAAATATGCTAAAACTAAAAATCTTGCCGATTACTTTTGAAATAGGAACCGACGAATATGTTGAAAATAAAAATCTTGCCGATTACTTTTAAAATAGTAACCGACAAATATGCTAAAAATAAAAATCTTGCCGATTACTTTTGAAAAAGTAACAGACAAATATGCTGAAAATAAAAATCTTGCCGATTACTTTTGAAATAGTCACCGACCAATATGCTGAAAATAAAAATCTTGTCGATTACTTTTGAAATAGTAACCGACGAATGTGCTGAAAATAAATCATGCTGATTACTTTTGAAATAGTAAGCGATGAATATGTTGGAAATAAAAATCTTATCGATTACTTTTAAAAAAGTAACCAATGAATGTGCTGAAAATAAAGTCTTGCCGATTACTTTTGAAATAGTAACCGACGAATATGTTGAAAATAAAAATCTTGTCGATTACTTTTAAAATAGTAACCGACAAATATGTTGAAAATAAAAATCTTGCCGATTACTTTTGAAATATTAACCGACGAATATGTTGAAAATAAATCATGCCGATTACTTTCGAAATAGTAAGCGACGAATATGTTGAAAATAAAAATCTTACCGATTACTTTTAAAATAGTAACCAACGAATGTACTGAAAATAAAGTCTTGCCGATTACTTTTGAAATAGGAACCGACGAATATGTTGAAAATAAAAATCTTGTCGATTACTTTTAAAATAGTAACCGACAAATATGCTGAAAATAAATCATGCCGATTACTTTTGAAATAGTAAGCGACGAATATGTTGAAAATAAAAATCTTGTCGATTACTTTTAAAATAGTAACCGACAAATATGCTAAAAATAAAAAACTTGCCGATTACTTTTGAAATAGGAACTGACAAATATGTTGAAAATAAAAATCTTGACGATTAATTTTAAAATAGTAACCGACGAATGTGCTGAAAATAAATCATGCCGATTACTTTTGAAATAGTAAGCGACGAATATGTTGAAAATAAAAATCTTGTCGATTACTTTTAAAATAGTAACCGACAAATATGCTGAAAATAAAAATCTTGCCGATTACTTTTGAAATAGTAACCGACGAATGTGCAGAAAATAGATCATGCCGATTACTTTTGAAATAGAAACCGACGAATGTGCTGAAAATAAAAGTCTTGCCCATTACTTTTGAAATAGTAACCGACGAATATGTGCTGAAAATAAATCTTGCCGATTACTTTTGAAATAGTAACCGACGAATGTGCTGAAAATAAATCATGCCGATTACTTTTGAAATAGTAAGCGACGAATATGTTGAAAATAAAAATCTTGTCGATTACTTTTAAAATAGTAACCGACAAATATGCTAAAAATAAAAAACTTGCCGATTACTTTTGAAATAGGAACTGACAAATATGTTGAAAATAAAAATCTTGTCGATTAATTTTAAAATAGTAACCGACAAATATGCTAAAAATAAAAATCTTGCCGATTACTTTTGAAATAGTAACTGACGAATGTGTAGAAAATAGATCATGCCGATTACTTTTGAAATTGTAACCGACGAATGTGTTGAAAATAAATCATGCCGATTACCTTTGAAATAGTAACCGACGAATATGTGCTGAAAATAAATCTTGTCGATTACTTTTAAAATAGTAACCGACAAATATGCTGAAAATAAAAATCTTGCCGATTACTTTTGAAATAGTAACCGACGATTGTGCAGAAAATAGATCATGCCGATTACTTTTGAAATAGTAACCGACGAATGTGCTGAAAATAAATCATGCCGATTACTTTTGAAATAGTAAGCGACGAATATGTTGAAAATAAAAATCTTCTCGATTACTTTTAAAATAGTAACCGACAAATATGCTAAAACTAAAAATCTTGCCGATTACTTTTGAAATAGGAACCGACGAATATGTTGAAAATAAAAATCTTGTCGATTACTTTTAAAATAATAACCCACAAATATGCTAAAAATAAAAATCTTGCGATTACTTTTGAAATAGTAACCGACGAATGTGCAGAAAATAGATCATGCCGATTACTTTTGAAATAGTAACCGACGAATGTGTTGAAAATAAATCATGCCGATTATTTTTGAAATAGTAACCGACGAATGTGCTGAAAATAAATCATGCCGATTACTATTGAAATAGTAACTGTCAAATGTGCTGAAAATAAAAGACTTGCCCATTACTTTTGAAATAGTAACCGACGAATATGTGCAGAAAATAAATCTTGCCGATTACTTTTGAAATAGTAACCGACGAATGTGCTGAAAATAAATCATGCCGATTACTTTTGAAATAGTAAGCGACGAATATGTTGAAAATAAAAATCTTCTCGATTACTTTTAAAATAGTAACTGACAAATATGCTAAAACTAAAAATCTTGCCGATTACTTTTGAAATAGGAACCGACGAATATGTTGAAAATAAAAATCTTGCCGATTACTTTTAAAATAGTAACCGACAAATATGCTAAAAATAAAAATCTTGCCGATTACTTTTGAAAAAGTAACCGACAAATATGCTGAAAATAAAAATCTTGCCGATTACTTTTGAAATAGTCACCGACCAATATGCTGAAAATAAAAATCTTGTCGATTACTTTTGAAATAGTAACCGACGAATGTGCTGAAAATAAATCATGCTGATTACTTTTTAAATAGTAAGCGATGAATATGTTGGAAATAAAAATCTTACCGATTACTTTTAAAAAAGTAACCAATGAATGTGCTGAAAATAAAGTCTTGCCGATTACTTTTGAAATAGTAACCGACGAATATGTTGAAAATAAAAATCTTGTCGATTACTTTTAAAATAGTAACCGACAAATATGTTGAAAATAAAAATCTTGCCGATTACTTTTGAAATAGTAACCGACGAATGTGCTGAAAATAAATCATGCCGATTACTTTCGAAATAGTAAGCGACGAATATGTTGAAAATAAAAATCTTACCGATTACTTTTAAAATAGTAACCAACGAATGTACTGAAAATAAAGTCTTGCCGATTACTTTTGAAATAGTAACCGACGAATATGTTGAAAATAAAAATCTTGTCGATTACTTTTAAAATAGTAACCGACAAATATGTTGAAAATAAAAATCTTGCCGATTACTTTTGAAATATTAACCGACGAATATGTTGAAAATAAATCATGCCGATTACTTTCGAAATAGTAAGCGACGAATATGTTGAAAATAAAAATCTTACCGATTACTTTTAAAATAGTAACCAACGAATGTACTGAAAATAAAGTCTTGCCGATTACTTTTGAAATAGGAACCGACGAATATGTTGAAAATAAAAATCTTGTCGATTACTTTTAAAATAGTAACCGACAAATATGCTGAAAATAAATCATGCCGATTACTTTTGAAATAGTAAGCGACGAATATGTTGAAAATAAAAATCTTGTCGATTACTTTTAAAATAGTAACCGACAAATATGCTAAAAATAAAAAACTTGCCGATTACTTTTGAAATAGGAACTGACAAATATGTTGAAAATAAAAATCTTGACGATTAATTTTAAAATAGTAACCGACGAATGTGCTGAAAATAAATCATGCCGATTACTTTTGAAATAGTAAGCGACGAATATGTTGAAAATAAAAATCTTGTCGATTACTTTTAAAATAGTAACCGACAAATATGCTGAAAATAAAAATCTTGCCGATTACTTTTGAAATAGTAACCGACGAATGTGCAGAAAATAGATCATGCCGATTACTTTTGAAATAGAAACCGACGAATGTGCTGAAAATAAAAGTCTTGCCCATTACTTTTGAAATAGTAACCGACGAATATGTGCTGAAAATAAATCTTGCCGATTACTTTTGAAATAGTAACCGACGAATGTGCTGAAAATAAATCATGCCGATTACTTTTGAAATAGTAAGCGACGAATATGTTGAAAATAAAAATCTTGTCGATTACTTTTAAAATAGTAACCGACAAATATGCTAAAAATAAAAAACTTGCCGATTACTTTTGAAATAGGAACTGACAAATATGTTGAAAATAAAAATCTTGTCGATTAATTTTAAAATAGTAACCGACAAATATGCTAAAAATAAAAATCTTGCCGATTACTTTTGAAATAGTAACTGACGAATGTGTAGAAAATAGATCATGCCGATTACTTTTGAAATTGTAACCGACGAATGTGTTGAAAATAAATCATGCCGATTACCTTTGAAATAGTAACCGACGAATATGTGCTGAAAATAAATCTTGTCGATTACTTTTAAAATAGTAACCGACAAATATGCTGAAAATAAAAATCTTGCCGATTACTTTTGAAATAGTAACCGACGATTGTGCAGAAAATAGATCATGCCGATTACTTTTGAAATAGTAACCGACGAATGTGCTGAAAATAAATCATGCCGATTACTTTTGAAATAGTAAGCGACGAATATGTTGAAAATAAAAATCTTCTCGATTACTTTTAAAATAGTAACCGACAAATATGCTAAAACTAAAAATCTTGCCGATTACTTTTGAAATAGGAACCGACGAATATGTTGAAAATAAAAATCTTGTCGATTACTTTTAAAATAATAACCCACAAATATGCTAAAAATAAAAATCTTGCGATTACTTTTGAAATAGTAACCGACGAATGTGCAGAAAATAGATCATGCCGATTACTTTTGAAATAGTAACCGACGAATGTGTTGAAAATAAATCATGCCGATTATTTTTGAAATAGTAACCGACGAATGTGCTGAAAATAAATCATGCCGATTACTATTGAAATAGTAACTGTCAAATGTGCTGAAAATAAAAGACTTGCCCATTACTTTTGAAATAGTAACCGACGAATATGTGCAGAAAATAAATCTTGCCGATTACTTTTGAAATAGTAACCGACGAATGTGCTGAAAATAAATCATGCCGATTACTTTTGAAATAGTAAGCGACGAATATGTTGAAAATAAAAATCTTCTCGATTACTTTTAAAATAGTAACTGACAAATATGCTAAAACTAAAAATCTTGCCGATTACTTTTGAAATAGGAACCGACGAATATGTTGAAAATAAAAATCTTGCCGATTACTTTTAAAATAGTAACCGACAAATATGCTAAAAATAAAAATCTTGCCGATTACTTTTGAAAAAGTAACCGACAAATATGCTGAAAATAAAAATCTTGCCGATTACTTTTGAAATAGTCACCGACCAATATGCTGAAAATAAAAATCTTGTCGATTACTTTTGAAATAGTAACCGACGAATGTGCTGAAAATAAATCATGCTGATTACTTTTTAAATAGTAAGCGATGAATATGTTGGAAATAAAAATCTTACCGATTACTTTTAAAAAAGTAACCAATGAATGTGCTGAAAATAAAGTCTTGCCGATTACTTTTGAAATAGTAACCGACGAATATGTTGAAAATAAAAATCTTGTCGATTACTTTTAAAATAGTAACCGACAAATATGTTGAAAATAAAAATCTTGCCGATTACTTTTGAAATAGTAACCGACGAATGTGCTGAAAATAAATCATGCCGATTACTTTCGAAATAGTAAGCGACGAATATGTTGAAAATAAAAATCTTACCGATTACTTTTAAAATAGTAACCAACGAATGTACTGAAAATAAAGTCTTGCCGATTACTTTTGAAATAGGAACCGACGAATATGTTGAAAATAAAAATCTTGTCGATTACTTTTAAAATAGTAACCGACAAATATGCTGAAAATAAAAATCTTGCCGATTACTTTTGAAATAGTAACCGACGAATGTGCAGAAAATAGATCATGCCGATTTCTTTTGAAATAGTAACCGACGAATGTGTTGAAAATAAATCATGCCGATTACTTTTGAAATAGAAACCGACGAATGTGCTGAAAATAAAAGTCTTGCCCATTACTTTTGAAATAGTTACCGACGAATATGTGCTGAAAATAAATCTTGCCGATTACTTTTGAAATAGTAACCGACGAATGTGCTGAAAATAAATCATGCCGATTACTTTTGAAATAGTAAGCGACGAATATGTTGAAAATAAAAATCTTCTCGATTACTTTTAAAATAGTAACCGACAAATATGCTAAAAATAAAAAACTTGCCGATTACTTTTGAAATAGGAACTGACGAATATGTTGAAAATAAAAATCTTGTCGATTAATTTTAAAATAGTAACCGACAAATATGCTAAAAATAAAAATCTTGCCGATTACTTTTGAAATAGTAACCAACGAATGTGCAGAAAATAGATCATGCCGATTACTTTTGAAATTGTAACCGACGAATGTGTTGAAAATAAATCATGCCGATTACCTTTGAAATAGTAACCGACGAATATGTGCTGAAAATAAATCTTGTCGATTACTTTTAAAATAGTAACCGACAAATATGCTGAAAATAAAAATCTTGCCGATTACTTTTGAAATAGTAACCGACGATTGTGCAGAAAATAGATCATGCCGATTACTTTTGAAATAGTAACCGACGAATGTGTTGAAAATAAATCATGCCGATTATTTTTGAAATAGTAACCGACGAATGTGCTGAAAATAAATCATGCCGATTACTATTGAAATAGTAACCGACAAATGTGCTGAAAATAAAAGACTTGCCCATTACTTTTGAAATAGTAACCGACGAATATGTGCTGAAAATAAATCTTGCCGATTACTTTTGAAATAGTAACCGACGAATGTGCTGAAAATAAATCATGCCGATTACTTTTGAAATAGTAAGCGACGAATATGTTGAAAATAAAAATCTTCTCGATTACTTTTAAAATAGTAACCGACAAATATGCTAAAACTAAAAATCTTGCCGATTACTTTTGAAATAGGAACCGACGAATATGTTGAAAATAAAAATCTTGCCGATTACTTTTAAAATAGTAACCGACAAATATGCTAAAAATAAAAATCTTGCCGATTACTTTTGAAAAAGTAACAGACAAATATGCTGAAAATAAAAATCTTGCCGATTACTTTTGAAATAGTCACCGACCAATATGCTGAAAATAAAAATCTTGTCGATTACTTTTGAAATAGTAACCGACGAATGTGCTGAAAATAAATCATGCTGATTACTTTTGAAATAGTAAGCGATGAATATGTTGGAAATAAAAATCTTACCGATTACTTTTAAAAAAGTAACCAATGAATGTGCTGAAAATAAGGTCTTGCCGATTACTTTTGAAATAGTAACCGACGAATATATTGAAAATAAAAATCTTGTCGATTACTTTTAAAATAGTAACCTTGAAAATAAAAATCTTGCCGATTACTTTTGAAATAGTAACCGACGAATGTGCTGAAAATAAATCATGCCGATTACTTTCGAAATAGTAAGCGACGAATATGTTGAAAATAAAAATCTTACCGATTACTTTTAAAATAGTAACCAACGAATGTACTGAAAATAAAGTCTTGCCGATTACTTTTGAAATAGGAACCAACGAATATGTTGAAAATAAAAATCTTGTCGATTACTTTTAAAATAGTAACCGACAAATATGCTGAAAATAAAAATCTTGCCGATTACTTTTGAAATAGTAACAGACGAATGTGCAGAAAATAGATCATGCCGATTACTTTTGAAATTGTAACCGACGAATGTGTTGAAAATAAATCATGCCGATTACCTTTGAAATAGTAACCGACGAATATGTGCAGAAAATAAATCTTGTCGATTACTTTTAAAATAGTAACCGACAAATATGCTGAAAATAAAAATCTTGCCGATTACTTTTGAAATAGTAACCGACTATTGTGCAGAAAATAGATCATGCCGATTACTTTTGAAATAGTAACCGACGAATGTGTTGAAAATAAATCATGCCGATTATTTTTGAAATAGTAACCGACGAATGTGCTGAAAATAAATCATGCCGATTACTATTGAAATAGTAACCGACAAATGTGCTGAAAATAAAAGTCTTGCCTATTACTTTTGAAATAGTAACCGACGAATATGTGCTGAAAATAAATCTTGCCGAATACTTTTGAAATAGTAACCGACGAATGTGCTGAAAATAAATCATGTCGATTACTTTTGAAATAGTAAGCGACGAATATGTTGAAAATAAAAATCTTCTCGATTACTTTTAAAATAGTAACCGACAAATATGCTAAAACTAAAAATCTTGCCGATTACTTTTGAAATAGGAACCGACGAATATGTTGAAAATAAAAATCTTGTCGATTACTTTTAAAATAATAACCGACAAATATGCTAAAAATAAAAATCTTGCCGATTACTTTTGAAATAGTAACCGACGAATGTGCAGAAAATAGATCATGCCGATTACTTTTGAAATAGTAACCGACGAATGTGTTGAAAATAAATCATGCCGATTATTTTTGAAATAGTAACCGACGAATGTGCTGAAAATAAATCATGCCGATTACTATTGAAATAGTAACTGTCAAATGTGCTGAAAATAAAAGACTTGCCCATTACTTTTGAAATAGTAACCGACGATTATGTGCTGAAAATAAATCTTGCCGATTACTTTTGAAATAGTAACCGACGAATGTGCTGAAAATAAATCATGCCGATTACTTTTGAAATAGTAAGCGACGAATATGTTGAAATTAAAAATCTTCTCGATTACTTTTAAAATAGTAACCGACAAATATGCTAAAACTAAAAATCTTGCCGATTACTTTTGAAATAGGAACCGACGAATATGTTGAAAATAAAAATCTTGCTGATTACTTTTAAAAAAGTAACCGACAAATATGCTAAAAATAAAAATCTTGCCGATTACTTTTGAAAAAGTAACCGACAAATATGCTGAAAATAAAAATCTTGCCGATTACTTTTGAAATAGTCACCGACCAATATGCTGAAAATAAAAATCTTGTCGATTACTTTTGAAATAGTAACCGACGAATGTGCTGAAAATAAATCATGCTGATTACTTTTGAAATAGTAAGCGATGAATATGTTGGAAATAAAAATCTTACCGATTACTTTTAAACAAGTAACCAATGAATGTGCTGAAAATAAAGTCTTGCCGATTACTTTTGAAATAGTAACCGACGAATATGTTGAAAATAAAAATCTTGTCGATTACTTTTAAAATAGTAACCGACAAATATGTTGAAAATAAAAATCTTGCCGATTACTTTTGAAATAGTAACCGACGAATGTGCTGAAAATAAATCATCCCGATTACTTTCGAAATAGTAAGCGACGAATATGTTGAAAATAAAAATCTTACCGATTACTTTTAAAATAGTAACCAACGAATGTACTGAAAATAAAGTCTTGCCGATTACTTTTGAAATAGGAACCAACGAATATGTTGAAAATAAAAATCTTGTCGATTACTTTTAAAATAGTAACTGACAAATATGCTGAAAATAAAAATCTTGCCGATTAATTTTGAAATAGTAACCGACGAATGTGCAGAAAATAGATCATGCCGATTTCTTTTGAAATAGTAACCGACGAATGTGTTGAAAATAAATCATGCCGATTACTTTTGAAATAGAAACCGACGAATGTGCTGAAAATAAAAGTCTTGCCAATTACTTTTGAAATAGTTACCGACGAATATGTGCTGAAAATAAATCTTGCCGATTACTTTTGAAATAGTAACCGACGAATGTGCTGAAAATAAATCATGCCTATTACTTTTGAAATAGTAAGCGACGAATATGTTGAAAATAAAAATCTTGTCGATTACTTTTAAAATAGTAACCGACAAATATGCTAAAAATAAAAAACTTGCGGATTACTTTTGAAATAGGAACTGACGAATATGTTGAAAATAAAAATCTTGTCGATTAATTTTAAAATAGTAACCGACAAATATGCTAAAAATAAAAATCTTGCCGATTACTTTTGAAATAGTAACCAACGAATGTGCAGAAAATAGATCATGCCGATTACTTTTGAAATTGTAACCGACGAATGTGTTGAAAATAAATCATGCCGATTACCTTTGAAATAGTAACCGACGAATATGTGCTGAAAATAAATCTTGTCGATTACTTTTAAAATAGTAACCGACAAATATGCTAAAAATAAAAATCTTGCCGATTACTTTTGAAATAGTAACCGACGATTGTGCAGAAAATAGATCATGCCGATTACTTTTGAAATAGTAACCGACGAATGTGTTGAAAATAAATCATGCCGATTATTTTTGAAATAGTAACCGACGAATGTGCTGAAAATAAATCATGCCGATTACTATTGAAATAGTAACCGACAAATGTGCTGAAAATAAAAGACTTGCCCATTACTTTTGAAATAGTAACCGAGGAATATGTGCTGAAAATAAATCTTGCCGATTACTTTTGAAACAGTAACCGACGAATGTCCTGAAAATAAATCATGCCGATTACTTTTGAAATAGTAAGCGACGAATATGTTGAAAATAAAAATCTTTTCGATTACTTTTAAAATAGTAACCGACAAATATGCTAAAACTAAAAATCTTTCCGATTACTTTTGAAATAGGAACCGACGAATATGTTGAAAATAAAAATCTTGCCGATTACTTTTAAAATAGTAACCGACAAATATGCTAAAAATAAAAATCTTGCCGATTACTTTTGAAAAAGTAACAGACAAATATGCTGAAAATAAAAATCTTGCCGATTACTTTTGAAATAGTCACCGACCAATATGCTGAAAATAAAAATCTTGTCGATTACTTTTGAAATAGTAACCGACGAATGTGCTGAAAATAAATCATGCTGATTACTTTTGAAATAGTAAGCGATGAATATGTTGGAAATAAAAATCTTACCGATTACTTTTAAAAAAGTAACCAATGAATGTGCTGAAAATAAGGTCTTGCCGATTACTTTTGAAATAGTAACCGACGAATATATTGAAAATAAAAATCTTGTCGATTACTTTTAAAATAGTAACCTTGAAAATAAAAATCTTGCCGATTACTTTTGAAATAGTAACCGACGAATGTGCTGAAAATAAATCATGCCGATTACTTTCGAAATAGTAAGCGACGAATATGTTGAAAATAAAAATCTTACCGATTACTTTTAAAATAGTAACCAACGAATGTACTGAAAATAAATCATGCCGATTACCTTTGAAATATTAACCGACGAATATGTTGAAAATAAAAATCTTACCGATTACTTTTGAAATAGTAACAAAGGAATATGCTGAAAATAAAGTCTTGCCGATTACTTTTGAAATAGTAACCGACGAATGTGCTGAAAATAAAAATCTTGTCGATTACTTTTAAAATAGTAACCGACAAATATGTTGAAAATAAAAATCTTGCCGATTACTTTTGAAATAGTAACCGACGAATGTGCTGAAAATAAATCATGCCTATTACTTTTGAAATAGTAAGCGACGAATATGTTGAAAATAAAAATCTTGTCGATTACTTTTAAAATAGTAACCGACAAATATGCTAAAAATAAAAAACTTGCGGATTACTTTTGAAATAGGAACTGACGAATATGTTGAAAATAAAAATCTTGTCGATTAATTTTAAAATAGTAACCGACAAATATGCTAAAAATAAAAATCTTGCCGATTACTTTTGAAATAGTAACCAACGAATGTGCAGAAAATAGATCATGCCGATTACTTTTGAAATTGTAACCGACGAATGTGTTGAAAATAAATCATGCCGATTACCTTTGAAATAGTAACCGACGAATATGTGCTGAAAATAAATCTTGTCGATTACTTTTAAAATAGTAACCGACAAATATGCTAAAAATAAAAATCTTGCCGATTACTTTTGAAATAGTAACCGACGATTGTGCAGAAAATAGATCATGCCGATTACTTTTGAAATAGTAACCGACGAATGTGTTGAAAATAAATCATGCCGATTATTTTTGAAATAGTAACCGACGAATGTGCTGAAAATAAATCATGCCGATTACTATTGAAATAGTAACCGACAAATGTGCTGAAAATAAAAGACTTGCCCATTACTTTTGAAATAGTAACCGAGGAATATGTGCTGAAAATAAATCTTGCCGATTACTTTTGAAACAGTAACCGACGAATGTCCTGAAAATAAATCATGCCGATTACTTTTGAAATAGTAAGCGACGAATATGTTGAAAATAAAAATCTTTTCGATTACTTTTAAAATAGTAACCGACAAATATGCTAAAACTAAAAATCTTTCCGATTACTTTTGAAATAGGAACCGACAAATATGTTGAAAATAAAAATCTTGCCGATTACTTTTAAAATAGTAACCGACAAATATGCTAAAAATAAAAATCTTGCCGATTACTTTTGAAAAAGTAACAGACAAATATGCTGAAAATAAAAATCTTGCCGATTACTTTTGAAATAGTCACCGACCAATATGCTGAAAATAAAAATCTTGTCGATTACTTTTGAAATAGTAACCGACGAATGTGCTGAAAATAAATCATGCTGATTACTTTTGAAATAGTAAGCGATGAATATGTTGGAAATAAAAATCTTACCGATTACTTTTAAAAAAGTAACCAATGAATGTGCTGAAAATAAGGTCTTGCCGATTACTTTTGAAATAGTAACCGACGAATATATTGAAAATAAAAATCTTGTCGATTACTTTTAAAATAGTAACCTTGAAAATAAAAATCTTGCCGATTACTTTTGAAATAGTAACCGACGAATGTGCTGAAAATAAATCATGCCGATTACTTTCGAAATAGTAAGCGACGAATATGTTGAAAATAAAAATCTTACCGATTACTTTTAAAATAGTAACCAACGAATGTACTGAAAATAAATCATGCCGATTACCTTTGAAATATTAACCGACGAATATGTTGAAAATAAAAATCTTACCGATTACTTTTGAAATAGTAACAAAGGAATATGCTGAAAATAAAGTCTTGCCGATTACTTTTGAAATAGTAACCGACGAATATGTTGAAAATAAAAATCTTGTCGATTACTTTTAAAATAGTAACCGACAAATATGTTGAAAATAAAAATCTTGCCGATTACTTTTGAAATAGTAACCGACGAATGTGCTGAAAATAAATCATGCCGATTACTTTCGAAATAGTAAGCGACGAATATGTTGAAAATAAAAATCTTGTCGATTACTTTTAAAATAGTAACCGACAAATATGCTAAAAATAAAAAACTTGCCGATTACTTTTGAAATAGGAACTGACGAATATGTTGAAAATAAAAATCTTGTCGATTAATTTTAAAATAGTAACCGACAAATATGCTAAAAATAAAAATCTTGCCGATTACTTTTGAAATAGTAACCAACGAATGTGCAGAAAATAGATCATGCCGATTACTTTTGAAATTGTAACCGACGAATGTGTTGAAAATAAATCATGCCGATTACCTTTGAAATAGTAACCGACGAATATGTGCTGAAAATAAATCTTGTCGATTACTTTTAAAATAGTAACCGACAAATTTGCTGAAAATAAAAATCTTGCCGATTACTTTTGAAATAGTAACCGACGATTGTGCAGAAAATAGATCATGCCGATTACTTTTGAAATAGTAACCGACGAATGTGTTGAAAATAAATCATGCCGATTATTTTTGAAATAGTAACCGACGAATGTGCTGAAAATAAATCATGCCGATTACTATTGAAATAGTAACCGACAAATGTGCTGAAAATAAAAGACTTGCCCATTACTTTTGAAATAGTAACCGAGGAATATGTGCTGAAAATAAATCTTGCCGATTACTTTTGAAACAGTAACCGACGAATGTGCTGAAAATAAATCATGCCGATTACTTTTGAAATAGTAAGCGACGAATATGTTGAAAATAAAAATCTTTTCGATTACTTTTAAAATAGTAACCGACAAATATGCTAAAACTAAAAATCTTTCCGATTACTTTTGAAATAGGAACCGACGAATATGTTGAAAATAAAAATCTTGCCGATTACTTTTAAAATAGTAACCGACAAATATGCTAAAAATAAAAATCTTGCCGATTACTTTTGAAAAAGTAACAGACAAATATGCTGAAAATAAAAATCTTGCCGATTACTTTTGAAATAGTCACCGACCAATATGCTGAAAATAAAAATCTTGTCGATTACTTTTGAAATAGTAACCGACGAATGTGCTGAAAATAAATCATGCTGATTACTTTTGAAATAGTAAGCGATGAATATGTTGGAAATAAAAATCTTACCGATTACTTTTAAAAAAGTAACCAATGAATGTGCTGAAAATAAGGTCTTGCCGATTACTTTTGAAATAGTAACCGACGAATATATTGAAAATAAAAATCTTGTCGATTACTTTTAAAATAGTAACCTTGAAAATAAAAATCTTGCCGATTACTTTTGAAATAGTAACCGACGAATGTGCTGAAAATAAATCATGCCGATTACTTTCGAAATAGTAAGCGACGAATATGTTGAAAATAAAAATCTTACCGATTACTTTTAAAATAGTAACCAACGAATGTACTGAAAATAAAGTCTTGCCGATTACTTTTGAAATAGGAACCAACGAATATGTTGAAAATAAAAATCTTGTCGATTACTTTTAAAATAGTAACCGACAAATATGCTGAAAATAAAAATCTTGCCGATTACTTTTGAAATAGTAACCGACGAATGTGCAGAAAATAGATCATGCCGATTACTTTTGAAATAGTAACCGACGAATGTGTTGAAAATAAATCATGCCGATTACTTTTGAAATAGAAACCGACGAATGTGCTGAAAATAAAAGTCTTGCCCATTACTTTTGAAATAGTAACCGACGAATATGTGCTGAAAATAAATCTTGCCGATTACTTTTGAAATAGTAACCGACGAATGTGCTGAAAATAAATCATGCCGATTACTTTTGAAATAGTAAGCGACGAATATGTTGAAAATAAAAATCTTGTCGATTACTTTTAAAATAGTAACCGACAAATATGCTAAAAATAAAAAACTTGCCGATTACTTTTGAAATAGGAACTGACGAATATGTTGAAAATAAAAATCTTGTCGATTAATTTTAAAATAGTAACCGACAAATATGCTAAAAATAAAAATCTTGCCGATTACTTTTGAAATAGTAACCGACGAATGTGCAGAAAATAGATCATGCCGATTACTTTTGAAATTGTAACCGACGAATGTGTTGAAAATAAATCATGCCGATTACCTTTGAAATAGTAACCGACGAATATGTGCTGAAAATAAATCTTGTCGATTACTTTTAAAATAGTAACCGACAAATATGCTGAAAATAAAAATCTTGCCGATTACTTTTGAAATAGTAACCGATGATTGTGCAGAAAATAGATCATGCCGATTACTTTTGAAATAGTAACCGACGAATGTGTTGAAAATAAATCATGCCGATTATTTTTGAAATAGTAACCGACGAATGTGCTGAAAATAAATCATGCCGATTACTATTGAAATAGTAACCGACAAATGTGCTGAAAATAAAAGACTTGCCCATTACTTTTGAAATAGTAACCGACGAATATGTGCTGAAAATAAATCTTGCCGATTACTTTTGAAATAGTAACCGACGAATGTGCTGAAAATAAATCATGCCGATTACTTTTGAAATAGTAAGCGACGAATATGTTGAAAATAAAAATCTTCTCGATTACTTTTAAAATAGTAACCGACAAATATGCTAAAACTAAAAATCTTGCCGATTACTTTTGAAATAGGAACCGACGAATATGTTGAAAATAAAAATCTTGCCGATTACTTTTAAAATAGTAACCGACAAATATGCTAAAAATAAAAATCTTGCCGATTACTTTTGAAAAAGTAACAGACAAATATGCTGAAAATAAAAATCTTGCCGATTACTTTTGAAATAGTCACCGACCAATATGCTGAAAATAAAAATCTTGTCGATTACTTTTGAAATAGTAACCGACGAATGTGCTGAAAATAAATCATGCTGATTACTTTTGAAATAGTAAGCGATGAATATGTTGGAAATAAAAATCTTACCGATTACTTTTAAAAAAGTAACCAATGAATGTGCTGAAAATAAGGTCTTGCCGATTACTTTTGAAATAGTAACCGACGAATATATTGAAAATAAAAATCTTGTCGATTACTTTTAAAATAGTAACCTTGAAAATAAAAATCTTGCCGATTACTTTTGAAATAGTAACCGACGAATGTGCTGAAAATAAATCATGCCGATTACTTTCGAAATAGTAAGCGACGAATATGTTGAAAATAAAAATCTTACCGATTACTTTTAAAATAGTAACCAACGAATGTACTGAAAATAAAGTCTTGCCGATTACTTTTGAAATAGGAACCAACGAATATGTTGAAAATAAAAATCTTGTCGATTACTTTTAAAATAGTAACCGACAAATATGCTGAAAATAAAAATCTTGCCGATTACTTTTGAAATAGTAACAGACGAATGTGCAGAAAATAGATCATGCCGATTACTTTTGAAATTGTAACCGACGAATGTGTTGAAAATAAATCATGCCGATTACCTTTGAAATAGTAACCGACGAATATGTGCAGAAAATAAATCTTGTCGATTACTTTTAAAATAGTAACCGACAAATATGCTGAAAATAAAAATCTTGCCGATTACTTTTGAAATAGTAACCGACTATTGTGCAGAAAATAGATCATGCCGATTACTTTTGAAATAGTAACCGACGAATGTGTTGAAAATAAATCATGCCGATTATTTTTGAAATAGTAACCGACGAATGTGCTGAAAATAAATCATGCCGATTACTATTGAAATAGTAACCAACAAATGTGCTGAAAATAAAAGTCTTGCCTATTACTTTTGAAATAGTAACCGACGAATATGTGCTGAAAATAAATCTTGCCGAATACTTTTGAAATAGTAACCGACGAATGTGCTGAAAATAAATCATGTCGATTACTTTTGAAATAGTAAGCGACGAATATGTTGAAAATAAAAATCTTCTCGATTACTTTTAAAATAGTAACCGACAAATATGCTAAAACTAAAAATCTTGCCGATTACTTTTGAAATAGGAACCGACGAATATGTTGAAAATAAAAATCTTGTCGATTACTTTTAAAATAATAACCGACAAATATGCTAAAAATAAAAATCTTGCCGATTACTTTTGAAATAGTAACCGACGAATGTGCAAAAAATAGATCATGCCGATTACTTTTGAAATAGTAACCGACGAATGTGTTGAAAATAAATCATGCCGATTATTTTTGAAATAGTAACCGACGAATGTGCTGAAAATAAATCATGCCGATTACTATTGAAATAGTAACTGTCAAATGTGCTGAAAATAAAAGACTTGCCCATTACTTTTGAAATAGTAACCGACGAATATGTGCTGAAAATAAATCTTGCCGATTACTTTTGAAATAGTAACCGACGAATGTGCTGAAAATAAATCATGCCGATTACTTTTGAAATAGTAAGCGACGAATATGTTGAAATTAAAAATCTTCTCGGTTACTTTTAAAATAGTAACCGACAAATATGCTAAAACTAAAAATCTTGCCGATTACTTTTGAAATAGGAACCGACGAATATGTTGAAAATAAAAATCTTGCTGATTACTTTTAAAATAGTAACCGACAAATATGCTAAAAATAAAAATCTTGCCGATTACTTTTGAAAAAGTAACCGACAAATATGCTGAAAATAAAAATCTTGCCGATTACTTTTGAAATAGTCACCGACCAATATGCTGAAAATAAAAATCTTGTCGATTACTTTTGAAATAGTAACCGACGAATGTGCTGAAAATAAATCATGCTGATTACTTTTGAAATAGTAAGCGATGAATATGTTGGAAATAAAAATCTTACCGATTACTTTTAAACAAGTAACCAATGAATGTGCTGAAAATAAAGTCTTGCCGATTACTTTTGAAATAGTAACCGACGAATATGTTGAAAATAAAAATCTTGTCGATTACTTTTAAAATAGTAACCGACAAATATGTTGAAAATAAAAATCTTGCCGATTACTTTTGAAATAGTAACCGACGAATGTGCTGAAAATAAATCATGCCGATTACTTTCGAAATAGTAAGCGACGAATATGTTGAAAATAAAAATCTTACCGATTACTTTTAAAATAGTAACCAACGAATGTACTGAAAATAAAGTCTTGCCGATTACTTTTGAAATAGGAACCAACGAATATGTTGAAAATAAAAATCTTGTCGATTACTTTTAAAATAGTAACCGACAAATATGCTGAAAATAAAAATCTTGCCGATTAATTTTGAAATAGTAACCGACGAATGTGCAGAAAATAGATCATGCCGATTTCTTTTGAAATAGTAACCGACGAATGTGTTGAAAATAAATCATGCCGATTACTTTTGAAATAGAAACCGACGAATGTGCTGAAAATAAAAGTCTTGCCAATTACTTTTGAAATAGTTACCGACGAATATGTGCTGAAAATAAATCTTGCCGATTACTTTTGAAATAGTAACCGACGAATGTGCTGAAAATAAATCATGCCGATTACTTTTGAAATAGTAAGCGACGAATATGTTGAAAATAAAAATCTTGTCGATTACTTTTAAAATAGTAACCGACAAATATGCTAAAAATAAAAAACTTGCCGATTACTTTTGAAATAGGAACTGACGAATATGTTGAAAATAAAAATCTTGTCGATTAATTTTAAAATAGTAACCGACAAATATGCTAAAAATAAAAATCTTGCCGATTACTTTTGAAATAGTAACCAACGAATGTGCAGAAAATAGATCATGCCGATTACTTTTGAAATTGTAACCGACGAATGTGTTGAAAATAAATCATGCCGATTACCTTTGAAATAGTAACCGACGAATATGTGCTGAAAATAAATCTTGTCGATTACTTTTAAAATAGTAACCGACAAATATGCTGAAAATAAAAATCTTGCCGATTACTTTTGAAATAGTAACCGACGATTGTGCAGAAAATAGATCATGCCGATTACTTTTGAAATAGTAACCGACGAATGTGTTGAAAATAAATCATGCCGATTATTTTTGAAATAGTAACCGACGAATGTGCTGAAAATAAATCATGCCGATTACTATTGAAATAGTAACCGACAAATGTGCTGAAAATAAAAGACTTGCCCATTACTTTTGAAATAGTAACCGAGGAATATGTGCTGAAAATAAATCTTGCCGATTACTTTTGAAACAGTAACCGACGAATGTGCTGAAAATAAATCATGCCGATTACTTTTGAAATAGTAAGCGACGAATATGTTGAAAATAAAAATCTTTTCGATTACTTTTAAAATAGTAACCGACAAATATGCTAAAACTAAAAATCTTTCCGATTACTTTTGAAATAGGAACCGACGAATATGTTGAAAATAAAAATCTTGCCGATTACTTTTAAAATAGTAACCGACGAATATGTGCTGAAAATAAATCTTGCCGATTACTTTTGAAATAGTAACCGACGAATGTGCTGAAAATAAATCATGCCGATTACTTTTGAAATAGTAAGCGACGAATATGTTGAAATTAAAAATCTTCTCGGTTACTTTTAAAATAGTAACCGACAAATATGCTAAAACTAAAAATCTTGCCGATTACTTTTGAAATAGGAACCGACGAATATGTTGAAAATAAAAATCTTGCTGATTACTTTTAAAATAGTAACCGACAAATATGCTAAAAATAAAAATCTTGCCGATTACTTTTGAAAAAGTAACCGACAAATATGCTGAAAATAAAAATCTTGCCGATTACTTTTGAAATAGTCACCGACCAATATGCTGAAAATAAAAATCTTGTCGATTACTTTTGAAATAGTAACCGACGAATGTGCTGAAAATAAATCATGCTGATTACTTTTGAAATAGTAAGCGATGAATATGTTGGAAATAAAAATCTTACCGATTACTTTTAAACAAGTAACCAATGAATGTGCTGAAAATAAAGTCTTGCCGATTACTTTTGAAATAGTAACCGACGAATATGTTGAAAATAAAAATCTTGTCGATTACTTTTAAAATAGTAACCGACAAATATGTTGAAAATAAAAATCTTGCCGATTACTTTTGAAATAGTAACCGACGAATGTGCTGAAAATAAATCATGCCGATTACTTTCGAAATAGTAAGCGACGAATATGTTGAAAATAAAAATCTTACCGATTACTTTTAAAATAGTAACCAACGAATGTACTGAAAATAAAGTCTTGCCGATTACTTTTGAAATAGGAACCAACGAATATGTTGAAAATAAAAATCTTGTCGATTACTTTTAAAATAGTAACCGACAAATATGCTGAAAATAAAAATCTTGCCGATTAATTTTGAAATAGTAACCGACGAATGTGCAGAAAATAGATCATGCCGATTTCTTTTGAAATAGTAACCGACGAATGTGTTGAAAATAAATCATGCCGATTACTTTTGAAATAGAAACCGACGAATGTGCTGAAAATAAAAGTCTTGCCAATTACTTTTGAAATAGTTACCGACGAATATGTGCTGAAAATAAATCTTGCCGATTACTTTTGAAATAGTAACCGACGAATGTGCTGAAAATAAATCATGCCGATTACTTTTGAAATAGTAAGCGACGAATATGTTGAAAATAAAAATCTTGTCGATTACTTTTAAAATAGTAACCGACAAATATGCTAAATATAAAAAACTTGCCGATTACTTTTGAAATAGGAACTGACGAATATGTTGAAAATAAAAATCTTGTCGATTAATTTTAAAATAGTAACCGACAAATATGCTAAAAATAAAAATCTTGCCGATTACTTTTGAAATAGTAACCAACGAATGTGCAGAAAATAGATCATGCCGATTACTTTTGAAATTGTAACCGACGAATGTGTTGAAAATAAATCATGCCGATTACCTTTGAAATAGTAACCGACGAATATGTGCTGAAAATAAATCTTGTCGATTACTTTTAAAATAGTAACCGACAAATATGCTGAAAATAAAAATCTTGCCGATTACTTTTGAAATAGTAACCGACGATTGTGCAGAAAATAGATCATGCCGATTACTTTTGAAATAGTAACCGACGAATGTGTTGAAAATAAATCATGCCGATTATTTTTGAAATAGTAACCGACGAATGTGCTGAAAATAAATCATGCCGATTACTATTGAAATAGTAACCGACAAATGTGCTGAAAATAAAAGACTTGCCCATTACTTTTGAAATAGTAACCGAGGAATATGTGCTGAAAATAAATCTTGCCGATTACTTTTGAAACAGTAACCGACGAATGTGCTGAAAATAAATCATGCCGATTACTTTTGAAATAGTAAGCGACGAATATGTTGAAAATAAAAATCTTTTCGATTACTTTTAAAATAGTAACCGACAAATATGCTAAAACTAAAAATCTTTCCGATTACTTTTGAAATAGGAACCGACGAATATGTTGAAAATAAAAATCTTGCCGATTACTTTTAAAATAGTAACCGACAAATATGCTAAAAATAAAAATCTTGCCGATTACTTTTGAAAAAGTAACAGACAAATATGCTGAAAATAAAAATCTTGCCGATTACTTTTGAAATAGTCACCGACCAATATGCTGAAAATAAAAATCTTGTCGATTACTTTTGAAATAGTAACCGACGAATGTGCTGAAAATAAATCATGCTGATTACTTTTGAAATAGTAAGCGATGAATATGTTGGAAATAAAAATCTTACCGATTACTTTTAAAAAAGTAACCAATGAATGTGCTGAAAATAAGGTCTTGCCGATTACTTTTGAAATAGTAACCGACGAATATATTGAAAATAAAAATCTTGTCGATTACTTTTAAAATAGTAACCTTGAAAATAAAAATCTTGCCGATTACTTTTGAAATAGTAACCGACGAATGTGCTGAAAATAAATCATGCCGATTACTTTCGAAATAGTAAGCGACGAATATGTTGAAAATAAAAATCTTACCGATTACTTTTAAAATAGTAACCAACGAATGTACTGAAAATAAAGTCTTGCCGATTACTTTTGAAATAGGAACCAACGAATATGTTGAAAATAAAAATCTTGTCGATTACTTTTAAAATAGTAACCGACAAATATGCTGAAAATAAAAATCTTGCCGATTACTTTTGAAATAGTAACCGACGAATGTGCAGAAAATAGATCATGCCGATTACTTTTGAAATAGTAACCGACGAATGTGTTGAAAATAAATCATGCCGATTACTTTTGAAATAGAAACCGACGAATGTGCTGAAAATAAAAGTCTTGCCCATTACTTTTGAAATAGTAACCGACGAATATGTGCTGAAAATAAATCTTGCCGATTACTTTTGAAATAGTAACCGACGAATGTGCTGAAAATAAATCATGCCGATTACTTTTGAAATAGTAAGCGACGAATATGTTGAAAATAAAAATCTTGTCGATTACTTTTAAAATAGTAACCGACAAATATGCTAAAAATAAAAAACTTGCCGATTACTTTTGAAATAGGAACTGACGAATATGTTGAAAATAAAAATCTTGTCGATTAATTTTAAAATAGTAACCGACAAATATGCTAAAAATAAAAATCTTGCCGATTACTTTTGAAATAGTAACCGACGAATGTGCAGAAAATAGATCATGCCGATTACTTTTGAAATTGTAACCGACGAATGTGTTGAAAATAAATCATGCCGATTACCTTTGAAATAGTAACCGACGAATATGTGCTGAAAATAAATCTTGTCGATTACTTTTAAAATAGTAACCGACAAATATGCTGAAAATAAAAATCTTGCCGATTACTTTTGAAATAGTAACCGATGATTGTGCAGAAAATAGATCATGCCGATTACTTTTGAAATAGTAACCGACGAATGTGTTGAAAATAAATCATGCCGATTATTTTTGAAATAGTAACCGACGAATGTGCTGAAAATAAATCATGCCGATTACTATTGAAATAGTAACCGACAAATGTGCTGAAAATAAAAGTCTAGCCCATTACTTTTGAAATAGTAACCGACGAATATGTGCTGAAAATAAATCTTGCCGATTACTTTTGAAATAGTAACCCACGAATGTGCTGAAAATAAATCATGTCGATTACTTTTGAAATAGTAAGCGACGAATATGTTGAAAATAAAAATATTCTCGATTACTTTTAAAATAGTAACCGACAAATATGCTAAAACTAAAAATCTTGCCGATTACTTTTGAAATAGGAACCGACGAATATGTTGAAAATAAAAATCTTGTCGATTACTTTTAAAATAATAACCGACAAATATGCTAAAAATAAAAATCTTGCCGATTACTTTTGAAATAGTAACCGACGAATGTGCAGAAAATAGATCATGCCGATTACTTTTGAAATAGTAACCGACGAATATGTTGAAAATAAATCATGCCGATTATTTTTGAAATAGTAACCGACGAATGTGCTGAAAATAAATCATGCCGATTACTATTGAAATAGTAACTGTCAAATGTGCTGAAAATAAAAGACTTGCCCATTACTTTTGAAATTGTAACCGACGAATATGTGCTGAAAATAAATCTTGCCGATTACTTTTGAAATAGTAACCGACGAATGTGCTGAAAATAAATCATGCCGATTACTTTTGAAATAGTAAGCGACGAATATGTTGAAAATAAAAATCTTCTCGATTACTTTTAAAATAGTAACCGACAAATATGCTAAAACTAAAAATCTTGCCGATTACTTTTGAAATAGGAACCGACGAATATGTTGAAAATAAAAATCTTGCCGATTACTTTTAAAATAGTAACCGACAAATATGCTAAAAATAAAAATCTTGCCGATTACTTTTGAAAAAGTAACCGACAAATATGCTGAAAATAAAAATCTTGCCGATTACTTTTGAAATAGTCACCGACCAATATGCTGAAAATAAAAATCTTGTCGATTACTTTTGAAATAGTAACCGACGAATGTGCTGAAAATAAATCATGCTGATTACTTTTGAAATAGTAAGCGATGAATATGTTGGAAATAAATATCTTACCGATTACTTTTAAAAAAGTAACCAATGAATGTGCTGAAAATAAAGTCTTGCCGATTACTTTTGAAATAGTAACCGACGAATATGTTGAAAATAAAAATCTTGTCGATTACTTTTAAAATAGTAACCGACAAATATGTTGAAAATAAAAATCTTGCCGATTACTTTTGAAATAGTAACCGACGAATGTGCTGAAAATAAATCATGCCGATTACTTTCGAAATAGTAAGCGACGAATATGTTGAAAATAAAAATCTTACCGATTACTTTTAAAATAGTAACCAACGAATGTACTGAAAATAAAGTCTTGCCGATTACTTTTGAAATAGGAACCGACGAATATGTTGAAAATAAAAATCTTGTCGATTACTTTTAAAATAGTAACCGACAAATATGTTGAAAATAAAAATCTTGCCGATTACTTTTGAAATAGTAACCGACGAATGTGCAGAAAATAAATCATGCCGATTACTTTTGAAATAGTAACCGACGAATGTGCTGAAAATAAAAGTCTTGCCCATTACTTTTGAAATAGTAACCGACGAATATGTGCTGAAAATAAATCTTGCCGATTACTTTTGAAATAGTAACCGACGAATGTGCTGAAAATAAATCATGCCGATTACTTTTGAAATAGTAAGCGACGAATATGTTGAAAATAAAAATCTTGTCGATTAATTTTAAAATAGTAACCGACAAATATGCTAAAAATAAAAATCTTGCCGATTACTTTTGAAATAGTAACCGACGAATGTGCTGAAAATAAATCATGTTGATTACTTTTGAAATAGTAAGCGATGAATATGTTGGAAATAAAAATCTTACCGATTACTTTTAAAAACGTAACCAATGAATGTGCTGAAAATAAAGTCTTGCCGATTACTTTTGAAATAGTAACCAACGAATATGTTGAAAATAAAAATCTTGCCGATTACTTTTGAAATAGTAACCGACGAATGTGCTGAAAATAAAGTCTTGCCGATTACTTTTAAAATAGTAACCGACAAATATGCTGAAAATAAAAATCTTGTCGATTACTTTTGAAATAGTAACCGACGAACATGCTGAAAATAAAAATCTTGCCGATTACTTTTGAAATAGTAACCGACGAATGTGCTGAAAATAAAGTCTTGCCGATTACTTTTGAAATAGTAACCGATGAATGTGCTGAAAATAAAGTCTTGCCGATTACTTTTGAAATAGTAACCGACGAATATATTGAAAATAAAAATCTTGTCGATTACTTTTAAAATAGTAACCGACAAATATGCTAAAAAAAAAAATCTTGCCGATTACTTTTGAAATAGGAACCGACGAATATGTTGAAAATAAAAATCTTGTCGATTACTTTTAAAATAGTAACCTACAAATAAGCTGAAAATAAAAATCTTGCCGATTACTTTTGAAATAGTAACCGACGAATGTGCAGAAAATAGATCATGCTGATTACTTTTGCAATAATAACCGAAGAATGTGTTGAAAATAAATCATGCCGATTACCTTTGAAAGAGTAACCGACGAATATGTTGAAAATAAAAATCTTACCGATTACTTTTGAAATAGTAACCAACGAATATGCTGAAAATAAAGTCTTGCCCATTACTTTTGAAATAGTAACCAACGAATATGCTGAAAATAAAGTCTTGCCCATTACTTTCATTTTACCGAATACTTTCAATCTTCCCATTTATCAAACTTTATAACCAAATAGGCTAAAATCTCATTTTCGCGACAAGGGACATTTCAATACTTTCATTTTACCGAATACTTTCAAGGGACATCGAGACATCGAGGGACAAGCTCAACCATCATATTTATCAAATATGTAACCATATAGGCTAAAATCTCATTTTCGCGACAAAGGTCATTCCGATACTTTCAATCTTCCCATTTATCAAACATTATAACCAAATAGGCTAAAATCTCATTTTCGCGACAAGGGACATTTCAATACTTTCACTTTACCGAATACTTTCAAGGGACATCGAGACATCGAGGGACAAGCTCAACCATCATATTTATCAAATATGTAACCATATAGGCTAAAATCTCATTTTCGCGACAAAGGTCATTCCAATAATTTCAATCTTCCCATTTATCAAACTTTATAACCAAATAGGCTAAAATCTCATTTTCGCGACAAGGGACATTTCAATACTTTCATTTTACCGAATACTTTCAAGGGACATCGAGACATCGAGGGACAAGCTCAACCATCATATTTATCAAATATGTAACCATATAGGCTAAAATCTCATTTTCGCGACAAAGGTCATTCCGATACTTTCAATCTTCCCATTTATCAAACTTTATAACCAAATAGGCTAAAATCTCATTTTCGCGACAAGGGACATTTCAATACTTTCATTTTACCGAATACTTTCAAGGGACATCGAGACATCGAGGGACAAGCTCAACCATCATATTTATCAAATATGTAACCATATAGGCTAAAATCTCATTTTCGCGACAAAGGTCATTCCGATACTTTCAATCTTCCCACTTATCAAACTTTATAACCAAATAGGCTAAAATCTCATTTTCGCGACAAGGGACATTTCAATACTTTCATTTTACCGAATACTTTCAAGGGACATCGAGACATCGAGGGACAAGCTCAACCATCATATTTATCAAATATGTAACCATATAGGCTAAAATCTCATTTTCGCGACAAGGGTCATTCCGATACTTTCGTTTAACCAATTACAAAACCAAAAAGGTTCATATATCATGTTTTAAATCAAGAAACACTTTCAACCTTCCCATTTATCAAACATGTAACCAATTAGGCTAAAATCTCATTTTTGCGACAAGGGTCATTCGAATACTATCGTTTTACCGAATATAAATCCAAATAGGTTCACATCATGTTTTAAATCAAGGGACACTTTCAACGTTCCCATTTATCAAACTTTGTAACCAAATAGGCTACAATCCCCTTTTCGCGAGAAAGGTCATTCCAATACTTTTGTTTTACTGATTACAAAACAGAATAAGTTCACATCAAGTATCAAGGAACAGTTTCAATCTTCCCATTTATCAAACTTTATAACCAAATAGGTTAAAATCTCATTTTCGCGACAAAGGACATTTCAATACTTTCATTTTACCGAATACTTTCAAGGGACATCGAGACATCGAGGGACAAGCTCAACCATCATATTTATCAAATATGTAACCATATAGGCTAAAATCTCATTTTTGCGACAAGGGTCATTCCGATACTTTCAATCTTCCCATTTATCAAACTTTATAACCAAATAGGCTAAAATCTCATTTTCGCGACAAGGGACATTTCAATACTTTCATTTTACCGAATACTTTCAAGGGACATCGAGACATCGAGGGACAAGCTCAACCATCATATTTATCAAATATGTAACCATATAGGCTAAAATCTCATTTTCGCGACAAAGGTCATTCCGATACTTTCAATCTTCCCATTTATCAAACATTATAACCAAATAGGCTAAAATCTCATTTTCGCGACAAGGGACATTTCAATACTTTCACTTTACCGAATACTTTCAAGGGACATCGAGACATCGAGGGACAAGCTCAACCATCATATTTATCAAATATGTAACCATATAGGCTAAAATCTCATTTTCGCGACAAAGGTCATTCCGATACTTTCAATCTTCCCATTTATCAAACTTTATCACCAAATAGGCTAAAATCTCATTTTCGCGACAAGGGACATTTCAATACTTTCATTTTACCGAATACTTTCAAGGGACATCGAGACATCGAGGGACAAGCTCAACCATCATATTTATCAAATATGTAACCATATAGGCTAAAATCTCATTTTCGCGACAAAGGTCATTCCAATAATTTCAATCTTCCCATTTATCAAACTTTATAACCAAATAGGCTAAAATCTCATTTTCGCGACAAGGGACATTTCAATACTTTCATTTTACCGAATACTTTCAAGGGACATCGAGACATCGAGGGACAAGCTCAACCATCATATTTATCAAATATGTAACCATATAGGCTAAAATCTCATTTTCGCGACAAAGGTCATTCCGATACTTTCAATCTTCCCATTTATCAAACTTTATAACCAAATAGGCTAAAATCTCATTTTCGCGACAAGGGACATTTCAATACTTTCATTTTACCGAATACTTTCAAGGGACATCGAGACATCGAGGGACAAGCTCAACCATCATATTTATCAAATATGTAACCATATAGGCTAAAATCTCATTTTCGCGACAAAGGTCATTCCGATACTTTCAATCTTCCCATTTATCAAACTTTATAACCAAATAGGCTAAAATCTCATTTTCGCGACAAGGGACATTTCAATACTTTCATTTTACCGAATACTTTCAAGGGACATCGAGACATCGAGGGACAAGCTCAACCATCATATTTATCAAATATGTAACCATATAGGCTAAAATCTCATTTTCGCGACAAGGGTCATTCCGATACTTTCGTTTAACCAATTACAAAACCAAAAAGGTTCATATATCATGTTTTAAATCAAGAAACACTTTCAACCTTCCCATTTATCAAACTTGTAACCAATTAGGCTAAAATCTCATTTTTGCGACAAGGGTCATTCGAATACTATCGTTTTACCGAATATAAATCCAAATAGGTTCACATCATGTTTTAAATCAAGGGACACTTTCAACGTTCCCATTTATCAAACTTTGTAACCAAATAGGCTACAATCCCCTTTTCGCGAGAAAGGTCATTCCAATACTTTTGTTTTACTGATTACAAAACAGAATAAGTTCACATCAAGTATCAAGGAACAGTTTCAATCTTCCCATTTATCAAACTTTATAACCAAATAGGCTAAAATCTCATTTTCGCGACAAAGGACATTTCAATACTTTCATTTTACCGAATACTTTCAAGGGACATCGAGACATCGAGGGACAAGCTCAACCATCATATTTATCAAATATGTAACCATATAGGCTAAAATCTCATTTTTGCGACAAGGGTCATTCCGATACTTTCAATCTTCCCATTTATCAAACTTTATAACCAAATAGGCTAAAATCTCATTTTCGCGACAAGGGACATTTCAATACTTTCATTTTACCGAATACTTTCAAGGGACATCGAGGGACAAGCTCAACCATCATATTTATCAAATATGTAACCATATAGGCTAAAATCTCATTTTCGCGACAAAGGTCATTCCGATACTTTCAATCTTCCCATTTATCAAACATTATAACCAAATAGGCTAAAATCTCATTTTCGCGACAAGGGACATTTCAATACTTTCACTTTACCGAATACTTTCAAGGGACATCGAGACATCGAGGGACAAGCTCAACCATCATATTTATCAAATATGTAACCATATAGGCTAAAATCTCATTTTCGCGACAAAGGTCATTCCGATACTTTCAATCTTCCCATTTATCAAACTTTATCACCAAATAGGCTAAAATCTCATTTTCGCGACAAGGGACATTTCAATACTTTCATTTTACCGAATACTTTCAAGGGACATCGAGGGACAAGCTTAACCATCATATTTATCAAATATGTAACCATATAGGCTAAAATCTCATTTTCGCGACAAGGGTCATTCCGATACTTTCGTTTTACCAATTACAAAACCAAAAAGGTTCATATATTATATTTTAAATCAAGAAACACTTTCAACCTTCCCATTTATCAAACATGTAACCAATTAGGCTAAAATCTCATTTTTGCAACAAGGGTCATTGGGATACTATCGTTTTACCGAATATAAATCCAAATAGGTTCACATCATGTTTTAAATCAAGGGACACTTTCAACGTTCCCATTTATCAAACTTTGTAACCAAATAGGCTACAATCCCTTTTTCGCGACAAAGGTCATTCCAATACTTTTGTTTTACTGATTACAAAACAAAATAAGTTCACATCAAGTATCAAGGGACAGTTTCAATCTTCCCATTTATCAAACTTTATAACCAAATAGGTTAAAATCTCATTTTCGCGACAAAGGACATTTCAATACTTTCATTTTACCGAATACTTTCAAGGGACATCGAGGGACAAGCTCAACCATCATATTTATCAAATATGTAACCATATAGGCTAAAATCTCATTTTCGCGACAAAGGTCATTCCGATACTTTCAATCTTCCCATTTATCAAACTTTATAACCAAATAGGCTAAAATCTCATTTTCGCGACAAGGGACATTTCAATACTTTCATTTTACCGAATACTTTCAAGGGACATCGAGACATCGAGGGACAAGCTCAACCATCATATTTATCAAATATGTAACCATATAGGCTAAAATCTCATTTTCGCGACAAAGGTCATTCCGATACTTTCAATCTTCCCATTTATCAAACTTTATAACCAAATAGGCTAAAATCTCATTTTCGCGACAAGGGACATTTCAATACTTTCACTTTACCGAATACTTTCAAGGGACATCGAGACATCGAGGGACAAGCTCAACCATCATATTTATCAAATATGTAACCATATAGGCTAAAATCTCATTTTCGCGACAAGGGTCATTCCGATAATTTCAATCTTCCCATTTATCAAACTTTATAACCAAATAGGCTAAAATCTCATTTTCGCGACAAGGGACATTTCAATACTTTCATTTTACCGAATACTTTCAAGGGACATCGAGACATCGAGGGACAAGCTCAACCATCATATTTATCAAATATGTAACCATATAGGCTAAAATCTCATTTTCGCGACAAGGGTCATTCCGATACTTTCGTTTAACCAATTACAAAACCAAAAAGGTTCATATATCATGTTTTAAATCAAGAAACACTTTCAACCTTCCCATTTATCAAACATGTAACCAATTAGGCTAAAATCTCATTTTTGCGACAAGGGTCATTCGAATACTATCGTTTTACAGAATATAAATCCAAATAGGTTCACATCATGTTTTAAATCAAGGGACACTTTCAACGTTCCCATTTATCAAACTTTGTAACCAAATAGGCTACAATCCCCTTTTCGCGAGAAAGGTCATTCCAATACTTTTGTTTTACTGATTACAAAACAGAATAAGTTCACATCAAGTATCAAGGAACAGTTTCAATCTTCCCATTTATCAAACTTTATAACCAAATAGGCTAAAATCTCATTTTCGCGACAAAGGACATTTCAATACTTTCATTTTACCGAATACTTTCAAGGGACATCGAGACATCGAGGGACAAGCTCAACCATCATATTTATCAAATATGTAACCATATAGGCTAAAATCTCATTTTCGCGACAAGGGTCATTCCGATACTTTCAATCTTCCCATTTATCAAACTTTATAACCAAATAGGCTAAAATCTCATTTTCGCGACAAGGGACATTTCAATACTTTCATTTTACCGAATACTTTCAAGGGACATCGAGGGACAAGCTCAACCATCATATTTATCAAATATGTAACCATATAGGCTAAAATCTCATTTTCGCGACAAGGGTCATTCCGATACTTTCGTTTTACCAATTACAAAACCAAAAAGGTTCATATATTATATTTTAAATCAAGAAACACTTTCAACCTTCCCATTTATCAAACATGTAACCAATTAGGCTAAAATCTCATTTTTGCAACAAGGGTCATTGGGATACTATCGTTTTACCGAATATAAATCCAAATAGGTTCACATCATGTTTTAAATCAAGGGACACTTTCAACGTTCCCATTTATCAAACTTTGTAACCAAATAGGCTACAATCCCTTTTTCGCGACAAAGGTCATTCCAATACTTTTGTTTTACTGATTACAAAACAAAATAAGTTCACATCAAGTATCAAGGGACAGTTTCAATCTTCCCATTTATCAAACTTTATAACCAAATAGGTTAAAATCTCATTTTCGCGACAAAGGACATTTCAATACTTTCATTTTACCGAATACTTTCAAGGGACATCGAGGGACAAGCTCAACCATCATATTTATCAAATATGTAACCATATAGGCTAAAATCTCATTTTCGCGACAAAGGTCATTCCGATACTTTCAATCTTCCCATTTATCAAACTTTATAACCAAATAGGCTAAAATCTCATTTTCGCGACAAGGGACATTTCAATACTTTCATTTTACCGAATACTTTCAAGGGACATCGAGACATCGAGGGACAAGCTCAACCATCATATTTATCAAATATGTAACCATATAGGCTAAAATCTCATTTTCGCGACAAAGGTCATTCCGATACTTTCAATCTTCCCATTTATCAAACTTTATAACCAAATAGGCTAAAATCTCATTTTCGCGACAAGGGACATTTCAATACTTTCACTTTACCGAATACTTTCAAGGGACATCGAGACATCGAGGGACAAGCTCAACCATCATATTTATCAAATATGTAACCATATAGGCTAAAATCTCATTTTCGCGACAAGGGTCATTCCGATAATTTCAATCTTCCCATTTATCAAACTTTATAACCAAATAGGCTAAAATCTCATTTTCGCGACAAGGGACATTTCAATACTTTCATTTTACCGAATACTTTCAAGGGACATCGAGACATCGAGGGACAAGCTCAACCATCATATTTATCAAATATGTAACCATATAGGCTAAAATCTCATTTTCGCGACAAAGGTCATTCCGATACTTTCAATCTTCCCATTTATCAAACTTTATAACCAAATAGGCTAAAATCTCATTTTCGCGACAAGGGACATTTCAATACTTTCACTTTACCGAATACTTTCAAGGGACATCGAGACATCGAGGGACAAGCTCAACCATCATATTTATCAAATATGTAACCATATAGGCTAAAATCTCATTTTCGCGACAAGGGTCATTCCGATAATTTCAATCTTCCCATTTATCAAACTTTATAACCAAATAGGCTAAAATCTCATTTTCGCGACAAGGGACATTTCAATACTTTCATTTTACCGAATACTTTCAAGGGACATCGAGACATCGAGGGACAAGCTCAACCATCATATTTATCAAATATGTAACCATATAGGCTAAAATCTCATTTTCGCGACAAGGGTCATTCCGATACTTTCGTTTAACCAATTACAAAACCAAAAAGGTTCATATATCATGTTTTAAATCAAGAAACACTTTCAACCTTCCCATTTATCAAACATGTAACTAATTAGGCTAAAATCTCATTTTTGCGACAAGGGTCATTCGAATACTATCGTTTTACAGAATATAAATCCAAATAGGTTCACATCATGTTTTAAATCAAGGGACACTTTCAACGTTCCCATTTATCAAACTTTGTAACCAAATAGGCTACAATCCCCTTTTCGCGAGAAAGGTCATTCCAATACTTTTGTTTTACTGATTACAAAACAGAATAAGTTCACATCAAGTATCAAGGAACAGTTTCAATCTTCCCATTTATCAAACTTTATAACCAAATAGGCTAAAATCTCATTTTCGCGACAAAGGACATTTCAATACTTTCATTTTACCGAATACTTTCAAGGGACATCGAGACATCGAGGGACAAGCTCAACCATCATATTTATCAAATATGTAACCATATAGGCTAAAATCTCATTTTCGCGACAAGGGTCATTCCGATACTTTCAATCTTCCCATTTATCAAACTTTATAACCAAATAGGCTAAAATCTCATTTTCGCGACAAGGGACATTTCAATACTTTCATTTTACCGAATACTTTCAAGGGACATCGAGGGACAAGCTCAACCATCATATTTATCAAATATGTAACCATATAGGCTAAAATCTCATTTTCGCGACAAGGGTCATTCCGATACTTTCGTTTTACCAATTACAAAACCAAAAAGGTTCATATATTATATTTTAAATCAAGAAACACTTTCAACCTTCCCATTTATCAAACATGTAACCAATTAGGCTAAAATCTCATTTTTGCAACAAGGGTCATTGGGATACTATCGTTTTACCGAATATAAATCCAAATAGGTTCACATCATGTTTTAAATCAAGGGACACTTTCAACGTTCCCATTTATCAAACTTTGTAACCAAATAGGCTACAATCCCTTTTTCGCGACAAAGGTCATTCCAATACTTTTGTTTTACTGATTACAAAACAAAATAAGTTCACATCAAGTATCAAGGGACAGTTTCAATCTTCCCATTTATCAAACTTTATAACCAAATAGGTTAAAATCTCATTTTCGCGACAAAGGACATTTCAATACTTTCATTTTACCGAATACTTTCAAGGGACATCGAGGGACAAGCTCAACCATCATATTTATCAAATATGTAACCATATAGGCTAAAATCTCATTTTCGCGACAAAGGTCATTCCGATACTTTCAATCTTCCCATTTATCAAACTTTATAACCAAATAGGCTAAAATCTCATTTTCGCGACAAGGGACATTTCAATACTTTCATTTTACCGAATACTTTCAAGGGACATCGAGACATCGAGGGACAAGCTCAACCATCATATTTATCAAATATGTAACCATATAGGCTAAAATCTCATTTTCGCGACAAAGGTCATTCCGATACTTTCAATCTTCCCATTTATCAAACTTTATAACCAAATAGGCTAAAATCTCATTTTCGCGACAAGGGACATTTCAATACTTTCACTTTACCGAATACTTTCAAGGGACATCGAGACATCGAGGGACAAGCTCAACCATCATATTTATCAAATATGTAACCATATAGGCTAAAATCTCATTTTCGCGACAAGGGTCATTCCGATAATTTCAATCTTCCCATTTATCAAACTTTATAACCAAATAGGCTAAAATCTCATTTTCGCGACAAGGGACATTTCAATACTTTCATTTTACCGAATACTTTCAAGGGACATCGAGACATCGAGGGACAAGCTCAACCATCATATTTATCAAATATGTAACCATATAGGCTAAAATCTCATTTTCGCGACAAGGGTCATTCCGATACTTTCGTTTAACCAATTACAAAACCAAAAAGGTTCATATATCATGTTTTAAATCAAGAAACACTTTCAACCTTCCCATTTATCAAACATGTAACCAATTAGGCTAAAATCTCATTTTTGCGACAAGGGTCATTCGAATACTATCGTTTTACAGAATATAAATCCAAATAGGTTCACATCATGTTTTAAATCAAGGGACACTTTCAACGTTCCCATTTATCAAACTTTGTAACCAAATAGGCTACAATCCCCTTTTCGCGAGAAAGGTCATTCCAATACTTTTGTTTTACTGATTACAAAACAGAATAAGTTCACATCAAGTATCAAGGAACAGTTTCAATCTTCCCATTTATCAAACTTTATAACCAAATAGGCTAAAATCTCATTTTCGCGACAAAGGACATTTCAATACTTTCATTTTACCGAATACTTTCAAGGGACATCGAGACATCGAGGGACAAGCTCAACCATCATATTTATCAAATATGTAACCATATAGGCTAAAATCTCATTTTCGCGACAAGGGTCATTCCGATACTTTCAATCTTCCCATTTATCAAACTTTATAACCAAATAGGCTAAAATCTCATTTTCGCGACAAGGGACATTTCAATACTTTCATTTTACCGAATACTTTCAAGGGACATCGAGGGACAAGCTCAACCATCATATTTATCAAATATGTAACCATATAGGCTAAAATCTCATTTTCGCGACAAGGGTCATTCCGATACTTTCGTTTTACCAATTACAAAACCAAAAAGGTTCATATATTATATTTTAAATCAAGAAACACTTTCAACCTTCCCATTTATCAAACATGTAACCAATTAGGCTAAAATCTCATTTTTGCAACAAGGGTCATTGGGATACTATCGTTTTACCGAATATAAATCCAAATAGGTTCACATCATGTTTTAAATCAAGGGACACTTTCAACGTTCCCATTTATCAAACTTTGTAACCAAATAGGCTACAATCCCTTTTTCGCGACAAAGGTCATTCCAATACTTTTGTTTTACTGATTACAAAACAAAATAAGTTCACATCAAGTATCAAGGGACAGTTTCAATCTTCCCATTTATCAAACTTTATAACCAAATAGGTTAAAATCTCATTTTCGCGACAAAGGACATTTCAATACTTTCATTTTACCGAATACTTTCAAGGGACATCGAGGGACAAGCTCAACCATCATATTTATCAAATATGTAACCATATAGGCTAAAATCTCATTTTCGCGACAAAGGTCATTCCGATACTTTCAATCTTCCCATTTATCAAACTTTATAACCAAATAGGCTAAAATCTCATTTTCGCGACAAGGGACATTTCAATACTTTCATTTTACCGAATACTTTCAAGGGACATCGAGACATCGAGGGACAAGCTCAACCATCATATTTATCAAATATGTAACCATATAGGCTAAAATCTCATTTTCGCGACAAAGGTCATTCCGATACTTTCAATCTTCCCATTTATCAAACTTTATAACCAAATAGGCTAAAATCTCATTTTCGCGACAAGGGACATTTCAATACTTTCACTTTACCGAATACTTTCAAGGGACATCGAGACATCGAGGGACAAGCTCAACCATCATATTTATCAAATATGTAACCATATAGGCTAAAATCTCATTTTCACGACAAGGGTCATTCCGATAATTTCAATCTTCCCATTTATCAAACTTTATAACCAAATAGGCTAAAATCTCATTTTCGCGACAAGGGACATTTCAATACTTTCATTTTACCGAATACTTTCAAGGGACATCGAGACATCGAGGGACAAGCTCAACCATCATATTTATCAAATATGTAACCATATAGGCTAAAATCTCATTTTCGCGACAAGGGTCATTCCGATACTTTCGTTTAACCAATTACAAAACCAAAAAGGTTCATATATCATGTTTTAAATCAAGAAACACTTTCAACCTTCCCATTTATCAAACATGTAACCAATTAGGCTAAAATCTCATTTTTGCGACAAGGGTCATTCGAATACTATCGTTTTACAGAATATAAATCCAAATAGGTTCACATCATGTTTTAAATCAAGGGACACTTTCAACGTTCCCATTTATCAAACTTTGTAACCAAATAGGCTACAATCCCCTTTTCGCGAGAAAGGTCATTCCAATACTTTTGTTTTACTGATTACAAAACAGAATAAGTTCACATCAAGTATCAAGGAACAGTTTCAATCTTCCCATTTATCAAACTTTATAACCAAATAGGCTAAAATCTCATTTTCGCGACAAAGGACATTTCAATACTTTCATTTTACCGAATACTTTCAAGGGACATCGAGACATCGAGGGACAAGCTCAACCATCATATTTATCAAATATGTAACCATATAGGCTAAAATCTCATTTTCGCGACAAGGGTCATTCCGATACTTTCAATCTTCCCATTTATCAAACTTTATAACCAAATAGGCTAAAATCTCATTTTCGCGACAAGGGACATTTCAATACTTTCATTTTACCGAATACTTTCAAGGGACATCGAGGGACAAGCTCAACCATCATATTTATCAAATATGTAACCATATAGGCTAAAATCTCATTTTCGCGACAAGGGTCATTCCGATACTTTCGTTTTACCAATTACAAAACCAAAAAGGTTCATATATTATATTTTAAATCAAGAAACACTTTCAACCTTCCCATTTATCAAACATGTAACCAATTAGGCTAAAATCTCATTTTTGCAACAAGGGTCATTGGGATACTATCGTTTTACCGAATATAAATCCAAATAGGTTCACATCATGTTTTAAATCAAGGGACACTTTCAACGTTCCCATTTATCAAACTTTGTAACCAAATAGGCTACAATCCCTTTTTCGCGACAAAGGTCATTCCAATACTTTTGTTTTACTGATTACAAAACACAATAAGTTCACATCAAGTATCAAGGGACAGTTTCAATCTTCCCATTTATCAAACTTTATAACCAAATAGGTTAAAATCTCATTTTCGCGACAAAGGACATTTCAATACTTTCATTTTACCGAATACTTTCATGGGACATCGAGACATCGAGGGACAAGCTCAACCATCATATTTATCAAATATGTAACCATATAGGCTAAAATCTCATTTTCGCGACAAAGGTCATTCCGATACTTTCAATCTTCCCATTTATCAAACTTTATAACCAAATAGGCTAAAATCTCATTTTCGCGACAAGGGACATTTCAATACTTTCATTTTACCGAATACTTTCAAGGGACATCGAGACATCGAGGGACAAGCTCAACCATCATATTTATCAAATATGTAACCATATAGGCTAAAATCTCATTTTCGCGACAAAGGTCATTCCGATACTTTCAATCTTCCCATTTATCAAACTTTATAACCAAATAGGCTAAAATCTCATTTTCGCGACAAGGGACATTTCAATACTTTCACTTTACCGAATACTTTCAAGGGACATCGAGACATCGAGGGACAAGCTCAACCATCATATTTATCAAATATGTAACCATATAGGCTAAAATCTCATTTTCGCGACAAGGGTCATTCCGATACTTTCGTTTAACCAATTACAAAACTAAAAAGGTTCATATATCATGTTTTAAATCAAGAAACACTTTCAACCTTCCCATTTATCAAACATGTAACCAATTAGGCTAAAATCTCATTTTTGCGACAAGGGTCATTCGAATACTATCGTTTTACAGAATATAAATCCAAATAGGTTCACATCATGTTTTAAATCAAGGGACACTTTCAACGTTCCCATTTATCAAACTTTGTAACCAAATAGGCTACAATCCCCTTTTCGCGAGAAAGGTCATTCCAATACTTTTGTTTTACTGATTACAAAATAGAATAAGTTCACATCAAGTATCAAGGAACAGTTTCAATCTTCCCATTTATCAAACTTTATAACCAAATAGGCTAAAATCTCATTTTCGCGACAAAGGACATTTCAATACTTTCATTTTACCGAATACTTTCAAGGGACATCGAGACATCGAGGGACAAGCTCAACCATCATATTTATCAAATATGTAACCATATAGGCTAAAATCTCATTTTCGCGACAAGGGTCATTCCGATACTTTCAATCTTCCCATTTATCAAACTTTATAACCAAATAGGCTAAAATCTCATTTTCGCGACAAGGGACATTTCAATACTTTCATTTTACCGAATACTTTCAAGGGACATCGAGGGACAAGCTCAACCATCATATTTATCAAATATGTAACCATATAGGCTAAAATCTCATTTTCGCGACAAGGGTCATTCCGATACTTTCGTTTTACCAATTACAAAACCAAAAAGGTTCATATATTATATTTTAAATCAAGAAACACTTTCAACCTTCCCATTTATCAAACATGTAACCAATTAGGCTAAAATCTCATTTTTGCAACAAGGGTCATTGGGATACTATCGTTTTACCGAATATAAATCCAAATAGGTTCACATCATGTTTTAAATCAAGGGACACTTTCAACGTTCCCATTTATCAAACTTTGTAACCAAATAGGCTACAATCCCTTTTTCGCGACAAAGGTCATTCCAATACTTTTGTTTTACTGATTACAAAACAAAATAAGTTCACATCAAGTATCAAGGGACAGTTTCAATCTTCCCATTTATCAAACTTTATAACCAAATAGGTTAAAATCTCATTTTCGCGACAAAGGACATTTCAATACTTTCATTTTACCGAATACTTTCAAGGGACATCGAGACATCGAGGGACAAGCTCAACCATCATATTTATCAAATATGTAACCATATAGGCTAAAATCTCATTTTCGCGACAAGGGTCATTCCGATACTTTCAATCTTCCCATTTATCAAACTTTATAACCAAATAGGCTAAAATCTCATTTTCGCGACAAGGGACATTTCAATACTTTCATTTTACCGAATACTTTCAAGGGACATCGAGGGACAAGCTCAACCATCATATTTATCAAATATGTAACCATATAGGCTAAAATCTCATTTTCGCGACAAGGGTCATTCCGATACTTTCGTTTTACCAATTACAAAACCAAAAAGGTTCATATATTATATTTTAAATCAAGAAACACTTTCAACCTTCCCATTTATCAAACATGTAACCAATTAGGCTAAAATCTCATTTTTGCAACAAGGGTCATTGGGATACTATCGTTTTACCGAATATAAATCCAAATAGGTTCACATCATGTTTTAAATCAAGGGACACTTTCAACGTTCCCATTTATCAAACTTTGTAACCAAATAGGCTACAATCCCTTTTTCGCGACAAAGGTCATTCCAATACTTTTGTTTTACTGATTACAAAACAAAATAAGTTCACATCAAGTATCAAGGGACAGTTTCAATCTTCCCATTTATCAAACTTTATAACCAAATAGGTTAAAATCTCATTTTCGCGACAAAGGACATTTCAATACTTTCATTTTACCGAATACTTTCAAGGGACATCGAGACATCGAGGGACAAGCTCAACCATCATATTTATCAAATATGTAACCATATAGGCTAAAATCTCATTTTCGCGACAAAGGTCATTCCGATACTTTCAATCTTCCCATATATCAAACTTTATAACCAAATAGGCTAAAATCTCATTTTCGCGACAAGGGACATTTCAATACTTTCATTTTACCGAATACTTTCAAGGGACATCGAGACATCGAGGGACAAGCTCAACCATCATATTTATCAAATATGTAACCATATAGGCTAAAATCTCATTTTCGCGACAAAGGTCATTCCGATACTTTCAATCTTCCCATTTATCAAACTTTATAACCAAATAGGCTAAAATCTCATTTTCGCGACAAGGGACATTTCAATACTTTCACTTTACCGAATACTTTCAAGGGACATCGAGACATCGAGGGACAAGCTCAACCATCATATTTATCAAATATGTAACCATATAGGCTAAAATCTCATTTTCGCGACAAGGGTCATTCCGATACTTTCGTTTAACCAATTACAAAACTAAAAAGGTTCATATATCATGTTTTAAATCAAGAAACACTTTCAACCTTCCCATTTATCAAACATGTAACCAATTAGGCTAAAATCTCATTTTTGCAACAAGGGTCATTGGGATACTATCGTTTTACCGAATATAAATCCAAATAGGTTCACATCATGTTTTAAATCAAGGGACACTTTCAACGTTCCCATTTATCAAACTTTGTAACCAAATAGGCTACAATCCCTTTTTCGCGACAAAGGTCATTCCAATACTTTTGTTTTACTGATTACAAAACAAAATAAGTTCACATCAAGTATCAAGGGACAGTTTCAATCTTCCCATTTATCAAACTTTATAACCAAATAGGTTAAAATCTCATTTTCGCGACAAAGGACATTTCAATACTTTCATTTTACCGAATACTTTCAAGGGACATCGAGGGACAAGCTCAACCATCATATTTATCAAATATGTAACCATATAGGCTAAAATCTCATTTTCGCGACAAAGGTCATTCCGATACTTTCAATCTTCCCATTTATCAAACTTTATAACCAAATAGGCTAAAATCTCATTTTCGCGACAAGGGACATTTCAATACTTTCATTTTACCGAATACTTTCAAGGGACATCGAGACATCGAGGGACAAGCTCAACCATCATATTTATCAAATATGTAACCATATAGGCTAAAATCTCATTTTCGCGACAAAGGTCATTCCGATACTTTCAATCTTCCCATTTATCAAACTTTATAACCAAATAGGCTAAAATCTCATTTTCGCGACAAGGGACATTTCAATACTTTCACTTTACCGAATACTTTCAAGGGACATCGAGACATCGAGGGACAAGCTCAACCATCATATTTATCAAATATGTAACCATATAGGCTAAAATCTCATTTTCGCGACAATGGTCATTCCGATAATTTCAATCTTCCCATTTATCAAACTTTATAACCAAATAGGCTAAAATCTCATTTTCGCGACAAGGGACATTTCAATACTTTCATTTTACCGAATACTTTCAAGGGACATCGAGACATCGAGGGACAAGCTCAACCATCATATTTATCAAATATGTAACCATATAGGCTAAAATCTCATTTTCGCGACAAGGGTCATTCCGATACTTTCGTTTAACCAATTACAAAACCAAAAAGGTTCATATATCATGTTTTAAATCAAGAAACACTTTCAACCTTCCCATTTATCAAACATGTAACCAATTAGGCTAAAATCTCATTTTTGCGACAAGGGTCATTCGAATACTATCGTTTTACAGAATATAAATCCAAATAGGTTCACATCATGTTTTAAATCAAGGGACACTTTCAACGTTCCCATTTATCAAACTTTGTAACCAAATAGGCTACAATCCCCTTTTCGCGAGAAAGGTCATTCCAATACTTTTGTTTTACTGATTACAAAACAGAATAAGTTCACATCAAGTATCAAGGAACAGTTTCAATCTTCCCATTTATCAAACTTTATAACCAAATAGGCTAAAATCTCATTTTCGCGACAAAGGACATTTCAATACTTTCATTTTACCGAATACTTTCAAGGGACATCGAGACATCGAGGGACAAGCTCAACCATCATATTTATCAAATATGTAACCATATAGGCTAAAATCTCATTTTCGCGACAAGGGTCATTCCGATACTTTCAATCTTCCCATTTATCAAACTTTATAACCAAATAGGCTAAAATCTCATTTTCGCGACAAGGGACATTTCAATACTTTCATTTTACCGAATACTTTCAAGGGACATCGAGGGACAAGCTCAACCATCATATTTATCAAATATGTAACCATATAGGCTAAAATCTCATTTTCGCGACAAGGGTCATTCCGATACTTTCGTTTTACCAATTACAAAACCAAAAAGGTTCATATATTATATTTTAAATCAAGAAACACTTTCAACCTTCCCATTTATCAAACATGTAACCAATTAGGCTAAAATCTCATTTTTGCAACAAGGGTCATTGGGATACTATCGTTTTACCGAATATAAATCCAAATAGGTTCACATCATGTTTTAAATCAAGGGACACTTTCAACGTTCCCATTTATCAAACTTTGTAACCAAATAGGCTACAATCCCTTTTTCGCGACAAAGGTCATTCCAATACTTTTGTTTTACTGATTACAAAACAAAATAAGTTCACATCAAGTATCAAGGGACAGTTTCAATCTTCCCATTTATCAAACTTTATAACCAAATAGGTTAAAATCTCATTTTCGCGACAAAGGACATTTCAATACTTTCATTTTACCGAATACTTTCAAGGGACATCGAGACATCGAGGGACAAGCTCAACCATCATATTTATCAAATATGTAACCATATAGGCTAAAATCTCATTTTCGCGACAAAGGTCATTCCGATACTTTCAATCTTCCCATATATCAAACTTTATAACCAAATAGGCTAAAATCTCATTTTCGCGACAAGGGACATTTCAATACTTTCATTTTACCGAATACTTTCAAGGGACATCGAGGGACAAGCTCAACCATCATATTTATCAAATATGTAACCATATAGGCTAAAATCTCATTTTCGCGACAAAGGTCATTCCGATACTTTCAATCTTCCCATTTATCAAACTTTATAACCAAATAGGCTAAAATCTCATTTTCGCGACAAGGGACATTTCAATACTTTCATTTTACCGAATACTTTCAAGGGACATCGAGACATCGAGGGACAAGCTCAACCATCATATTTATCAAATATGTAACCATATAGGCTAAAATCTCATTTTCGCGACAAAGGTCATTCCGATACTTTCAATCTTCCCATTTATCAAACTTTATAACCAAATAGGCTAAAATCTCATTTTCGCGACAAGGGACATTTCAATACTTTCACTTTACCGAATACTTTCAAGGGACATCGAGACATCGAGGGACAAGCTCAACCATCATATTTATCAAATATGTAACCATATAGGCTAAAATCTCATTTTCGCGACAAGGGTCATTCCGATAATTTCAATCTTCCCATTTATCAAACTTTATAACCAAATAGGCTAAAATCTCATTTTCGCGACAAGGGACATTTCAATACTTTCATTTTACCGAATACTTTCAAGGGACATCGAGACATCGAGGGACAAGCTCAACCATCATATTTATCAAATATGTAACCATATAGGCTAAAATCTCATTTTCGCGACAAGGGTCATTCCGATACTTTCGTTTAACCAATTACAAAACCAAAAAGGTTCATATATCATGTTTTAAATCAAGAAACACTTTCAACCTTCCCATTTATCAAACATGTAACCAATTAGGCTAAAATCTCATTTTTGCGACAAGGGTCATTCGAATACTATCGTTTTACAGAATATAAATCCAAATAGGTTCACATCATGTTTTAAATCAAGGGACACTTTCAACGTTCCCATTTATCAAACTTTGTAACCAAATAGGCTACAATCCCCTTTTCGCGAGAAAGGTCATTCCAATACTTTTGTTTTACTGATTACAAAACAGAATAAGTTCACATCAAGTATCAAGGAACAGTTTCAATCTTCCCATTTATCAAACTTTATAACCAAATAGGCTAAAATCTCATTTTCGCGACAAAGGACATTTCAATACTTTCATTTTACCGAATACTTTCAAGGGACATCGAGGGACAAGCTCAACCATCATATTTATCAAATATGTAACCATATAGGCTAAAATCTCATTTTCGCGACAAGGGTCATTCCGATACTTTCAATCTTCCCATTTATCAAACTTTATAACCAAATAGGCTAAAATCTCATTTTCGCGACAAGGGACATTTCAATACTTTCATTTTACCGAATACTTTCAAGGGACATCGAGGGACAAGCTCAACCATCATATTTATCAAATATGTAACCATATAGGCTAAAATCTCATTTTCGCGACAAGGGTCATTCCGATACTTTCGTTTTACTAAGTACAAAACCAAAAAGGTTCATATATTATATTTTAAATCAAGAAACACTTTCAACCTTCCCATTTATCAAACATGTAACCAATTAGGCTAAAATCTCATTTTTGCAACAAGGGTCATTGGGATACTATCGTTTTACCGAATATAAATCCAAATAGGTTCACATCATGTTTTAAATCAAGGGACACTTTCAACGTTCCCATTTATCAAACTTTGTAACCAAATAGGCTACAATCCCTTTTTCGCGACAAAGGTCATTCCAATACTTTTGTTTTACTGATTACAAAACAAAATAAGTTCACATCAAGTATCAAGGGACAGTTTCAATCTTCCCATTTATCAAACTTTATAACCAAATAGGTTAAAATCTCATTTTCGCGACAAAGGACATTTCAATACTTTCATTTTACCGAATACTTTCAAGGGACATCGAGACATCGAGGGACAAGCTCAACCATCATATTTATCAAATATGTAACCATATAGGCTAAAATCTCATTTTCGCGACAAAGGTCATTCCGATACTTTCAATCTTCCCATTTATCAAACTTTATAACCAAATAGGCTAAAATCTCATTTTCGCGACAAGGGACATTTCAATACTTTCATTTTACCGAATACTTTCAAGGGACATCGAGACATCGAGGGACAAGCTCAACCATCATATTTATCAAATATGTAACCATATAGGCTAAAATCTCATTTTCGCGACAAAGGTCATTCCGATACTTTCAATCTTCCCATTTATCAAACTTTATAACCAAATAGGCTAAAATCTCATTTTCGCGACAAGGGACATTTCAATACTTTCACTTTACCGAATACTTTCAAGGGACATCGAGACATCGAGGGACAAGCTCAACCATCATATTTATCAAATATGTAACCATATAGGCTAAAATCTCATTTTCGCGACAAGGGTCATTCCGATACTTTCGTTTAACCTATTACAAAACCAAAAAGGTTCATATATCATGTTTTAAATCAAGAAACACTTTCAACCTTCCCATTTATCAAACATGTAACCAATTAGGCTAAAATCTCATTTTTGCGACAAGGGTCATTCGAATACTATCGTTTTACCGAATATAAATCCAAATAGGTTCACATCATGTTTTAAATCAAGGGACACTTTCAACGTTCCCATTTATCAAACTTTGTAACCAAATAGGCTACAATCCCCTTTTCGCGAGAAAGGTCATTCCAATACTTTTGTTTTACTGATTACAAAACAGAATAAGTTCACATCAAGTATCAAGGAACAGTTTCAATCTTCCCATTTATCAAACTTTATAACCAAATAGGCTAAAATCTCATTTTCGCGACAAAGGACATTTCAATACTTTCATTTTACCGAATACTTTCAAGGGACATCGAGACATCGAGGGACAAGCTCAACCATCATATTTATCAAATATGTAACCATATAGGCTAAAATCTCATTTTCGCGACAAGGGTCATTCCGATACTTTCAATCTTCCCATTTATCAAACTTTATAACCAAATAGGCTAAAATCTCATTTTCGCGACAAGGGACATTTCAATACTTTCATTTTACCGAATACTTTCAAGGGACATCGAGGGACAAGCTCAACCATCATATTTATCAAATATGTAACCATATAGGCTAAAATCTCATTTTCGCGACAAGGGTCATTCCGATACTTTCGTTTTACCAATTACAAAACCAAAAAGGTTCATATATTATATTTTAAATCAAGAAACACTTTCAACCTTCCCATTTATCAAACATGTAACCAATTAGGCTAAAATCTCATTTTTGCAACAAGGGTCATTGGGATACTATCGTTTTACCGAATATAAATCCAAATAGGTTCACATCATGTTTTAAATCAAGGGACACTTTCAACGTTCCCATTTATCAAACTTTGTAACCAAATAGGCTACAATCCCTTTTTCGAACAAAGGTCATTCCAATACTTTTGTTTTACTGATTACAAAACAAAATAAGTTCACATCAAGTATCAAGGGACAGTTTCAATCTTCCCATTTATCAAACTTTATAACCAAATAGGTTAAAATCTCATTTTCGCGACAAAGGACATTTCAATACTTTCATTTTACCGAATACTTTCAAGGGACATCGAGACATCGAGGGACAAGCTCAACCATCATATTTATCAAATATGTAACCATATAGGCTAAAATCTCATTTTCGCGACAAAGGTCATTCCGATACTTTCAATCTTCCCATTTATCAAACTTTATAACCAAATAGGCTAAAATCTCATTTTCGCGACAAGGGACATTTCAATACTTTCATTTTACCGAATACTTTCAAGGGACATCGAGGGACAAGCTCAACCATCATATTTATCAAATATGTAACCATATAGGCTAAAATCTCATTTTCGCGACAAAGGTCATTCCGATACTTTCAATCTTCCCATTTATCAAACATTATAACCAAATAGGCTAAAATCTCATTTTCGCGACAAGGGACATTTCAATACTTTCACTTTACCGAATACTTTCAAGGGACATCGAGACATCGAGGGACAAGCTCAACCATCATATTTATCAAATATGTAACCATATAGGCTAAAATCTCATTTTCGCAACAAGGGTCATTCCGATAATTTCAATCTTCCCATTTATCAAACTTTATAACCAAATAGGCTAAAATCTCATTTTCGCGACAAGGGACATTTCAATACTTTCATTTTACCGAATACTTTCAAGGGACATCGAGGGACAAGCTCAACCATCATATTTATCAAATATGTAACCATATAGGCTAAAATCTCATTTTCGCGACAAGGGTCATTCCGATAATTTCAATCTTCCCATTTATCAAACTTTATAACCAAATAGGCTAAAATCTCATTTTCGCGACAAGGGACATTTCAATACTTTCATTTTACCGAATACTTTCAAGGGACATCGAGACATCGAGGGACAAGCTCAACCATCATATTTATCAAATATGTAACCATATAGGCTAAAATCTCATTTTCGCGACAAGGGTCATTCTGATACTTTCGTTTAACCAATTACAAAACCAAAAAGGTTCATATATCATGTTTTAAATCAAGAAACACTTTCAACCTTCCCATTTATCAAACATGTAACCAATTAGGCTAAAATCTCATTTTTGCGACAAGGGTCATTCGAATACTATCGTTTTACAGAATATAAATCCAAATAGGTTCACATCATGTTTTAAATCAAGGGACACTTTCAACGTTCCCATTTATCAAACTTTGTAACCAAATAGGCTACAATCCCCTTTTCGCGAGAAAGGTCATTCCAATACTTTTTTTTTACTGATTACAAAACAGAATAAGTTCACATCAAGTATCAAGGAACAGTTTCAATCTTCCCATTTATCAAACTTTATAACCAAATAGGCTAAAATCTCATTTTCGCGACAAAGGACATTTCAATACTTTCATTTTACCGAATACTTTCAAGGGACATCGAGACATCGAGGGACAAGCTCAACCATCATATTTATCAAATATGTAACCATATAGGCTAAAATCTCATTTTCGCGACAAGGGTCATTCCGATACTTTCAATCTTCCCATTTATCAAACTTTATAACCAAATAGGCTAAAATCTCATTTTCGCGACAAGGGACATTTCAATACTTTCATTTTACCGAATACTTTCAAGGGACATCGAGGGACAAGCTCAACCATCATATTTATCAAATATGTAACCATATAGGCTAAAATCTCATTTTCGCGACAAGGGTCATTCCGATACTTTCGTTTTACGAATTACAAAACCAAAAAGGTTCATATATTATATTTTAAATCAAGAAACACTTTCAACCTTCCCATTTATCAAACATGTAACCAATTAGGCTAAAATCTCATTTTTGCAACAAGGGTCATTGGGATACTATCGTTTTACCGAATATAAATCCAAATAGGTTCACATCATGTTTTAAATCAAGGGACACTTTCAACGTTCCCATTTATCAAACTTTGTAACCAAATAGGCTACAATCCCTTTTTCGCGACAAAGGTCATTCCAATACTTTTGTTTTACTGATTACAAAACAAAATAAGTTCACATCAAGTATCAAGGGACAGTTTCAATCTTCCCATTTATCAAACTTTATAACCAAATAGGTTAAAATCTCATTTTCGCGACAAAGGACATTTCAATACTTTCATTTTACCGAATACTTTCAAGGGACATCGAGACATCGAGGGACAAGCTCAACCATCATATTTATCAAATATGTAACCATATAGGCTAAAATCTCATTTTCGCGACAAAGGTCATTCCGATACTTTCAATCTTCCCATTTATCAAATTTTATAACCAAATAGGCTAAAATCTCATTTTCGCGACAAGGGACATTTCAATACTTTCATTTTACCGAATACTTTCAAGGGACATCGAGACATCGAGGGACAAGCTCAACCATCATATTTATCAAATATGTAACCATATAGGCTAAAATCTCATTTTCGCGACAAAGGTCATTCCGATACTTTCAATCTTCCCATTTATCAAACTTTATAACCAAATAGGCTAAAATCTCATTTTCGCGACAAGGGACATTTCAATACTTTCACTTTACCGAATACTTTCAAGGGACATCGAGACATCGAGGGACAAGCTCAACCATCATATTTATCAAATATGTAACCATATAGGCTAAAATCTCATTTTCGCGACAAGGGTCATTCCGATACTTTCGTTTAACCAATTACAAAACCAAAAAGGTTCATATATCATGTTTTAAATCAAGAAACACTTTCAACCTTCCCATTTATCAAACATGTAACCAATTAGGCTAAAATCTCATTTTTGCGACAAGGGTCATTCGAATACTATCGTTTTACCGAATATAAATCCAAATAGGTTCACATCATGTTTTAAATCAAGGGACACTTTCAACGTTCCCATTTATCAAACTTTGTAACCAAATAGGCTACAATCCCCTTTTCGCGAGAAAGGTCATTCCAATACTTTTGTTTTACTGATTACAAAACAGAATAAGTTCACATCAAGTATCAAGGAACAGTTTCAATCTTCCCATTTATCAAACTTTATAACCAAATAGGCTAAAATCTCATTTTCGCGACAAAGGACATTTCAATACTTTCATTTTACCGAATACTTTCAAGGGACATCGAGACATCGAGGGACAAGCTCAACCATCATATTTATCAAATATGTAACCATATAGGCTAAAATCTCATTTTCGCGACAAGGGTCATTCCGATACTTTCAATCTTCCCATTTATCAAACTTTATAACCAAATAGGCTAAAATCTCATTTTCGCGACAAGGGACATTTCAATACTTTCATTTTACCGAATACTTTCAAGGGACATCGAGGGACAAGCTCAACCATCATATTTATCAAATATGTAACCATATAGGCTAAAATCTCATTTTCGCGACAAGGGTCATTCCGATACTTTCGTTTTACCAATTACAAAACCAAAAAGGTTCATATATTATATTTTAAATCAAGAAACACTTTCAACCTTCCCATTTATCAAACATGTAACCAATTAGGCTAAAATCTCATTTTTGCAACAAGGGTCATTGGGATACTATCGTTTTACCGAATATAAATCCAAATAGGTTCACATCATGTTTTAAATCAAGGGACACTTTCAACGTTCCCATTTATCAAACTTTGTAACCAAATAGGCTACAATCCCTTTTTCGAACAAAGGTCATTCCAATACTTTTGTTTTACTGATTACAAAACAAAATAAGTTCACATCAAGTATCAAGGGACAGTTTCAATCTTCCCATTTATCAAACTTTATAACCAAATAGGTTAAAATCTCATTTTCGCGACAAAGGACATTTCAATACTTTCATTTTACCGAATACTTTCAAGGGACATCGAGACATCGAGGGACAAGCTCAACCATCATATTTATCAAATATGTAACCATATAGGCTAAAATCTCATTTTCGCGACAAAGGTCATTCCGATACTTTCAATCTTCCCATTTATCAAACTTTATAACCAAATAGGCTAAAATCTCATTTTCGCGACAAGGGACATTTCAATACTTTCATTTTACCGAATACTTTCAAGGGACATCGAGGGACAAGCTCAACCATCATATTTATCAAATATGTAACCATATAGGCTAAAATCTCATTTTCGCGACAAAGGTCATTCCGATACTTTCAATCTTCCCATTTATCAAACATTATAACCAAATAGGCTAAAATCTCATTTTCGCGACAAGGGACATTTCAATACTTTCACTTTACCGAATACTTTCAAGGGACATCGAGACATCGAGGGACAAGCTCAACCATCATATTTATCAAATATGTAACCATATAGGCTAAAATCTCATTTTCGTAACAAGGGTCATTCCGATAATTTCAATCTTCCTATTTATCAAACTTTATAACCAAATAGGCTAAAATCTCATTTTCGCGACAAGGGACATTTCAATACTTTCATTTTACCGAATACTTTCAAGGGACATCGAGGGACAAGCTCAACCATCATATTTATCAAATATGTAACCATATAGGCTAAAATCTCATTTTCGCGACAAGGGTCATTCCGATAATTTCAATCTTCCCATTTATCAAACTTTATAACCAAATAGGCTAAAATCTCATTTTCGCGACAAGGGACATTTCAATACTTTCATTTTACCGAATACTTTCAAGGGACATCGAGACATCGAGGGACAAGCTCAACCATCATATTTATCAAATATGTAACCATATAGGCTAAAATCTCATTTTCGCGACAAGGGTCATTCCGATACTTTCGTTTTACCAATTACAAAACCAAAAAGGTTCATATATTATATTTTAAATCAAGAAACACTTTCAACCTTCCCATTTATCAAACATGTAACCAATTAGGCTAAAATCTCATTTTTGCGACAAGGGTCATTCGAATACTATCGTTTTACCGAATATAAATCCAAATAGGTTCACATCATGTTTTAAATCAAGGGACACTTTCAACGTTCCCATTTATCAAACTTTGTAACCAAATAGGCTACAATCCCCTTTTCGCGAGAAAGGTCATTCCAATACTTTTGTTTTACTGATTACAAAACAGAATAAGTTCACATCAAGTATCAAGGAACAGTTTCAATCTTCCCATTTATCAAACTTTATAACCAAATAGGCTAAAATCTCATTTTCGCGACAAAGGACATTTCAATACTTTCATTTTACCGAATACTTTCAAGGGACATCGAGACATCGAGGGACAAGCTCAACCATCATATTTATCAAATATGTAACCATATAGGCTAAAATCTCATTTTCGCGACAAGGGTCATTCCGATACTTTCAATCTTCCCATTTATCAAACTTTATAACCAAATAGGCTAAAATCTCATTTTCGCGACAAGGGACATTTCAATACTTTCATTTTACCGAATACTTTCAAGGGACATCGAGGGACAAGCTCAACCATCATATTTATCAAATATGTAACCATATAGGCTAAAATCTCATTTTCGCGACAAAGGTCATTCCGATACTTTCAATCTTCCCATTTATCAAACATTATAACCAAATAGGCTAAAATCTCATTTTCGCGACAAGGGACATTTCAATACTTTCACTTTACCGAATACTTTCAAGGGACATCGAGACATCGAGGGACAAGCTCAACCATCATATTTATCAAATATGTAACCATATAGGCTAAAATCTCATTTTCGCGACAAAGGTCATTCCGATACTTTCAATCTTCCCATTTATCAAACTTTATCACCAAATAGGCTAAAATCTCATTTTCGCGACAAGGGACATTTCAATACTTTCATTTTACCGAATACTTTCAAGGGACATCGAGACATCGAGGGACAAGCTCAACCATCATATTTATCAAATATGTAACCATATAGGCTAAAATCTCATTTTCGCGACAAGGGTCATTCCGATACTTTCGTTTTACCAATTACAAAACCAAAAAGGTTCATATATTATATTTTAAATCAAGAAACACTTTCAACCTTCCCATTTATCAAACATGTAACCAATTAGGCTAAAATCTCATTTTTGCAACAAGGGTCATTGGGATACTATCGTTTTACCGAATATAAATCCAAATAGGTTCACATCATGTTTTAAATCAAGGGACACTTTCAACGTTCCCATTTATCAAACTTTGTAACCAAATAGGCTACAATCCCTTTTTCGCGACAAAGGTCATTCCAATACTTTTGTTTTACTGATTACAAAACAAAATAAGTTCACATCAAGTATCAAGGGACAGTTTCAATCTTCCCATTTATCAAACTTTATAACCAAATAGGCTAAAATCTCATTTTCGCGACAAAGGACATTTCAATACTTTCATTTTACCGAATACTTTCAAGGGACATCGAGACATCGAGGGACAAGCTCAACCATCATATTTATCAAATATGTAACCATATAGGCTAAAATCTCATTTTCGCGACAAGGGTCATTCCGATACTTTCAATCTTCCCATTTATCAAACTTTATAACCAAATAGGCTAAAATCTCATTTTCGCGACAAGGGACATTTCAATACTTTCATTTTACCGAATACTTTCAAGGGACATCGAGGGACAAGCTCAACCATCATATTTATCAAATATGTAACCATATAGGCTAAAATCTCATTTTCGCGACAAGGGTCATTCCGATACTTTCGTTTTACCAATTACAAAACCAAAAAGGTTCATATATTATATTTTAAATCAAGAAACACTTTCAACCTTCCCATTTATCAAACATGTAACCAATTAGGCTAAAATCTCATTTTTGCAACAAGGGTCATTGGGATACTATCGTTTTACCGAATATAAATCCAAATAGGTTCACATCATGTTTTAAATCAAGGGACACTTTCAACGTTCCCATTTATCAAACTTTGTAACCAAATAGGCTACAATCCCTTTTTCGAACAAAGGTCATTCCAATACTTTTGTTTTACTGATTACAAAACAAAATAAGTTCACATCAAGTATCAAGGGACAGTTTCAATCTTCCCATTTATCAAACTTTATAACCAAATAGGTTAAAATCTCATTTTCGCGACAAAGGACATTTCAATACTTTCATTTTACCGAATACTTTCAAGGGACATCGAGACATCGAGGGACAAGCTCAACCATCATATTTATCAAATATGTAACCATATAGGCTAAAATCTCATTTTCGCGACAAAGGTCATTCCGATACTTTCAATCTTCCCATTTATCAAACTTTATAACCAAATAGGCTAAAATCTCATTTTCGCGACAAGGGACATTTCAATACTTTCATTTTACCGAATACTTTCAAGGGACATCGAGGGACAAGCTCAACCATCATATTTATCAAATATGTAACCATATAGGCTAAAATCTCATTTTCGCGACAAAGGTCATTCCGATACTTTCAATCTTCCCATTTATCAAACATTATAACCAAATAGGCTAAAATCTCATTTTCGCGACAAGGGACATTTCAATACTTTCACTTTACCGAATACTTTCAAGGGACATCGAGACATCGAGGGACAAGCTCAACCATCATATTTATCAAATATGTAACCATATAGGCTAAAATCTCATTTTCGTAACAAGGGTCATTCCGATAATTTCAATCTTCCTATTTATCAAACTTTATAACCAAATAGGCTAAAATCTCATTTTCGCGACAAGGGACATTTCAATACTTTCATTTTACCGAATACTTTCAAGGGACATCGAGGGACAAGCTCAACCATCATATTTATCAAATATGTAACCATATAGGCTAAAATCTCATTTTCGCGACAAGGGTCATTCCGATAATTTCAATCTTCCCATTTATCAAACTTTATAACCAAATAGGCTAAAATCTCATTTTCGCGACAAGGGACATTTCAATACTTTCATTTTACCGAATACTTTCAAGGGACATCGAGACATCGAGGGACAAGCTCAACCATCATATTTATCAAATATGTAACCATATAGGCTAAAATCTCATTTTCGCGACAAGGGTCATTCCGATACTTTCGTTTTACCAATTACAAAACCAAAAAGGTTCATATATTATATTTTAAATCAAGAAACACTTTCAACCTTCCCATTTATCAAACATGTAACCAATTAGGCTAAAATCTCATTTTTGCGACAAGGGTCATTCGAATACTATCGTTTTACCGAATATAAATCCAAATAGGTTCACATCATGTTTTAAATCAAGGGACACTTTCAACGTTCCCATTTATCAAACTTTGTAACCAAATAGGCTACAATCCCCTTTTCGCGAGAAAGGTCATTCCAATACTTTTGTTTTACTGATTACAAAACAGAATAAGTTCACATCAAGTATCAAGGAACAGTTTCAATCTTCCCATTTATCAAACTTTATAACCAAATAGGCTAAAATCTCATTTTCGCGACAAAGGACATTTCAATACTTTCATTTTACCGAATACTTTCAAGGGACATCGAGACATCGAGGGACAAGCTCAACCATCATATTTATCAAATATGTAACCATATAGGCTAAAATCTCATTTTCGCGACAAGGGTCATTCCGATACTTTCAATCTTCCCATTTATCAAACTTTATAACCAAATAGGCTAAAATCTCATTTTCGCGACAAGGGACATTTCAATACTTTCATTTTACCGAATACTTTCAAGGGACATCGAGGGACAAGCTCAACCATCATATTTATCAAATATGTAACCATATAGGCTAAAATCTCATTTTCGCGACAAAGGTCATTCCGATACTTTCAATCTTCCCATTTATCAAACATTATAACCAAATAGGCTAAAATCTCATTTTCGCGACAAGGGACATTTCAATACTTTCACTTTACCGAATACTTTCAAGGGACATCGAGACATCGAGGGACAAGCTCAACCATCATATTTATCAAATATGTAACCATATAGGCTAAAATCTCATTTTCGCGACAAAGGTCATTCCGATACTTTCAATCTTCCCATTTATCAAACTTTATCACCAAATAGGCTAAAATCTCATTTTCGCGACAAGGGACATTTCAATACTTTCATTTTACCGAATACTTTCAAGGGACATCGAGACATCGAGGGACAAGCTCAACCATCATATTTATCAAATATGTAACCATATAGGCTAAAATCTCATTTTCGCGACAAGGGTCATTCCGATACTTTCGTTTTACCAATTACAAAACCAAAAAGGTTCATATATTATATTTTAAATCAAGAAACACTTTCAACCTTCCCATTTATCAAACATGTAACCAATTAGGCTAAAATCTCATTTTTGCAACAAGGGTCATTGGGATACTATCGTTTTACCGAATATAAATCCAAATAGGTTCACATCATGTTTTAAATCAAGGGACACTTTCAACGTTCCCATTTATCAAACTTTGTAACCAAATAGGCTACAATCCCTTTTTCGCGACAAAGGTCATTCCAATACTTTTGTTTTACTGATTACAAAACAAAATAAGTTCACATCAAGTATCAAGGGACAGTTTCAATCTTCCCATTTATCAAACTTTATAACCAAATAGGCTAAAATCTCATTTTCGCGACAAAGGACATTTCAATACTTTCATTTTACCGAATACTTTCAAGGGACATCGAGACATCGAGGGACAAGCTCAACCATCATATTTATCAAATATGTAACGATATAGGCTAAAATCTCATTTTCGCGACAAGGGTCATTACGATACTTTCAATCTTCCCATTTATCAAACTTTATAACCAAATAGGCTAAAATCTCATTTTCGCGACAAGGGACATTTCAATACTTTCATTTTACCGAATACTTTCAAGGGACATCGAGACATCGAGGGACAAGCTCAACCATCATATTTATCAAATTTGTAACCATATAGGCTAAAATCTCATTTTCGCGACAAGGGTCATTCCGATAATTTCAATCTTCCCATTTATCAAACTTTATAACCAAATAGGCTAAAATCTCATTTTCGCGACAAGGGACATTTCAATACTTTCATTTTACCGAATACTTTCAAGGGACATCGAGACATCGAGGGACAAGCTCAACCATCATATTTATCAAATATGTAACCATATAGGCTAAAATCTCATTTTCGCGACAAAGGTCATTCCGATACTTTCAATCTTCCCATTTATCAAACATTATAACCAAATAGGCTAAAATCTCATTTTCGCGACAAGGGACATTTCAATACTTTCACTTTACCGAATACTTTCAAGGGACATCGAGACATCGAGGGACAAGCTCAACCATCATATTTATCAAATATGTAACCATATAGGCTAAAATCTCATTTTCGCGACAAAGGTCATTCCGATACTTTCAATCTTCCCATTTATCAAACTTTATCACCAAATAGGCTAAAATCTCATTTTCGCGACAAGGGACATTTCAATACTTTCATTTTACCGAATACTTTCAAGGGACATCGAGACATCGAGGGACAAGCTCAACCATCATATTTATCAAATATGTAACCATATAGGCTAAAATCTCATTTTCGCGACAAGGGTCATTCCGATACTTTCGTTTAACCAATTACAAAACCAAAAAGGTTCATATATCATGTTTTAAATCAAGAAACACTTTCAACCTTCCCATTTATCAAACATGTAACCAATTAGGCTAAAATCTCATTTTTGCGACAAGGGTCATTCGAATACTATCGTTTTACCGAATATAAATCCAAATAGGTTCACATCATGTTTTAAATCAAGGGACACTTTCAACGTTCCCATTTATCAAACTTTGTAACCAAATAGGCTACAATCCCCTTTTCGCGAGAAAGGTCATTCCAATACTTTTGTTTTACTGATTACAAAACAGAATAAGTTCACATCAAGTATCAAGGAACAGTTTCAATCTTCCCATTTATCAAACTTTATAACCAAATAGGCTAAAATCTCATTTTCGCGACAAAGGACATTTCAATACTTTCATTTTACCGAATGCTTTCAAGGGACATCGAGACATCGAGGGACAAGCTCAACCATCATATTTATCAAATATGTAACCATATAGGCTAAAATCTCATTTTCGCGACAAGGGTCATTCCGATACTTTCAATCTTCCCATTTATCAAACTTTATCACCAAATAGGCTAAAATCTCATTTTCGCGACAAGGGACATTTGAATACTTTCATTTTACCGAATACTTTCAAGGGACATCGAGACATCGAGGGACAAGCTCAACCATCATATTTATCAAATATGTAACCATATAGGCTAAAATCTCATTTTCGCGACAAGGGTCATTCCGATACTTTCGTTTTACCAATTACAAAACCAAAAAGGTTCATATATTATGTTTTAAATCAAGAAACACTTTCAACCTTCCCATTTATCAAACATGTAACCAATTAGGCTAAAATCTCATTTTTGCAACAAGGGTCATTCGGATACTATCGTTTTACCGAATATAAATCCAAATAGGTTCACATCATGTTTTAAATCAAGGGACACTTTCAACGTTCCCATTTATCAAACTTTGTAACCAAATAGGCTACAATCCCTTTTTCGCGACAAAGGTCATTCCAATACTTTTGTTTTACTGATTACAAAACAAAATAAGTTCACATCAAGTATCAAGGGACAGTTTCAATCTTCCCATTTATCAAACTTTATAACCAAATAGGTTAAAATCTCATTTTCGCGACAAAGGACATTTCAATACTTTCATTTTACCGAATACTTTCAAGGGACATCGAGACATCGAGGGACAAGCTCAACCATCATATTTATCAAATATGTAACCATATAGGCTAAAATCTCATTTTCGCGACAAGGGTCATTCCGATACTTTCGTTTAACCAATTACAAAACCAAAAAGGTTCATATATCATGTTTTAAATCAAGAAACACTTTCAACCTTCCCATTTATCAAACATGTAACCAATTAGGCTAAAATCTCATTTTTGCGACAAGGGTCATTCGAATACTATCGTTTTACCGAATATAAATCCAAATAGGTTCACATCATGTTTTAAATCAAGGGACACTTTCAACGTTCCCATTTATCAAACTTTGTAACCAAATAGGCTACAATCCCCTTTTCGCGAGAAAGGTCATTCCAATACTTTTGTTTTACTGATTACAAAACAGAATAAGTTCACATCAAGTATCAAGGAACAGTTTCAATCTTCCCATTTATCAAACTTTATAACCAAATAGGCTAAAATCTCATTTTCGCGACAAAGGACATTTCAATACTTTCATTTTACCGAATGCTTTCAAGGGACATCGAGACATCGAGGGACAAGCTCAACCATCATATTTATCAAATATGTAACCATATAGGCTAAAATCTCATTTTCGCGACAAGGGTCATTCCGATACTTTCAATCTTCCCATTTATCAAACTTTATCACCAAATAGGCTAAAATCTCATTTTCGCGACAAGGGACATTTGAATACTTTCATTTTACCGAATACTTTCAAGGGACATCGAGACATCGAGGGACAAGCTCAACCATCATATTTATCAAATATGTAACCATATAGGCTAAAATCTCATTTTCGCGACAAGGGTCATTCCGATACTTTCGTTTTACCAATTACAAAACCAAAAAGGTTCATATATTATGTTTTAAATCAAGAAACACTTTCAACCTTCCCATTTATCAAACATGTAACCAATTAGGCTAAAATCTCATTTTTGCAACAAGGGTCATTCGGATACTATCGTTTTACCGAATATAAATCCAAATAGGTTCACATCATGTTTTAAATCAAGGGACACTTTCAACGTTCCCATTTATCAAACTTTGTAACCAAATAGGCTACAATCCCTTTTTCGCGACAAAGGTCATTCCAATACTTTTGTTTTACTGATTACAAAACAAAATAAGTTCACATCAAGTATCAAGGGACAGTTTCAATCTTCCCATTTATCAAACTTTATAACCAAATAGGCTAAAATCTCATTTTCGCGACAAAGGACATTTCAATACTTTCATTTTACCGAATACTTTCAAGGGACATCGAGACATCGAGGGACAAGCTCAACCATCATATTTATCAAATATGTAACCATATAGGCTAAAATCTCATTTTCGCGACAAGGGTCATTCCGGTAATTTCAATCTTCCCATTTATCAAACTTTATAACCAAATAGGCTAAAATCTCATTTTCGCGACAAGGGACATTTCAATACTTTCATTTTACCGAATACTTTCAAGGGACATCGAGGGACAAGCTCAACCATCATATTTATCAAATATGTAACCATATAGGCTAAAATCTCATTTTCGCAACAAAGGTCATTCCGATACTTTCAATCTTCCCATTTATCAAACTTTATCACCAAATAGGCTAAAATCTCATTTTCGCGACAAGGGACATTTCAATACTTCCATTTTACCGAATACTTTCATGGGACATCGAGACATCGAGGGACAAGCTCAACCATCATATTTATCAAATATGTAACCATATAGGCTAAAATCTCATTTTCGCGACAAGGGTCATTCCGATACTTTCAATCTTCCCATTTATCAAACTTTATAACCAAATAGGCTAAAATCTCATTTTCACGACAAGGGACATTTCAATACTTTCATTTTACCGAATACTTTCAAGGGACATCGAGACATCGAGGGACAAGCTCAACCATCATATTTATCAAATATGTAACCATATAGGCTAAAATCTCATTTTCGCGACAAAGGTCATTCCGATAATTTCAATCTTCCCATTTATCAAACTTTATAACCAAATAGGCTAAAATCTCATTTTCGCGACAAGGGACATTTCAATACTTTCATTTTACCGAATACTTTCAAGGGACATCGAGACATCGAGGGACAAGCTCAACCATCATATTTATCAAATATGTAACCATATAGGCTAAATTCTCATTTTCGCGACAAAGGTCATTCCGATACTTTCAATCTTCCCATTTATCAAACTTTATAACCAAATAGGCTAAAATCTCATTTTCGCGACAAGGGACATTTCAATAGTTTCACTTTACCGAATACTTTCAAGGGACATCGAGACATCGAGGGACAAGCTCAACCATCATATTTATCAAATATGTAACCATATAGGCTAAAATCTCATTTTCGCGACAAGGGTCATTCCGATAATTTCAATCTTCCCATTTATCAAACTTTATAACCAAATAGGCTAAAATCTCATTTTCGCGACAAGGGACATTTCAATACTTTCATTTTACCGAATACTTTCAAGGGACATCGAGACATCGAGGGACAAGCTCAACCATCATATTTATCAAATATGTAACCATATAGGCTAAAATCTCATTTTCGCGACAAAGGTCATTCCGATACTTTCAATCTTCCCATTTATCAAACTTTATCACCAAATAGGCTAAAATCTCATTTTCGCGACAAAGGACATTTCAATACTTCCATTTTACCGAATACTTTCAATGGACATCGAGACATCGAGGGACAAGCTCAACCATCATATTTATCAAATATGTAACCATATAGGCTAAAATCTCATTTTCGCGACAAGGGTCATTCCGATACTTTCGTTTAACCAATTACAAAACCAAAAAGGTTCATATATCATGTTTTAAATCAAGAAACACTTTCAACCTTCCCATTTATCAAACATGTAACCAATTAGGCTAAAATCTCATTTTTGCGACAAGGGTCATTCGAATACTATCGTTTTACCGAATATAAATCCAAATAGGTTCACATCATGTTTTAAATCAAGGGACACTTTCAACGTTCCCATTTATCAAACTTTGTAACCAAATAGGCTACAATCCCTTTTTCGCGAGAAAGGTCATTCCAATACTTTTGTTTTACTGATTACAAAACAGAATAAGTTCACATCAAGTATCAAGGGACAGTTTCAATCTTCCCATTTATCAAACTTTATAACCAAATAGGCTAAAATCTCATTTTCGCGACAAAGGACATTTCAATACTTTCATTTTACCGAATACTTTCAAGGGACATCGAGACATCGAGGGACAAGCTCAACCATCACATTTATCAAATATGTAACCATATAGGCTAAAATCTCATTTTCGCGACAAGGGTCATTCCGATACTTTCAATCTTCCCATTTATCAAACTTTATAACCAAATAGGCTAAAATCTCATTTTCGCGACAAGGGACATTTCAATACTTTCATTTTACCGAATACTTTCAAGGGACATCGAGACATCGAGGGACAAGCTCAACCATCATATTTATCAAATATGTAACCATATAGGCTAAATTCTCATTTTCGCAACAAAGGTCATTCCGATACTTTCAATCTTCCCATTTATCAAACTTTATAACCAAATAGGCTAAAATCTCATTTTCGCGACAAGGGACATTTCAATACTTTCATTTTACCGAATACTTTCAAGGGACATCGAGACATCGAGGGACAAGCTCAACCATCATATTTATCAAATATGTAACCATATAGGCTAAATTCTCATTTTCGCAACAAAGGTCATTCCGATACTTTCAATCTTCCCATTTATCAAACTTTATAACCAAATAGGCTAAAATCTCATTTTCGCGACAAGGGACATTTCAATACTTTCATTTTACCGAATACTTTCAAGGGACATCGAGACATCGAGGGACAAGCTCAACCATCATATTTATCAAATATGTAACCATATAGGCTAAAATCTCATTTTCGCGACAAAGGTCATTCCGATACTTTCAATCTTCCCAATTATCAAACTTTATAACCAAATAGGCTAAAATCTCATTTTTGCGACAAGGGACATTTCAATACTTTCACATTACCGAATACTTTCAAGGGACATCGAGACATCGAGGGACAAGCTCAACCATCATATTTATCAAATATGTAACCATATAGGCTAAAATCTCATTTTCGCGACAAGGGTCATTCCGATAATTTCAATCTTCCCATTTATCAAACTTTATAACCAAATAGGCTAAAATCTCATTTTCGCGACAAGGGACATTTCAATACTTTCATTTTACCGAATACTTTCAAGGGACATCGAGGGACAAGCTCAACCATCATATTTATCAAATATGTAACCATATAGGCTAAAATCTCATTTTCGCGACAAAGGTCATTCCGATACTTTCAATCTTCCCATTTATCAAACTTTATCACCAAATAGGCTAAAATCTCATTTTCGCGACAAGGGACATTTCAATACTTCCATTTTACCGAATACTTTCAAGGGACATCGAGACATCGAGGGACAAGCTCAACCATCATATTTATCAAATATGTAACCATATAGGCTAAAATCTCATTTTCGCGACAAGGGTCATTCCGATACTTTCAATCTTCCCATTTATCAAACTTTATAACCAAATAGGCTAAAATCTCATTTTCACGACAAGGGACATTTCAATACTTTCATTTTACCGAATACTTTCAAGGGACATCGAGACATCGAGGGACAAGCTCAACCATCATATTTATCAAATATGTAACCATATAGGCTAAAATCTCATTTTCGCGACAAAGGTCATTCCGATAATTTCAATCTTCCCATTTATCAAACTTTATAACCAAATAGGCTAAAATCTCATTTTCGCGACAAGGGACATTTCAATACTTTCATTTTACCGAATACTTTCAAGGGACATCGAGACATCGAGGGACAAGCTCAACCATCATATTTATCAAATATGTAACCATATAGGCTAAATTCTCATTTTCGCGACAAAGGTCATTCCGATACTTTCAATCTTCCCATTTATCAAACTTTATAACCAAATAGGCTAAAATCTCATTTTCGCGACAAGGGACATTTCAATACTTTCATTTTACCGAATACTTTCAAGGGACATCGAGACATCGAGGGACAAGCTCAACCATCATATTTATCAAATATGTAACCATATAGGCTAAAATCTCATTTTCGCGACAAAGGTCATTCCGATACTTTCAATCTTCCCATTTATCAAACTTTATCACCAAATAGGCTAAAATCTCATTTTCGCGACAAAGGACATTTCGATACTTCCATTTTACCGAATACTTTCAATGGACATCGAGACATCGAGGGACAAGCTCAACCATCATATTTATCAAATATGTAACCATATAGGCTAAAATCTCATTTTCGCGACAAGGGTCATTCCGATACTTTCGTTTAACCAATTACAAAACCAAAAAGGTTCATATATCATGTTTTAAATCAAGAAACACTTTCAACCTTCCCATTTATCAAACATGTAACCAATTAGGCTAAAATCTCATTTTCGCGACAAGGGTCATTCCGATACTTTCAATCTTCCCATTTATCAAACTTTATAACCAAATAGGCTAAAATCTCATTTTCGCGACAAGGGACATTTCAATACTTTCATTTTACCGAATACTTTCAAGGGACATCGAGACATCGAGGGACAAGCTCAACCATCATATTTATCAAATATGTAACCATATAGGCTAAAATCTCATTTTCGCGACAAAGGTCATTCCGATAATTTCAATCTTCCCATTTATCAAACTTTATAACCAAATAGGCTAAAATCTCATTTTCGCGACAAGGGACATTTCAATACTTTCATTTTACCGAATACTTTCAAGGGACATCGAGACATCGAGGGACAAGCTCAACCATCATATTTATCAAATATGTAACCATATAGGCTAAAATCTCATTTTCGCGACAAAGGTCATTCCGATACTTTCAATCTTCCCATTTATCTAAACTTTATAACCAAATAGGCTAAAATCTCATTTTCGCGACAAGAGACATTTCAATACTTTCATTTTACCGAATACTTTCAAGGGACATCGAGACATCGAGGGACAAGCTCAACCATCATATTTATCAAATATGTAACCATATAGGCTAAAATCTCATTTTCGCGACAAAGGTCATTCCGATACTTTCAATCTTCCCATTTATCAAACTTTATAACCAAATAGGCTAAAATCTCATTTTCGCGACAAGGGACATTTCAATACTTTCACTTTACCGAATACTTTCAAGGGACACATTCAACCTTCCTATTTATCAAACTTTGTAACCATTTTTGCATCTTGCATGTGAAGTAATGCTAGAGAATAGATGGAAAGAGTAAGTGGCAAGTACCTGTGCAGTGCACAACCGTTACATTTGCATTTGCTGCAATACTCCAACGTCTCTTCAAAGCCTTTATCGCCACACGTAAGACAAACACATGCTTGCAACAAGTAGGCAAAGTTTTACATCAAGCATTCATAAAAAGAGCAGTATAATTTGAAACTTCCATTTGAAAATCTTTAAACGAGAAATACCTGAGGCAAATTAGTTTTGTCGGACTCGGCTGTGAGAACATCCATCTCCAATTCATCTTTAAAGTCTCTTTATATTTGATTGTATTGCAACCTAGGCAGAAAAGATAAATGCTAAAAATATAACCAAAGAGTAATTCTACTACCAAATCCACAGTATCAACTAAAAGACACAAATAAAATATGCTATCTTTATATCTGAATCATTAACTATAAGACACAACGTCTTTCCAACTATTAATGGGTAAACCACAATCCACATTATCAACTATGAAAAGCAATCCTACAAACAAAAGTTAACTAGTACTAGTATTTTACATCATTATTTTGGGTATCCATGAAATATAATTAAAATGTCTACCTTGAATCTAAGTATGCTTTGTAATAGTACGTTGCTAAGGACAAAGCTTGAGCTAGGATAACTTAAATAAACTAATGTATTTGGACATTTTTCTAATGAACTTTTTAAGTTTCTTGAAGCTAGTTTTTATTTTTTTTATTCAACCATACACTGATAATTTGAATGCGACAATTAAATAACGTTCAAAAACTTACTCTGTATGCAACAGCGAGATGGTGAGGGTTCATGAGTGGTGAAATAGCCAATTTTGATAAAATCAGTGAAACAGGTGTGGTTTCAGCCTTCAATGAGAACCTAAAGGGCACATATTGCCTACATGTACAAAGAATGACACAACTTAAAATCAAACAAATATCAATAATGAGTACCTTCAAAATCAAACAACATTGCCTACATGTTCAAAGAATGACACTACTTAAAAACCCGATCCAGATGATAAACAAATATCAAACAAAAACCAATTCATTTCTAGGAACCAAAGTAAATCTATTTAGAATGAAAAACAACAATAGTGAAACAAACCAATAATGCTATAGCAGTTACACTAGTAGTAGTTCACAAATACCTCATGGGCATGAGAGCTTTTGGAATAACTTATTCATACACACTTATACTTTGTGATAGCTTATACATAACATAATCATAAGCTCTTATCTTGTAAGCTGTAAAATAAGTTATTTATCCCAAACAGAACCAAATTGATATCAATAAATAACAATACAAAGCTTACGATGAATGAATATTCATACTCGAGAACATGAATCAAGCTCAACAGATGACCTCATGTGATCAAATAAAAATAGTATATTTTTTGTTATAATAATAATATACAGAACGTTCATGTTTCATACACAACCAGCCAAATTATAGTAGCATTTAAGAAGAAAATTATAGTAGACTTTAGGAAGAAAATTACACAGGCTGCTATGAAAAACTCCCTCATATCTAGAAAAGCAACAGTGTTGCCTGATCACACTCAGCCATTAACAAACAGGACCTAGACAAGCTAGAGGGTTAGAGAACCATTGAGCTATAAAGTCAACAAAACCTTTAGTTTTAGCCTGTTCTAGAATTTCTTCAACCAACACATCTTTGTCTTGAAACATTACTTGATATCTAGCTCTATAAACAAACCATATACAACAAGCAATACTTATGTTTCTATTTAGCCTGCCACATGAAGACTAACTCAACTAATGTAGCAGCTACAATTTTTAGACCATAGTTCATACGATAAACTATCACAATTAAAGTGCAATATATTGTCAATATATATGCACTATACATGCCTATTAGATCTTAGTGTTTCAAATTAAGGACTCAACATTTTAATGGATTAATTATCATTAGGTTTGTTAAGCATATTCAAGATGGTTTCATAGGCGGTATATTATTAAAATTATCTAAATTTAGGCCTAAATTAAAAAAACTACATAACTACTTTTTATAACATTTATATACATGCATCTCTTACAAATTGTTTGTTTCAAAATTTACAATAAAAATCCAACAAACATAAATTCCAGTAAAAGAGAACCTTTGAAAACTAAGATTGTTATATACATGTTTACACTTTGTGGCCAACCATATCATGCAGATTTCTATTACAATACTGAACTCTTTGAAGTGAATCTAAAAGCTCCTTTTTCACTCAAGTGAATCAAAAAACTAAACAAAACAATTACAACAAAAAATGCTAAGATTATGCAGGTTTACAAGTAAACAGGACAAACACCAAACTACCAAAACCCAACACAAAAAGAAATTATCTTCAATGTACACACTACTAACCCGAATCAGAAGATAAACATCATAGAGCATGCAACTCAGTTCACTTACCACCACCCAGCCGCAACAGAAGGACACTTATGTTGATGGCGAGAACAAAGACGAGGTTTGTTCATGAGAGAAGGAAAACGGCGACGGAGAACGAAGACGAGGTTGTTCATGAGAGAAGGAAAATGGCGACGACAAAGATTCAGTTAAAGACGACGGTTCAGCAAAAGACGGCTACGGATCTGTTGAAACACAAACAATATGAACAATTGAATGAAGTGATTAAAAACAACGCTATCAAATATCTTTGAATAATCGAGTTCAGCAGAAAAACCTTCAAATTCGATAAAAACGAAATACAAACACTCAAAATTAGGTTTTTAGTTGCCAAATCCAGAACACGAAAAACGAGATCTAGAAATTGGAAGTGAAGTAGAGAAAACTAACCGAAATACGAGACCCACCGTAAGAGAAGAGAAATGCGTGTTCTGTTGTGAGATCTATGAAAACGGCGACTGATCTATGAACACTTCTGAAATTACGGCGAGTGTGAGAGGTTAGAGGGAAATCGAGTGTGAGATGTGAGGGCTGAAACGACGGCAAGGCAAGAGGTGAGGTTAGGGTTATGTGTTATGAGAGGCGAAAGGTGAGAGGTGAGGTGAGGAGTCTGTGAGAGGGAAAACGAATTAAGAAGGAAAAGAGTGAAAAATTGGTTTTTAATATTAGTCAGGGTGAAAATACAAAGTTCAATAAAATTGCAAAAATGTCCCCGCATGGTTTTCCCCTCATTTCAATTATCCTCTGATGTAAATGTTATATGGTATTAGGAATTTCCATCATGTGCTTATATCAACTGATGTAAAAACTTATAGTGTGTATCTTTTCCTTCAGGTATTTTCCGTGCTGATGTGAAAGCTAAAACCCCCCTAATGTTAAATGTATATTTTGTAGTAGTGTAAGGGCCCATGTTACTTTTAACTTTTCTTTCTTCACTTAAAAGGAGAAATAAGGTCAATTACTTTTTATGATAATTTTATACAATAAAATAGAACAAAAAGTAAACTTGAATAAAGTTACTAACATTGAATCTTAGCATTAGCTAAATTAATTATTTTCAAACATTATTGAAACCTCTTATAGTTACACGAATGAATAGTATCATTAACTCTTTTTTATTTTAAAAAATCATTATAAAAATGGTGTGCCTATTATTGGTAAAAAAATAATAATGAGTTTTACATGGTTAATTTGTAAAAATATAAAATTTATATTCTTTAAATAAAAATAGTAAAAAGATTTTTTTTTGAAAAAATCTTGGTAAAAGAAATGACAGTTCATTTAATTTGACATTTTTTGTTAAATATTTATCAACTTAATTTACTTATTTAGGTGAATGGAAGAATGTTAAAATATTTTAAAAAATAATTTTGTATTAATGTAATTGTAGAGATACAATATATAATATAAAAAAAAAGTATTAACCATCACTCATCATTTTCCATTTGTGTTGATTTTAAATTAAATTAAAATTTTTATAAAATTATTCTATAGTTTTGTGTGTTTTAAGGAGGTTGTAAGATAATAAATAAATAAATAAAAACTTTGTCAAACAACTTTTACTTCAATTATAAAGTTCTTATTTATAACCTTAAATCAAATATGGCTCGAACTTAATGTTTTGGATTAGGCTTTGTTTATGTATAGTACTATATAAGAGATTAATTGTCTATTGAATATGACGTGGTTATGTGTCTTTTACCACCTTCACTAGCTTGTCCCCAAATTAAGAAAAGTAGTCAAACATGGATTAATTGAGACATTTATAAGTTCTTCTATATAAGCTTAGAAGCATGAATCATGCTTTGCCTAATTTGACATCCTATCATCATCAGCAAGATATACATTATAACACCCACCCACAAGAGACTAAACAACTTATACAACAGTAGCTAAACCACAAGACTCATGCAAGCTAAAATTTGTAACATTTTAGTTAATTATGAGTAATGCAAACATTGAAATCCAAAATTTAGTTAATATAAACAAAACAAGACACCAAAAGAAAATAGAACCACACTGTCACAAGTCTGATCAACAAAGCCTAATGGATGATACCTAGAAATAGGAGCTTCTCTTGTCAAAGTAAGATGAAAGCCACATGGACATGATACTCACAATAAATCTGCATAATTGGATAGCAAGGCAGCAAACTTGATCACTACATTTAAAGTCTAAAATTGTCTTTAAATACAAGTAAAAGAAACTCTCTTTATATTTGATTGTATTGCAACTTAGGCAGAAAAGATAAATGGTAAAAATATAACCAAAGAGTAATTCTACTACCAAATCCACATTATCAACTAAAAGACACAAATAAAATATGCTATCTTTATATCTGAATCATTAACTATAAGACACAACGTCTTTCCAACTATTAATGGGTAAACCACAATCCACATTATCAACTATGAAAAGCAATCCTACAAACACAAGTTAACTAGTACTAGTATTTTACATCATTATTTTGGGTATCCATCAAATATAATTAAAATATCTACCTTGAATCTAAGTATGCTTTGTAATAGTACGTAGCTAAGGACAAAGCTTGAGCTAGGATAACTTAAATAAACTAATGTATTTGGACATTTTTCTAATGAACTTTTTAAATTTCTTGAAGCTAGTTTTTATTTTTTTTATTCAACCATACACTGATAATTTGAATGCGACAATTAAATAACGTTCAAAAACTTACTTTGTATGCAACAGCGAGATGGTGAGGGTTCATGAGTGGTGAAATAGCCAATTTTGATAAAATCAGTGAAACAGGTGTGGTTTCAGCCTTCAATGAGAACCTAAAGGGCACATATTGGATCAATTTCAGTCAGAATCACACGAGCTTCAACCTGCTTCAAAGCAAAAGATCTCCATATCCATAGACAACACCAACCTTCCCATAAATCATAACATCAGTAGCCCTCGTCAAACCATCTGGAAGTGAGTGACAGCATCCATACAAGTTGTTAAACTGTTCAAAAACCGCAAATCAAAAGAAGCTTAAAATCATAAACTTCGTTAGATCAAAACATTCCACAGTACCGAAAACACAACAACCACATTCACATAATAGTTAATAGTAACCACACAAACGTAACAATACAAATTAAATGACATATCCATTTGTTAAACCCAAGATCAAAACATGCCATACCATAGTTAACCATTATGGACCCAAAACACCACACACACAAATACTTGCAATGAACAGTCCCACCTAATCAGCCAACACAAATACTCATAACAAGCAATAGGAAAAAACGTAACAGTCAACTACATGTACTTACCTATTTCCTCGAATGAAATGCTCCTTGATTGAAAAGCTTGTGACCATATCCAAAATATTAACTCAAAGGTCTGAAATTACTAACACAACTAACTACTTGCACCACCAATAGTTTCTCAGGAAAAAACTCATCCAAACATGTTCCAAAACATTAAAGATATTAATTCAAAATATAAATTCCCATATTTCACTAAAATCATAAAACCACAAGCACAACAGTCTTGCATTGTTATTTGATCCAAAAGGCTAGTTAAAAAAATAAATTTCCCATAACATGAAGAAAATATTTCTAACAAAATCAATTGCCTAAAAACTCATATATGTGTCCTTTTCAGCCAGGAGGAAGCCTATTATAGAAATATTTATAAGTTTGGTTGTGCCATCCCTGTTGTGTAGTCCCCACATCACCAATTTTAGAACATAAATCAAGAAAAGCAATTTGGCCATCAGTACCAGTAATACATCTAATTGCATGAAGTAGCTCATCAAATAATACTCTATTTTCTTGCATGATTTTAGGACCTATCCAATAGCTTTCATAATAACAGTAACAGGGATCATTTCTTCCACAACAGTAGGCAACATTCTCATCAATTGAAGCACAAACAAGAAGCATAATAACAAATGGTGCCTTGTGGAGTCGCATCTGCATTTGCAACGACAAAATAAACTACAAAATTTCTTCTTCTAACATTCCAATCTCAATAAAACATGTCACTAAACTATCAACAAGTAAAGCAGATTCACAAGTAAACAAAAATATTCCTCGATGACTCACACTACAAGCAGTCCAATCACGACCCCAATCCTTCACAAAATTTAGACTGTACCTGAGGGATATTTCCACAAACATGTAATAGGCGGTTCTGGAAGTGGTTGAGGTAAGAAGTGATCCTGCGTGAATTGGAGTTCCACCTTCCCTTGTTGGTATATGTAAACAGCGAAACCTGCAGGCCAATTAATTATAAAGGAACCATCATTATTTACAATTCACCAAGCAAAAAGTAATACTAAAAAACTACCAGAGTTAAATACCATCCTATACACATCAACCATTACCATATACTCTCAAAATTAGAACGAAGAGACCAAAATTAGTACAATATTTGAGAATGAGCGTACCTGATTAGGGTTTGTAGAACGAGGTCCAATACAACGATTCCATTGTAACCAATCGAAAATCACAGATTAACAAGAAAGTCAACATAGCTACATTGATTTAATCACAAAATCCCTTGTGTCTAAAGATATCAAATCGAAAAGAAGGCAAATCGAATTCAGAAAACGAATAAATACCGATCTGAAAAACATTCAACCTCCTTTCAAATAAGTTCTCGAAGACCCAGCACAGAGAAACCCTAACGTTGCAAGACGCTTTCAGTGAGAATACAGAGGAGAAGGAGACGAGAAATCGCACTGTCTATGAGGGTTTCCATGAAGGTGTCGCAAGGGGGAAAGAGTTTTGCGCAAGGTGGGTTGGGTTTGGTGGAACGGTGGTTTGATTGAGAAGAACCGTGGGTTGGGTTTGGTGGAACGGTGAGAAAAGGTCGATTGAATGGAGAAGGGAACGATTGGGAGAGAAGAGAAAGGGAAAAGGGTTTTAGGAAGAGGGAACGAGAAAGGGAACGGTGGTTTGGTAAAAAAAAATTAGTAAATCGTTTTTAAATAGGTTCAAACCATTTAATATCATTTGAAATGAAAAATTTTCCTTACACCCAGCTTTTTAAGTCATGTGGATAGCCTCCCACTAAAAATCATTGATTTAATAAGTGTTTTTTTGTACTGGTGCATTGCGAAAACACAACAACCACATTCACATAATAGTTAATAGTAACCACGCAAAGGTAACAATACAAATTAAATGACATATCTATTTGTTAAACCCAGGATCAAAACATGATATACCATAGCTAACCATTATGGACCCAAAACACCACACACACACACACATGTAGCTTACACACATTACATTTGCTAAATCCAAGATCCTAAAACGACGACTAGTACAAAACCCTAATTTGTGGGTCTTGTGTAACAGCCCGTTTTTCGCGTTTGCTTTATTTTAATTATTTTATTTCGTGTGTTATTTTAATTGTGTGCATTTTCATATGGTTGTGCATTTAAGGGGTAATTAGTAAATTTGGGAGGATAGCGTTTTATCGTTTTTCTAAGATAGGACTGTTTTATTAATTGAGTTGTCGGAGCGCGTTAATTAATTAGTTATCGTTGGTGTGTATTTAGTAGACTAGTGTGAGCCCATTCATTTATTCATTTGTGTGTTAGGCCCATTAAAGGAGAAAGAGTTATAAACTTAGTGTTAGTAACTAGGTTAGAAACTTTGTTCATTTCTCACAACACAAAGTTAGAGGACTTGGAGGCTTGAGAGAAGAGAGCAAGAGTTGAGGGTTGGAAGCTAGCTAGAGGGGGGAATTCATCCTTTGGGAGCTAAAGTGAAGCTTTGGTTAGTGATTCTTGGTGCTAGAGGTAAGGGGGTTAGGCTTCACTCATAATCTCATAACTTTTCATTTTTCCCATTTCATGAACTTGATGAAATTGATTTTGATTTCTGTAATTTCGTGCATGTTTGTTGCTATTATGTTTGAGAACATGATTTGCATGATAAATGTGTGGCTATATGTGAATTAACATGTTGAAATGCATAAGTGTTGGTGTTTTGTGTTCTTGAGCAAATTTGATGAAAAATGAAGTTGTGATGTTAGATTGTGCATGAAATGATGTTCATTAGTTGTTATTGATGATTGTTAAACTATTGGAATCGAATTAGTGTAACTGGAATCATTGTTTTTGGATTTGAGATGAAATTTGTGGTTGTGTTGGTGTTTTGGGAAAATTTCATAATTTTGGTGAAAGATGTTGAATTGTTGTTTTCTAATGCATGATTCATGTTTGTTTTGATGCATTATAACTATATTGACCCATAAACACTTTCTGGAACTTGTTTTGGTGAATTGGGGATTTGAAAATTAAGTTTTGGGGTGAAAAAGGGGTCAAAACCGAGAGATTCTGGTCTACCCAGATGAAGCTTCGCTTGAAGCGAGCTCCAAGCGAGATTCATCTGTGCTCTCTGGAGCAATTTCGCTTCAAGCGAGATGATTTCGCTTCAAGCGAAATTGAGCTGTTTCAGCACCTCTTGAACTTTGTTCCGTGAACCTTTGGGGCTTTCCGAGCATTTCTTAACACTTCTTTTAACCTCTATAAACACTGTTTGCATCTATAATCCTACTGGAACAACATTGGAATCGAATTGGAATGATTTTGGAAAGATTGAACTTGAAACTTGAAAATGGTCAAGAACGCGGACTTTCCGGAACTCGATCCTTTTCAAGGAAACCAAGTGGGATTATACTTGAATAATGTTTATATGATTTTTAATGTTGATTTCAATTGATTCCATGGATTAATTACTTGATTTGCTTTGAAAACTTATAACTTTGGAAAAGTGGCAAAAGTGAGACGAACTTCATGAATTTTGTGTATTCTTCACATGTGGCCGATGAAATGCTTATGAGACCTCTACTGTACACATATGTGACTTGTGAGGATACATAGCATAGGCAATTGAGCTTGTTATTTGGTTTTGGTTCCTAACTTCAATTATTTTCAAAGTTGTAAAAAATGAGACGAACTTGTGTATTTATACCTTGAAGTTTAATTGATGGTGAACCTTCGTGGATATGGATTCCTATGATTAATTGTATGATTGTGAATGAAGTTGGATAATGATAATGTGAAATATCATAACCTCGCATGTTATCTTCTTTACTTGAAATATATGAAGTGTTGCTTGTTCATGGTGAACTATGTGAAGAAGGTGATAATGTTGATTGTATACATGTTCAATGGTGATGAATATATGTATGTTGAATGTATGTGCAATTGTTGATGTGTGCATACTTGATTAAATGGTATTTGGTGATAATTGCATAATTGTATGCATGGTTTTGGTGATGATTGCATAATTGTATGCATGGTTTGGTGATGATTGCATAGTTGTATATGCATGGTTTGGAGAATTGTGTATGAGCATATGTATTGAGTCAAGTCATATGTTCATGCATTCATTGTTGAGGAGACGGACGGATGTCCAAAGTGTAAGGCAGGAGTGAACCTTACACTCGATGTGTTTGTTGCATCGGAGGTGACGACCTTGAGGAGACTTGGTACCACATGCATCTAGATGAGTCTAGAGACATTGCATGATTTGTTTGTGAGTCGAATTGCATTTGAATTGTGCATGATGATTGTGTTTGGAGATTGAATATTTGACTTGGTCGAATTGTGATATGTGTGTGATACACTCGAATTATGTGAACTTGAAATGATGTCTATGAATGATATTGAGTAAGATAAATGTGGAGATGCTATGAGTATAAGTTTGGCAATGTTGTTTATCATTCTTGAATATATGATCATTATTTCAATGTTCTTGTTATCTGTTTATGGATTATGATGATGTAATGCTAACCCTCAGTGGTTTACCACCTGCCTTTCCGCATGGACGGGTAGATGGAGTGCAGGATGCTTAGTTGCTTTGATGTTGCCGAGGAGCGGGAGTTCCTCGTTCTTGTGCAAGTGTCTAGATTAGGGCTCTGATCTAGGGTGTTCTTGCATGTTATTTCTTTTATGACTATGTTGTTTTGTGGAGTTGAGACATTGTTATTTTGAGTTTGAGATCATGTATTTATTATCATGAGATTTTGGAGATGTTGTTTATATGGTTTACATATATTCCGCTGCTATGCTTATGTAATTTGATAATTTATACATGTATGCTGGATTTTGTTTGGTGACGTAGCATCTATTTCTTGAATATGTCTGATGTATTCTCGCGTTTATCGCTTAGTAGAAATAGGGTGTTACAACCGACGAATATGTTGAAAATAAAAATCTTATCGATTACTTTTAAAATAGTAACCTACAAATAAGCTGAAAATAAAGTCTTGCCCATTACTTTTGAAATAGTAACCGACGAATATTTGCTGAAAATAACTCTTGCCGATTACTTTTGAAATAGTAACCGACGAATGTGCTGAAAAGAAATCATGTCGATTACTTTTGAAATAGTAAGCGACGAATATGTTGAAAATAAAAATCTTACCGATTACTTTTGAAATAGTAACCAACGAATATGCTGAAAATAAAGTCTTGCCGATTACTTTTGAAATAGTAACCGATGAATATGTTGAAAATAAAAATCTTGTCGATTACTTTTAAAACAGTAACCGACAAATATGCTGAAAATAAAAATCTTGCCGATTACTTTTGAAATAGTCACCGACGAATATGCTGAAAATAAAAATCTTGCCGATTACTTTTGAAATAGTAACCGACGAATGTGCTGAAAATAAATCATGCTGATTACTTTTGAAATAGTAAGCGACGAATATGTTGGAAATAAAAATCTTACCGATTACTTTTAAATAAGTAACCAATGAATGTGCTGAAAATAAAGTCTTGCCGATTACTTTTGAAATAGTAACCGACGAATATGTTGAAAATAAAAATCTTGCCGAATACTTTTGAAATAGTAACTGACGAATGTGCTGAAAATAAAAATCTTGCCGATTACCTTTGACATAGTAACCGATGAACATGCTGAAAATAAAAATCTTGCCGATTACTTTTGAAATAGTAACTGACGAATATGCTGAAAATAAATCATGCCGATTACTTTTGAAATAGTCATCGACGAATATGCTAAAAATAAACATCTTGCCGATTACTTTTGAAATAGTAACCGACGAATGTGCTGAAAATAAATCATGCCGATTACTTTGGAAATAGTAAGTGACGAATATGTTGAAAATAAAAATATTACCGATTACTTTTGAAATAGTAACCAACGAATGTGCTGAAAATAAAGTCTTGCCGATAACTTTTGAAATAGTAACCGACGAATATGTGCTGAAAATAAATCATGCTGATTACTTTTGAAATAGAAGATTTTTATTTTCAGCATATTCGTCGGTGACTATTTCAATAGTAATCGGTATGATTTATTTTCAGCACATTCGTCAGGTTACTATTTCAAAAGTAATCGGCAAGACTTTTATTTTCAGCACATTTGTCGGTTACTATTTCAATAGTAATTGGCATGATTTATTTTCAGCACATTTGTCGGTTACTATTTCAAAAGTAATCGGCAAGATTTTTATTTTCAGCATATTCGTCGGTGACTATTTCAAAAGTAATCGGCATGATTTATTTTCAGCACATTCGTCAGGTTACTATTTCAAAAGTAATCGGCAAGACTTTTATTTTCAGCACATTTGTCGGTTACTATTTCAATAGTAATTGGCATGATTTATTTTCAGCACATTTGTCGGTTACTATTTCAAAAGTAATCGGCAAGACTTTATATTCAACACATTCGTCGGTTACTATTTCAAAAGTAATCGGCATGATCTATTTTCTGCACATTCGTCGGTTACTATTTCAAAAGTAATCAGCAAAATTTTTATTTTTAGCATATTTGTCTGTTACTATTTTAGAATTAATCGGCAAGACTATATTTTCAGCACATTCGTCGGTTACTATTTCAAAAGTAATCGGCAAGACTTTATTTTCAGCACATTCGTCGGTTACTATTTCAATAGTAATCGGCAAGATTTTTATTTTCAGCATGTACGTCGGTTACTATTTCAAAAGTAATCGGCAAGATTTTTATTTTCAGCATATTTGTCGGTTACTATTTCAAAAGTAATCGGTAAGATTTTTATTTCCAACATATTCATCGTTTACTATTTCAAAAGTAATCAGCATGATTTATTTTCAACACATTCATCGGTTACTATTTCAAAAGTAATCGGCAAGATTTTTATTTTCAGCATATTGGTCGGTGACTATTTCAAAAGTAATCGGCAAGATTTTTATTTTCAGCATATTTGTCGGTTACTTTTTCAAAAGTAATCGGCAAGATTTTTATTTTCAGCATATTTGTCGGTTACTATTTTAAAAGTAATCGACAAGATTTTTATTTTCAACATATTCGTCGGTTACTATTTCAAAAGTAATCGGCAAGACTTTATTTTCAGCATATTCGTTGTTACTATTTCAAAAGTAATCGGTAAGATTTTTATTTTCAACATATTCGTCGCTTACTATTTCAAAAGTAATCGGCATGATTTATTTTCAGCACATTCGTCGGTTACTATTTCAAAAGTAATCGGCAAGATTTATTTTCAGCACATATTCGTCGGTTACTATTTCAAAAGTTATCGGCAAGACTTTATTTTAAGCACATTCGTTGGTTACTATTTCAAAAGTAATCGGTAAGATTTTTATTTTCAACATATTCGTCACTTACTATTTCCAAAGTAATCGGCATGATTTATTTTCAGCACATTCATCGGTTACTATTTCAAAAGTAATCGGCAAGATTTATTTTCAGTATATTCGTTGGTTACTATTTTAAAAGTAATCGGTAAGATTTTTATTTTCAACATGTTCGTCGCTTACTATTTCGAAAGTAATCGGCAAGATTTATTTTCAGCACATTCGTCGGTTACTATTTCAAAAGTAATCGGCAAGATTTTTATTTTCAGCATATTCGTCGGTGACTATTTCAATAGTAATCGGTATGATTTATTTTCAGCACATTCGTCAGGTTACTATTTCAAAAGTAATCGGCAAGACTTTTATTTTCAGCACATTTGTCGGTTACTATTTCAATAGTAATTGGCATGATTTATTTTCAGCACATTTGTCGGTTACTATTTCAAAAGTAATCGGCAAGATTTTTATTTTCAGCATATTCGTCGGTGACTATTTCAAAAGTAATCGGCATGATTTATTTTCAGCACATTCGTCAGGTTACTATTTCAAAAGTAATCGGCAAGACTTTTATTTTCAGCACATTTGTCGGTTACTATTTCAATAGTAATTGGCATGATTTATTTTCAGCACATTTGTCGGTTACTATTTCAAAAGTAATCGGCAAGACTTTATATTCAACACATTCGTCGGTTACTATTTCAAAAGTAATCGGCATGATCTATTTTCTGCACATTCGTCGGTTACTATTTCAAAAGTAATCAGCAAAATTTTTATTTTTAGCATATTTGTCTGTTACTATTTTAGAATTAATCGGCAAGACTATATTTTCAGCACATTCGTCGGTTACTATTTCAAAAGTAATCGGCAAGACTTTATTTTCAGCACATTCGTCGGTTACTATTTCAATAGTAATCGGCAAGATTTTTATTTTCAGCATGTACGTCGGTTACTATTTCAAAAGTAATCGGCAAGATTTTTATTTTCAGCATATTTGTTGGTTACTATTTCAAAAGTAATCGGTAAGATTTTTATTTCCAACATATTCATCGTTTACTATTTCAAAAGTAATCAGCATGATTTATTTTCAACACATTCGTCGGTTACTATTTCAAAAGTAATCGGCAAGATTTTTATTTTCAGCATATTGGTCGGTGACATTTTCAAAAGTAATCGGCAAGATTTTTATTTTCAGCATATTTGTCGGTTACTTTTTCAAAAGTAATCGGCAAGATTTTTATTTTCAGCATATTTGTCGGTTACTATTTTAAAAGTAATCGACAAGATTTTTATTTTCAACATATTCGTCGGTTACTATTTCAAAAGTAATCGGCAAGACTTTATTTTCAGCATATTCGTTGTTACTATTTCAAAAGTAATCGGTAAGATTTTTATTTTCAACATATTCGTCGCTTACTATTTCAAAAGTAATCGGCATGATTTATTCTCAGCACATTCGTCGGTTACTATTTCAAAAGTAATCGGCAAGATTTATTTTCAGTATGTTCATTGGTTACTATTTTAAAAGTAATCGGTAAGATTTTTATTTTCAACATGTTCGTCGCTTACTATTTCGAAAGTAATCGGCATGATTTATTTTCAGCACATTCGTCAGGTTACTATTTCAAAAGTAATCGGCAAGACTTTTATTTTCAGCATATTCGTCGGTTACTATTTCAAAAGTAATCGGCAAGATTTTTATTTTCAGCATATTCGTCGGTGACTATTTCAAAAGTAATCGGCATGATTTATTTTCAGCACATTCGTCAGGTTACTATTTCAAAAGTAATCGGCAAGACTTTTATTTTCAGCACATTTGTCGGTTACTATTTAAATAGTAATTGGCATGATTTATTTTCAGCACATTTGTCGGTTACTATTTCAAAAGTAATCGGCAAGACTTTATATTCAACACATTCGTCGGTTACTATTTCAAAAGTAATCGGCATGATCTATTTTCTGCACATTCGTCGGTTACTATTTCAAAAGTAATCAGCAAAATTTTTATTTTTAGCATATTTGTCTGTTACTATTTTAGAATTAATCGGCAAGACTATATTTTCAGCACATTCGTCGGTTACTATTTCAAAAGTAATCGGCAAGACTTTATTTTCAGCACATTCGTCGGTTACTATTTCAATAGTAATCGGCAAGATTTTTATTTTCAGCATGTACGTCGGTTACTATTTCAAAAGTAATCGGCAAGATTTTTATTTTCAGCATATTTGTTGGTTACTATTTCAAAAGTAATCGGTAAGATTTTTATTTCCAACATATTCATCGTTTACTATTTCAAAAGTAATCAGCATGATTTATTTTCAACACATTCGTCGGTTACTATTTCAAAAGTAATCGGCAAGATTTTTATTTTCAGCATATTGGTCGGTGACATTTTCAAAAGTAATCGGCAAGATTTTTATTTTCAGCATATTTGTCGGTTACTTTTTCAAAAGTAATCGGCAAGATTTTTATTTTCAGCATATTTGTCGGTTACTATTTTAAAAGTAATCGACAAGATTTTTATTTTCAACATATTCGTCGGTTACTATTTCAAAAGTAATCGGCAAGACTTTATTTTCAGCATATTCGTTGTTACTATTTCAAAAGTAATCGGTAAGATTTTTATTTTCAACATATTCGTCGCTTACTATTTCAAAAGTAATCGGCATGATTTATTTTCAGCACATTCGTCGGTTACTATTTCAAAAGTAATCGGCAAGATTTATTTTCAGTATGTTCATTGGTTACTATTTTAAAAGTAATCGGTAAGATTTTTATTTTCAACATGTTCGTCGCTTACTATTTCGAAAGTAATCGGCATGATTTATTTTCAGCACATTCGTCGGTTACTATTTCAAAAGTAATCGGCAAGATTTTTATTTTCAGCATATTCGTCGGTGACTATTTCAAAAGTAATCGGCATGATTTATTTTCAGCACATTCGTCAGGTTACTATTTCAAAAGTAATCGGCAAGACTTTTATTTTCAGCACATTTGTCGGTTACTATTTCAATAGTAATTGGCATGATTTATTTTCAGCACATTTGTCGGTTACTATTTCAAAAGTAATCGGCAAGATTTTTATTTTCAGCACATATTCGTCGGTTACTATTTCAAAAGTTATCGGCAAGACTTTATTTTAAGCACATTCGTTGGTTACTATTTCAAAAGTAATCGGTAAGATTTTTATTTTCAACATATTCGTCTCTTACTATTTCCAAAGTAATCGGCTTGATTTATTTTCAGCACATTCGTCGGTTACTATTTCAAAAGTAATCGGCAAGATTTATTTTCAGTATATTCGTTGGTTACTATTTTAAAAGTAATCGGTAAGATTTTTATTTTCAACATGTTCGTCGCTTACTATTTCGAAAGTAATCGGCATGATTTATTTTCAGCACATTCGTCGGTTACTATTTCAAAAGTAATCGGCATGATCTATTTTCTGCACATTCGTCGGTTACTATTTCAAAAGTAATCAGCAAAATTTTTATTTTTAGCATATTTGTCTGTTACTATTTTAGAATTAATCGGCATGACTATATTTTCAGCACATTCGTCGGTTACTATTTCAAAAGTAATCGGCAAGACTTTATTTTCAGCACATTCGTCGGTTACTATTTCAAAAGTAATCGGCAAGATTTTTATTTTCAGCATATTCGTCGGTGACTATTTCAATAGTAATCGGCATGATTTATTTTCAGCACATTCGTCAGGTTACTATTTCAAAAGTAATCGGCAAGACTTTTATTTTCAGCACATTTGTCGGTTACTATTTCAATAGTAATAGGCATGATTTATTTTCAGCACATTTGTCGGTTACTATTTCAAAAGTAATCGGCAAGATTTTTATTTTCAGCATATTCGTCGGTGACTATTTCAAAAGTAATCGGCATGATTTATTTTCAGCACATTCGTCAGGTTACTATTTCAAAAGTAATCGGCAAGACTTTTATTTTCAGCACATTTGTCGGTTACTATTTCAATAGTAATTGGCATGATTTATTTTCAGCACATTTGTCGGTTACTATTTCAAAAGTAATCGGCAAGACTTTATATTCAACACATTCGTCGGTTACTATTTCAAAAGTAATCGGCATGATCTATTTTCTGCACATTCGTCGGTTACTATTTCAAAAGTAATCAGCAAAATTTTTATTTTTAGCATATTTGTCTGTTACTATTTTAGAATTAATCGGCATGACTATATTTTCAGCACATTCGTCGGTTACTATTTCAAAAGTAATCGGCAAGACTTTATTTTCAGCACATTCGTCGGTTACTATTTCAAAAGTAATCGGCAAGATTTTTATTTTCAGCATATTCGTCGGTGACTATTTCAATAGTAATCGGCATGATTTATTTTCAGCACATTCGTCAGGTTACTATTTCAAAAGTAATCGGCAAGACTTTTATTTTCAGCACATTTGTCGGTTACTATTTCAATAGTAATTGGCATGATTTATTTTCAGCACATTTGTCGGTTACTATTTCAAAAGTAATCGGCAAGATTTTTATTTTCAGCATATTCGTCGGTGACTATTTCAAAAGTAATCGGCATGATTTATTTTCAGCACATTCGTCAGGTTACTATTTCAAAAGTAATCGGCAAGACTTTTATTTTCAGCACATTTGTCGGTTACTATTTCAATAGTAAATGGCATGATTTATTTTCAGCACATTTGTCGGTTACTATTTCAAAAGTAATCGGCAAGACTTTATATTCAACACATTCGTCGGTTACTATTTCAAAAGTAATCGGCATGATCTATTTTCTGCACATTCGTCGGTTACTATTTCAAAAGTAATCAGCAAAAATTTTATTTTTAGCATATTTGTCTGTTACTATTTTAGAATTAATCGGCAAGACTATATTTTCAGCACATTCGTCGGTTACTATTTCAAAAGTAATCGGCAAGACTTTATTTTCAGCACATTCGTCGGTTACTATTTCAATAGTTATCGGCAAGATTTTTATTTTCAGCATGTACGTCGGTTACTATTTCAAAAGTAATCGGCAAGATTTTTATTTTCAGCATATTTGTTGGTTACTATTTCAAAAGTAATCGGTAAGATTTTTATTTCCAACGTATTCATCGTTTACTATTTCAAAAGTAATCAGCATGATTTATTTTCAACACATTCGTCGGTTACTATTTCAAAAGTAATCGGCAAGATTTTTATTTTCAGCATATTGGTCGGTGACATTTTCAAAAGTAATCGGCAAGATTTTTATTTTCAGCATATTTGTCGGTTACTTTTTCAAAAGTAATCGGCAAGATTTTTATTTTCAGCATATTTGTCGGTTACTATTTTAAAAGTAATCGACAAGATTTTTATTTTCAACATATTCGTCGGTTACTATTTCAAAAGTAATCGGCAAGACTTTATTTTCAGCATATTCGTTGTTACTATTTCAAAAGTAATCGGTAAGATTTTTATTTTCAACATATTCGTCGCTTACTATTTCAAAAGTAATCGGCATGATTTATTTTCAGCACATTCGTCGGTTACTATTTCAAAAGTAATCGGCATGATTTATTTTCAGCACATATTCGTCGGTTACTATTTCAAAAGTTATCGGCAAGACTTTATTTTAAGCACATTCGTTGGTTACTATTTCAAAAGTAATCGGTAAGATTTTTATTTTCAACATATTCGTCACTTACTATTTCCAAAGTAATCGGCATGATTTATTTTCAGCACATTCATCGGTTACTATTTCAAAAGTAATCGGCAAGATTTATTTTCAGTATATTCGTTGGTTACTATTTTAAAAGTAATCGGTAAGATTTTTATTTTCAACATGTTCGTCGCTTACTATTTCGAAAGTAATCGGCAAGATTTATTTTCAGCACATTCGTCGGTTACTATTTCAAAAGTAATCGGCAAGATTTTTATTTTCAGCATATTCGTCGGTGACTATTTCAATAGTAATCGGCATGATTTATTTTCAGCACATTCGTCAGGTTACTATTTCAAAAGTAATCGGCAAGACTTTTATTTTCAGCACATTTGTCGGTTACTATTTCAATAGTAATTGGCATGATCTATTTTCTGCACATTCGTCGGTTACTATTTCAAAAGTAATCAGCAAAATTTTTATTTTTAGCATATTTGTCTGTTACTATTTTAGAATTAATCGGCAAGACTATATTTTCAGCACATTCGTCGGTTACTATTTCAAAAGTAATCGGCAAGACTTTATTTTCAGCACATTCGTCGGTTACTATTTCAATAGTAATCGGCAAGATTTTTATTTTCAGCATGTACGTCGGTTACTATTTCAAAAGTAATCGGCAAGATTTTTATTTTCAGCATATTTGTTGGTTACTATTTCAAAAGTAATCGGTAAGATTTTTATTTCCAACATATTCATCGTTTACTATTTCAAAAGTAATCAGCATGATTTATTTTCAACACATTCGTCGGTTACTATTTCAAAAGTAATCGGCAAGATTTTTATTTTCAGCATATTGGTCGGTGACATTTTCAAAAGTAATCGGCAAGATTTTTATTTTCAGCATATTTGTCGGTTACTTTTTCAAAAGTAATCGGCAAGATTTTTATTTTCAGCATATTTGTCGGTTACTATTTTAAAAGTAATCGACAAGATTTTTATTTTCAACATATTCGTCGGTTACTATTTCAAAAGTAATCGGCAAGACTTTATTTTCAGCATATTCGTTGTTACTATTTCAAAAGTAATCGGTAAGATTTTTATTTTCAACATATTCGTCGCTTACTATTTCAAAAGTAATCGGCATGATTTATTTTCAGCACATTCGTCGGTTACTATTTCAAAAGTAATCGGCAAGATTTATTTTCAGTATGTTCATTGGTTACTATTTTAAAAGTAATCGGTAAGATTTTTATTTTCAACATGTTCGTCGCTTACTATTTCGAAAGTAATCGGCATGATTTATTTTCAGCACATTCGTCGGTTACTATTTCAAAAGTAATCGGCAAGATTTTTATTTTCAGCATATTCGTCGGTGACTATTTCAAAAGTAATCGGCATGATTTATTTTCAGCACATTCGTCAGGTTACTATTTCAAAAGTAATCGGCAAGACTTTTATTTTCAGCACATTTGTCGGTTACTATTTCAATAGTAATTGGCATGATTTATTTTCAGCACATTTGTCGGTTACTATTTCAAAAGTAATCGGCAAGATTTTTATTTTCAGCACATATTCGTCGGTTACTATTTCAAAAGTTATCGGCAAGACTTTATTTTAAGCACATTCGTTGGTTACTATTTCAAAAGTAATCGGTAAGATTTTTATTTTCAACATATTCGTCTCTTACTATTTCCAAAGTAATCGGCTTGATTTATTTTCAGCACATTCGTCGGTTACTATTTCAAAAGTAATCGGCAAGATTTATTTTCAGTATATTCGTTGGTTACTATTTTAAAAGTAATCGGTAAGATTTTTATTTTCAACATGTTCGTCGCTTACTATTTCGAAAGTAATCGGCATGATTTATTTTCAGCACATTCGTCGGTTACTATTTCAAAAGTAATCGGCATGATCTATTTTCTGCACATTCGTCGGTTACTATTTCAAAAGTAATCAGCAAAATTTTTATTTTTAGCATATTTGTCTGTTACTATTTTAGAATTAATCGGCATGACTATATTTTCAGCACATTCGTCGGTTACTATTTCAAAAGTAATCGGCAAGACTTTATTTTCAGCACATTCGTCGGTTACTATTTCAAAAGTAATCGGCAAGATTTTTATTTTCAGCATATTCGTCGGTGACTATTTCAATAGTAATCGGCATGATTTATTTTCAGCACATTCGTCAGGTTACTATTTCAAAAGTAATCGGCAAGACTTTTATTTTCAGCACATTTGTCGGTTACTATTTCAATAGTAATAGGCATGATTTATTTTCAGCACATTTGTCGGTTACTATTTCAAAAGTAATCGGCAAGATTTTTATTTTCAGCATATTCGTCGGTGACTATTTCAAAAGTAATCGGCATGATTTATTTTCAGCACATTCGTCAGGTTACTATTTCAAAAGTAATCGGCAAGACTTTTATTTTCAGCACATTTGTCGGTTACTATTTCAATAGTAATTGGCATGATTTATTTTCAGCACATTTGTCGGTTACTATTTCAAAAGTAATCGGCAAGACTTTATATTCAACACATTCGTCGGTTACTATTTCAAAAGTAATCGGCATGATCTATTTTCTGCACATTCGTCGGTTACTATTTCAAAAGTAATCAGCAAAATTTTTATTTTTAGCATATTTGTCTGTTACTATTTTAGAATTAATCGGCATGACTATATTTTCAGCACATTCGTCGGTTACTATTTCAAAAGTAATCGGCAAGACTTTATTTTCAGCACATTCGTCGGTTACTATTTCAAAAGTAATCGGCAAGATTTTTATTTTCAGCATATTCGTCGGTGACTATTTCAATAGTAATCGGCATGATTTATTTTCAGCACATTCGTCAGGTTACTATTTCAAAAGTAATCGGCAAGACTTTTATTTTCAGCACATTTGTCGGTTACTATTTCAATAGTAATTGGCATGATTTATTTTCAGCACATTTGTCGGTTACTATTTCAAAAGTAATCGGCAAGATTTTTATTTTCAGCATATTCGTCGGTGACTATTTCAAAAGTAATCGGCATGATTTATTTTCAGCACATTCGTCAGGTTACTATTTCAAAAGTAATCGGCAAGACTTTTATTTTCAGCACATTTGTCGGTTACTATTTCAATAGTAAATGGCATGATTTATTTTCAGCACATTTGTCGGTTACTATTTCAAAAGTAATCGGCAAGACTTTATATTCAACACATTCGTCGGTTACTATTTCAAAAGTAATCGGCATGATCTATTTTCTGCACATTCGTCGGTTACTATTTCAAAAGTAATCAGCAAAAATTTTATTTTTAGCATATTTGTCTGTTACTATTTTAGAATTAATCGGCAAGACTATATTTTCAGCACATTCGTCGGTTACTATTTCAAAAGTAATCGGCAAGACTTTATTTTCAGCACATTCGTCGGTTACTATTTCAATAGTTATCGGCAAGATTTTTATTTTCAGCATGTACGTCGGTTACTATTTCAAAAGTAATCGGCAAGATTTTTATTTTCAGCATATTTGTTGGTTACTATTTCAAAAGTAATCGGTAAGATTTTTATTTCCAACGTATTCATCGTTTACTATTTCAAAAGTAATCAGCATGATTTATTTTCAACACATTCGTCGGTTACTATTTCAAAAGTAATCGGCAAGATTTTTATTTTCAGCATATTGGTCGGTGACATTTTCAAAAGTAATCGGCAAGATTTTTATTTTCAGCATATTTGTCGGTTACTTTTTCAAAAGTAATCGGCAAGATTTTTATTTTCAGCATATTTGTCGGTTACTATTTTAAAAGTAATCGACAAGATTTTTATTTTCAACATATTCGTCGGTTACTATTTCAAAAGTAATCGGCAAGACTTTATTTTCAGCATATTCGTTGTTACTATTTCAAAAGTAATCGGTAAGATTTTTATTTTCAACATATTCGTCGCTTACTATTTCAAAAGTAATCGGCATGATTTATTTTCAGCACATTCGTCGGTTACTATTTCAAAAGTAATCGGCATGATTTATTTTCAGCACATATTCGTCGGTTACTATTTCAAAAGTTATCGGCAAGACTTTATTTTAAGCACATTCGTTGGTTACTATTTCAAAAGTAATCGGTAAGATTTTTATTTTCAACATATTCGTCACTTACTATTTCCAAAGTAATCGGCATGATTTATTTTCAGCACATTCATCGGTTACTATTTCAAAAGTAATCGGCAAGATTTATTTTCAGTATATTCGTTGGTTACTATTTTAAAAGTAATCGGTAAGATTTTTATTTTCAACATGTTCGTCGCTTACTATTTCGAAAGTAATCGGCAAGATTTATTTTCAGCACATTCGTCGGTTACTATTTCAAAAGTAATCGGCAAGATTTTTATTTTCAGCATATTCGTCGGTGACTATTTCAATAGTAATCGGCATGATTTATTTTCAGCACATTCGTCAGGTTACTATTTCAAAAGTAATCGGCAAGACTTTTATTTTCAGCACATTTGTCGGTTACTATTTCAATAGTAATTGGCATGATTTATTTTCAGCACATTTGTCGGTTACTATTTCAAAAGTAATCGGCAAGATTTTTATTTTCAGCATATTCGTCGGTGACTATTTCAAAAGTAATCGGCATGATTTATTTTCAGCACATTCGTCAGGTTACTATTTCAAAAGTAATCGGCAAGACTTTTATTTTCAGCACATTTGTCGGTTACTATTTCAATAGTAATTGGCATGATTTATTTTCAGCACATTTGTCGGTTACTATTTCAAAAGTAATCGGCAAGACTTTATATTCAACACATTCGTCGGTTACTATTTCAAAAGTAATCGGCATGATCTATTTTCTGCACATTCGTCGGTTACTATTTCAAAAGTAATCAGCAAAATTTTTATTTTTAGCATATTTGTCTGTTACTATTTTAGAATTAATCGGCAAGACTATATTTTCAGCACATTCGTCGGTTACTATTTCAAAAGTAATCGGCAAGACTTTATTTTCAGCACATTCGTCGGTTACTATTTCAAAAGTAATCGGCAAGATTTTTATTTTCAGCATATTCGTCGGTGACTATTTCAATAGTAATCGGCATGATTTATTTTCAGCACATTCGTCAGGTTACTATTTCAAAAGTAATCGGCAAGACTTTTATTTTCAGCACATTTGTCGGTTACTATTTCAATAGTAATTGGCATGATTTATTTTCAGCACATTTGTCGGTTACTATTTCAAAAGTAATCGGCAAGATTTTTATTTTCAGCATATTCGTCGGTGACTATTTCAAAAGTAATCGGCATGATTTATTTTCAGCACATTCGTCAGGTTACTATTTCAAAAGTAATCGGCAAGACTTTTATTTTCAGCACATTTGTCGGTTACTATTTCAATAGTAATTGGCATGATTTATTTTCAGCACATTTGTCGGTTACTATTTCAAAAGTAATCGGCAAGACTTTATATTCAACACATTCGTCGGTTACTATTTCAAAAGTAATCGGCATGATCTATTTTCTGCACATTCGTCGGTTACTATTTCAAAAGTAATCAGCAAAATTTTTATTTTTAGCATATTTGTCTGTTACTATTTTAGAATTAATCGGCAAGACTATATTTTCAGCACATTCGTCGGTTACTATTTCAAAAGTAATCGGCAAGACTTTATTTTCAGCACATTCGTCGGTTACTATTTCAATAGTTATCGGCAAGATTTTTATTTTCAGCATGTACGTCGGTTACTATTTCAAAAGTAATCGGCAAGATTTTTATTTTCAGCATATTTGTTGGTTACTATTTCAAAAGTAATCGGTAAGATTTTTATTTCCAACGTATTCATCGTTTACTATTTCAAAAGTAATCAGCATGATTTATTTTCAACACATTCGTCGGTTACTATTTCAAAAGTAATCGGCAAGATTTTTATTTTCAGCATATTGGTCGGTGACATTTTCAAAAGTAATCGGCAAGATTTTTATTTTCAGCATATTTGTCGGTTACTTTTTCAAAAGTAATCGGCAAGATTTTTATTTTCAGCATATTTGTCGGTTACTATTTTAAAAGTAATCGACAAGATTTTTATTTTCAACATATTCGTCGGTTACTATTTCAAAAGTAATCGGCAAGACTTTATTTTCAGCATATTCGTTGTTACTATTTCAAAAGTAATCGGTAAGATTTTTATTTTCAACATATTCGTCGCTTACTATTTCAAAAGTAATCGGCATGATTTATTTTCAGCACATTCGTCGGTTACTATTTCAAAAGTAATCGGCATGATTTATTTTCAGCACATATTCGTCGGTTACTATTTCAAAAGTTATCGGCAAGACTTTATTTTAAGCACATTCGTTGGTTACTATTTCAAAAGTAATCGGTAAGATTTTTATTTTCAACATATTCGTCACTTACTATTTCCAAAGTAATCGGCATGATTTATTTTCAGCACATTCATCGGTTACTATTTCAAAAGTAATCGGCAAGATTTATTTTCAGTATATTCGTTGGTTACTATTTTAAAAGTAATCGGTAAGATTTTTATTTTCAACATGTTCGTCGCTTACTATTTCGAAAGTAATCGGCAAGATTTATTTTCAGCACATTCGTCGGTTACTATTTCAAAAGTAATCGGCAAGATTTTTATTTTCAGCATATTCGTCGGTGACTATTTCAATAGTAATCGGCATGATTTATTTTCAGCACATTCGTCAGGTTACTATTTCAAAAGTAATCGGCAAGACTTTTATTTTCAGCACATTTGTCGGTTACTATTTCAATAGTAATTGGCATGATTTATTTTCAGCACATTTGTCGGTTACTATTTCAAAAGTAATCGGCAAGATTTTTATTTTCAGCATATTCGTCGGTGACTATTTCAAAAGTAATCGGCATGATTTATTTTCAGCACATTCGTCAGGTTACTATTTCAAAAGTAATCGGCAAGACTTTTATTTTCAGCACATTTGTCAGTTACTATTTCAATAGTAATTGGCATGATTTATTTTCAGCACATTTGTCGGTTACTATTTCAAAAGTAATCGGCAAGACTTTATATTCAACACATTCGTCGGTTACTATTTCAAAAGTAATCGGCATGATCTATTTTCTGCACATTCGTCGGTTACTATTTCAAAAGTAATCAGCAAAATTTTTATTTTTAGCATATTTGTCTGTTACTATTTTAGAATTAATCGGCAAGACTATATTTTCAGCACATTCGTCGGTTACTATTTCAAAAGTAATCGGCAAGACTTTATTTTCAGCACATTCGTCGGTTACTATTTCAAAAGTAATCGGCAAGATTTTTATTTTCAGCATATTCGTCGGTGACTATTTCAATAGTAATCGGCATGATTTATTTTCAGCACATTCGTCAGGTTACTATTTCAAAAGTAATCGGCAAGACTTTTATTTTCAGCACATTTGTCGGTTACTATTTCAATAGTAATTGGCATGATTTATTTTCAGCACATTTGTCGGTTACTATTTCAAAAGTAATCGGCAAGATTTTTATTTTCAGCATATTCGTCGGTGACTATTTCAAAAGTAATCGGCATGATTTATTTTCAGCACATTCGTCAGGTTACTATTTCAAAAGTAATCGGCAAGACTTTTATTTTCAGCACATTTGTCGGTTACTATTTCAAAAGTAATCGGCAAGACTTTATATTCAACACATTCGTCGGTTACTATTTCAAAAGTAATCGGCATGATCTATTTTCTGCACATTCGTTGGTTACTATTTCAAAAGTAATTAGCAAAATTTTTATTTTTAGCATATTTGTCTGTTACTATTTTAGAATTAATCGGCAAGACTATATTTTCAGCACATTCGTCGGTTACTATTTCAAAAGTAATCGGCAAGACTTTATTTTCAGCACATTCGTCGGTTACTATTTCAGTAGTAATCGGCAAGATTTTTATTTTCAGCATGTACGTCGGTTAATATTACAAAAGTAATCGGCAAGATTTTTATTTTCAGCATATTTGTCGGTTACTATTTCAAAAGTAATCGGTAAGATTTTTATTTCCAACATATTCATCGTTTACTATTTCAAAAGTAATCCGCATGATTTATTTTCAACACATTCGTCGGTTACTATTTCAAAAGTAATCGGCAAGATTTTTATTTTCAGCATATTGGTCGGTGACTATTTCAAAAGTAATCGGCAAGATTTTTATTTTCAGCATATTTGTCGGTTACTTTTTCAAAAGTAATCGGCAAGATTTTTATTTTCAGCATATTTGTCGGTTACTATTTTAAAAGTAATCGACAAGATTTTTATTTTCAACATATTCGTCGGTTACTATTTCAAAAGTAATCGGCAAGACTTTATTTTCAGCATATTCGTTGTTACTATTTCAAAAGTAATCGGTAAGATTTTTATTTTCAACATATTCGTCGCTTACTATTTCAAAAGTAATCGGCATGATTTATTTTCAGCACATTCGTCGGTTACTATTTCAAAAGTAATCGGCAAGATTTATTTTCAGCACATATTCGTCGGTTACTATTTCAAAAGTTATCGGCAAGACTTTATTTTAAGCACATTCGTTGGTTACTATTTCAAAAGTAATCGGTAAGATTTTTATTTTCAACATATTCGTCACTTACTATTTCCAAAGTAATCGGCATGATTTATTTTCAGCACATTCATCGGTTACTATTTCAAAAGTAATCGGCAAGATTTATTTTCAGTATATTCGTTGGTTACTATTTTAAAAGTAATCGGTAAGATTTTTATTTTGAACATGTTCGTCGCTTACTATTTCGAAAGTAATCGGCAAGATTTATTTTCAGCACATTCGTCGGTTACTATTTCAAAAGTAATCGACAAGATTTTTATTTTCAGCATATTCGTCGGTGACTATTTCAATAGTAATCGGCATGATTTATTTTCAGCACATTCGTCAGGTTACTATTTCAAAAGTAATCGGCAAGACTTTTATTTTCAGCACATTTGTCGGTTACTATTTCAATAGTAATTGGCATGATTTATTTTCAGCACATTTGTCGGTTACTATTTCAAAAGTAATCGGCAAGATTTTTATTTTCAGCATATTCGTCGGTGACTATTTCAAAAGTAATCGGCATGATTTATTTTCAGCACATTCGTCAGGTTACTATTTCAAAAGTAATCGGCAAGACTTTTATTTTCAGCACATTTGTCGGTTACTATTTCAATAGTAATTGGCATGATTTATTTTCAGCACATTCGTCGGTTACTATTTCAAAAGTAATCGGCATGATCTATTTTCTGCACATTCGTCGGTTACTATTTCAAAAGTAATCAGCAAAATTTTTATTTTTAGCATATTTGTCTGTTACTATTTTAGAATTAATCGGCATGACTATATTTTCAGCACATTCGTCGGTTACTATTTCAAAAGTAATCGGCAAGACTTTATTTTCAGCACATTCGTCGGTTACTATTTCAAAAGTAATCGGCAAGATTTTTATTTTCAGCATATTCGTCGGTGACTATTTCAATAGTAATCGGCATGATTTATTTTCAGCAAGCGACGAACATGTTGAAAATAAAAATCTTACCGATTACTTTTAAAATAGTAACCAACGAATATACTGAAAATAAATCTTGCCGATTACTTTTGAAATAGTAACCGACGAATGTGCTGAAAATAAATCATGCCGATTACTTTGGAAATAGTAAGTGACGAATATGTTGAAAATAAAAATCTTACCGATTACTTTTGAAATAGTAACCAACGAATGTGCTTAAAATAAAGTCTTGCCGATAACTTTTGAAATAGTAACCGACGAATATGTGCTGAAAATAAATCTTGCCGATTACTTTTGAAATAGTAACCGACGAATGTGCTGAAAATAAATCATGCCGATTACTTTTGAAATAGTAAGCGACGAATATGTTGAAAATAAAAATCTTACCGATTACTTTTGAAATAGTAACAACGAATATGCTGAAAATAAAGTCTTGCCGATTACTTTTGAAATAGTAACCGACGAATATGTTGAAAATAAAAATCTTGTCGATTACTTTTAAAATAGTAACCGACAAATATGCTGAAAATAAAATTCTTGCCGATTACTTTTGAAAAAGTAACCGACAAATATGCTGAAAATAAAAATCTTGCCGATTACTTTTGAAATAGTCACCGACCAATATGCTGAAAATAAAAATCTTGCCGATTACTTTTGAAATAGTAACCGACGAATGTGTTGAAAATAAATCATGCTGATTACTTTTGAAATAGTAAACGATGAATATGTTGGAAATAAAAATCTTACCGATTACTTTTGAAATAGTAACCGACGAATGTGTTGAATATAAAGTCTTGCCGATTACTTTTGAAATAGTAACCGACGAATGTGCTGAAAATAAATCATGCCGATTACTTTTGAAATAGTCACCGACGAATATGCTGAAAATAAAAATCTTGCCGATTACTTTTGAAATAGTAACCGACAAATGTGCTGAAAATAAATCATGCCAATTACTATTGAAATAGTAACCGACAAATGTGCTGAAAATAAAAGTCTTGCCGATTACTTTTGAAATAGTAACCTGACGAATGTGCTGAAAATAAATCATGCCGATTACTTTTGAAATAGTCACCGACGAATATGCTGAAAATAAAAATCTTGCCGATTACTTTTGAAATAGTAACCGACGAATGTGCTGAAAATAAACCATGCCGATTACTTTCGAAATAGTAAGCGACGAACATGTTGAAAATAAAAATCTTACCGATTACTTTTAAAATAGTAACCAACGAATATACTGAAAATAAATCTTGCCGATTACTTTTGAAATAGTAACCGACGAATGTGCTGAAAATAAATCATGCCGATTACTTTGGAAATAGTAAGTGACGAATATGTTGAAAATAAAAATCTTACCGATTACTTTTGAAATAGTAACCAACGAATGTGCTTAAAATAAAGTCTTTCCGATAACTTTTGAAATAGTAACCGACGAATATGTACTGAAAATAAATCTTGCCGATTACTTTTGAAATAGTAACCGACGAATGTGCTGAAAATAAATCATGCCGATTACTTTTGAAATAGTAAGCGACGAATATGTTGAAAATAAAAATCTTACCGATTACTTTTGAAATAGTAACAACGAATATGCTGAAAATAAAGTCTTGCCGATTACTTTTGAAATAGTAACCGACGAATATGTTGAAAATAAAAATCTTGTCGATTACTTTTAAAATAGTAACCGACAAATATGCTGAAAATAAAATTCTTGCCGATTACTTTTGAAAAAGTAACCGACAAATATGCTGAAAATAAAAATCTTGCCGATTACTTTTGAAAAAGTAACCGACAAATATGCTGAAAATAAAAATCTTGCCGATTACTTTTGAAATAGTCACCGACCAATATGCTGAAAATAAAAATCTTGCCGATTACTTTTGAAATAGTAACCGACGAATGTGTTGAAAATAAATCATGCTGATTACTTTTGAAATAGTAAACGATGAATATGTTGGAAATAAAAATCTTACCGATTACTTTTGAAATAGTAACCGACGAATGTGTTGAATATAAAGTCTTGCCGATTACTTTTGAAATAGTAACCGACGAATGTGCTGAAAATAAATCATGCCGATTACTTTTGAAATAGTCACCGACGAATATGCTGAAAATAAAAATCTTGCCGATTACTTTTGAAATAGTAACCGACAAATGTGCTGAAAATAAATCATGCCAATTACTATTGAAATAGTAACCGACAAATGTGCTGAAAATAAAAGTCTTGTCGATTACTTTTGAAATAGTAACCTGACGAATGTGCTGAAAATAAATCATGCCGATTACTTTTGAAATAGTCACCGACGAATATGCTGAAAATAAAAATCTTGCCGATTACTTTTGAAATAGTAACCGACGAATGTGCTGAAAATAAACCATGCCGATTACTTTCGAAATAGTAAGCGACGAACATGTTGAAAATAAAAATCTTACCGATTACTTTTAAAATAGTAACCAACGAATATACTGAAAATAAATCATGCCGATTACTTTCGAAATAGTAAGCGACGAACATGTTGAAAATAAAAATCTTACCGATTACTTTTAAAATAGTAACCAACGAATATACTGAAAATAAATCTTGCCGATTACTTTTGAAATAGTAACCGACGAATGTGCTGAAAATAAATCATGCCGATTACTTTGGAAATAGTAAGAGACGAATATGTTGAAAATAAAAATCTTACCGATTACTTTTGAAATAGTAACCAACGAATGTGCTTAAAATAAAGTCTTGCCGATAACTTTTGAAATAGTAACCGACGAATATGTGCTGAAAATAAAAATCTTGCCGATTACTTTTGAAATAGTAACCGACAAATGTGCTGAAAATAAATCATGCCAATTACTATTGAAATAGTAACCGACAAATGTGCTGAAAATAAAAGTCTTGCCGATTACTTTTGAAATAGTAACCTGACGAATGTGCTGAAAATAAATCATGCCGATTACTTTTGAAATAGTCACCGACGAATATGCTGAAAATAAAAATCTTGCCGATTACTTTTGAAATAGTAACCGACGAATGTGCTGAAAATAAATCATGCCGATTACTTTCGAAATAGTAAGCGACGAACATGTTGAAAATAAAAATCTTAGCGATTACTTTTAAAATAGTAACCAACGAATATACTGAAAATAAATCTTGCCGATTACTTTTGAAATAGTAACCGACGAATGTGCTGAAAATAAATCATGCCGATTACTTTGGAAATAGTAAGTGACGAATATGTTGAAAATAAAAATCTTACCGATTACTTTTGAAATAGTAACCAACGAATGTGCTTAAAATAAAGTCTTGCCGATAACTTTTGAAATAGTAACCGACGAATATGTGCTGAAAATAAATCTTGCCGATTACTTTTGAAATAGTAACCGACGAATGTGCTGAAAATAAATCATGCCGATTACTTTTGAAATAGTAAGCGACGAATATGTTGAAAATAAAAATCTTACCGATTACTTTTGAAATAGTAACAACGAATATGCTGAAAATAAAGTCTTGCCGATTACTTTTGAAATAGTAAGCGACGAATATGTTGAAAATAAAAATCTTACCGATTACTTTTGAAATAGTAACAACGAATATGCTGAAAATAAAGTCTTGCCGATTACTTTTGAAATAGTAACCGACAAATCTTGTCGATTACTTTTAAAATAGTAACCGACAAATATGCTGAAAATAAAATTCTTGCCGATTACTTTTGAAAAAGTAACCGACAAATATGCTGAAAATAAAAATCTTGCCGATTACTTTTGAAATAGTCACCGACCAATATGCTGAAAATAAAAATCTTGCCGATTACTTTTGAAATAGTAACCGACGAATGTGTTGAAAATAAATCATGCTGATTACTTTTGAAATAGTAAACGATGAATATGTTGGAAATAAAAATCTTACCGATTACTTTTGAAATAGTAACCGACGAATGTGTTGAATATAAAGTCTTGCCGATTACTTTTGAAATAGTAACCGACGAATGTGCTGAAAATAAATCATGCCGATTACTTTTGAAATAGTCACCGACGAATATGCTGAAAATAAAAATCTTGCCGATTACTTTTGAAATAGTAACCGACAAATGTGCTGAAAATAAATCATGCCAATTACTATTGAAATAGTAACCGACAAATGTGCTGAAAATAAAAGTCTTGCCGATTACTTTTGAAATAGTAACCTGACGAATGTGCTGAAAATAAATCATGCCGATTACTTTTGAAATAGTCACCGACGAATATGCTGAAAATAAAAATCTTGCCGATTACTTTTGAAATAGTAACCGACGAATGTGCTGAAAATAAACCATGCCGATTACTTTCGAAATAGTAAGCGACGAACATGTTGAAAATAAAAATCTTACCGATTACTTTTAAAATAGTAACCAACGAATATACTGAAAATAAATCTTGCCGATTACTTTTGAAATAGTAACCGACGAATGTGCTGAAAATAAATCATGCCGATTACTTTGGAAATAGTAAGTGACGAATATGTTGAAAATAAAAATCTTACCGATTACTTTTGAAATAGTAACCAACGAATGTGCTTAAAATAAAGTCTTGCCGATAACTTTTGAAATAGTAACCGACGAATATGTGCTGAAAATAAATCTTGCCGATTACTTTTGAAATAGTAACCGACGAATGTGCTGAAAATAAATCATGCCGATTACTTTTGAAATAGTAAGCGACGAATATGTTGAAAATAAAAATCTTACCGATTACTTTTGAAATAGTAACAACGAATATGCTGAAAATAAAGTCTTGCCGATTACTTTTGAAATAGTAACCGACGAATATGTTGAAAATAAAAATCTTGTCGATTACTTTTAAAATAGTAACCGACAAATATGCTGAAAATAAAATTCTTGCCGATTACTTTTGAAAAAGTAACCGACAAATATGCTGAAAATAAAAATCTTGCCGATTACTTTTGAAATAGTCACCGACCAATATGCTGAAAATAAAAATCTTGCCGATTACTTTTGAAATAGTAACCGACGAATGTGTTGAAAATAAATCATGCTGATTACTTTTGAAATAGTAAACGATGAATATGTTGGAAATATAAAGTCTTGCCGATTACTTTTGAAATAGTAACCGACGAATGTGCTGAAAATAAATCATGCCGATTACTTTTGAAATAGTCACCGACGAATATGCTGAAAATAAAAATCTTGCCGATTACTTTTGAAATAGTAACCGACAAATGTGCTGAAAATAAATCATGCCAATTACTATTGAAATAGTAACCGACAAATGTGCTGAAAATAAAAGTCTTGCCGATTACTTTTGAAATAGTAACCTGACGAATGTGCTGAAAATAAATCATGCCGATTACTTTTGAAATAGTCACCGACGAATATGCTGAAAATAAAAATCTTGCCGATTACTTTTGAAATAGTAACCGACGAATGTGCTGAAAATAAACCATGCCGATTACTTTCGAAATAGTAAGCGACGAACATGTTGAAAATAAAAATCTTACCGATTACTTTTAAAATAGTAACCAACGAATATACTGAAAATAAATCTTGCCGATTACTTTTGAAATAGTAACCGACGAATGTGCTGAAAATAAATCATGCCGATTACTTTGGAAATAGTAAGTGATGAATATGTTGAAAATAAAAATCTTACCGATTACTTTTGAAATAGTAACCAACGAATGTGCTTAAAATAAAGTCTTGCCGATAACTTTTGAAATAGTAACCGACGAATATGTGCTGAAAATAAATCTTGCCGATTACTTTTGAAATAGTAACCGACGAATGTGCTGAAAATAAATCATGCCGATTACTTTTGAAATAGTAAGCGACGAATATGTTGAAAATAAAAATCTTACCGATTACTTTTGAAATAGTAACAACGAATATGCTGAAAATAAAGTCTTGCCGATTACTTTTGAAATAGTAACCGACGAATATGTTGAAAATAAAAATCTTGTCGATTACTTTTAAAATAGTAACCGACAAATATGCTGAAAATAAAATTCTTGCCGATTACTTTTGAAAAAGTAACCGACAAATATGCTGAAAATAAAAATCTTGCCGATTACTTTTGAAATAGTCACCGACCAATATGCTGAAAATAAAAATCTTGCCGATTACTTTTGAAATAGTAACCGACGAATGTGTTGAAAATAAATCATGCTGATTACTTTTGAAGTAGTAAACGATGAATATGTTGGAAATAAAAATCTTACCGATTACTTTTGAAATAGTAACCGACGAATGTGTTGAATATAAAGTCTTGCCGATTACTTTTGAAATAGTAACCGACGAATGTGCTGAAAATAAATCATGCCGATTACTTTTGAAATAGTCACCGACGAATATGCTGAAAATAAAAATCTTGCCGATTACTTTTGAAATAGTAACCGACAAATGTGCTGAAAATAAATCATGCCAATTACTATTGAAATAGTAACCGACAAATGTGCTGAAAATAAAAGTCTTGCCGATTACTTTTGAAATAGTAACCTGACGAATGTGCTGAAAATAAATCATGCCGATTACTTTTGAAATAGTCATCGACGAATATGCTGAAAATAAAAATCTTGCCGATTACTTTTGAAATAGTAACCGACGAATGTGCTGAAAATAAATCATGCCGATTACTTTTGAAATAGTAAGCGACGAATATGTTGAAAATAAAAATCTTACCGATTACTTTTGAAATAGTAACAACGAATATGCTGAAAATAAAGTCTTGCCGATTACTTTTGAAATAGTAACCGACGAATATGTTGAAAATAAAAATCTTGTCGATTACTTTTAAAATAGTAACCGACAAATATGCTGAAAATAAAATTCTTGCCGATTACTTTTGAAAAAGTAACCGACAAATATGCTGAAAATAAAAATCTTGCCGATTACTTTTGAAATAGTCACCGACCAATATGCTGAAAATAAAAATCTTGCCGATTACTTTTGAAATAGTAACCGACGAATGTGTTGAAAATAAATCATGCTGATTACTTTTGAAGTAGTAAACGATGAATATGTTGGAAATAAAAATCTTACCGATTACTTTTGAAATAGTAACCGACGAATGTGTTGAATATAAAGTCTTGCCGATTACTTTTGAAATAGTAACCGACGAATGTGCTGAAAATAAATCATGCCGATTACTTTTGAAATAGTCACCGACGAATATGCTGAAAATAAAAATCTTGCCGATTACTTTTGAAATAGTAACCGACAAATGTGCTGAAAATAAATCATGCCAATTACTATTGAAATAGTAACCGACAAATGTGCTGAAAATAAAAGTCTTGCCGATTACTTTTGAAATAGTAACCTGACGAATGTGCTGAAAATAAATCATGCCGATTACTTTTGAAATAGTCATCGACGAATATGCTGAAAATAAAAATCTTGCCGATTACTTTTGAAATAGTAACCGACGAATGTGCTGAAAATAAATCATGCCGATTACTTTCGAAATAGTAAGCGACGAACATGTTGAAAATAAAAATCTTACCGATTACTTTTAAAATAGTAACCAACGAATATACTGAAAATAAATCTTGCCGATTACTTTTGAAATAGTAACCGACGAATGTGCTGAAAATAAATCATGCCGATTACTTTGGAAATAGTAAGTGATGAATATGTTGAAAATAAAAATCTTACCGATTACTTTTGAAATAGTAACCAACGAATGTGCTTAAAATAAAGTCTTGCCGATAACTTTTGAAATAGTAACCGACGAATATGTGCTGAAAATAAATCTTGCCGATTACTTTTGAAATAGTAACCGACGAATGTGCTGAAAATAAATCATGCCGATTACTTTTGAAATAGTAAGCGACGAATATGTTGAAAATAAAAATCTTACCGATTACTTTTGAAATAGTAACAACGAATATGCTGAAAATAAAGTCTTGCCGATTACTTTTGAAATAGTAACCGACGAATATGTTGAAAATAAAAATCTTGTCGATTACTTTTAAAATAGTAACCGACAAATATGCTGAAAATAAAATTCTTGCCGATTACTTTTGAAAAAGTAACCGACAAATATGCTGAAAATAAAAATCTTGCCGATTACTTTTGAAATAGTCACCGACCAATATGCTGAAAATAAAAATCTTGCCGATTACTTTTGAAATAGTAACCGACGAATGTGTTGAAAATAAATCATGCTGATTACTTTTGAAGTAGTAAACGATGAATATGTTGGAAATAAAAATCTTACCGATTACTTTTGAAATAGTAACCGACGAATGTGTTGAATATAAAGTCTTGCCAATTACTTTTGAAATAGTAACCGACGAATGTGCTGAAAATAAATCATGCCGATTACTTTTGATATAGTCACCGACGAATATGCTGAAAATAAAAATCTTGCCGATTACTTTTGAAATAGTAACCGACAAATGTGCTGAAAATAAATCATGCCAATTACTATTGAAATAGTAACCGACAAATGTGCTGAAAATAAAAGTCTTGCCGATTACTTTTGAAATAGTAACCTGACGAATGTGCTGAAAATAAATCATGCCGATTACTTTTGAAATAGTCATCGACGAATATGCTGAAAATAAAAATCTTGCCGATTACTTTTGAAATAGTAACCGACGAATGTGCTGAAAATAAATCATGCCGATTACTTTTGAAATAGTAAGCGACGAATATGTTGAAAATAAAAATCTTACCGATTACTTTTGAAATAGTAACAACGAATATGCTGAAAATAAAGTCTTGCCGATTACTTTTGAAATAGTAACCGACGAATATGTTGAAAATAAAAATCTTGTCGATTACTTTTAAAATAGTAACCGACAAATATGCTGAAAATAAAATTCTTGCCGATTACTTTTGAAAAAGTAACCGACAAATATGCTGAAAATAAAAATCTTGCCGATTACTTTTGAAATAGTCACCGACCAATATGCTGAAAATAAAAATCTTGCCGATTACTTTTGAAATAGTAACCGACGAATGTGTTGAAAATAAATCATGCTGATTACTTTTGAAGTAGTAAACGATGAATATGTTGGAAATAAAAATCTTACCGATTACTTTTGAAATAGTAACCGACGAATGTGTTGAATATAAAGTCTTGCCGATTACTTTTGAAATAGTAACCGACGAATGTGCTGAAAATAAATCATGCCGATTACTTTTGAAATAGTCACCGACGAATATGCTGAAAATAAAAATCTTGCCGATTACTTTTGAAATAGTAACCGACAAATGTGCTGAAAATAAATCATGCCAATTACTATTGAAATAGTAACCGACAAATGTGCTGAAAATAAAAGTCTTGCCGATTACTTTTGAAATAGTAACCTGACGAATGTGCTGAAAATAAATCATGCCGATTACTTTTGAAATAGTCATCGACGAATATGCTGAAAATAAAAATCTTGCCGATTACTTTTGAAATAGTAACCGACGAATGTGCTGAAAATAAATCATGCCGATTACTTTCGAAATAGTAAGCGACGAACATGTTGAAAATAAAAATCTTACCGATTACTTTTAAAATAGTAACCAACGAATATACTGAAAATAAATCTTGCCGATTACTTTTGAAATAGTAACCGACGAATGTGCTGAAAATAAATCATGCCGATTACTTTGGAAATAGTAAGAGACGAATATGTTGAAAATAAAAATCTTACCGATTACTTTTGAAATAGTAACCAACGAATGTGCTTAAAATAAAGTCTTGCCGATAACTTTTGAAATAGTAACCGACGAATATGTGCTGAAAATAAAAATCTTGCCGATTACTTTTGAAATAGTAACCGACAAATGTGCTGAAAATAAATCATGCCAATTACTATTGAAATAGTAACCGACAAATGTGCTGAAAATAAAAGTCTTGCCGATTACTTTTGAAATAGTAACCTGACGAATGTGCTGAAAATAAATCATGCCGATTACTTTTGAAATAGTCACCGACGAATATGCTGAAAATAAAAATCTTGCCGATTACTTTTGAAATAGTAACCGACGAATGTGCTGAAAATAAATCATGCCGATTACTTACGAAATAGTAAGCGACGAACATGTTGAAAATAAAAATCTTACCGATTACTTTTAAAATAGTAACCAACGAATATACTGAATATAAATCTTGCCGATTACTTTTGAAATAGTAACCGACGAATGTGCTGAAAATAAATCATGCCGATTACTTTTGAAATAGTAAGCGACGAATATGTTGAAAATAAAAATCTTACCGATTACTTTTGAAATAGTAACAACGAATATGCTGAAAATAAAGTCTTGCCGATTACTTTTGAAATAGTAACCGACGAATATGTTGAAAATAAAAATCTTGTCGATTACTTTTAAAATAGTAACCGACAAATATGCTGAAAATAAAAATCTTGCCGATTACTTTTGAAAAAGTAACCGACAAATATGCTGAAAATAAAAATCTTGCCGATTACTTTTGAAATAGTCACCGACCAATATGCTGAAAATAAAAATCTTGCCGATTACTTTTGAAATAGTAACCGACGAATGTGTTGAAAATAAATCATGCTGATTACTTTTGAAATAGTAAACGATGAATATGTTGGAAATAAAAATCTTACCGATTACTTTTGAAATAGTAACCGACAAATATGCTGAAAATAAAAATCTTGCCGATTTCTTTTGAAATAGTAACCGACGTACATGCTGAAAATAAAAATCTTGCCGATTACTATTGAAATAGTAACCGACGAATGTGCTGAAAATAAATCATGCCAATTACTATTGAAATAGTAACCGACAAATGTGCTGAAAATAAAAGTCTTGCCGATTACTTTTGAAATAGTAACCTGACGAATGTGCTGAAAATAAATCATGCCGATTACTTTTGAAATAGTCACCGACGAATATGCTGAAAATAAAAATCTTGCCGATTACTTTTGAAATAGTAACCGACGAATGTGCTGAAAATAAATCATGCCGATTACTTACGAAATAGTAAGCGACGAACATGTTGAAAATAAAAATCTTACCGATTACTTTTAAAATAGTAACCAACGAATATACTGAATATAAATCTTGCCGATTACTTTTGAAATAGTAACCGACGAATGTGCTGAAAATAAATCATGCCGATTACTTTTGAAATAGTAAGCGACGAATATGTTGAAAATAAAAATCTTACCGATTACTTTTGAAATAGTAACAACGAATATGCTGAAAATAAAGTCTTGCCGATTACTTTTGAAATAGTAACCGACGAATATGTTGAAAATAAAAATCTTGTCGATTACTTTTAAAATAGTAACCGACAAATATGCTGAAAATAAAAATCTTGCCGATTACTTTTGAAAAAGTAACCGACAAATATGCTGAAAATAAAAATCTTGCCGATTACTTTTGAAATAGTCACCGACCAATATGCTGAAAATAAAAATCTTGCCGATTACTTTTGAAATAGTAACCGACGAATGTGTTGAAAATAAATCATGCTGATTACTTTTGAAATAGTAAACGATGAATATGTTGGAAATAAAAATCTTACCGATTACTTTTGAAATAGTAACCGACAAATATGCTGAAAATAAAAATCTTGCCGATTTCTTTTGAAATAGTAACCGACGTACATGCTGAAAATAAAAATCTTGCCGATTACTATTGAAATAGTAACCGACGAATGTGCTGAAAATAAAGTCTTGCCGATTACTTTTGAAATAGTAACCGACGAATGTGCTGAAAATATAGTCTTGCCGATTAATTCTAAAATAGTAACAGACAAATATGCTAAAAATAAAAATTTTGCTGTTTACTTTTGAAATAGTAACCGACGAATGTGCAGAAAATAGATCATGCCGATTACTTTTGAAATAGTAACCGACGAATGTGTTGAATATAAAGTCTTGCCGATTACTTTTGAAATAGTAACCGACAAATGTGCTGAAAATAAATCATGCCAATTACTATTGAAATAGTAACCGACAAATGTGCTGAAAATAAAAGTCTTGCCGATTACTTTTGAAATAGTAACCTGACGAATGTGCTGAAAATAAATCATGCCGATTACTTTTGAAATAGTCACCGACGAATATGCTGAAAATAAAAATCTTGCCGATTAATTTTGAAATAGTAACCGACGAATATGCTGAAAATAAAAGTCTTGCCGATTACTTTTGAAATAGTAACCTGACGAATGTGCTGAAAATAAATCATGCCGATTACTTTCGAAATAGTAAGCGACGAACATGTTGAAAATAAAAATCTTACCGATTACTTTTAAAATAGTAACCAACGAATATACTGAAAATAAATCTTGCCGATTACTTTTGAAATAGTAACCGACGAATGTGCTGAAAATAAATCATGCCGATTACTTTGGAAATAGTAAGTGACGAATATGTTGAAAATAAAAATCTTACCGATTACTTTTGAAATAGTAACCAACGAATGTGCTTAAAATAAAGTCTTGCCGATAACTTTTGAAATAGTAACCGACGAATATGTGCTGAAAATAAATCTTGCCGATTACTTTTGAAATAGTAACCGACGAATGTGCTGAAAATAAATCATGCCGATTACTTTTGAAATAGTAAGCGACGAATATGTTGAAAATAAAAATCTTACCGATTACTTTTGAAATAGTAACAACGAATATGCTGAAAATAAAGTCTTGCCGATTACTTTTGAAATAGTAACCGACGAATATGTTGAAAATAAAAATCTTGTCGATTACTTTTAAAATAGTAACCGACAAATATGCTGAAAATAAAATTCTTGCCGATTACTTTTGAAAAAGTAACCGACAAATATGCTGAAAATAAAAATCTTGCCGATTACTTTTGAAATAGTCACCGACCAATATGCTGAAAATAAAAATCTTGCCGATTACTTTTGAAATAGTAACCGACGTACATGCTGAAAATAAAAATCTTGCCGATTACTATTGAAATAGTAACCGACGAATGTGCTGAAAATAAAGTCTTGCCGATTACTTTTGAAATAGTAACCGACGAATGTGCTGAAAATATAGTCTTGCCGATTAATTCTAAAATAGTAACAGACAAATATGCTAAAAATAAAAATTTTGCTGTTTACTTTTGAAATAGTAACCGACGAATGTGCAGAAAATAGATCATGCCGATTACTTTTGAAATAGTAACCGACGAATGTGTTGAATATAAAGTCTTGCCGATTACTTTTGAAATAGTAACCGACAAATGTGCTGAAAATAAATCATGCCAATTACTATTGAAATAGTAACCGACAAATGTGCTGAAAATAAAAGTCTTGCCGATTACTTTTGAAATAGTAACCTGACGAATGTGCTGAAAATAAATCATGCCGATTACTTTTGAAATAGTCACCGACGAATATGCTGAAAATAAAAATCTTGCCGATTACTTTTGAAATAGTAACCGACGAATGTGCTGAAAATAAATCATGCCGATTACTTTCGAAATAGTAAGCGACGAACATGTTGAAAATAAAAATCTTACCGATTACTTTTAAAATAGTAACCAACGAATATACTGAAAATAAATTTTGCCGATTACTTTTGAAATAGTAACCGACGAATGTGCTGAAAATAAATCATGCCGATTACTTTGGAAATAGTAAGTGACGAATATGTTGAAAATAAAAATCTTACCGATTACTTTTGAAATAGTAACCAACGAATGTGCTTAAAATAAAGTCTTGCCGATAACTTTTGAAATAGTAACCGACGAATATGTGCTGAAAATAAATCTTGCCGATTACTTTTGAAATAGTAACCGACGAATGTGCTGAAAATAAATCATGCCGATTACTTTTGAAATAGTAAGCGACGAATATGTTGAAAATAAAAATCTTACCGATTACTTTTGAAATAGTAACAACGAATATGCTGAAAATAAAGTCTTGCCGATTACTTTTGAAATAGTAACCGACGAATATGTTGAAAATAAAAATCTTGTCGATTACTTTTAAAATAGTAACCGACAAATATGCTGAAAATAAAATTCTTGCCGATTACTTTTGAAAAAGTAACCGACAAATATGCTGAAAATAAAAATCTTGCCGATTACTTTTGAAATAGTCACCGACCAATATGCTGAAAATAAAAATCTTGCCAATTACTTTTGAAATAGTAACCGACGAATGTGTTGAAAATAAATCATGCTGATTACTTTTGAAATAGTAAACGATGAATATGTTGGAAATAAAAATCTTACCGATTACTTTTGAAATAGTAACCGACGAATGTGTTGAATATAAAGTCTGGCCGATTACTTTTGAAATAGTAACCGACGAATGTGCTGAAAATAAATCATGCCGATTACTTTTGAAATAGTCACCGACGAATATGCTGAAAATAAAAATCTTGCCGATTACTTTTGAAATAGTAACCGACAAATGTGCTGAAAATAAATCATGCCAATTACTATTGAAATAGTAACCGACGAATGTGCTGAAAATAAAGTCTTGCCGATTACTTTTGAAATAGTAACCGACGAATGTGCTGAAAATAAAGTCTTGCCGATTACTTTTGAAATAGTAAGCGACGAATATGTTGAAAATAAAAATCTTACCGATTACTTTTGAAATAGTAACAACGAATATGCTGAAAATAAAGTCTTGCCGATTACTTTTGAAATAGTAACCGACGAATATGTTGAAAATAAAAATCTTGTCGATTACTTTTAAAATAGTAACCGACAAATATGCTGAAAATAAAATTCTTGCCGATTACTTTTGAAAAAGTAACCGACAAATATGCTGAAAATAAAAATCTTGCCGATTACTTTTGAAATAGTCACCGACCAATATGCTGAAAATAAAAATCTTGCCGATTACTTTTGAAATAGTAACCGACGAATGTGTTGAAAATAAATCATGCTGATTACTTTTGAAATAGTAAACGATGAATATGTTGGAAATAAAAATCTTACCGATTACTTTTGAAATAGTAACCGACGAATGTGTTGAATATAAAGTCTGGCCGATTACTTTTGAAATAGTAACCGACGAATGTGCTGAAAATAAATCATGCCGATTACTTTTGAAATAGTCACCGACGAATATGCTGAAAATAAAAATCTTGCCGATTACTTTTGAAATAGTAACCGACAAATGTGCTAAAAATAAATCATGCCAATTACTATTGAAATAGTAACCGACGAATGTGCTGAAAATAAAGTCTTGCCGATTACTATTGAAATAGTAACCGACGAATGTGCTGAAAATAAAGTCTTGCCGATTACTTTTGAAATAGTAACCGACGAATGTGCTGAAAATAAAGTCTTGCCGATTACTTTTGAAATAGTAACCGACGAATGTGTTGAAAATAAAAATCTTACCGATTACTTTTGAAATAGTAACCAACGAATATGCTGAAAATAAAGTCTTGCCGATTACTTTTGATATAGTAACCGACGAATATGTTGAAAATAAAAATCTTGTCGATTACTTTTAAAATAGTAACCGACAAATATGCTGAAAATAAAAATCTTGCCGATTACTTTTGAAATAGTCACCGACCAATATGCTGAAAATAAAAATCTTGCCGATTACTTTTGAAATAGTAACCGACGAATGTGCTGAAAATAAATCATGCTGATTAATTTTGAAATAGTAAGCGATGAATATGTTGGAAATAAAAATCTTACCGATTACTTTTAAAAAAGTAACCAATGAATGTGCTGAAAATAAAGTCTTGCCGATTACTTTTGAAATAGTAACCGACGAATGTGCTGAAAATAAAGTCTTGTCGATTACTTTTGAAATAGTAACCGACGAATGTGCTGAAAATAAAGTCTTGCCGATTACTTTTGAAATAGTAACCGACGAATGTGCTGAAAATAAAGTCTTGCCGATTACCTTTGAAATAGTAACCGATGAACATGCTGAAAATTAAAATCTTGCCGATTACTTTTGAAATAGTAACCGACGAATGTGCAGAAAATAGATCATGCCGATTACTTTTGAAATAGTAACCGACGAATGTGTTGAAAATAAATCATGCCGATTACCTTTGAAAGAGTAAACGACGAATATGTTGAAAATAAAAATCTTACCGATTACTTTTGAAATAGTAACCAACGAATATGCTGAAAATAAAGTTTTGCCCATTACTTTTGAAATAGTAACCGACGAATATGTGCTGAAAATAAATCTTGCCGATTACTTTTGAAATAGTAACCGACGAATGTGCTGAAAATAAATCATGCCGATTACTTTTGAAATAGTAAGCGTCGAATATGTTGAAAATAAAAATCTTACCGATTACTTTTGAAATAGTAACCAACAAATATGCTGAAAATAAAAATCTTGCCGATTACTTTTGAAATAGTCACCGACCAATATGCTGAAAATAAAAATCTTGCCGATTACTTTTGAAATAGTAACTGACGAATGTGCTGAAAATAAAATATGCTGATTAATTTTGAAATAGTAAGCGATGAATATGTTGGAAATAAAAATCTTACCGATTACTTTTAAAAAAGTAACCAATGAATGTGCTGAAAATAAAGTCTTGCCGATTACTTTTGAAATAGTAACCGACGAATGTGCTGAAAATAAAGTCTTGCCGATTACTTTTGAAATAGTAACCGACGAATGTGCTGAAAATAAAGTCTTGCCGATTACTTTTGAAATAGTAACCGACGAATATGTTGAAAATAAAAATCTTGTCGATTACTTTTAAAATAGTAACCGACAAATATGCTAAAAATAAAAATCTTGCCGATTACTTTTGAAATAGGAACCGACGAATATGTTGAAAATAAAAATATTGTCGATTACTTTTGAAATAGTAACCGATGAATGTGCAGAAAATAGATCATGCCGATTACTTTTGAAATAGTAACCGACGAATGTGTTGAAAATAAATCATGCCGATTACTTGTGAAATAGTAAGCGACGAATATGTTGAAAATAAAAATCTTACCGATTACTTTTGAAATAGTAACCAACGAATATGCTGAAAATTAAGTCTTGCCGATTACTTTTGAAATAGTAACCGATGAATATGTTGAAAATAAAAATCTTGTCGATTACTTTTAAAACAGTAACCGACAAATATGCTGAAAATAAAAATCTTGCCGATTACTTTTGAAATAGTCACCGACGAATATGCTGAAAATAAAAATCTTGCCGATTACTTTTGAAATAGTAACCGACGAATGTGCTGAAAGTAAATCATGCTGATTACTTTTGAAATAGTAAGCGACGAATATGTTGGAAATAAAAATCTTACCGATTACTTTTAAAAAAGTAACCAATGAATGTGCTGAAAATAAAGTCTTGCCGATTACTTTTGAAATAGTAACCGACGAATATGTTGAAAATAAAAATCTTGCCGAATACTTTTGAAATAGTAACCGACGAATGTGCTGAAATTAAAAATCTTGCCGATTACCTTTGAAATAGTAACCGATGAATATGCTGAAAATAAAAATCTTGCCGATTACTTTTGAAGTAGTAACCGACGAATGTGCAGAAAATAGATCATGCCGATTACTTTTGAAATAGTAACCGACGAATGTGTTGAAAATAAATCATGTCGATTACCATTGAAATAGTAACCGACGAATATGCTGAAAATAAATCATGCCGATTACTTTTGAAATAGTCACCGACGAATATGCTGAAAATAAAAATCTTGCCGATTACTTTTGAAATAGTAACCGACGAATGTACTGAAAATAAATCATGCCGATTACTTTGGAAATAGTAAGTGACGAATATGTTCAAAAGAAAAATCTTACCGATTACTTTTGAAATAGTAACCAACGAATGTGCTGAAAATAAAGTCTTGCCGATAACTTTTGAAATAGTAACCGACGAATATGTGCTGAAAATAAATCTTGCCTATTACTTTTGAAATAGTAACCGACGAATGTGCTGAAAATAAATCATGCCGATTACTTTTGAAATAGTAAGCGACGAATTTGTTGAAAATAAAAATCTTACCGATTACTTTTGAAATAGTAACCAACGAATATGCTGAAAAAAAAAGTCTTGCCGATTACTTTTGAAATAGTAACCGACGAATATGTTGAAAATAAATATCTTGTCGATTACTTTTAAAATAGTAACCGACAAATATGCTGAAAATAAAAATCTTGCCGATTACTTTTGAAAAAGTAACCGACAAATATGCTGAAAATAAAAATCTTGCCGATTACTTTTGAAATGGTCACCGACCAATATGCTGAAAATAAAAATCTTGTCGATTACTTTTGAAATAGTAACCAACGAATGTGCTGAAAATAAATCATGCTGATTACTTTTGAAATAGTAAGCGATGAATATGTTGGAAATAAAAATCTTACCGATTACTTTTAAAAAAGTAACCAATTAATGTCCTGAAAATAAAGTCTTGCCGATTACTTTTGAAATAGTAACCGACGAATGTGTTGAAAATAAAAATCTTACCGATTACTTTTGAAATAGTAACCAACGAATATGCTGAAAATAAAGTCTTGCCGATTACTTTTGATATAGTAACCGACGAATATGTTGAAAATAAAAATATTGTCGATTACTTTTGAAATAGTAACCGATGAATGTGCAGAAAATAGATCATGCCGATTACTTTTGAAATAGTAACCGACGAATGTGTTGAAAATAAATCATGCCGATTACTTGTGAAATAGTAAGCGACGAATATGTTGAAAATAAAAATCTTACCGATTACTTTTGAAATAGTAACCAACGAATATGCTGAAAATTAAGTCTTGCCGATTACTTTTGAAATAGTAACCGATGAATATGTTGAAAATAAAAATCTTGTCGATTACTTTTAAAACAGTAACCGACAAATATGCTGAAAATAAAAATCTTGCCGATTACTTTTGAAATAGTCACCGACGAATATGCTGAAAATAAAAATCTTGCCGATTACTTTTGAAATAGTAACCGACGAATGTGCTGAAAGTAAATCATGCTGATTACTTTTGAAATAGTAAGCGACGAATATGTTGGAAATAAAAATCTTACCGATTACTTTTAAAAAAGTAACCAATGAATGTGCTGAAAATAAAGTCTTGCCGATTACTTTTGAAATAGTAACCGACGAATATGTTTAAAATAAAAATCTTGCCGAATACTTTTGAAATAGTAACCGACGAATGTGCTGAAATTAAAAATCTTGCCGATTACCTTTGAAATAGTAACCGATGAATATGCTGAAAATAAAAATCTTGCCGATTACTTTTGAAGTAGTAACCGACGAATGTGCAGAAAATAGATCATGCCGATTACTTTTGAAATAGTAACCGACGAATGTGTTGAAAATAAATCATGTCGATTACCTTTGAAATAGTAACCGACGAATATGCTGAAAATAAATCATGCCGATTACTTTTGAAATAGTCACCGACGAATATGCTGAAAATAAAAATCTTGCCGATTACTTTTGAAATAGTAACCGACGAATGTACTGAAAATAAATCATGCCGATTACTTTGGAAATAGTAAGTGACGAATATGTTCAAAAGAAAAATCTTACCGATTACTTTTGAAATAGTAACCAACGAATGTGCTGAAAATAAAGTCTTGCCGATAACTTTTGAAATAGTAACCGACGAATTTGTGCTGAAAATAAATCTTGCCGATTACTTTTGAAATAGTAACCGACGAATGTGCTGAAAATAAATCATGCCGATTACTTTTGAAATAGTAAGCGACGAATTTGTTGAAAATAAAAATCTTACCGATTACTTTTGAAATAGTAACCAACGAATATGCTGAAAAAAAAAGTCTTGCCGATTACTTTTGAAATAGTAACCGACGAATATGTTGAAAATAAATATCTTGTCGATTACTTTTAAAATAGTAACCGACAAATATGCTGAAAATAAAAATCTTGCCGATTACTTTTGAAAAAGTAACCGACAAATATGCTGAAAATAAAAATCTTGCCGATTACTTTTGAAATGGTCACCGACCAATATGCTGAAAATAAAAATCTTGTCGATTACTTTTGAAATAGTAACCAACGAATGTGCTGAAAATAAATCATGCTGATTACTTTTGAAATAGTAAGCGATGAATATGTTGGAAATAAAAATCTTACCGATTACTTTTAAAAAAGTAACCAATTAATGTCCTGAAAATAAAGTCTTGCCGATTACTTTTGAAATAGTAACCGACGAATGTGTTGAAAATAAAAATCTTACCGATTACTTTTGAAATAGTAACCAACGAATATGCTGAAAATAAAGTCTTGCCGCTTACTTTTGATATAGTAACCGACGAATATGTTGAAAATAAAAATCTTGTCGATTACTTTTAAAATAGTAACCGACAAATATGCTGAAAATAAAAATCTTGCCGATTACTTTTGAAATAGTCACCGACCAATATGCTGAAAATAAAAATCTTGCCGATTACTTTTGAAATAGTAACCGACGAATGTGCTGAAAATAAATCATGCTGATTAATTTTGAAATAGTAAGCGATGAATATGTTGGAAATAAAAATCTTACCGATTACTTTTAAAAAAGTAACCAATGAATGTGCTGAAAATAAAGTCTTGCCGATTACTTTTGAAATAGTAACCAACGAATGTGCTGAAAATAAAGTCTTGCCGATTACTTTTGAAATAGTAACCGACGAATGTGCTGAAAATAAAGTCTTGCCGATTACTTTTGAAATAGTAACCGATGAATATGTTGAAAATAAAAATCTTGTCGATTACTTTTAAAACAGTAACCGACAAATATGCTGAAAATAAAAATCTTGCCGATTACTTTTGAAATAGGAACCGACGAATATGCTGAAAATAAAAATCTTGCCGATTACTTTTGAAATAGTAACCGACGAATGTGCTGAAAGTAAATCATGCTGATTACTTTTGAAATAGAAAGCGACGAATATGTTGGAAATTAAAATCTTACCGATTACTTTTAAAAAAGTAACCAATGAATGTGCTGAAAATAAAGTCTTGCCGATTACTTTTGAAATAGTAACCGACGAATATGTTGAAAATAAAAATCTTGCCGAATACTTTTGAAATAGTAACCGACGAATGTGCTGAAAATAAAAATCTTGCCGATTACCTTTGAAATAATAACCGATGAATATGCTGAAAATAAAAATCTTGCCGATTACTTTTGAAGTAGTAACCGACGTATGTGCAGAAAATAGATCATGCCGATTACTTTTGAAATAGTAACCGACGAATGTGTTGAAAATAAATCATGTCGATTACCTTTGAAATAGTAACCGACGAATATGCTGAAAATAAATCATGCCAATTACTATTGAAATAGTAACCGACAAATGTGCTGAAAATAAATGTCTTGCCGATTACTTTTGAAATAGTAACCTGACGAATGTGCTGAAAATAAATCATGCCGATTACTTTTGAAATAGTCACCGATGAATATGCTGAAAATAAAAATCTTGCCGATTACTTTTGAAATAGTAACCGACGAATGTGCTGAAAATAAATCATGCCGATTACTTTCGAAATAGTAACCGACGAATATGTTGAAAATAAAAATCTTACCGATTACTTTTAAAATGTAACCAACGAATATACTGAAAATAAATCTTGCCGATTACTTTTGAAATAGTAACCGACGAATGTGCTGAAAATAAATCATGCCGATTACTTTGGAAATAGTAAGTGACGAATATGTTGAAAATAAAAATCTTACCGATTACTTTTGAAATAGTAACCAACGAATGTGCTTAAAATAAAGTCTTGCCGATAACTTTTGAAATAGTAACCGACGAATATGTGCTGAAAATAAATCTTGCCGATTACTTTTGAAATAGTAACCGACGAATGTGTTGAAAATAAATCATGCCGATTACTTTTGAAATAGTAAGCGACGAATATGTTGAAAATAAAAATCTTACCGATTACTTTTGAAATAGTAACAACGAATATGCTGAAAATAAAGTCTTGCCGATTACTTTTGAAATAGTAACCGACGAATATGTTGAAAATAAAAATCTTGTCGATTACTTTTAAAATAGTAACCGACAAATATGCTGAAAATAAAAATCTTGCCGATTACTTTTGAAAAAGTAACCGACAAATATGCTGAAAATAAAAATCTTGCCGATTACTTTTGAAATAGTCACCGACCAATATGCTGAAAATAAAAATCTTGCCGATTACTTTTGAAATAGTATCCGACGAATGTGTTGAAAATAAATCATGCTGATTACTTTTGAAATAGTAAACGATGAATATGTTGGAAATAAAAATCTTACCGATTACTTTTGAAATAGTAACTGACAAATGTGCTGAAAATAAATCATGCCAATTACTATTGAAATAGTAACCGACAAATGTGCTGAAAATAAAAGTCTTGTCGATTACTTTTGAAATAGTAACCTGACGAATGTGCTGAAAATAAATCATGCCGATTACTTTTGAAATAGTCACCGACGAATATGCTGAAAATAAAAATCTTGCCGATTACTTTTGAAATAGTAACCGACAAATGTGCTGAAAATAAATCATGCCAATTACTATTGAAATAGTAACCGACAAATGTGCTGAAAATAAAAGTCTTGCCGATTACTTTTGAAATAGTAACCTGACGAATGTGCTGAAAATAAATCATGCCGATTACTATTGAAATAGTCACCGACGAATATGCTGAAAATAAAAATCTTGCCGATTACTTTTGAAATAGTAACCGACGAATGTGCTGAAAATAAAGTCTTGCCGATTACTTTTGAAATAGTAACCGACGAATATGTTGAAAATAAAAATCTTGTCGATTACTTTTAAAATAGTAACCGACAAATATGCTGAAAATAAAAATCTTGCCGATTACTTTTGAAATAGTAACCGACGTACATGCTGAAAATAAAAATCTTGTCGATTACTATTGAAATAGTAACCGACGAATGTGCTGAAAATAAAGTCTTGCCGATTACTTTTGAAATAGTAACCGACGAATGTGCTGAAAATATAGTCTTGCCGATTAATTCTAAAATAGTAACAGACAAATATGCTAAAAATAAAAATTTTGCTGATTACTTTTGAAATAGTAACCGACGAATGTGCAGAAAATAGATCATGCCGATTACTTTTGAAATAGTAACCGACGAATGTGTTGAATATAAAGTCTTGCCGATTACTTTTGAAATAGTAACCGACAAATGTGCTGAAAATAAATCATGCCAATTACTATTGAAATAGTAACCGACAAATGTGCTGAAAATAAAAGTCTTGCCGATTACTTTTAAAATAGTAACCTGACGAATGTGCTGAAAATAAATCATGCCGATTACTTTTGAAATAGTCACCGACGAATATGCTGAAAATAAAAATCTTGCCGATTACTTTTGAAATAGTAACCGACAAATGTGCTGAAAATAAATCATGCCAATTACTATTGAAATAGTAACCGACAAATGTGCTGAAAATAAAAGTCTTGCCGATTACTTTTGAAATAGTAACCTGACGAATGTGCTGAAAATAAATCATGCCGATTACTTTTGAAATAGTCACCGACGAATATGCTGAAAATAAAAATCTTGCCGATTACTTTTGAAATAGTAACCGACAAATGTGCTGAAAATAAATCATGCCAATTACTATTGAAATAGTAACCGACAAATGTGCTGAAAATAAAAGTCTTGCCGATTACTTTTGAAATAGTAACCTGACGAATGTGCTGAAAATAAATCATGCCGATTACTTTTGAAATAGTCACCGACGAATATGCCGAAAATAAAAATCTTGCCGATTACTTTTGAAATAGTAACCGACGAATGTGCTGAAAATAAATGATGCCGATTACTTTCGAAATAGTAAGCGACGAATATGTTGAAAATAAAAATCTTACCGATTACTTTTAAAATGTAACCAACGAATATACTGAAAATAAATCTTGCCGATTACTTTTGAAATAGTAACCGACGAATGTGCTGAAAATAAATCATGCCGATTACTTTGGAAATAGTAAGTGACGAATATGTTGAAAATAAAAATCTTACCGATTACTTTTGAAATAGTAACCAACGAATGTGCTTAAAATAAAGTATTGCCGATAACTTTTGAAATAGTAACCGACGAATATGTGCTGAAAATAAATCTTGCCGATTACTTTCGAAATAGTAACCGACGAATGTGTTGAAAATAAATCATGCCGATTACTTTTGAAATAGTAAGCGACGAATATGTTGAAAATAAAAATCTTACCGATTACTTTTGAAATAGTAACAACGAATATGCTGAAAATAAAGTCTTGCCGATTACTTTTGAAATAGTAACCGACGTACATGCTGAAAATAAAAATCTTGCCGATTACTATTGAAATAGTAACCGACGAATGTGCTGAAAATAAAGTCTTGCCGATTACTTTTGAAATAGTAACCGACGAATGTGCTGAAAATATAGTCTTGCCGATTAATTCTAAAATAGTAACAGACAAATATGCTAAAAATAAAAATTTTGCTGATTACTTTTGAAATAGTAACCGACGAATGTGCAGAAAATAGATCATGCCGATTACTTTTGAAATAGTAACCGACGAATGTGTTGAATATAAAGTCTTGCCGATTACTTTTGAAATAGTAACCGACAAATGTGCTGAAAATAAATCATGCCAATTACTATTGAAATAGTAACCGGTAAATGTGCTGAAAATAAAAGTCTTGCCGATTACTTTTAAAATAGTAACCTGACGAATGTGCTGAAAATAAATCATGCCGATTACTTTTGAAATAGTCACCGACGAATATGCTGAAAATAAAAATCTTGCCGATTACTTTTGAAATAGTAACCGACAAATGTGCTGAAAATAAATCAAGCCAATTACTATTGAAATAGTAACCGACAAATGTGCTGAAAATAAAAGTCTTGCCGATTACTTTTGAAATAGTAACCTGACGAATGTGCTGAAAATAAATCATGCCGATTACTTTTGAAATAGTCACCGACGAATATGCTGAAAATAAAAATCTTGCCGATTACTTTTGAAATAGTAACCGACAAATGTGCTGAAAATAAATCATGCCAATTACTATTGAAATAGTAACCGACAAATGTGCTGAAAATAAAAGTCTTGCCGATTACTTTTGAAATAGTAACCTGACGAATGTGCTGAAAATAAATCATGCCGATTACTTTTGAAATAGTCACCGACGAATATGCTGAAAATAAAAATCTTGCCGATTACTTTTGAAATAGTAACCGACAAATGTGCTGAAAATAAATCATGCCAATTACTATTGAAAAAGTAACCGACAAATGTGATGAAAATAAAAGTCTTGCCGATTACTTTTGAAATAGTAACCTGACGAATGTGCTGAAAATAAATCATGCCGATTACTTTTGAAATAGTAACCGACGAATGTGCTGAAAATATAGTCTTGCCGATTAATTCTAAAATAGTAACAGACAAATATGCTAAAAATAAAAATTTTGCTGATTACTTTTGAAATAGTAACCGACGAATGTGCAGAAAATAGATCATGCCGATTACTTTTGAAATAGTAACCGACGAATGTGTTGAATATAAAGTCTTGCCGATTACTTTTGAAATAGTAACCGACAAATGTGCTGAAAATAAATCATGCCAATTACTATTGAAATAGTAACCGACAAATGTGCTGAAAATAAAAGTCTTGCCGATTACTTTTGAAATAGTAACCTGACGAATGTGCTGAAAATAAATCATGCCGATTACTTTTGAAATAGTCACCGACGAATATGCTGAAAATAAAAATCTTGCCGATTACTTTTGAAATAGTAACCGACAAATGTGCTGAAAATAAATCATGCCAATTACTATTGAAATAGTAACCGACAAATGTGCTGAAAATAAAAGTCTTGCCGATTACTTTTGAAATAGTAACCTGACGAATGTGCTGAAAATAAATCATGCCGATTACTTTTGAAATAGTCACCGACGAATATGCTGAAAATAAAAATCTTGCCGATTACTTTTGAAATAGTAACCGACGAATGTGCTGAAAATAAATGATGCCGATTACTTTCGAAATAGTAAGCGACGAATATGTTGAAAATAAAAATCTTACCGATTACTTTTAAAATGTAACCAACGAATATACTGAAAATAAATCTTGCCGATTACTTTTGAAATAGTAACCGACGAATGTGCTGAAAATAAATCATGCCGATTACTTTGGAAATAGTAAGTGACGAATATGTTGAAAATAAAAATCTTACCGATTACTTTTGAAATAGTAACCAACGAATGTGCTTAAAATAAAGTCTTGCCGATAACTTTTGAAATAGTAACCGACGAATATGTGCTGAAAATAAATCTTGCCGATTACTTTTGAAATAGTAACCGACGAATGTGTTGAAAATAAATCATGCCGATTACTTTTGAAATAGTAAGCGACGAATATGTTGAAAATAAAAATCTTACCGATTACTTTTGAAATAGTAACAACGAATATGCTGAAAATAAAGTCTTGCCGATTACTTTTGAAATAGTAACCGACGAATATGTTGAAAATAAAAATCTTGTCGATTACTTTTAAAATAGTAACCGACAAATATGCTAAAAATAAAAATCTTGCCGATTACTTTTGAAATAGTAACCGACGTACATGCTGAAAATAAAAATCTTGCCGATTACTATTGAAATAGTAACCGACGAATGTGCAGAAAATAAAGTCTTGCCGATTACTTTTGAAATAGTAACCGACGAATGTGCTGAAAATATAGTCTTGCCGATTAATTCTAAAATAGTAACAGACAAATATGCTAAAAATAAAAATTTTGCTGATTACTTTTGAAATAGTAACCGACGAATGTGCAGAAAATAGATCATGCCGATTACTTTTGAAATAGTAACCGACGAATGTGTTGAATATAAAGTCTTGCCGATTACTTTTGAAATAGTAACCGACAAATGTGCTGAAAATAAATCATGCCAATTACTATTGAAATAGTAACCGACAAATGTGCTGAAAATAAAAGTCTTGCCGATTACTTTTGAAATAGTAACCTGACGAATGTGCTGAAAATAAATCATGCCGATTACTTTTGAAATAGTCACCGACGAATATGCTGAAAATAAAAATCTTGCCGATTACTTTTGAAATAGTAACCGACAAATGTGCTGAAAATAAATCATGCCAATTACTATTGAAATAGTAACCGACAAATGTGCTGAAAATAAAAGTCTTGCCGATTACTTTTGAAATAGTAACCTGACGAATGTGCTGAAAATAAATCATGCCGATTACTTTTGAAATAGTCACCGACGAATATGCTGAAAATAAAAATCTTGCCGATTACTTTTGAAATAGTAACCGACGAATGTGCTGAAAATAAATGATGCCGATTACTTTCGAAATAGTAAGCGACGAATATGTTGAAAATAAAAATCTTACCGATTACTTTTAAAATGTAACCAACGAATATACTGAAAATAAATCTTGCCGATTACTTTTGAAATAGTAACCGACGAATGTGCTGAAAATAAATCATGCCGATTACTTTGGAAATAGTAAGTGACGAATATGTTGAAAATAAAAATCTTACCGATTACTTTTGAAATAGTAACCAACGAATGTGCTTAAAATAAAGTCTTGCCGATAACTTTTGAAATAGTAACCGACGAATATGTGCTGAAAATAAATCTTGCCGATTACTTTTGAAATAGTAACCGACGAATGTGTTGAAAATAAATCATGCCGATTACTTTTGAAATAGTAAGCGACGAATATGTTGAAAATAAAAATCTTACCGATTACTTTTGAAATAGTAACAACGAATATGCTGAAAATAAAGTCTTGCCGATTACTTTTGAAATAGTAACCGACGAATATCTTGAAAATAAAAATCTTGTCGATTACTTTTAAAATAGTAACCGACAAATATGCTGAAAATAAAAATCTTGCCGATTACTTTTGAAATAGTAACCGACGTACATGCTGAAAATAAAAATCTTGCCGATTACTATTGAAATAGTAACCGACGAATGTGCTGAAAATAAAGTTTTGCCGATTACTTTTGAAATAGTAACCGACGAATGTGCTGAAAATATAGTCTTGCCGATTAATTCTAAAATAGTAACAGACAAATATGCTAAAAATAAAAATTTTGCTGATTACTTTTGAAATAGTAACCGACGAATGTGCAGAAAATAGATCATGCCGATTACTTTTGAAATAGTAACCGACGAATGTGTTGAATATAAAGTCTTGCCGATTACTTTTGAAATAGTAACCGACAAATGTGCTGAAAATAAATCATGCCAATTACTATTGAAATAGTAACCGACAAATGTGCTGAAAATAAATCATGCCGATTACTTTTGAAATAGTCACCGACGAATATGCTGAAAATAAAAATCTTGCCGATTACTTTTGAAATAGTAACCGACAAATGTGCTGAAAATAAATCATGCCAATTACTATTGAAATAGTAACCGACAAATGTGCTGAAAATAAAAGTCTTGCCGATTACTTTTGAAATAGTAACCTGACGAATGTGCTGAAAATAAATCATGCCGATTACTTTTGAAATAGTCACCGACGAATATGCTGAAAATAAAAATCTTGCCGATTACTTTTGAAATAGTAACCGACAAATGTGCTGAAAATAAATCATGCCAATTACTATTGAAATAGTAACCGACAAATGTGCTGAAAATAAAAGTCTTGCCGATTACTTTTGAAATAGTAACCTGACGAATGTGCTGAAAATAAATCATGCCGATTACTTTTGAAATAGTCACCGACGAATATGCTGAAAATAAAAATCTTGCCGATTACTTTTGAAATAGTAACCGACAAATGTGCTGAAAATAAATCATGCCAATTACTATTGAAATAGTAACCGACAAATGTGCTGAAAATAAAAGTCTTGCCGATTACTTTTGAAATAGTAACCTGACGAATGTGCTGAAAATAAATCATGCCGATTACTTTTGAAATAGTCACCGACGAATATGCTGAAAATAAAAATCTTGCCGATTACTTTTGAAATAGTAACCGACAAATGTGCTGAAAATAAATCATGCCAATTACTATTGAAATAGTAACCGACAAATGTGCTGAAAATAAAAGTCTTGCCGATTACTTTTGAAATAGTAACCTGACGAATGTGCTGAAAATAAATCATGCCGATTACTTTTGAAATAGTCACCGACGAATATGCTGAAAATAAAAATCTTGCCGATTACTTTTGAAATAGTAACCGACGAATGTGCTGAAAATAAATGATGCCGATTACTTTCGAAATAGTAAGCGACGAATATGTTGAAAATAAAAATCTTACCGATTACTTTTAAAATGTAACCAACGAATATACTGAAAATAAATCTTGCCGATTACTTTTGAAATAGTAACCGACGAATGTGCTGAAAATAAATCATGCCGATTACTTTGGAAATAGTAAGTGACGAATATGTTGAAAATAAAAATCTTACCGATTACTTTTGAAATAGTAACCAACGAATGTGCTTAAAATAAAGTCTTGCCGATAACTTTTGAAATAGTAACCGACGAATATGTGCTGAAAATAAATCTTGCCGATTACTTTTGAAATATTAACCGACGAATGTGTTGAAAATAAATCATGCCGATTACTTTTGAAATAGTAAGCGACGAATATGTTGAAAATAAAAATCTTACCGATTACTTTTGAAATAGTAACAACGAATATGCTGAAAATAAAGTCTTGCCGATTACTTTTGAAATAGTAACCGACGAATATGTTGAAAATAAAAATCTTGTCGATTACTTTTAAAATAGTAACCGACAAATATGCTGAAAATAAAAATCTTGCCGATTACTTTTGAAATAGTAACCGACGTACATGCTGAAAATAAAAATCTTGCCGATTACTATTGAAATAGTAACCGACGAATGTGCTGAAAATAAAGTCTTGCCGATTACTTTTGAAATAGTAACCGACGAATGTGCTGAAAATATAGTCTTGCGGATTAATTCTAAAATAGTAACAGACAAATATGCTAAAAATAAAAATTTTGCTGATTACTTTTGAAATAGTAACCGACGAATGTGCAGAAAATAGATCATGCCGATTACTTTTGAAATAGTAACCGACGAATGTGTTGAATATAAAGTCTTGCCGATTACTTTTGAAATAGTAACCGACAAATGTGCTGAAAATAAATCATGCCAATTACTATTGAAATAGTAACCCACAAATGTGCTGAAAATAAAAGTCTTGCCGATTACTTTTGAAATAGTAACCTGACGAATGTGCTGAAAATAAATCATGCCGATTACTTTTGAAATAGTCACCGACGAATATGCTGAAAATAAAAATCTTGCCGATTACTTTTGAAATAGTAACCGACGAATGTGCTGAAAATAAATGATGCCGATTACTTTCGAAATAGTAAGCGACGAATATGTTGAAAATAAAAATCTTACCGATTACTTTTAAAATGTAACCAACGAATATACTGAAAATAAATCTTGCCGATTACTTTTGAAATAGTAACCGACGAATATGTGCTGAAAATAAATCTTGCCGATTACTTTTGAAATAGTAACCGACGAATGTGTTGAAAATAAATCATGCCGATTACTTTTGAAATAGTAAGCGACGAATATGTTGAAAATAAAAATCTTACCGATTACTTTTGAAATAGTAACAACGAATATGCTGAAAATAAAGTCTTGCCGATTACTTTTGAAATAGTAACCGACGAATATGTTGAAAATAAAAATCTTGTCGATTACTTTTAAAATAGTAACCGACAAATATGCTGAAAATAAAAATCTTGCCGATTACTTTTGAAATAGTAACCGACGTACATGCTGAAAATAAAAATCTTGCCGATTACTATTGAAATAGTAACCGACGAATGTGCTGAAAATAAAGTCTTGCCGATTACTTTTGAAATAGTAACCGACGAATGTGCTGAAAATATAGTCTTGCCGATTAATTCTAAAATAGTAACAGACAAATATGCTAAAAATAAAAATTTTGCTGATTACTTTTGAAATAGTAACCGACGAATGTGCAGAAAATAGATCATGCCGATTACTTTTGAAATAGTAACCGACGAATGTGTTGAATATAAAGTCTTGCCGATTACTTTTGAAATAGTAACCGACAAATGTGCTGAAAATAAATCATGCCAATTACTATTGAAATAGTAACCGACAAATGTGCTGAAAATAAAAGTCTTGCCGATTACTTTTGAAATAGTAACCTGACGAATGTGCTGAAAATAAATCATGCCGATTACTTTTGAAATAGTCACCGACGAATATGCTGAAAATAAAAATCTTGCCGATTACTTTTGAAATAGTAACCGACAAATGTGCTGAAAATAAATCATGCCAATTACTATTGAAATAGTAACCGACAAATGTGCTGAAAATAAAAGTCTTGCCGATTACTTTTGAAATAGTAACCTGACGAATGTGCTGAAAATAAATCATGCCGATTACTTTTGAAATAGTCACCGACGAATATGCTGAAAATAAAAATCTTGCCGATTACTTTTGAAATAGTAACCGACAAATGTGCTGAAAATAAATCATGCCAATTACTATTGAAATAGTAACCGACAAATGTGCTGAAAATAAAAGTCTTGCCGATTACTTTTGAAATAGTAACCTGACGAATGTGCTGAAAATAAATCATGCCGATTACTTTTGAAATAGTCACCGACGAATATGCTGAAAATAAAAATCTTGCCGATTACTTTTGAAATAGTAACCGACAAATGTGCTGAAAATAAATCATGCCAATTACTATTGAAATAGTAACCGACAAATGTGCTGAAAATAAAAGTCTTGCCGATTACTTTTGAAATAGTAACCTGACGAATGTGCTGAAAATAAATCATGCCGATTACTTTTGAAATAGTCACCGACGAATATGCTGAAAATAAAAATCTTGCCGATTACTTTTGAAATAGTAACCGACGAATGTGCTGAAAATAAATGATGCCGATTACTTTCGAAATAGTAAGCGACGAATATGTTGAAAATAAAAATCTTACCGATTACTTTTAAAATGTAACCAACGAATATACTGAAAATAAATCTTGCCGATTACTTTTGAAATAGTAACCGACGAATATGTGCTGAAAATAAATCTTGCCGATTACTTTTGAAATAGTAACCGACGAATGTGTTGAAAATAAATCATGCCGATTACTTTTGAAATAGTAAGCGACGAATATGTTGAAAATAAAAATCTTACCGATTACTTTTGAAATAGTAACAACGAATATGCTGAAAATAAAGTCTTGCCGATTACTTTTGAAATAGTAACCGACGAATATGTTGAAAATAAAAATCTTGTCGATTACTTTTAAAATAGTAACCGACAAATATGCTGAAAATAAAAATCTTGCCGATTACTTTTGAAATAGTAACCGACGTACATGCTGAAAATAAAAATCTTGCCGATTACTATTGAAATAGTAACCGACGAATGTGCTGAAAATAAAGTCTTGCCGATTACTTTTGAAATAGTAACCGACGAATGTGCTGAAAATATAGTCTTGCCGATTAATTCTAAAATAGTAACAGACAAATATGCTAAAAATAAAAATTTTGCTGATTACTTTTGAAATAGTAACCGACGAATGTGCAGAAAATAGATCATGCCGATTACTTTTGAAATAGTAACCGACGAATGTGTTGAATATAAAGTCTTGCCGATTACTTTTGAAATAGTAACCGACAAATGTGCTGAAAATAAATCGTGCCAATTACTATTGAAATAGTAACCGACAAATGTGCTGAAAATAAAAGTCTTGCCGATTACTTTTGAAATAGTAACCTAACGAATGTGCTGAAAATAAATCATGCCGATTACTTTTGAAATAGTCACCGACGAATATGCTGAAAATAAAAATCTTGCCGATTACTTTTGAAATAGTAACCGACAAATGTGCTGAAAATAAATCATGCCAATTACTATTGAAATAGTAACCGACAAATGTGCTGAAAATAAAAGTCTTGCCGATTACTTTTGAAATAGTAACCTGACGAATGTGCTGAAAATAAATCATGCCGATTACTTTTGAAATAGTCACCGACGAATATGCTGAAAATAAAAATCTTGCCGATTACTTTTGAAATAGTAACCGACAAATGTGCTGAAAATAAATCATGCCAATTACTATTGAAATAGTAACCGACAAATGTGCTGAAAATAAAAGTCTTGCCGATTACTTTTGAAATAGTAACCTGACGAATGTGCTGAAAATAAATCATGCCGATTACTTTTGAAATAGTCACCGACGAATATGCTGAAAATAAAAATCTTGCCGATTACTTTTGAAATAGTAACCGACAAATGTGCTGAAAATAAATCATGCCAATTACTATTGAAATAGTAACCGACAAATGTGCTGAAAATAAAAGTCTTGCCGATTACTTTTGAAATAGTAACCTGACGAATGTGCTGAAAATAAATCATGCCGATTACTTTTGAAATAGTCACCGACGAATATGCTGAAAATAAAAATCTTGCCGATTACTTTTGAAATAGTAACCGACGAATGTGCTGAAAATAAATGATGCCGATTACTTTCGAAATAGTAAGCGACGAATATGTTGAAAATAAAAATCTTACCGATTACTTTTAAAATGTAACCAACGAATATACTGAAAATAAATCTTGCCGATTACTTTTGAAATAGTAACCGACGAATGTGCTGAAAATAAATCATGCCGATTACTTTTGAAATAGTCACCGACGAATATGCTGAAAATAAAAATCTTGCCGATTACTTTTGAAATAGTAACCGACAAATGTGCTGAAAATAAATCATGCCAATTACTATTGAAATAGTAACCGACAAATGTGCTGAAAATAAAAGACTTGCCGATTACTTTTGAAATAGTAACCTGACGAATGTGCTGAAAATAAATCATGCCGATTACTTTTGAAATAGTCACCGACGAATATGCTGAAAATAAAAATCTTGCCGATTACTTTTGAAATAGTAACCGACAAATGTGCTGAAAATAAATCATGCCAATTACTATTGAAATAGTAACCGACAAATGTGCTGAAAATAAAAGTCTTGCCGATTACTTTTGAAATAGTAACCTGACGAATGTGCTGAAAATAAATCATGCCGATTACTTTTGAAATAGTCACCGACGAATATGCTGAAAATAAAAATCTTGCCGATTACTTTTGAAATAGTAACCGACAAATGTGCTGAAAATAAATCATGCCAATTACTATTGAAATAGTAACCGACAAATGTGCTGAAAATAAAAGTCTTGCCGATTACTTTTGAAATAGTAACCTGACGAATGTGCTGAAAATAAATCATGCCGATTACTTTTGAAATAGTCACCGACGAATATGCTGAAAATAAAAATCTTGCCGATTACTTTTGAAATAGTAACCGACGAATGTGCTGAAAATAAATGATGCCGATTACTTTCGAAATAGTAAGCGACGAATATGTTGAAAATAAAAATCTTACCGATTACTTTTAAAATGTAACCAACGAATATACTGAAAATAAATCTTGCCGATTACTTTTGAAATAGTAACCGACGAATGTGCTGAAAATAAATCATGCCAATTACTATTGAAATAGTAACCGACAAATGTGCTGAAAATAAAAGTCTTGCCGATTACTTTTGAAATAGTAACCTGACGAATGTGCTGAAAATAAATCATGTCGATTACTTTTGAAATAGTCACCGACGAATATGCTGAAAATAAAAATCTTGCCGATTACTTTTGAAATAGTAACCGACGAATGTGCTGAAAATAAATGATGCCGATTACTTTCGAAATAGTAAGCGACGAATATGTTGAAAATAAAAATCTTACCGATTACTTTTAAAATGTAACCAACGAATATACTGAAAATAAATCTTGCCGATTACTTTTGAAATAGTAACCGACGAATGTGCTGAAAATAAATCATGCCGATTACTTTGGAAATAGTAAGTGACGAATATGTTGAAAATAAAAATCTTACCGATTACTTTTGAAATAGTAACCAACGAATGTGCTTAAAATAAAGTCTTGCCGATAACTTTTGAAATAGTAACCGACGAATATGTGCTGAAAATAAATCTTGCCGATTACTTTTGAAATAGTAACCGACGAATGTGTTGAAAATAAATCATGCCGATTACTTTTGAAATAGTAAGCGACGAATATGTTGAAAATAAAAATCTTACCGATTACTTATGAAATAGTAACAACGAATATGCTGAAAATAAAGTCTTGCCGATTACTTTTGAAATAGTAACCGACGAATATGTTGAAAATAAAAATCTTGTCGATTACTTTTAAAATAGTAACCGACAAATATGCTGAAAATAAAAATCTTGCCGATTACTTTTGAAATAGTAACCGACGTACATGCTGAAAATAAAAATCTTGCCGATTACTATTGAAATAGTAACCGACGAATGTGCTGAAAATAAAGTCTTGCCGATTACTTTTGAAATAGTAACCGACGAATGTGCTGAAAATATAGTCTTGCCGATTAATTCTAAAATAGTAACAGACAAATATGCTAAAAATAAAAATTTTGCTGATTACTTTTGAAATAGTAACCGACGAATGTGCAGAAAATAGATCATGCCGATTACTTTTGAAATAGTAACCGACGAATGTGTTGAATATAAAGTCTTGCCGATTACTTTTGAAATAGTAACCGACAAATGTGCTGAAAATAAATCATGCCAATTACTAATGAAATAGTAACCGACAAATGTGCTGAAAATAAAAGTCTTGCCGATTACTTTTGAAATAGTAACCTGACGAATGTGCTGAAAATAAATCATGCCGATTACTTTTGAAATAGTCACCGACGAATATGCTGAAAATAAAAATCTTGCCGATTACTTTTGAAATAGTAACCGACAAATGTGCTGAAAATAAATCATGCCAATTACTATTGAAATAGTAACCGACAAATGTGCTGAAAATAAAAGTCTTGCCGATTACTTTTGAAATAGTAACCTGACGAATGTGCTGAAAATAAATCATGCCGATTACTTTTGAAATAGTCACCGACGAATATGCTGAAAATAAAAATCTTGCCGATTACTTTTGAAATAGTAACCGACAAATGTGCTGAAAATAAATCATGCCAATTACTATTGAAATAGTAACCGACAAATGTGCTGAAAATAAAAGTCTTGCCGATTACTTTTGAAATAGTAACCTGACGAATGTGCTGAAAATAAATCATGCCGATTACTTTTGAAATAGTCACCGACGAATATGCTGAAAATAAAAATCTTGCCGATTACTTTTGAAATAGTAACCGACAAATGTGCTGAAAATAAATCATGCCAATTACTATTGAAATAGTAACCGACAAATGTGCTGAAAATAAAAGTCTTGCCGATTACTTTTGAAATAGTAACCTGACGAATGTGCTGAAAATAAATCATGCCGATTACTATTGAAATAGTCACCGACGAATATGCTGAAAATAAAAATCTTGCCGATTACTTTTGAAATAGTAACCGACGAATGTGCTGAAAATAAATGATGCCGATTACTTTCGAAATAGTAAGCGACGAATATGTTGAAAATAAAAATCTTACCGATTACTTTTAAAATGTAACCAATGAATATACTGAAAATAAATCTTGCCGATTACTTTTGAAATAGTAACCGACGAATGTGCTGAAAATAAATCATGCCGATTACTTTGGAAATAGTAAGTGACGAATATGTTGAAAATAAAAATCTTACCGATTACTTTTGAAATAGTAACCAACGAATGTGCTTAAAATAAAGTCTTGCCGATAACTTTTGAAATAGTAACCGACGAATATGTGCTGAAAATAAATCTTGCCGATTACTTTTGAAATAGTAACCGACGAATGTGTTGAAAATAAATCATGCCGATTACTTTTGAAATAGTAAGCGACGAATATGTTGAAAATAAAAATCTTACCGATTACTTTTGAAATAGTAACAACGAATATGCTGAAAATAAAGTCTTGCCGATTACTTTTGAAATAGTAACCGACGAATATGTTGAAAATAAAAATCTTGTCGATTACTTTTAAAATAGTAACCGACAAATATGCTGAAAATAAAAATCTTGCCGATTACTTTTGAAATAGTAACCGACGTACATGCTGAAAATAAAAATCTTGCCGATTACTATTGAAATAGTAACCGACGAATGTGCAGAAAATAAAGTCTTGCCGATTACTTTTGAAATAGTAACCGACGAATGTGTTGAAAATATAGTCTTGCCGATTAATTCTAAAATAGTAACAGACAAATATGCTAAAAATAAAAATTTTGCTGATTACTTTTGAAATAGTAACCGACGAATGTGCAGCAAATAGATCATGCCGATTACTTTTGAAATAGTAACCGACGAATGTGTTGAATATAAAGTCTTGCCGATTACTTTTGAAATAGTAACCGACAAATGTGCTGAAAATAAATCATGCCAATTACTATTGAAATAGTAACCGACAAATGTGCTGAAAATAAAAGTCTTGCCGATTACTTTTGAAATAGTAACCTGACGAATGTGCTGAAAATAAATCATGCCGATTACTTTTGAAATAGTCACCGACGAATATGCTGAAAATAAAAATCTTGCCGATTACTTTTGAAATAGTAACCGACAAATGTGCTGAAAATAAATCATGCCAATTACTATTGAAATAGTAACCGACAAATGTGCTGAAAATAAAAGTCTTGCCGATTACTTTTGAAATAGTAACCTGACGAATGTGCTGAAAATAAATCATGCCGATTACTTTTGAAATAGTCACCGACGAATATGCTGAAAATAAAAATCTTGCCGATTACTTTTGAAATAGTAACCGACAAATGTGCTGAAAATAAATCATGCCAATTACTATTGAAATAGTAACCGACAAATGTGCTGAAAATAAAAGTCTTGCCGATTACTTTTGAAATAGTAACCTGACGAATGTGCTGAAAATAAATCATGCCGATTACTTTTGAAATAGTCACCGACGAATATGCTGAAAATAAAAATCTTGCCGATTACTTTTGAAATAGTAACCGACAAATGTGCTGAAAATAAATGATGCCGATTACTATTGAAATAGTAACCGACAAATGTGCTGAAAATAAAAGTCTTGCCGATTACTTTTGAAATAGTAACCTGACGAATGTGCTGAAAATAAATCATGCCGATTACTATTGAAATAGTCACCGACGAATATGCTGAAAATAAAAATCTTGCCGATTACTTTTGAAATAGTAACCGACGAATGTGCTGAAAATAAATGATGCCGATTACTTTCGAAATAGTAAGCGACGAATATGTTGAAAATAAAAATCTTACCGATTACTTTTAAAATGTAACCAACGAATATACTGAAAATAAATCTTGCCGATTACTTTTGAAATAGTAACCGACGAATGTGCTGAAAATAAATCATGCCGATTACTTTGGAAATAGTAAGTGACGAATATGTTGAAAATAAAAATCTTACCGATTACTTTTGAAATAGTAACCAACGAATGTGCTTAAAATAAAGTCTTGCCGATAACTTTTGAAATAGTAACCGACGAATATGTGCTGAAAATAAATCTTGCCGATTACTTTTGAAATAGTAACCGACGAATGTGTTGAAAATAAATCATGCCGATTACTTTTGAAATAGTAAGCGACGAATATGTTGAAAATAAAAATCTTACCGATTACTTTTGAAATAGTAACAACGAATATGCTGAAAATAAAGTCTTGCCGATTACTTTTGAAATAGTAACCGACGAATATGTTGAAAATAAAAATCTTGTCGATTACTTTTAAAATAGTAACCGACAAATATGCTGAAAATAAAAATCTTGCCGATTACTTTTGAAATAGTAACCGACGTACATGCTGAAAATAAAAATCTTGCCGATTACTATTGAAATAGTAACCGACGAATGTGCAGAAAATAAAGTCTTGCCGATTACTTTTGAAATAGTAACCGACGAATGTGTTGAAAATATAGTCTTGCCGATTAATTCTAAAATAGTAACAGACAAATATGCTAAAAATAAAAATTTTGCTGATTACTTTTGAAATAGTAACCGACGAATGTGCAGCAAATAGATCATGCCGATTACTTTTGAAATAGTAACCGACGAATGTGTTGAATATAAAGTCTTGCCGATTACTTTTGAAATAGTAACCGACAAATGTGCTGAAAATAAATCATGCCAATTACTATTGAAATAGTAACCGACAAATGTGCTGAAAATAAAAGTCTTGCCGATTACTTTTGAAATAGTAACCTGACGAATGTGCTGAAAATAAATCATGCCGATTACTTTTGAAATAGTCACCGACGAATATGCTGAAAATAAAAATCTTGCCGATTACTTTTGAAATAGTAACCGACAAATGTGCTGAAAATAAATCATGCCAATTACTATTGAAATAGTAACCGACAAATGTGCTGAAAATAAAAGTCTTGCCGATTACTTTTGAAATAGTAACCTGACGAATGTGCTGAAAATAAATCATGCCGATTACTTTTGAAATAGTCACCGACGAATATGCTGAAAATAAAAATCTTGCCGATTACTTTTGAAATAGTAACCGACAAATGTGCTGAAAATAAATCATGCCAATTACTATTGAAATAGTAACCGACAAATGTGCTGAAAATAAAAGTCTTGCCGATTACTTTTGAAATAGTAACCTGACGAATGTGCTGAAAATAAATCATGCCGATTACTTTTGAAATAGTCACCGACGAATATGCTGAAAATAAAAATCTTGCCGATTACTTTTGAAATAGTAACCGACGAATGTGCTGAAAATAAATGATGCCGATTACTTTCGAAATAGTAAGCGACGAATATGTTGAAAATAAAAATCTTACCGATTACTTTTAAAATGTAACCAACGAATATACTGAAAATAAATCTTGCCGATTACTTTTGAAATAGTAACCGACGAATGTGCTGAAAATAAATCATGCCAATTACTATTGAAATAGTAACCGACAAATGTGCTGAAAATAAAAGTCTTGCCGATTACTTTTGAAATAGTAACCTGACGAATGTGCTGAAAATAAATCATGCCGATTACTTTTGAAATAGTCACCGACGAATATGCTGAAAATAAAAATCTTGCCGATTACTTTTGAAATAGTAACCGACGAATGTGCTGAAAATAAATGATGCCGATTACTTTCGAAATAGTAAGCGACGAATATGTTGAAAATAAAAATCTTACCGATTACTTTTAAAATGTAACCAACGAATATACTGAAAATAAATCTTGCCGATTACTTTTGAAATAGTAACCGACGAATGTGCTGAAAATAAATCATGCCGATTACTTTGGAAATAGTAAGTGACGAATATGTTGAAAATAAAAATCTTACCGATTACTTTTGAAATAGTAACCAACGAATGTGCTGAAAATAAATCATGCCAATTACTAATGAAATAGTAACCGACAAATGTGCTGAAAATAAAAGTCTTGCCGATTACTTTTGAAATAGTAACCTGACGAATGTGCTGAAAATAAATCATGCCGATTACTTTTGAAATAGTCACCGACGAATATGCTGAAAATAAAAATCTTGCCGATTACTTTTGAAATAGTAACCGACAAATGTGCTGAAAATAAATCATGCCAATTACTATTGAAATAGTAACCGACAAATGTGCTGAAAATAAAAGTCTTGCCGATTACTTTTGAAATAGTAACCTGACGAATGTGCTGAAAATAAATCATGCCGATTACTTTTGAAATAGTCACCGACGAATATGCTGAAAATAAAAATCTTGCCGATTACTTTTGAAATAGTAACCGACAAATGTGCTGAAAATAAATCATGCCAATTACTATTGAAATAGTAACCGACAAATGTGCTGAAAATAAAAGTCTTGCCGATTACTTTTGAAATAGTAACCTGACGAATGTGCTGAAAATAAATCATGCCGATTACTTTTGAAATAGTCACCGACGAATATGCTGAAAATAAAAATCTTGCCGATTACTTTTGAAATAGTAACCGACAAATGTGCTGAAAATAAATCATGCCAATTACTATTGAAATAGTAACCGACAAATGTGCTGAAAATAAAAGTCTTGCCGATTACTTTTGAAATAGTAACCTGACGAATGTGCTGAAAATAAATCATGCCGATTACTATTGAAATAGTCACCGACGAATATGCTGAAAATAAAAATCTTGCCGATTACTTTTGAAATAGTAACCGACGAATGTGCTGAAAATAAATGATGCCGATTACTTTCGAAATAGTAAGCGACGAATATGTTGAAAATAAAAATCTTACCGATTACTTTTAAAATGTAACCAACGAATATACTGAAAATAAATCTTGCCGATTACTTTTGAAATAGTAACCGACGAATGTGCTGAAAATAAATCATGCCGATTACTTTGGAAATAGTAAGTGACGAATATGTTGAAAATAAAAATCTTACCGATTACTTTTGAAATAGTAACCAACGAATGTGCTTAAAATAAAGTCTTGCCGATAACTTTTGAAATAGTAACCGACGAATATGTGCTGAAAATAAATCTTGCCGATTACTTTTGAAATAGTAACCGACGAATGTGTTGAAAATAAATCATGCCGATTACTTTTGAAATAGTAAGCGACGAATATGTTGAAAATAAAAATCTTACCGATTACTTTTGAAATAGTAACAACGAATATGCTGAAAATAAAGTCTTGCCGATTACTTTTGAAATAGTAACCGACGAATATGTTGAAAATAAAAATCTTGTCGATTACTTTTAAAATAGTAACCGACAAATATGCTGAAAATAAAAATCTTGCCGATTACTTTTGAAATAGTAACCGACGTACATGCTGAAAATAAAAATCTTGCCGATTACTATTGAAATAGTAACCGACGAATGTGCAGAAAATAAAGTCTTGCCGATTACTTTTGAAATAGTAACCGACGAATGTGTTGAAAATATAGTCTTGCCGATTAATTCTAAAATAGTAACAGACAAATATGCTAAAAATAAAAATTTTGCTGATTACTTTTGAAATAGTAACCGACGAATGTGCAGCAAATAGATCATGCCGATTACTTTTGAAATAGTAACCGACGAATGTGTTGAATATAAAGTCTTGCCGATTACTTTTGAAATAGTAACCGACAAATGTGCTGAAAATAAATCATGCCAATTACTATTGAAATAGTAACCGACAAATGTGCTGAAAATAAAAGTCTTGCCGATTACTTTTGAAATAGTAACCTGACGAATGTGCTGAAAATAAATCATGCCGATTACTTTTGAAATAGTCACCGACGAATATGCTGAAAATAAAAATCTTGCCGATTACTTTTGAAATAGTAACCGACAAATGTGCTGAAAATAAATCATGCCAATTACTATTGAAATAGTAACCGACAAATGTGCTGAAAATAAAAGTCTTGCCGATTACTTTTGAAATAGTAACCTGACGAATGTGCTGAAAATAAATCATGCCGATTACTTTTGAAATAGTCACCGACGAATATGCTGAAAATAAAAATCTTGCCGATTACTTTTGAAATAGTAACCGACAAATGTGCTGAAAATAAATCATGCCAATTACTATTGAAATAGTAACCGACAAATGTGCTGAAAATAAAAGTCTTGCCGATTACTTTTGAAATAGTAACCTGACGAATGTGCTGAAAATAAATCATGCCGATTACTTTTGAAATAGTCACCGACGAATATGCTGAAAATAAAAATCTTGCCGATTACTTTTGAAATAGTAACCGACAAATGTGCTGAAAATAAATGATGCCGATTACTATTGAAATAGTAACCGACAAATGTGCTGAAAATAAAAGTCTTGCCGATTACTTTTGAAATAGTAACCTGACGAATGTGCTGAAAATAAATCATGCCGATTACTATTGAAATAGTCACCGACGAATATGCTGAAAATAAAAATCTTGCCGATTACTTTTGAAATAGTAACCGACGAATGTGCTGAAAATAAATGATGCCGATTACTTTCGAAATAGTAAGCGACGAATATGTTGAAAATAAAAATCTTACCGATTACTTTTAAAATGTAACCAACGAATATACTGAAAATAAATCTTGCCGATTACTTTTGAAATAGTAACCGACGAATGTGCTGAAAATAAATCATGCCGATTACTTTGGAAATAGTAAGTGACGAATATGTTGAAAATAAAAATCTTACCGATTACTTTTGAAATAGTAACCAACGAATGTGCTTAAAATAAAGTCTTGCCGATAACTTTTGAAATAGTAACCGACGAATATGTGCTGAAAATAAATCTTGCCGATTACTTTTGAAATAGTAACCGACGAATGTGTTGAAAATAAATCATGCCGATTACTTTTGAAATAGTAAGCGACGAATATGTTGAAAATAAAAATCTTACCGATTACTTTTGAAATAGTAACAACGAATATGCTGAAAATAAAGTCTTGCCGATTACTTTTGAAATAGTAACCGACGAATATGTTGAAAATAAAAATCTTGTCGATTACTTTTAAAATAGTAACCGACAAATATGCTGAAAATAAAAATCTTGCCGATTACTTTTGAAATAGTAACCGACGTACATGCTGAAAATAAAAATCTTGCCGATTACTATTGAAATAGTAACCGACGAATGTGCAGAAAATAAAGTCTTGCCGATTACTTTTGAAATAGTAACCGACGAATGTGTTGAAAATATAGTCTTGCCGATTAATTCTAAAATAGTAACAGACAAATATGCTAAAAATAAAAATTTTGCTGATTACTTTTGAAATAGTAACCGACGAATGTGCAGCAAATAGATCATGCCGATTACTTTTGAAATAGTAACCGACGAATGTGTTGAATATAAAGTCTTGCCGATTACTTTTGAAATAGTAACCGACAAATGTGCTGAAAATAAATCATGCCAATTACTATTGAAATAGTAACCGACAAATGTGCTGAAAATAAAAGTCTTGCCGATTACTTTTGAAATAGTAACCTGACGAATGTGCTGAAAATAAATCATGCCGATTACTTTTGAAATAGTCACCGACGAATATGCTGAAAATAAAAATCTTGCCGATTACTTTTGAAATAGTAACCGACAAATGTGCTGAAAATAAATCATGCCAATTACTATTGAAATAGTAACCGACAAATGTGCTGAAAATAAAAGTCTTGCCGATTACTTTTGAAATAGTAACCTGACGAATGTGCTGAAAATAAATCATGCCGATTACTTTTGAAATAGTCACCGACGAATATGCTGAAAATAAAAATCTTGCCGATTACTTTTGAAATAGTAACCGACAAATGTGCTGAAAATAAATCATGCCAATTACTATTGAAATAGTAACCGACAAATGTGCTGAAAATAAAAGTCTTGCCGATTACTTTTGAAATAGTAACCTGACGAATGTGCTGAAAATAAATCATGCCGATTACTTTTGAAATAGTCACCGACGAATATGCTGAAAATAAAAATCTTGCCGATTACTTTTGAAATAGTAACCGACAAATGTGCTGAAAATAAATGATGCCGATTACTATTGAAATAGTAACCGACAAATGTGCTGAAAATAAAAGTCTTGCCGATTACTTTTGAAATAGTAACCTGACGAATGTGCTGAAAATAAATCATGCCGATTACTATTGAAATAGTCACCGACGAATATGCTGAAAATAAAAATCTTGCCGATTACTTTTGAAATAGTAACCGACGAATGTGCTGAAAATAAATGATGCCGATTACTTTCGAAATAGTAAGCGACGAATATGTTGAAAATAAAAATCTTACCGATTACTTTTAAAATGTAACCAACGAATATACTGAAAATAAATCTTGCCGATTACTTTTGAAATAGTAACCGACGAATGTGCTGAAAATAAATCATGCCGATTACTTTGGAAATAGTAAGTGACGAATATGTTGAAAATAAAAATCTTACCGATTACTTTTGAAATAGTAACCAACGAATGTGCTTAAAATAAAGTCTTGCCGATTACTTTTGAAATAGTAACCTGACGAATGTGCTGAAAATAAATCATGCCGATTACTTTTGAAATAGTCACCGACGAATATGCTGAAAATAAAAATCTTGCCGATTACTTTTGAAATAGTAACCGACAAATGTGCTGAAAATAAATCATGCCAATTACTATTGAAATAGTAACCGACAAATGTGCTGAAAATAAAAGTCTTGCCGATTACTTTTGAAATAGTAACCTGACGAATGTGCTGAAAATAAATCATGCCGATTACTTTTGAAATAGTCACCGACGAATATGCTGAAAATAAAAATCTTGCCGATTACTTTTGAAATAGTAACCGACAAATGTGCTGAAAATAAATCATGCCAATTACTATTGAAATAGTAACCGACAAATGTGCTGAAAATAAAAGTCTTGCCGATTACTTTTGAAATAGTAACCTGACGAATGTGCTGAAAATAAATCATGCCGATTACTTTTGAAATAGTCACCGACGAATATGCTGAAAATAAAAATCTTGCCGATTACTTTTGAAATAGTAACCGACAAATGTGCTGAAAATAAATGATGCCGATTACTATTGAAATAGTAACCGACAAATGTGCTGAAAATAAAAGTCTTGCCGATTACTTTTGAAATAGTAACCTGACGAATGTGCTGAAAATAAATCATGCCGATTACTATTGAAATAGTCACCGACGAATATGCTGAAAATAAAAATCTTGCCGATTACTTTTGAAATAGTAACCGACGAATGTGCTGAAAATAAATGATGCCGATTACTTTCGAAATAGTAAGCGACGAATATGTTGAAAATAAAAATCTTACCGATTACTTTTAAAATGTAACCAACGAATATACTGAAAATAAATCTTGCCGATTACTTTTGAAATAGTAACCGACGAATGTGCTGAAAATAAATCATGCCGATTACTTTGGAAATAGTAAGTGACGAATATGTTGAAAATAAAAATCTTACCGATTACTTTTGAAATAGTAACCAACGAATGTGCTTAAAATAAAGTCTTGCCGATAACTTTTGAAATAGTAACCGACGAATATGTGCTGAAAATAAATCTTGCCGATTACTTTTGAAATAGTAACCGACGAATGTGTTGAAAATAAATCATGCCGATTACTTTTGAAATAGTAAGCGACGAATATGTTGAAAATAAAAATCTTACCGATTACTTTTGAAATAGTAACAACGAATATGCTGAAAATAAAGTCTTGCCGATTACTTTTGAAATAGTAACCGACGAATATGTTGAAAATAAAAATCTTGTCGATTACTTTTAAAATAGTAACCGACAAATATGCTGAAAATAAAAATCTTGCCGATTACTTTTGAAATAGTAACCGACGTACATGCTGAAAATAAATCATGCCAATTACTATTGAAATAGTAACCGACAAATGTGCTGAAAATAAAAGTCTTGCCGATTACTTTTGAAATAGTAACCTGACGAATGTGCTGAAAATAAATCATGCCGATTACTTTTGAAATAGTCACCGACGAATATGCTGAAAATAAAAATCTTGCCGATTACTTTTGAAATAGTAACCGACAAATGTGCTGAAAATAAATCATGCCAATTACTATTGAAATAGTAACCGACAAATGTGCTGAAAATAAAAGTCTTGCCGATTACTTTTGAAATAGTAACCTGACGAATGTGCTGAAAATAAATCATGCCGATTACTTTTGAAATAGTCACCGACGAATATGCTGAAAATAAAAATCTTGCCGATTACTTTTGAAATAGTAACCGACAAATGTGCTGAAAATAAATCATGCCAATTACTATTGAAATAGTAACCGACAAATGTGCTGAAAATAAATCATGCCGATTACTTTTGAAATAGTAAGCGACGAATATGTTGAAAATAAAAATCTTACCGATTACTTTTGAAATAGTAACAACGAATATGCTGAAAATAAAGTCTTGCCGATTACTTTTGAAATAGTAACCTGACGAATGTGCTGAAAATAAATCATGCCGATTACTTTTGAAATAGTCACCGACGAATATGCTGAAAATAAAAATCTTGCCGATTACTTTTGAAATAGTAACCGACGAATGTGCTGAAAATAAATGATGCCGATTACTTTCGAAATAGTAAGCGACGAATATGTTGAAAATAAAAATCTTACCGATTACTTTTAAAATGTAACCAACGAATATACTGAAAATAAATCTTGCCGATTACTTTTGAAATAGTAACCGACGAATGTGCTGAAAATAAATCATGCCGATTACTTTGGAAATAGTAAGTGACGAATATGTTGAAAATAAAAATCTTACCGATTACTTTTGAAATAGTAACCAACGAATGTGCTTAAAATAAAGTCTTGCCGATAACTTTTGAAATAGTAACCGACGAATATGTGCTGAAAATAAATCTTGCCGATTACTTTTGAAATAGTAACCGACGAATGTGTTGAAAATAAATCATGCCGATTACTTTTGAAATAGTAAGCGACGAATATGTTGAAAATAAAAATCTTACCGATTACTTTTGAAATAGTAACAACGAATATGCTGAAAATAAAGTCTTGCCGATTACTTTTGAAATAGTAACCGACGAATATGTTGAAAATAAAAATCTTGTCGATTACTTTTAAAATAGTAACCGACAAATATGCTAAAAATAAAAATCTTGCCGATTACTTTTGAAATAGTAACCGACGTACATGCTGAAAATAAAAATTTTGCCGATTACTATTGAAATAGTAACCGACGAATGTGCAGAAAATAAAGTCTTGCCGATTACTTTTGAAATAGTAACCGACGAATGTGTTGAAAATATAGTCTTGCCGATTAATTCTAAAATAGTAACAGACAAATATGCTAAAAATAAAAATTTTGCTGATTACTTTTGAAATAGTAACCGACGAATGTGCAGCAAATAGATCATGCCGATTACTTTTGAAATAGTAACCGACGAATGTGTTGAATATAAAGTCTTGCCGATTACTTTTGAAATAGTAACCGACAAATGTGCTGAAAATAAATCATGCCAATTACTATTGAAATAGTAACCGACAAATGTGCTGAAAATAAAAGTCTTGCCGATTACTTTTGAAATAGTCACCGACGAATATGCTGAAAATAAAAATCTTGCCGATTACTTTTGAAATAGTAACCGACAAATGTGCTGAAAATAAATCATGCCAATTACTATTGAAATAGTAACCGACAAATGTGCTGAAAATAAAAGTCTTGCCGATTACTTTTGAAATAGTAACCTGACGAATGTGCTGAAAATAAATCATGCCGATTACTTTTGAAATAGTCACCGACGAATATGCTGAAAATAAAAATCTTGCCGATTACTTTTGAAATAGTAACCGACAAATGTGCTGAAAATAAATCATGCCAATTACTATTGAAATAGTAACCGACAAATGTGCTGAAAATAAATCATGCCGATTACTTTTGAAATAGTAAGCGACGAATATGTTGAAAATAAAAATCTTACCGATTACTTTTGAAATAGTAACAACGAATATGCTGAAAATAAAGTCTTGCCGATTACTTTTGAAATAGTAACCTGACGAATGTGCTGAAAATAAATCATGCCGATTACTTTTGAAATAGTCACCGACGAATATGCTGAAAATAAAAATCTTGCCGATTACTTTTGAAATAGTAACCGACGAATGTGCTGAAAATAAATGATGCCGATTACTTTCGAAATAGTAAGCGACGAATATGTTGAAAATAAAAATCTTACCGATTACTTTTAAAATGTAACCAACGAATATACTGAAAATAAATCTTGCCGATTACTTTTGAAATAGTAACCGACGAATGTGCTGAAAATAAATCATGCCGATTACTTTGGAAATAGTAAGTGACGAATATGTTGAAAATAAAAATCTTACCGATTACTTTTGAAATAGTAACCAACGAATGTGCTTAAAATAAAGTCTTGCCGATAACTTTTGAAATAGTAACCGACGAATATGTGCTGAAAATAAATCTTGCCGATTACTTTTGAAATAGTAACCGACGAATGTGTTGAAAATAAATCATGCCGATTACTTTTGAAATAGTAAGCGACGAATATGTTGAAAATAAAAATCTTACCGATTACTTTTGAAATAGTAACAACGAATATGCTGAAAATAAAGTCTTGCCGATTACTTTTGAAATAGTAACCGACGAATATGTTGAAAATAAAAATCTTGTCGATTACTTTTAAAATAGTAACCGACAAATATGCTAAAAATAAAAATCTTGCCGATTACTTTTGAAATAGTAACCGACGTACATGCTGAAAATAAAAATTTTGCCGATTACTATTGAAATAGTAACCGACGAATGTGCAGAAAATAAAGTCTTGCCGATTACTTTTGAAATAGTAACCGACGAATGTGTTGAAAATATAGTCTTGCCGATTAATTCTAAAATAGTAACAGACAAATATGCTAAAAATAAAAATTTTGCTGATTACTTTTGAAATAGTAACCGACGAATGTGCAGCAAATAGATCATGCCGATTACTTTTGAAATAGTAACCGACGAATGTGTTGAATATAAAGTCTTGCCGATTACTTTTGAAATAGTAACCGACAAATGTGCTGAAAATAAATCATGCCAATTACTATTGAAATAGTAACCGACAAATGTGCTGAAAATAAAAGTCTTGCCGATTACTTTTGAAATAGTCACCGACGAATATGCTGAAAATAAAAATCTTGCCGATTACTTTTGAAATAGTAACCGACAAATGTGCTGAAAATAAATCATGCCAATTACTATTGAAATAGTAACCGACAAATGTGCTGAAAATAAAAGTCTTGCCGATTACTTTTGAAATAGTAACCTGACGAATGTGCTGAAAATAAATCATGCCGATTACTTTTGAAATAGTCACCGACGAATATGCTGAAAATAAAAATCTTGCCGATTACTTTTGAAATAGTAACCGACAAATGTGCTGAAAATAAATCATGCCAATTACTATTGAAATAGTAACCGACAAATGTGCTGAAAATAAATCATGCCGATTACTTTTGAAATAGTAAGCGACGAATATGTTGAAAATAAAAATCTTACCGATTACTTTTGAAATAGTAACAACGAATATGCTGAAAATAAAGTCTTACCGATTACTTTTGAAATAGTAACCGACGAATATGTTGAAAATAAAAATCTTGTCGATTACTTTTAAAATAGTAACCGACGAATGTACTGAAAAAATAAATCTTACCGATTACTTTTAAAATGTAACCAACGAATATACTGAAAATAAATCTTGCCGATTACTTTTGAAATAGTAACCGACGAATGTGCTGAAAATAAATCATGCCGATTACTTTGGAAATAGTAAGTGACGAATATGTTGAAAATAAAAATCATACCGATTACTTTTGAAATAGTAACCAACGAATGTGCTTAAAATAAAGTCTTGCCGATAACTTTTGAAATAGTAACCGACGAATATGTGCTGAAAATAAATCTTGCCGATTACTTTTGAAATAGTAACCGACGAATGTGTTGAAAATAAATCATGCCGATTACTTTTGAAATAGTAAGCGACGAATATGTTGAAAATAAAAATCTTACCGATTACTTTTGAAATAGTAACAACGAATATGCTGAAAATAAAGTCTTGCCGATTACTTTTGAAATAGTAACCGACGAATATGTTGAAAATAAAAATCTTGTCGATTACTTTTAAAATAGTAACCGACAAATATGCTGAAAATAAAAATCTTGCCGATTACTTTCGAAATAGTAACCGACGTACATGCTGAAAATAAAAATCTTGCCGATTACTATTGAAATAGTAACCGACGAATGTGCTGAAAATAAAGTCTTGCCGATTACTTTTGAAATAGTAACCGACGAATGTGCTGAAAATATAGTCTTGCCGATTAATTCTAAAATAGTAACAGACAAATATGCTAAAAATAAAAATTTTGCTGATTACTTTTGAAATAGTAACCGACGAATGTGCAGAAAATAGATCATGCCGATTACTTTTGAAATAGTAACCGACGAATGTGTTGAATATAAAGTCTTGCCGATTACTTTTGAAATAGTAACCGACAAGTGTGCTGAAAATAAATCATGCCAATTACTATTGAAATAGTAACCGACAAATGTGCTGAAAATAAAAGTCTTGCCGATTACTTTTGAAATAGTAACCTGACGAATGTGCTGAAAATAAATCATGCCGATTACTTTTGAAATAGTCACCGACGAATATGCTGAAAATAAAAATCTTGCCGATTACTTTTGAAATAGTAACCGACAAATGTGCTGAAAATAAATCATGCCAATTACTATTGAAATAGTAACCGACAAATGTGCTGAAAATAAAAGTCTTGCCGATTACTTTTGAAATAGTAACCTGACGAATGTGCTGAAAATAAATCATGCCGATTACTTTTGAAATAGTCACCGACGAATATGCTGAAAATAAAAATCTTGCCGATTACTTTTGAAATAGTAACCGACAAATGTGCTGAAAATAAATCATGCCAATTACTATTGAAATAGTAACCGACAAATGTGCTGAAAATAAATCATGCCGATTACTTTTGAAATAGTAAGCGACGAATATGTTGAAAATAAAAATCTTACCGATTACTTTTGAAATAGTAACAACGAATATGCTGAAAATAAAGTCTTGCCGATTACTTTTGAAATAGTAACCGACGAATATGTTGAAAATAAAAATCTTGTCGATTACTTTTAAAATAGTAACCGACAAATATGCTGAAAATAAAAATCTTGCCGATTACTTTTGAAATAGTAACCGACGTACATGCTGAAAATAAAAATCTTGCCGATTACTATTGAAATAGTAACCGACGAATGTGCTGAAAATAAAGTCTTGCCGATTACTTTTGAAATAGTAACCGACGAATGTGCTGAAAATATAGTCTTGCCGATTAATTCTAAAATAGTAACAGACAAATATGCTAAAAATAAAAATTTTGCTGATTACTTTTGAAATAGTAACCGACGAATGTGCAGAAAATAGATCATGCCGATTACTTTTGAAATAGTAACCGACGAATGTGTTGAATATAAAGTCTTGCCGATTACTTTTGAAATAGTAACCGACAAATGTGCTGAAAATAAATCATGCCAATTACTATTGAAATAGTAACCGACAAATGTGCTGAAAATAAAAGTCTTGCCGATTACTTTTGAAATAGTAACCTGACGAATGTGCTGAAAATAAATCATGTCGATTACTTTTGAAATAGTCACCGACGAATATGCTGAAAATAAAAATCTTGCCGATTACTTTTGAAATAGTAACCGACAAATGTGCTGAAAATAAATCATGCCAATTACTATTGAAATAGTAACCGACAAATGTGCTGAAAATAAAAGTCTTGCCGATTACTTTTGAAATAGTAACCTGACGAATGTGCTGAAAATAAATCATGCCGATTACTTTTGAAATAGTCACCGACGAATATGCTGAAAATAAAAATCTTGCCGATTACTTTTGAAATAGTAACCGACAAATGTGCTGAAAATAAATCATGCCAATTACTATTGAAATAGTAACCGACAAATGTGCTGAAAATAAAAGTCTTGCCGATTACTTTTGAAATAGTAACCTGACGAATGTGCTGAAAATAAATCATGCCGATTACTTTTGAAATAGTCACCGACGAATATGCTGAAAATAAAAATCTTGCCGATTACTTTTGAAATAGTAACCGACGAATGTGCTGAAAATAAATGATGCCGATTACTTTCGAAATAGTAAGCGACGAATATGTTGAAAATAAAAATCTTACCGATTACTTTTAAAATGTAACCAACGAATATACTGAAAATAAATCTTGCCGATTACTTTTGAAATAGTAACCGACGAATGTGCTGAAAATAAATCATGCCGATTACTTTGGAAATAGTAAGTGACGAATATGTTGAAAATAAAAATCTTACCGATTACTTTTGAAATAGTAACCAACGAATGTGCTTAAAATAAAGTCTTGCCGATAACTTTTGAAATAGTAACCGACGAATATGTGCTGAAAATAAATCTTGCCGATTACTTTTGAAATAGTAACCGACGAATGTGTTGAAAATAAATCATGCCGATTACTTTTGAAATAGTAAGCGACGAATATGTTGAAAATAAAAATCTTACCGATTACTTTTGAAATAGTAACAACGAATATGCTGAAAATAAAGTCTTGCCGATTACTTTTGAAATAGTAACCTGACGAATGTGCTGAAAATAAATCATGCCGATTACTTTTGAAATAGTCACCGACGAATATGCTGAAAATAAAAATCTTGCCGATTACTTTTGAAATAGTAACCGACGAATGTGCTGAAAATAAATGATGCCGATTACTTTCGAAATAGTAAGCGACGAATATGTTGAAAATAAAAATCTTACCGATTACTTTTAAAATGTAACCAACGAATATACTGAAAATAAATCTTGCCGATTACTTTTGAAATAGTAACCGACGAATGTGCTGAAAATAAATCATGCCGATTACTTTGGAAATAGTAAGTGACGAATATGTTGAAAATAAAAATCTTACCGATTACTTTTGAAATAGTAACCAACGAATGTGCTTAAAATAAAGTCTTGCCGATAACTTTTGAAATAGTAACCGACGAATATGTGCTGAAAATAAATCTTGCCGATTACTTTTGAAATAGTAACCGACGAATGTGTTGAAAATAAATCATGCCGATTACTTTTGAAATAGTAAGCGACGAATATGTTGAAAATAAAAATCTTACCGATTACTTTTGAAATAGTAACAACGAATATGCTGAAAATAAAGTCTTGCCGATTACTTTTGAAATAGTAACCGACGAATATGTTGAAAATAAAAATCTTGTCGATTACTTTTAAAATAGTAACCGACAAATATGCTAAAAATAAAAATCTTGCCGATTACTTTTGAAATAGTAACCGACGTACATGCTGAAAATAAAAATTTTGCCGATTACTATTGAAATAGTAACCGACGAATGTGCAGAAAATAAAGTCTTGCCGATTACTTTTGAAATAGTAACCGACGAATGTGTTGAAAATATAGTCTTGCCGATTAATTCTAAAATAGTAACAGACAAATATGCTAAAAATAAAAATTTTGCTGATTACTTTTGAAATAGTAACCGACGAATGTGCAGCAAATAGATCATGCCGATTACTTTTGAAATAGTAACCGACGAATGTGTTGAATATAAAGTCTTGCCGATTACTTTTGAAATAGTAACCGACAAATGTGCTGAAAATAAATCATGCCAATTACTATTGAAATAGTAACCGACAAATGTGCTGAAAATAAAAGTCTTGCCGATTACTTTTGAAATAGTCACCGACGAATATGCTGAAAATAAAAATCTTGCCGATTACTTTTGAAATAGTAACCGACAAATGTGCTGAAAATAAATCATGCCAATTACTATTGAAATAGTAACCGACAAATGTGCTGAAAATAAAAGTCTTGCCGATTACTTTTGAAATAGTAACCTGACGAATGTGCTGAAAATAAATCATGCCGATTACTTTTGAAATAGTCACCGACGAATATGCTGAAAATAAAAATCTTGCCGATTACTTTTGAAATAGTAACCGACAAATGTGCTGAAAATAAATCATGCCAATTACTATTGAAATAGTAACCGACAAATGTGCTGAAAATAAATCATGCCGATTACTTTTGAAATAGTAAGCGACGAATATGTTGAAAATAAAAATCTTACCGATTACTTTTGAAATAGTAACAACGAATATGCTGAAAATAAAGTCTTACCGATTACTTTTGAAATAGTAACCGACGAATATGTTGAAAATAAAAATCTTGTCGATTACTTTTAAAATAGTAACCGACGAATGTACTGAAAAAATAAATCTTACCGATTACTTTTAAAATGTAACCAACGAATATACTGAAAATAAATCTTGCCGATTACTTTTGAAATAGTAACCGACGAATGTGCTGAAAATAAATCATGCCGATTACTTTGGAAATTGTAAGTGACGAATATGTTGAAAATAAAAATCATACCGATTACTTTTGAAATAGTAACCAACGAATGTGCTTAAAATAAAGTCTTGCCGATAACTTTTGAAATAGTAACCGACGAATATGTGCTGAAAATAAATCTTGCCGATTACTTTTGAAATAGTAACCGACGAATGTGTTGAAAATAAATCATGCCGATTACTTTTGAAATAGTAAGCGACGAATATGTTGAAAATAAAAATCTTACCGATTACTTTTGAAATAGTAACAACGAATATGCTGAAAATAAAGTCTTGCCGATTACTTTTGAAATAGTAACCGACGAATATGTTGAAAATAAAAATCTTGTCGATTACTTTTAAAATAGTAACCGACAAATATGCTGAAAATAAAAATCTTGCCGATTACTTTCGAAATAGTAACCGACGTACATGCTGAAAATAAAAATCTTGCCGATTACTATTGAAATAGTAACCGACGAATGTGCTGAAAATAAAGTCTTGCCGATTACTTTTGAAATAGTAACCGACGAATGTGCTGAAAATATAGTCTTGCCGATTAATTCTAAAATAGTAACAGACAAATATGCTAAAAATAAAAATTTTGCTGATTACTTTTGAAATAGTAACCGACGAATGTGCAGAAAATAGATCATGCCGATTACTTTTGAAATAGTAACCGACGAATGTGTTGAATATAAAGTCTTGCCGATTACTTTTGAAATAGTAACCGACAAGTGTGCTGAAAATAAATCATGCCAATTACTATTGAAATAGTAACCGACAAATGTGCTGAAAATAAAAGTCTTGCCGATTACTTTTGAAATAGTAACCTGACGAATGTGCTGAAAATAAATCATGCCGATTACTTTTGAAATAGTCACCGACGAATATGCTGAAAATAAAAATCTTGCCGATTACTTTTGAAATAGTAACCGACAAATGTGCTGAAAATAAATCATGCCAATTACTATTGAAATAGTAACCGACAAATGTGCTGAAAATAAAAGTCTTGCCGATTACTTTTGAAATAGTAACCTGACGAATGTGCTGAAAATAAATCATGCCGATTACTTTTGAAATAGTCACCGACGAATATGCTGAAAATAAAAATCTTGCCGATTACTTTTGAAATAGTAACCGACAAATGTGCTGAAAATAAATCATGCCAATTACTATTGAAATAGTAACCGACAAATGTGCTGAAAATAAATCATGCCGATTACTTTTGAAATAGTAAGCGACGAATATGTTGAAAATAAAAATCTTACCGATTACTTTTGAAATAGTAACAACGAATATGCTGAAAATAAAGTCTTGCCGATTACTTTTGAAATAGTAACCGACGAATATGTTGAAAATAAAAATCTTGTCGATTACTTTTAAAATAGTAACCGACAAATATGCTGAAAATAAAAATCTTGCCGATTACTTTTGAAATAGTAACCGACGTACATGCTGAAAATAAAAATCTTGCCGATTACTATTGAAATAGTAACCGACGAATGTGCTGAAAATAAAGTCTTGCCGATTACTTTTGAAATAGTAACCGACGAATGTGCTGAAAATATAGTCTTGCCGATTAATTCTAAAATAGTAACAGACAAATATGCTAAAAATAAAAATTTTGCTGATTACTTTTGAAATAGTAACCGACGAATGTGCAGAAAATAGATCATGCCGATTACTTTTGAAATAGTAACCGACGAATGTGTTGAATATAAAGTCTTGCCGATTACTTTTGAAATAGTAACCGACAAATGTGCTGAAAATAAATCATGCCAATTACTATTGAAATAGTAACCGACAAATGTGCTGAAAATAAAAGTCTTGCCGATTACTTTTGAAATAGTAACCTGACGAATGTGCTGAAAATAAATCATGCCGATTACTTTTGAAATAGTCACCGACGAATATGCTGAAAATAAAAATCTTGCCGATTACTTTTGAAATAGTAACCGACAAATGTGCTGAAAATAAATCATGCCAATTACTATTGAAATAGTAACCGACAAATGTGCTGAAAATAAAAGTCTTGCCGATTACTTTTGAAATAGTAACCTGACGAATGTGCTGAAAATAAATCATGTCGATTACTTTTGAAATAGTCACCGACGAATATGCTGAAAATAAAAATCTTGCCGATTACTTTTGAAATAGTAACCGACAAATGTGCTGAAAATAAATCATGCCAATTACTATTGAAATAGTAACCGACAAATGTGCTGAAAATAAAAGTCTTGCCGATTACTTTTGAAATAGTAACCTGACGAATGTGCTGAAAATAAATCATGCCGATTACTTTTGAAATAGTCACCGACGAATATGCTGAAAATAAAAATCTTGCCGATTACTTTTGAAATAGTAACCGACAAATGTGCTGAAAATAAATCATGCCAATTACTATTGAAATAGTAACCGACAAATGTGCTGAAAATAAAAGTCTTGCCGATTACTTTTGAAATAGTAACCTGACGAATGTGCTGAAAATAAATCATGCCGATTACTTTTGAAATAGTCACCGACGAATATGCTGAAAATAAAAATCTTGCCGATTACTTTTGAAATAGTAACCGACGAATGTGCTGAAAATAAATGATGCCGATTACTTTCGAAATAGTAAGCGACGAATATGTTGAAAATAAAAATCTTACCGATTACTTTTAAAATGTAACCAACGAATATACTGAAAATAAATCTTGCCGATTACTTTTGAAATAGTAACCGACGAATGTGCTGAAAATAAATCATGCCGATTACTTTGGAAATAGTAAGTGACGAATATGTTGAAAATAAAAATCTTACCGATTACTTTTGAAATAGTAACCAACGAATGTGCTTAAAATAAAGTCTTGCCGATAACTTTTGAAATAGTAACCGACGAATATGTGCTGAAAATAAATCTTGCCGATTACTTTTGAAATAGTAACCGACGAATGTGTTGAAAATAAATCATGCCGATTACTTTTGAAATAGTAAGCGACGAATATGTTGAAAATAAAAATCTTACCGATTACTTTTGAAATAGTAACAACGAATATGCTGAAAATAAAGTCTTGCCGATTACTTTTGAAATAGTAACCGACGAATATGTTGAAAATAAAAATCTTGTCGATTACTTTTAAAATAGTAACCGACAAATATGCTGAAAATAAAAATCTTGCCGATTACTTTTGAAATAGTAACCGACGTACATGCTGAAAATAAAAATCTTGCCGATTACTATTGAAATAGTAACCGACGAATGTGCTGAAAATAAAGTCTTGCCGATTACTTTTGAAATAGTAACCGACGAATGTGCTGAAAATATAGTCTTGCCGATTAATTCTAAAATAGTAACAGACAAATATGCTAAAAATAAAAATTTTGCTGATTACTTTTGAAATAGTAACCGACGAATGTGCAGAAAATAGATCATGCCGATTACTTTTGAAATAGTAACCGACGAATGTGTTGAATATAAAGTCTTGCCGATTACTTTTGAAATAGTAACCGACAAATGTGCTGAAAATAAATCATGCCAATTACTATTGAAATAGTAACCGACAAATGTGCTGAAAATAAAAGTCTTGCCGATTACTTTTGAAATAGTAACCTGACGAATGTGCTGAAAATAAATCATGCCGATTACTTTTGAAATAGTCACCGACGAATATGCTGAAAATAAAAATCTTGCCGATTACTTTTGAAATAGTAACCGACAAATGTGCTGAAAATAAATCATGCCAATTACTATTGAAATAGTAACCGACATATGTGCTGAAAATAAAAGTCTTGCCGATTACTTTTGAAATAGTAACCTGACGAATGTGCTGAAAATAAATCATGTCGATTACTTTTGAAATAGTCACCGACGAATATGCTGAAAATAAAAATCTTGCCGATTACTTTTGAAATAGTAACCGACAAATGTGGTGAAAATAAATCATGCCAATTACTATTGAAATAGTAACCGACAAATGTGCTGAAAATAAAAGTCTTGCCGATTACTTTTGAAATAGTAACCTGACGAATGTGCTGAAAATAAATCATGCCGATTACTTTTGAAATAGTCACCGACGAATATGCTGAAAATAAAAATCTTGCCGATTACTTTTGAAATAGTAACCGACAAATGTGCTGAAAATAAATCATGCCAATTACTATTGAAATAGTAACCGACAAATGTGCTGAAAATAAAAGTCTTGCCGATTACTTTTGAAATAGTAACCTGACGAATGTGCTGAAAATAAATCATGCCGATTACTTTTGAAATAGTCACCGACGAATATGCTGAAAATAAAAATCTTGCCGATTACTTTTGAAATAGTAACCGACGAATGTGCTGAAAATAAATGATGCCGATTACTTTCGAAATAGTAAGCGACGAATATGTTGAAAATAAAAATCTTACCGATTACTTTTTAAATGTAACCAACGAATATACTGAAAATAAATCTTGCCGATTACTTTTGAAATAGTAACCGACGAATGTGCTGAAAATAAATCATGCCGATTACTTTGGAAATAGTAAGTGACGAATATGTTGAAAATAAAAAACTTACCGATTACTTTTGAAATAGTAACCAACGAATGTGCTTAAAATAAAGTCTTGCCGATAACTTTTGAAATAGTAACCGACGAATATGTGCTGAAAATAAATCTTGCCGATTACTTTTGAAATAGTAACCGACGAATGTGTTGAAAATAAATCATGCCGATTACTTTTGAAATAGTAAGCGACGAATATGTTGAAAATAAAAATCTTACCGATTACTTTTGAAATAGTAACAACGAATATGCTGAAAATAAAGTCTTGCCGATTACTTTTGAAATAGTAACCGACGAATATGTTGAAAATAAAAATCTTGTCGATTACTTTTAAAATAGTAACCGACAAATATGCTGAAAATAAAAATCTTGCCGATTACTTTTGAAATAGTAACCGACGTACATGCTGAAAATAAAAATCTTGCCGATTACTATTGAAATAGTAACCGACGAATGTGCTGAAAATAAAGTCTTGCCGATTACTTTTGAAATAGTAACCGACGAATGTGCTGAAAATATAGTCTTGCCGATTAATTCTAAAATAGTAACAGACAAATATGCTAAAAATAAAAATTTTGCTGATTACTTTTGAAATAGTAACCGACGAATGTGCAGAAAATAGATCATGCCGATTTCTTTTGAAATAGTAACCGACGAATGTGTTGAATATAAAGTCTTGCCGATTACTTTTGAAATAGTAACCGACAAATGTGCTGAAAATAAATCATGCCAATTACTATTGAAATAGTAACCGACAAATGTGCTGAAAATAAAAGTCTTGCCGATTACTTTTGAAATAGTAACCTGACGAATGTGCTGAAAATAAATCATGCCGATTACTTTTGAAATAGTCACCGACGAATATGCTGAAAATAAAAATCTTGCCGATTACTTTTGAAATAGTAACCGACAAATGTGCTGAAAATAAATCATGCCAATTACTATTGAAATAGTAACCGACAAATGTGCTGAAAATAAAAGTCTTGCCGATTACTTTTGAAATAGTAACCTGACGAATGTGCTGAAAATAAATCATGCCGATTACTTTTGAAATAGTCACCGACGAATATGCTGAAAATAAAAATCTTGCCGATTACTTTTGAAATAGTAACCGACAAATGTGCTGAAAATAAATCATGCCAATTACTATTGAAATAGTAACCGACAAATGTGCTGAAAATAAAAGTCTTGCCGATTACTTTTGAAATAGTAACCTGACGAATGTGCTGAAAATAAATCATGCCGATTACTTTTGAAATAGTCACCGACGAATATGCTGAAAATAAAAATCTTGCCGATTACTTTTGAAATAGTAACCGACGAATGTGCTGAAAATAAATGATGCCGATTACTTTCGAAATAGTAAGCGACGAATATGTTGAAAATAAAAATCTTACCGATTACTTTTAAAATGTAACCAACGAATATACTGAAAATAAATCTTGCCGATTACTTTTGAAATAGTAACCGACGAATGTGCTGAAAATAAATCATGCCGATTACTTTGGAAATAGTAAGTGACGAATATGTTGAAAATAAAAATCTTACCGATTACTTTTGAAATAGTAACCAACGAATGTGCTTAAAATAAAGTCTTGCCGATAACTTTTGAAATAGTAACCGACGAATATGTGCTGAAAATAAATCTTGCCGATTACTTTTGAAATAGTAACCGACGAATGTGTTGAAAATAAATCATGCCGATTACTTTTGAAATAGTAAGCGACGAATATGTTGAAAATAAAAATCTTACCGATTACTTTTGAAATAGTAACAACGAATATGCTGAAAATAAAGTCTTGCCGATTACTTTTGAAATAGTAACCGACGAATATGTTGAAAATAAAAATCTTGTCGATTACTTTTAAAATAGTAACCGACAAATATGCTGAAAATAAAAATCTTGCCGATTACTTTTGAAATAGTAACCGACGTACATGCTGAAAATAAAAATCTTGCCGATTACTATTGAAATAGTAACCGACGAATGTGCTGAAAATAAAGTCTTGCCGATTACTTTTGAAATAGTAACCGACGAATGTGCTGAAAATATAGTCTTGCCGATTAATTCTAAAATAGTAACAGACAAATATGCTAAAAATAAAAATTTTGCTGATTACTTTTGAAATAGTAACCGACGAATGTGCAGAAAATAGATCATGCCGATTACTTTTGAAATAGTAACCGACGAATGTGTTGAATATAAAGTCTTGCCGATTACTTTTGAAATAGTAACCGACAAATGTGCTGAAAATAAATCATGCCAATTACTATTGAAATAGTAACCGACAAATGTGCTGAAAATAAAAGTCTTGCCGATTACTTTTGAAATAGTAACCTGACGAATGTGCTGAAAATAAATCATGCCGATTACTTTTGAAATAGTCACCGACGAATATGCTGAAAATAAAAATCTTGCCGATTACTTTTGAAATAGTAACCGACAAATGTGCTGAAAATAAATCATGCCAATTACTATTGAAATAGTAACCGACAAATGTGCTGAAAATAAAAGTCTTGCCGATTACTTTTGAAATAGTAACCTGACGAATGTGCTGAAAATAAATCATGCCGATTACTTTTGAAATAGTAACCGACGTACATGCTGAAAATAAAAATCTTGCCGATTACTATTGAAATAGTAACCGACGAATGTGCTGAAAATAAAGTCTTGCCGATTACTTTTGAAATAGTAACCGACGAATGTGCTGAAAATATAGTCTTGCCGATTAATTCTAAAATAGTAACAGACAAATATGCTAAAAATAAAAATTTTGCTGATTACTTTTGAAATAGTAACCGACGAATGTGCAGAAAATAGATCATGCCGATTACTTTTGAAATAGTAACCGACGAATGTGTTGAATATAAAGTCTTGCCGATTACTTTTGAAATAGTAACCGACAAATGTGCTGAAAATAAATCATGCCAATTACTATTGAAATAGTAACCGACAAATGTGCTGAAAATAAAAGTCTTGCCGATTACTTTTGAAATAGTAACCTGACGAATGTGCTGAAAATAAATCATGCCGATTACTTTTGAAATAGTCACCGACGAATATGCTGAAAATAAAAATCTTGCCGATTACTTTTGAAATAGTAACCGACAAATGTGCTGAAAATAAATCATGCCAATTACTATTGAAATAGTAACCGACAAATGTGCTGAAAATAAAAGTCTTGCCGATTACTTTTGAAATAGTAACCTGACGAATGTGCTGAAAATAAATCATGCCGATTACTTTTGAAATAGTCACCGACGAATATGCTGAAAATAAAAATCTTGCCGATTACTTTTGAAATAGTAACCGACAAATGTGGTGAAAATAAATCATGCCAATTACTATTGAAATAGTAACCGACAAATGTGCTGAAAATAAAAGTCTTGCCGATTACTTTTGAAATAGTAACCTGACGAATGTGCTGAAAATAAATCATGCCGATTACTTTTGAAATAGTCACCGACGAATATGCTGAAAATAAAAATCTTGCCGATTACTTTTGAAATAGTAACCGACAAATGTGCTGAAAATAAATCATGCCAATTACTATTGAAATAGTAACCGACAAATGTGCTGAAAATAAAAGTCTTGCCGATTACTTTTGAAATAGTAACCTGACGAATGTGCTGAAAATAAATCATGCCGATTACTTTTGAAATAGTCACCGACGAATATGCTGAAAATAAAAATCTTGCCGATTACTTTTGAAATAGTAACCGACGAATGTGCTGAAAATAAATGATGCCGATTACTTTCGAAATAGTAAGCGACGAATATGTTGAAAATAAAAATCTTACCGATTACTTTTAAAATGTAACCAACGAATATACTGAAAATAAATCTTGCCGATTACTTTTGAAATAGTAACCGACGAATGTGCTGAAAATAAATCATGCCGATTACTTTGGAAATAGTAAGTGACGAATATGTTGAAAATAAAAATCTTACCGATTACTTTTGAAATAGTAACCAACGAATGTGCTTAAAATAAAGTCTTGCCGATAACTTTTGAAATAGTAACCGACGAATATGTGCTGAAAATAAATCTTGCCGATTACTTTTGAAATAGTAACCGACGAATGTGCTGAAAATAAATCATGCCGATTACTTTTGAAATAGTAAGTGACGAATATGTTGAAAATAAAAATCTTACCGATTACTTTTGAAATAGTAACCAACGAATGTGCTTAAAATAAAGTCTTGCCGATAACTTTTGAAATAGTAACCGACGAATATGTGCTGAAAATAAATCTTGCCGATTACTTTTGAAATAGTAACCGACGAATGTGTTGAAAATAAATCATGCCGATTACTTTTGAAATAGTAAGCGACGAATATGTTGAAAATAAAAATCTTACCGATTACTTTTGAAATAGTAACAACGAATATGCTGAAAATAAAGTCTTGCCGATTACTTTTGAAATAGTAACCGACGAATATGTTGAAAATAAAAATCTTGTCGATTACTTTTAAAATAGTAACCGACAAATATGCTGAAAATAAAAATCTTGCCGATTACTTTTGAAATAGTAACCGACGTACATGCTGAAAATAAAAATCTTGCCGATTACTATTGAAATAGTAACCGACGAATGTGCTGAAAATAAAGTCTTGCCGATTACTTTTGAAATAGTAACCGACGAATGTGCTGAAAATATAGTCTTGCCGATTAATTCTAAAATAGTAACAGACAAATATGCTAAAAATAAAAATTTTGCTGATTACTTTTGAAATAGTAACCGACGAATGTGCAGAAAATAGATCATGCCGATTTCTTTTGAAATAGTAACCGACGAATGTGTTGAATATAAAGTCTTGCCGATTACTTTTGAAATAGTAACCGACAAATGTGCTGAAAATAAATCATGCCAATTACTATTGAAATAGTAACCGACAAATGTGCTGAAAATAAAAGTCTTGCCGATTACTTTTGAAATAGTAACCTGACGAATGTGCTGAAAATAAATCATGCCGATTACTTTTGAAATAGTCACCGACGAATATGCTGAAAATAAAAATCTTGCCGATTACTTTTGAAATAGTAACCGACAAATGTGCTGAAAATAAATCATGCCAATTACTATTGAAATAGTAACCGACAAATGTGCTGAAAATAAAAGTCTTGCCGATTACTTTTGAAATAGTAACCTGACGAATGTGCTGAAAATAAATCATGCCGATTACTTTTGAAATAGTCACCGACGAATATGCTGAAAATAAAAATCTTGCCGATTACTTTTGAAATAGTAACCGACAAATGTGCTGAAAATAAATCATGCCAATTACTATTGAAATAGTAACCGACAAATGTGCTGAAAATAAAAGTCTTGCCGATTACTTTTGAAATAGTAACCTGACGAATGTGCTGAAAATAAATCATGCCGATTACTTTTGAAATAGTCACCGACGAATATGCTGAAAATAAAAATCTTGCCGATTACTTTTGAAATAGTAACCGACGAATGTGCTGAAAATAAATGATGCCGATTACTTTCGAAATAGTAAGCGACGAATATGTTGAAAATAAAAATCTTACCGATTACTTTTAAAATGTAACCAACGAATATACTGAAAATAAATCTTGCCGATTACTTTTGAAATAGTAACCGACGAATGTGCTGAAAATAAATCATGCCGATTACTTTGGAAATAGTAAGTGACGAATATGTTGAAAATAAAAATCTTACCGATTACTTTTGAAATAGTAACCAACGAATGTGCTTAAAATAAAGTCTTGCCGATAACTTTTGAAATAGTAACCGACGAATATGTGCTGAAAATAAATCTTGCCGATTACTTTTGAAATAGTAACCGACGAATGTGTTGAAAATAAATCATGCCGATTACTTTTGAAATAGTAAGCGACGAATATGTTGAAAATAAAAATCTTACCGATTACTTTTGAAATAGTAACAACGAATATGCTGAAAATAAAGTCTTGCCGATTACTTTTGAAATAGTAACCGACGAATATGTTGAAAATAAAAATCTTGTCGATTACTTTTAAAATAGTAACCGACAAATATGCTGAAAATAAAAATCTTGCCGATTACTTTTGAAATAGTAACCGACGTACATGCTGAAAATAAAAATCTTGCCGATTACTATTGAAATAGTAACCGACGAATGTGCTGAAAATAAAGTCTTGCCGATTACTTTTGAAATAGTAACCGACGAATGTGCTGAAAATATAGTCTTGCCGATTAATTCTAAAATAGTAACAGACAAATATGCTAAAAATAAAAATTTTGCTGATTACTTTTGAAATAGTAACCGACGAATGTGCAGAAAATAGATCATGCCGATTACTTTTGAAATAGTAACCGACGAATGTGTTGAATATAAAGTCTTGCCGATTACTTTTGAAATAGTAACCGACAAATGTGCTGAAAATAAATCATGCCAATTACTATTGAAATAGTAACCGACAAATGTGCTGAAAATAAAAGTCTTGCCGATTACTTTTGAAATAGTAACCTGACGAATGTGCTGAAAATAAATCATGCCGATTACTTTTGAAATAGTCACCGACGAATATGCTGAAAATAAAAATCTTGCCGATTACTTTTGAAATAGTAACCGACAAATGTGCTGAAAATAAATCATGCCAATTACTATTGAAATAGTAACCGACAAATGTGCTGAAAATAAAAGTCTTGCCGATTACTTTTGAAATAGTAACCTGACGAATGTGCTGAAAATAAATCATGCCGATTACTTTTGAAATAGTAACCGACGTACATGCTGAAAATAAAAATCTTGCCGATTACTATTGAAATAGTAACCGACGAATGTGCTGAAAATAAAGTCTTGCCGATTACTTTTGAAATAGTAACCGACGAATGTGCTGAAAATATAGTCTTGCCGATTAATTCTAAAATAGTAACAGACAAATATGCTAAAAATAAAAATTTTGCTGATTACTTTTGAAATAGTAACCGACGAATGTGCAGAAAATAGATCATGCCGATTACTTTTGAAATAGTAACCGACGAATGTGTTGAATATAAAGTCTTGCCGATTACTTTTGAAATAGTAACCGACAAATGTGCTGAAAATAAATCATGCCAATTACTATTGAAATAGTAACCGACAAATGTGCTGAAAATAAAAGTCTTGCCGATTACTTTTGAAATAGTAACCTGACGAATGTGCTGAAAATAAATCATGCCGATTACTTTTGAAATAGTCACCGACGAATATGCTGAAAATAAAAATCTTGCCGATTACTTTTGAAATAGTAACCGACAAATGTGCTGAAAATAAATCATGCCAATTACTATTGAAATAGTAACCGACAAATGTGCTGAAAATAAAAGTCTTGCCGATTACTTTTGAAATAGTAACCTGACGAATGTGCTGAAAATAAATCATGCCGATTACTTTTGAAATAGTCACCGACGAATATGCTGAAAATAAAAATCTTGCCGATTACTTTTGAAATAGTAACCGACAAATGTGGTGAAAATAAATCATGCCAATTACTATTGAAATAGTAACCGACAAATGTGCTGAAAATAAAAGTCTTGCCGATTACTTTTGAAATAGTAACCTGACGAATGTGCTGAAAATAAATCATGCCGATTACTTTTGAAATAGTCACCGACGAATATGCTGAAAATAAAAATCTTGCCGATTACTTTTGAAATAGTAACCGACAAATGTGCTGAAAATAAATCATGCCAATTACTATTGAAATAGTAACCGACAAATGTGCTGAAAATAAAAGTCTTGCCGATTACTTTTGAAATAGTAACCTGACGAATGTGCTGAAAATAAATCATGCCGATTACTTTTGAAATAGTCACCGACGAATATGCTGAAAATAAAAATCTTGCCGATTACTTTTGAAATAGTAACCGACGAATGTGCTGAAAATAAATGATGCCGATTACTTTCGAAATAGTAAGCGACGAATATGTTGAAAATAAAAATCTTACCGATTACTTTTAAAATGTAACCAACGAATATACTGAAAATAAATCTTGCCGATTACTTTTGAAATAGTAACCGACGAATGTGCTGAAAATAAATCATGCCGATTACTTTGGAAATAGTAAGTGACGAATATGTTGAAAATAAAAATCTTACCGATTACTTTTGAAATAGTAACCAACGAATGTGCTTAAAATAAAGTCTTGCCGATAACTTTTGAAATAGTAACCGACGAATATGTGCTGAAAATAAATCTTGCCGATTACTTTTGAAATAGTAACCGACGAATGTGCTGAAAATAAATCATGCCGATTACTTTTGAAATAGTAAGTGACGAATATGTTGAAAATAAAAATCTTACCGATTACTTTTGAAATAGTAACCAACGAATGTGCTTAAAATAAAGTCTTGCCGATAACTTTTGAAATAGTAACCGACGAATATGTGCTGAAAATAAATCTTGCCGATTACTTTTGAAATAGTAACCGACGAATGTGTTGAAAATAAATCATGCCGATTACTTTTGAAATAGTAAGCGACGAATATGTTGAAAATAAAAATCTTACCGATTACTTTTGAAATAGTAACAACGAATATGCTGAAAATAAAGTCTTGCCGATTACTTTTGAAATAGTAACCGACGAATATGTTGAAAATAAAAATCTTGTCGATTACTTTTAAAATAGTAACCGACAAATATGCTGAAAATAAAAATCTTGCCGATTACTTTTGAAATAGTAACCGACGTACATGCTGAAAATAAAAATCTTGCCGATTACTATTGAAATAGTAACCGACGAATGTGCTGAAAATAAAGTCTTGCCGATTACTTTTGAAATAGTAACCGACGAATGTGCTGAAAATATAGTCTTGCCGATTAATTCTAAAATAGTAACAGACAAATATGCTAAAAATAAAAATTTTGCTGATTACTTTTGAAATAGTAACCGACGAATGTGCAGAAAATAGATCATGCCGATTACTTTTGAAATAGTAACCGACGAATGTGTTGAATATAAAGTCTTGCCGATTACTTTTGAAATAGTAACCGACAAATGTGCTGAAAATAAATCATGCCAATTACTATTGAAATAGTAACCGACAAATGTGCTGAAAATAAAAGTCTTGCCGATTACTTTTGAAATAGTAACCTGACGAATGTGCTGAAAATAAATCATGCCGATTACTTTTGAAATAGTCACCGACGAATATGCTGAAAATAAAAATCTTGCCGATTACTTTTGAAATAGTAACCGACAAATGTGCTGAAAATAAATCATGCCAATTACTATTGAAATAGTAACCGACAAATGTGCTGAAAATAAAAGTCTTGCCGATTACTTTTGAAATAGTAACCTGACGAATGTGCTGAAAATAAATCATGCCGTTTACTTTTGAAATAGTCACCGACGAATATGCTGAAAATAAAAATCTTGCCGATTACTTTTGAAATAGTAACCGACAAATGTGCTGAAAATAAATCATGCCAATTACTATTGAAATAGTAACCGACAAATGTGCTGAAAATAAAAGTCTTGCCGATTACTTTTGAAATAGTAACCTGACGAATGTGCTGAAAATAAATCATTCCGATTACTTTTGAAATAGTCACCGACGAATATGCTGAAAATAAAAATCTTGCCGATTACTTTTGAAATAGTAACCGACAAATGTGCTGAAAATAAATCATGCCAATTACTATTGAAATAGTAACCGACAAATGTGCTGAAAATAAAAGTCTTGCCGATTACTTTTGAAATAGTAACCTGACGAATGTGCTGAAAATAAATCATGCCGATTACTTTTGAAATAGTCACCGACGAATATGCTGAAAATAAAAATCTTGCCGATTACTTTTGAAATAGTAACCGACGAATGTGCTGAAATTAAATGATGCCGATTACTTTCGAAATAGTAAGCGACGAATATGTTGAAAATAAAAATCTTACCGATTACTTTTAAAATAGTAACCAACGAATATACTGAAAATAAATCTTGCCGATTACTTTTGAAATAGTAACCGACGAATGTGCTGAAAATAAATCATGCCGATTACTTTGGAAATAGTAAGTGACGAATATGTTGAAAATAAAAATCTTACCGATTACTTTTGAAATAGTAACCAACGAATGTGCTTAAAATAAAGTCTTGCCGATAACTTTTGAAATAGTAACCGACGAATATGTGCTGAAAATAAATCTTGCCGATTACTTTTGAAATAGTAACCGACGAATGTGTTGAAAATAAATCATGCCGATTACTTTTGAAATAGTAAGCGACGAATATGTTGAAAATAAAAATCTTACCGATTACTTTTGAAATAGTAACAACGAATATGCTGAAAATAAAGTCTTGCCGATTACTTTTGAAATAGTAACCGACGAATATGTTGAAAATAAAAATCTTACCGATTACTTTTAAAATAGTAACCAACGAATAGTAACCGACGAATGTGCTGAAAATATAGTCTTGCCGATTAATTCTAAAATAGTAACAGACAAATATGCTAAAAATAGAAATTTTGCTGATTACTTTTGAAATAGTAACCGACGAATGTGCAGAAAATAGATCATGCCGATTACTTTTGAAATAGTAACCGACGAATGTGTTGAATATAAAGTCTTGCCGATTACTTTTGAAATAGTAACCGACAAATGTGCTGAAAATAAATCATGCCAATTACTATTGAAATAGTAACCGACAAATGTGCTGAAAATAAAAGTCTTGCCGATTACTTTTGAAATAGTAACCTGACGAATGTGCTGAAAATAAATCATGCCGATTACTTTTGAAATAGTCACCGACGAATATGCTGAAAATAAAAATCTTGCCCATTACTTTTGAAATAGTAACCGACAAATGTGCTGAAAATAAATCATGCCAATTACTATTGAAATAGTAACCGACAAATGTGCTGAAAAAAAAAGTCTTGCCGATTACTTTTGAAATAGTAACCTGACGAATGTGCTGAAAATAAATCATGCCGATTACTATTGAAATAGTCACCGACGAATATGCTGAAAATAAAAATCTTGCCGATTACTTTTGAAATAGTAACCGACGAATGTGCTGAAAATAAAGTCTTGCCGATTACTTTTGAAATAGTAACCGACGAATGTGCTGAAAATATAGTCATGCCGATTAATTCTAAAATAGTAACAGACAAATATGCTAAAAATAAAAATTTTGCTGATTACTTTTGAAATAGTAACCGACGAATGTGCAGAAAATAGATCATGCCGATTACTTTTGAAATAGTAACCGACGAATGTGTTGAATATAAAGTCTTGCCGATTACTTTTGAAATAGTAACCGACAAATGTGCTGAAAATAAATCATGCCAATTACTATTGAAATAGTAACCGACAAATGTGCTGAAAATAAAAGTCTTGCCGATTACTTTTGAAATAGTAACCTGACGAATGTGCTGAAAATAAATCATGCCGATTACTTTTGAAATAGTCACCGACGAATATGCTGAAAATAAAAATCTTGCCGATTACTTTTGAAATAGTAACCGACAAATGTGCTGAAAATAAATCATGCCAATTACTATTGAAATAGTAACCGACAAATGTGCTGAAAATAAAAGTCTTGCCGATTACTTTTGAAATAGTAACCTGACGAATGTGCTGAAAATAAATCATGCCGATTACTATTGAAATAGTCACCGACGAATATGCTGAAAATAAAAATCTTGTCGATTACTTTTGAAATAGTAACCGACGAATGTGCTGAAAATAAATCTTGCCGATTACTTTCGAAATAGTAAGTGACGAACATGTTCAAAATAAAAATCTTACCGATTACTTTTAAAATAGTAACCAACGAATATACTGAAAATAAATCTTGCCGATTACTTTTGAAATAGTAACCGGTGAATGTGCTGAAAATAAATCATGCCGATTACTTTGGAAATAGTAAGTGACGAATATGTTGAAAATAAAAATCTTACCGATTACTTTTGAAATAGTAACCAACGAATGTGCTTAAAATAAAGTCTTGCCGATAACTTTTGAAATAGTAACCGACGAATATGTGCTGAAAATAAATCTTGCCGATTACTTTTGAAATAGTAACCGACGAATGTGCTGAAAATAAATCATGCCGATTACTTTTGAAATAGTAAGCGACGAATATGTTGAAAATAAAAATCTTACCGATTACTTTTGAAATAGTAACAACGAATATGCTGAAAATAAAGTCTTGCCGATTACTTTTGAAATAGTAACCGACGAATATGTTGAAAATAAAAATCTTGTCGATTACTTTTAAAATAGTAACCGACGAATGTGTTGAAAATAAATCATGCTGATTACTTTTGAAATAGTAAACGATGAATATGTTGGAAATAAAAATCTTACCGATTACTTTTGAAATAGTAACCGACAAATATGCTGAAAATAAAAATCTTGCCGATTACTTTTGTAATAGTAACCGACGTACATGCTGAAAATAAAAATCTTGCCGATTACTACTGAAATAGTAACCGACGAATGTGCTGAAAATAAGGACAAGCTCAACCTTCATACATATATCAAACATATAACCATATAGGCTAAAATCTCATTTTTACGCAAGGGTCGTTCCAATACTTTCATTTTATCGAATACAAAACCAAATAGATTCATATATCATGATTTAAATCAAGGGAAATGTTAACCTTCTTATTTCTCAAACTTGTAATCACATAGGCCAAAATCTCATTTTTGTGCAAGGGTCATTCCAATACTTTTATTTTATCAAATACACAACCAAAGAGGTTCACAAATCATGATTTAAATCAAGGGAGAAATTCAACCTTCACATTTATCAAATTTGCAACCATATAGGCTAATATCTCATTTTCGCGACAAGGGTCATCCCAATACTTTATATATACCAAATTTAGAACCCAATAGGTTCAAATATCATCTTTCGCACCAAGGAACGTCGAGCGACAAGCTCAACCTTCATATATATATATATATATCAAACATATATCCATATAGGCTAAAATCTCATTTTTACGCAAGGGTCGTTCCAATACTTTTCCTTTTATCGAATACAAAACCAAATAGATTCATATATCATGATTTAAATCAAGGGAAATGTTAACCTTCTTATTTCTCAAACTTGTGATCACATAGAATACACAAGGGTCATTCCAATACTTTTATTTTATCAAATACACAACCAAAGAGGTTCACAAATCATGCATTAAATCAAGGGAGAAATTCAACCTTCACATTTATCAAATTTGCAACCATATAGGCTAATATCTCATTTTCGCGACAAGGGTCATCCCAATACTTTATATTTACCGAATTTAGAACCAAATAGGTTCAAATATCATGTTTCCCATCAAGGGACATCGAGGGACAAGCTCAACCTTCATATTTATCAAACATGTAACCATATAGGCTACAATCTCATTTTTGCGCAAGGGTTATTCCAATACTTTTAGTTTATCGAATACACAACCAAAGAGGTTGACAAATCATGCATTAAATCAAGGGAGAAATTCAACCTTCACATTTATCAAATTTGCAACCATATAGGCTAATATCTCATTTTCGCGACAAGGGTCATCCCAATACTTTATATATACCAAATTTAGAACCCAATAGGTTCAAATATCATCTTTCGCACCAAGGAACGTCGAGCGACAAGCTCAACCTTCATATATATATATATATATATATATATCAAACATATAACCATATAGGCTAAAATCTCATTTCTACGCAAGGGTCGTTCCAATACTTTTCATTTTATCGAATACAAAACCAAATAGATTCATATATCATGATTTAAATCAAGGGAAATGTTAACCTTCTTATTTCTCAAACTTGTGATCACATAGAATACACAAGGGTCATTCCAATACTTTTATTTTATCAAATACACAACCAAAGAGGTTCACAAATCATGCATTAAATCAAGGGAGAAATTCAACCTTCACATTTATCAAATTTGCAACCATATAGGCTAATATCTCATTTTCGCGACAAGGGTCATCCCAATACTTTATATATACCAAATTTAGAACCCAATAGGTTCAAATATCATCTTTCGCACCAAGGAACGTCGAGCGACAAGCTCAACCTTCATATATATATATATATATCAAACATATAACCATATAGGCTAAAATCTCATTTTTACGCAAGGGTCGTTCCAATACTTTTCATTTTATCGAATACAAAACCAAATAGATTCATATATCATGATTTAAATCAAGGGAAATGTTAACCTTCTTATTTCTCAAACTTGTGATCACATAGAATACACAAGGGTCATTCCAATACTTTTATTTTATCAAATACACAACCAAAGAGGTTCACAAATCATGCATTAAATCAAGGGAGAAATTCAACCTTCACATTTATCAAATTTGCAACCATATAGGCTAATATCTCATTTTCGCGACAAGGGTCATCCCAATACTTTATATTTACCGAATTTAGAACCAAATAGGTTCAAATATCATGTTTCCCATCAAGGGACATCGAGGGACAAGCTCAACCTTCATATTTATCAAACATGTAACCATATAGGCTACAATCTCATTTTTGCACAAGGTTCATTCTGATACTTTCATATTACCGAATACATAACCAAATAGGTTCACAAATCATGCTTTAAATCAAGGGACAAATTCAACCTTACCATTTATCAAATTTGCAACCATATAGGATAATTTCTCATTGTCGCGTCAAGGGTCATCCCAATACTTTATATTTACCGAATTTAGAGCCAAATAGGTTCCAATATCATCTTTCGCACCAAGGGACATCGATGGACAAGCTCAACCTTCATATATATCAAACAAATAACCATATAGGCTAAAATCTCATTTTTGCGCAAGGGTCATCCCAATACTTTATATTTAACGAATTTAGAACCAAATAGGTGCAAATATCATCTTTCGCACCAAGGGACATCGAGGGACAAGCTCAATCTTCATATATATCAAACAAATAACCATATAGGCTAATATCTCATTTTCGCGACAAGGGTCATCCCAATACATTATATTTACCAAATTTAGAACCAAAAAGGTTCAAATATCATCTTTCACACCAAAGAACGTCGAGGGACAAGCTCAACCTTCATACATATATCAAACATATAACCATAGAGGCTAAAATCTCATTTTTACGCAAGGGTCGTGCCAATACTTTCATTTTATCGAATACAAAACCAAATAGATTCATATATCATGATTTAAATCAAGGGAAACGTTAACCTTCTTATTTCTCAAACTTGTAATCACATAGGCCAAAATCTCATTTTTGTGCAAGGGTCATTCCAATACTTTTATTTTATCAAATACACAACCAAAGAGGTTCACAAATCATGCATTAAATCAAGGGAGAAATTCAACCTTCACATTTATCAAATTTGCAACCATATAGGCTAATATCTCTTTTTCGCAACAAGGGTCATCCACAATACTTTATATTTACCGAATTTAGAAACAAATAGGTTCAAATATCATGTTTCGCATCAAGGGACATCGAGGGACAAGCTCAACCTTCATATTTATCAAAACATGTAATCATATAGGCTACAATCTCATTTTTCCACAAGGGTCATTCTAATACTTTCATTTTGCCGAATACATAACCAAATAGGATCACAAATCATGCTTTAAATCAAGGAACATATTCAACCTTCCCATTTATCAAATATGCAACCATATAGGCTAATATCTCATTTTCGCGACAAGGGTCATCCCAATACATTATATTTACCAAATTTAGAACCAAAAAGGTTCAAATAACATCTTTCGCGCCAAAGAACGTCGAGGGACAAGCTCAACCTTCATACATATATCAAACATATAACCATATAGGCTCAAATCTCATTTTTACGCAAGGGTCGTTCCAATACTTTCATTTTATCGAATACAAAACCAAATAGATTCATATATCATGATTTAAATCAAGCGAAATGATAACCTTCTTATTTCTCAAACTTGTAATCACATAGGCCAAAATCTCATTTTTGTGCAAGGGTCATTCCAATACTTTTATTTTATCAAATACACAACCAAAGAGGTTCACAGATCATGCATTAAATCAAGGGAGAAATTCAACCTTCACATTTATCAAATTTGCAACCATATAGGCTAATATCTCATTTTCGCGACAAGGGTCATCCCAATACTTTATATTTACCGAATTTAGAACCAAATAGGTTCAAATATCATGTTTCCCATCAAGGGACATCGAGGGACAAGCTCAACCTTCATATTTATCAAACATGTAAACATATAGGCTACAATCTCATTTTTGCACAAGGGTCATTCTAATGCTTTCATTTTACCGAATACATAACCAAATAGGTTCACAAATCATGATTTAAATCAAGGGAGAAATTCAACCTTCACATTTATCAAATTTGCAACCATATAGGCTAATATCTCTTTTTCGCAACAAGGGTCATCCACAATACTTTATATTTACCGAATAACATGTAACCATATAGGCTACAATCTCATTTTTGCACAAGGGTCATTCTAATGCTTTCATTTTACCGAATACATAACCAAATAGGTTCACAAATCATGATTTAAATCAAGGGACAAATTCAACCTTCACATTTATCAAATTTGCAACCATATAGGCTAATATCTCTTTTTCGCAACAAGGGTCATCCACAATACTTTATATTTAGCGAATTTAGAAACAAAGAGGTTCAAATATCATGTTTCACATCAAGGGACATCGAGGGACAAGCTCAACTTTCATATTTATCAAAACATGTAATCATATAGGCTACAATCTCATTTTTCCACAAGGGTCATTCTAATACTTTCATTTTGCCGAATACATAACCAAATAGGATCACAAATCATGCTTTAAATCAAGGAACATATTCAACCTTCCCATTTATCAAATATACAACCATATAGGCTAATATCTCATTTTCACGACAAGGGTCATCCCAATACATTATATTTACCAAATTTAGAACCAAAAAGGTTCAAATAACATCTTTCGCACCAAAGAACGTCGAGGGACAAGCTCAACCTTCATACATATATCAAACATATAACCATATAGGCTAAAATCTCATTTTTACGCAAGGGTCGTTCCAATACTTTCAGTTTATCGAATACACAACCAAAGAGGTTCACAAATCATGCATTAAATCAAGGGAGAAATTCAACCTTCACATTTATCAAATTTGCAACCATATAGGCTAATATCTCATTTTCGCGACAAGGGTCATCCCAATACTTTATATTTACCGAATTTAGAACCAAATAGGTTCAAATATCATGTTTCCCATCAAGGGACATCGATGGACAAGCTCAACCTTCATATATATCAAACAAATAACCATATAGGCTAAAATCTCATTTTTGCGCAAGGGTCATCCCAATACTTTATATTTAACGAATTTAGAACCAAATAGGTTCAATTATCATCTTTCGCACCAAGGGACATCGAGGGACAAGCTCAACCTTCATATATATCAAACAAATAACCATATAGGCTAATATCTCATTTTCGCGACAAGGGTCATCCCAATACATTATATTTACCAAATTTAGAACCAAAAAGGTTCAAATATCATCTTTCGCACCAAAGAACGTCGAGGGACAAGCTCAACCTTCATACATATATCAAACATATAACCATAGAGGCTAAAATATCATTTTTACGCAAGGGTCGTTCCAATACTTTCATTTTATCAAATAAAAACCAAATAGATTCATATATCATGATTTAAATCAAGGGAAATGTTAACCTTCTTATTTCTCAAACTTGTAATCAGATAGGCCAAAATCTCATTTTTGCGCAAGGGTTATTCCAATACTTTTAGTTTATCGAATACACAACCAAAGAGGTTCACAAATCATGCATTAAATCAAGGGAGAAATTCAACCTTCACATTTATCAAATTTGCAACCATATAGGCTAATATCTCATTTTCGCGACAAGGGTCATCCCAATACTTTATATATACCAAATTTAGAACCCAATAGGTTCAAATATCATCTTTCGCACCAAGGAACGTCGAGCGACAAGCTCAACCTTCATATATATATATATATATATATCAAACATATAACCATATAGGCTAAAATCTCATTTTTACGCAAGGGTCGTTCCAATACTTTTCCTTTTATCGAATACAAAACCAAATAGATTCATATATCATGATTTAAATCAAGGGAAATGTTAACCTTCTTATTTCTCAAACTTGTGATCACATAGAATACACAAGGGTCATTCCAATACTTTTATTTTATCAAATACACAACCAAAGAGGTTCACAAATCATGCATTAAATCAAGGGAGAAATTCAACCTTCACATTTATCAAATTTGCAACCATATAGGCTAATATCTCATTTTCGCGACAAGGGTCATCCCAATACTTTATATATACCAAATTTAGAACCCTATAGGTTCAAATATCATCTTTCGCACCAAGGAACGTCGAGCGACAAGCTCAACCTTCATATATATATATATATATATCAAACATATAACCATATAGGCTAAAATCTCATTTTTACGCAAGGGTCGTTCCAATACTTTTCATTTTATCGAATACAAAACCAAATAGATTCATATATCATGATTTAAATCAAGGGAAATGTTAACCTTCTTATTTCTCAAACTTGTGATCACATAGAATACACAAGGGTCATTCCAATACTTTTATTTTATCAAATACACAACCAAAGAGGTTCACAAATCATGCATTAAATCAAGGGAGAAATTCAACCTTCACATTTATCAAATTTGCAACCATATAGGCTAATATCTCATTTTCGCGACAAGGGTCATCCCAATACTTTATATTTACCGAATTTAGAACCAAATAGGTTCAAATATCATGTTTCCCATCAAGGGACATCGAGGGACAAGCTCAACCTTCATATTTATCAAACATGTAACCATATAGGCTACAATCTCATTTTTGCACAAGGTTCATTCTGATACTTTCATATTACAGAATACATAACCAAATAGGTTCACAAATCATGCTTTAAATCAAGGGACAAATTCAACCTTACCATTTATCAAATTTGCAACCATATAGGATAATTTCTCATTGTCGCGTCAAGGGTCATCCCAATACTTTATATTTACCGAATTTAGAGCCAAATAGGTTCCAATATCATCTTTCGCACCAAGGGACATCGATGGACAAGCTCAACCTTCATATATATCAAACAAATAACCATATAGGCTAAAATCTCATTTTTGCGCATGGGTTATCCCAATACTTTATATTTAACGAATTTAGAACCAAATAGGTTCAAATATCATCTTTCGCACCAAGGGACATCGAGGGACAAGCTCAATCTTCATATATATCAAACAAATAACCATATAGGCTAATATCTCATTTTCGCGACAAGGGTCATCCCAATACATTATATTTACCAAATTTAGAACCAAAAAGGTTCAAATATCATCTTTCACACCAAAGAACGTCGAGGGACAAGCTCAACCTTCATACATATATCAAACATATAACCATAGAGGCTAAAATCTCATTTTTACGCAAGGGTCGTGCCAATACTTTCATTTTATCGAATACAAAACCAAATAGATTCATATATCATGATTTAAATCAAGGGAAACGTTAACCTTCTTATTTCTCAAACTTGTAATCACATAGGCCAAAATCTCATTTTTGTGCAAGGGTAATTCCAATACTTTTATTTTATCAAATACACAACCAAAGAGGTTCACAAATCATGCATTAAATCAAGGGAGAAATTCAACCTTCACATTTATCAAATTTGCAACCATATAGGCTAATATCTCTTTTTCGCAACAAGGGTCATCCACAATACTTTATATTTACCGAATTTAGAAACAAATAGGTTCAAATATCATGTTTCGCATCAAGGGACATCGAGGGACAAGCTCAACCTTCATATTTATCAAAACATGTAATCATATAGGCTACAATCTCATTTTTCCACAAGGGTCATTCTAATACTTTCATTTTGCCGAATACATAACCAAATAGGATCACAAATCATGCTTTAAATCAAGGAACATATTCCACCTTCCCATTTATCAAATATGCAACCATATAGGCTAATATCTCATTTTCGCGACAAGGGTCATCCCAATACATTATATTTACCAAATTTAGAACCAAAAAGGTTCAAATAACATCTTTCGCACCAAAGAACGTCGAGGGACAAGCTCAACCTTCATACATATATCAAACATATAACCATATAGGCTAAAATCTCATTTTTACGCAAGGGTCGTTCCAATACTTTCATTTTATCGAATACAAAACCAAATAGATTCATATATCATGATTTAAATCAAGGGAAATGTTAACCTTCTTATTTCTGAAACTTGTAATCACATAGAATACACAAGGGTCATTCCAATACTTTTATTTTATCGAATACACAACCAAAGAGGTTCACAAATCATGCATTAAATCAAGGGAGAAATTCAACCTTCACATTTATCAAATTTGCAACCATATAGGCTAATATCTCATTTTCGCGACAAGGGTCATCCCAATACTTTATATTTACCGAATTTAGAACCAAATAGGTTCAAATATCATGTTTCGCATCAAGGGACATCGAGGGACAAGTTCAACCTTCATATATATATATATATCAAACATATAACCATATAGGCTAAAATCTCATTTTTACGCAAGGGTCGTTCCAATACTTTCATTTTATCGAATACAAAACCAAATAGATTCATATATCATGATTTAAATCAAGGGAAATGTTAACCTTCTTATTTCTCAAACTTGTAATCACATAGAATACACAAGGGTCATTCCAATACTTTTATTTTATCGAATACACAACCAAAGAGGTTCACAAATCATGCATTAAATCAAGGGAGAAATTCAACCTTCACATTTATCAAATTTGCAACCATATAGGCTAATATCTCATTTTCGCGACAAGGGTCATCCCAATACTTTATATTTACCGAATTTAGAACCAAATAGGTTCAAATATCATGTTTCGCATCAAGGGACATCGAGGGACAAGCTCAACCTTCATATTTATCAAACATGTAACCATATAGGCTACAATCTCATTTTTGCACAAGGGTCATTCTAATACTTTCATATTACCGAATACATAACCAAATAGGTTCACAAATTATGCTTTAAATCAAGGGACAAATTCAACCTTACCATTTATCAATTTTGCAACCATATAGGATAATATCTCATTGTCGCGTCAAGGGTCATCCCAATACTTTATATTTACCGAATTTAGAGCCAAATAGGTTCCAATATCATCTTTCGCACCAAGGGACATCGATGGACAAGCTCAACCTTCATATATATCAAACAAATAACCATATAGGCTAAAATCTCATTTTTGCGCAAGGGTCATCCCAATACTTTATATTTAACGAATTTATAACCAAATAGGTTCAAATATCATCTTTCGCACCAAGGGACATCGAGGGACAAGCTCAATCTTCATATATATCAAACAAATAACCATATAGGCTAATATCTCATTTTCGCGACAAGGGTCATCCCAATACATTATATTTACCAAATTTAGAACCAAAAAGGTTCAAATATCATCTTTCGCACCAAAGAACGTCGAGGGACAAGCTCAACCTTCATACATATATCAAACATATAACCATAGAGGCTAAAATCTCATTTTTACGCAAGGGTCGTGCCAATACTTTCATTTTATCGAATACAAAACCAAATAGATTCATATATCATGATTTAAATCAAGGGAAACGTTAACCTTCTTATTTCTCAAACTTGTAATCACATAGGCCAAAATCTCATTTTTGTGCAAGGGTCATTCCAATACTTTTATTTTATCAAATACACAACCAAAGAGGTTCACAAATCATGCATTAAATCAAGGGAGAAATTCAACCTTCACATTTATCAAATTTGCAACCATATAGGCTAATATCTCTTTTTCGCAACAAGGGTCATCCACAATACTTTATATATACCGAATTTAGAAACAAATAGGTTCAAATATCATGTTTTGCATCAAGGGACATCGAGGGACAAGCTCAACCTTCATATTTATCAAAACATGTAATCATATAGGCTACAATCTCATTTTTCCACAAGGGTCATTCTAATACTTTCATTTTGCCGAATACATAACCAAATAGGATCACAAATCATGCTTTAAATCAAGGAACATATTCAACCTTCCCATTTATCAAATATGCAGCCATATAGGCTAATATCTCATTTTCGCGACAAGGGTCATCCCAATACATTATATTTACCAAATTTAGAACCAAAAAGGTTCAAATAACATCTTTCGCACCAAAGAACGTCGAGGGACAAGCTCAACCTTCATACATATATCAAACATATAACCATATAGGCTAAAATCTCATTTTTACGCAAGGGTCGTTCCAATACTTTCATTTTATCGAATACAAAACCAAATAGATTCATATATCATGATTTAAATCAAGGGAAATGTTAACCTTCTTATTTCTCAAACTTGTAATCACATAGGCCAAAATCTCATTTTTGTGCAAGGGTCATTCCAATACTTTTATTTTATCAAATACACAACCAAAGAGGTTCACAAATCATGCATTAAATCAAGGGAGAAATTCAACCTTCACATTTATCAAATTTGCAACCATATAGGCTAATATCTCTTTTTCGCAACAAGGGTCATCCACAATACTTTATATATACCGAATTTAGAAACAAATAGGTTCAAATATCATGTTTTGCATCAAGGGACATCGAGGGACAAGCTCAACCTTCATATTTATCAAAACATGTAATCATATAGGCTACAATCTCATTTTTCCACAAGGGTCATTCTAATACTTTCATTTTGCCGAATACATAACCAAATAGGATCACAAATCATGCTTTAAATCAAGGAACATATTCAACCTTCCCATTTATCAAATATGCAGCCATATAGGCTAATATCTCATTTTCGCGACAAGGGTCATCCCAATACATTATATTTACCAAATTTAGAACCAAAAAGGTTCAAATAACATCTTTCGCACCAAAGAACGTCGAGGGACAAGCTCAACCTTCATACATATATCAAACATATAACCATATAGGCTAAAATCTCATTTTTACGCAAGGGTCGTTCCAATACTTTCATTTTATCGAATACAAAACCAAATAGATTCATATATCATGATTTAAATCAAGGGAAATGTTAACCTTCTTATTTCTCAAACTTGTAATCACATAGGCCAAAATCTCATTTTTGTGCAAGGGTCATTCCAATACTTTTATTTTATCAAATACACAACCAAAGAGGTTCACAAATCATGCATTAAATCAAGGGAGAAATTCAACCTTCACATTTATCAAATTTGCAACCATATAGGCTAATATCTCATTTTCGCGACAAGGGTCATCCACAATACTTTATATTTACCGAATTTAGAAACAAATAGGTTCAAATATCATGTTTCGCATCAAGGGACATCGAGGGACAAGCTCAACCTTCATATTTATCAAAACATGTAATCATATAGGCTACAATCTCATTTTTCCACAAGGGTCATTCTAATACTTTCATTTTGCCGAATACATAACCAAATAGGATCACAAATCATGCTTTAAATCAAGGAACATATTCAACCTTCCCATTTATCAAATATGCAACCATATAGGCTAATATCTCATTTTCGCGACAAGGGTCATCCCAATACATTATATTTACCAAATTTAGAACCAAAAAGGTTCAAATAACATCTTTCGCACCAAAGAACGTCGAGGGACAAGCTCAACCTTCATACATATATCAAACATATAACCATATAGGCTAAAATCTCATTTTTACGCAAGGGTCGTTCCAATACTTTCATTTTATCGAATACAAAACCAAATAGATTCATATATCATGATTTAAATCAAGGGAAATGTTAACCTTCTTATTTCTGAAACTTGTAATCACATAGAATACACAAGGGTCATTCCAATACTTTTATTTTATCGAATACACAACCAAAGAGGTTCACAAATCATGCATTAAATCAAGGGAGAAATTCAACCTTCACATTTATCAAATTTGCAACCATATAGGCTAATATCTCATTTTCGCGACAAGGGTCATCCCAATACTTTATATTTACCGAATTTAGAACCAAATAGGTTCAAATATCATGTTTCGCATCAAGGGACATCGAGGGACAAGCTCAACCTTCATATTTATCAAACATGTAACCATATAGGCTACAATCTCATTTTTGCACAAGGGTCATTCTAATACTTTCATATTACCGAATACATAACCAAATAGGTTCACAAATTATGCTTTAAATCAAGGGACAAATTCAACCTTACCATTTATCAATTTTGCAACCATATAGGATAATATCTCATTGTCGCGTCAAGGGTCATCCCAATACTTTATATTTACCGAATTTAGAGCCAAATAGGTTCCAATATCATCTTTCGCACCAAGGGACATCGATGGACAAGCTCAACCTTCATATATATCAAACAAATAACCATATAGGCTAAAATCTCATTTTTGCGCAAGGGTCATCCCAATACTTTATATTTAACGAATTTAGAACCAAATAGGTTCAAATATCATCTTTCGCACCAAGGGACATTGAGGGACAAGCTCAATCTTCATATATATCAAACAAATAACCATATAGGCTAATATCTCATTTTCGCGACAAGGGTCATCCCAATACATTATATTTACCAAATTTAGAACCAAAAAGGTTCAAATATCATCTTTCGCACCAAAGAACGTCGAGGGACAAGCTCAACCTTCATACATATATCAAACATATAACCATAGAGGCTAAAATCTCATTTTTACGCAAGGGTCGTGCCAATACTTTCATTTTATCGAATACAAAACCAAATAGATTCATATATCATGATTTAAATCAAGGGAAACGTTAACCTTCTTATTTCTCAAACTTGTAATCACATAGGCCAAAATCTCATTTTTGTGCAAGGGTCATTCCAATACTTTTATTTTATCAAATACACAACCAAAGAGGTTCACAAATCATGCATTAAATCAAGGGAGAAATTCAACCTTCACATTTATCAAATTTGCAACCATATAGGCTAATATCTCTTTTTCGCAACAAGGGTCATCCACAATACTTTATATATACCGAATTTAGAAACAAATAGGTTCAAATATCATGTTTTGCATCAAGGGACATCGAGGGACAAGCTCAACCTTCATATTTATCAAAACATGTAATCATATAGGCTACAATCTCATTTTTCCACAAGGGTCATTCTAATACTTTCATTTTGCCGAATACATAACCAAATAGGATCACAAATCATGCTTTAAATCAAGGAACATATTCAACCTTCCCATTTATCAAATATGCAGCCATATAGGCTAATATCTCATTTTCGCGACAAGGGTCATCCCAATACATTATATTTACCAAATTTAGAACCAAAAAGGTTCAAATAACATCTTTCGCACCAAAGAACGTCGAGGGACAAGCTCAACCTTCATACATATATCAAACATATAACCATATAGGCTAAAATCTCATTTTTACGCAAGGGTCGTTCCAATACTTTCATTTTATCGAATACAAAACCAAATAGATTCATATATCATGATTTAAATCAAGGGAAATGTTAACCTTCTTATTTCTCAAACTTGTAATCACATAGGCCAAAATCTCATTTTTGTGCAAGGGTCATTCCAATACTTTTATTTTATCAAATACACAACCAAAGAGGTTCACAAATCATGCATTAAATCAAGGGAGAAATTCAACCTTCACATTTATCAAATTTGCAACCATATAGGCTAATATCTCATTTTCGCGACAAGGGTCATTGATGAACACTATTTTGTGAAAAATGTTCATATTTGACTTTTAGTTATGAATTGATGAAAGTTGCTTGCTGAAAGATTAATAATAGGCAAAATAGCACAAGAAATAGACTGAAAATATTGAGAATGAAATGATGTGCAAAAGGAACACGAAAATTATGTAATTGGGATTACTTTTGACAATTGTTTGAGTTGAAAACGTGACTTTGGGTTTGAATTGGTGTTTAGGCTGATTTGTGGATTCAAACAAGAAATGGAATGGAGGTTTTAGGGACGCCACACTTTCTAATCCTAGAAAATGATAAGTCTGTGGGGATGAAGATCACCACAAGAAAGGATTCTTGATATGATCAATACAAGGTCCAATCCAGAACCTAAAGAGCAATTACTCACTTTTTTTTATCAAAATTCAACTGCTGTTTCATTCTTCATTTGCGCCATATATAGGCAGCAATGGACTTTTCTGATTACAAAACTTTAAGAGACCTAATTCAATCATAGTAATGGAATTTCGGCCCTTGAATGCTAGATGTTACAAAAACTAACCCTAATTACTCATAGTAATGAAAATTCGGCCATATGAATGCTAAGAGTTACAAAATGAAAACTCCATTGATGAGGAGCTTGATGAGGGCGCCACAAATGCAAGAAGGAGGTTAGAATGCTGAAAATCCTTCCTTGATTGCCTCATTATGAGCCCTTTGAATGCTGATTATTCTGTCCTTTTTCTTGTCTTGCGCCACTTCTCTCATCTTGATTGCACCATTGACTCATTTGTTTCCTCCTTGCTTCAAAACCTTTATTTGCAATAATTGAACACACAACTTTACCATTACAAGCTTAGAAGCTTTAAGATGGCCTTAAAATTAGGGAAAACTTAACTAAGTGTCTTTGGGCCAAATAATGTACCCTTTCACTTTTTATTACAACATAACAAAATAACTAAATAAAATGGGCAGCAAGAGATGCGCCCCACCCCTCCTCCAATGGTTTGATGCACATGACCATTCTACCCTCCATGCTTCCTAGTGTAGGTTTGGACTCCAAGACTTTTGCCACCAATTGAGTTAGCGCCTCCTTAGCTTTCTTGGCCCTTGCCCTTGTCATTGGTCCTCCTAGCCCTTGAATTGAAGCACTTGTGTCATGGACAATTATGCCCTCATCATCCCCTCCCTCTTGAAAGGAATTCGTTCACAAATCATGCTTTAAATCAAGGGACAAATTCAACCTTACCATTTATCAAATTTGCAACCATCTACGCTAATATCTCTTTTTCGCAACAAGGGTCATCCACAATACTTTATATTTACCGAATTTAGAAACAAATAGGTTCAAATATCATGTTTCGCATCAAGGGACATCGAGGGACAAGCTCAACCTTCATATTTATCAAAACATGTAATCATATAGGCTACAATCTCATTTTTCCACAAGGGTCATTCTAATACTTTCATTTTGCCGAATACATAACCAAATAGGATCACAAATCATGCTTTAAATCAAGGAACATATTCAACCTTCCCATTTATCAAATATGCAACCATATAGGCTAATATCTCATTTTCGCGACAAGGGTCATCCCAATACATTATATTTACCAAATTTAGAACCAAAAAGGTTCAAATAACATCTTTCGCACCAAAGAACGTCGAGGGACAAGCTCAACCTTCATACATATATCAAACATATAACCATATAGGCTAAAATCTCATTTTTACGCAAGGGTCGTTCCAATACTTTCATTTTATCGAATACAAAACCAAATAGATTCATATATCATGATTTAAATCAAGGGAAATGTTAACCTTCTTATTTCTCAAACTTGTAATCACATAGGCCAAAATCTCATTTTTGTGCAAGGGTCATTCCAATACTTTTATTTTATCAAATACACAACCAAAGAGGTTCACAAATCATGCATTAAATCAAGGGAGAAATTCAACCTTCACATTTATCAAATTTGCAACCATATAGGCTAATATCTCATTTTCGCGACAAGGGTCATCCCAATACTTTATATTTACCGAATTTAGAACCAAATAGGTTCAAATATCATGTTTCCCATCAAGGGACATCGAGGGACAAGCTCAACCTTCATATTTATCAAACATGTAACCATATAGGCTACAATCTCATTTTTGCGCAAGGGTTATTCCAATACTTTTAGTTTATCGAATACACAACCAAAGAGGTTCACAAATCATGCATTAAATCAAGGGAGAAATTCAACCTTCACATTTATCAAATTTGCAACCATATAGGCTAATATCTCATTTTCGCGACAAGGGTCATCCCAATACTTTATATATACCAAATTTAGAACCCAATAGGTTCAAATATCATCTTTCGCACCAAGGAACGTCGAGCGACAAGCTCAACCTTCATATATATATATATATATATATATATATATATATATATATATCAAACATATAACCATATAGGCTAAAATCTCATTTTTACGCAAGGGTCGTTCCAATACTTTTCATTTTATCGAATACAAAACCAAATAGATTCATATATCATGATTTAAATCACGAGAAATGTTAACCTTCTTATTTCTCAAACTTGTGATCACATAGAATACACAAGGGTCATTCCAATACTTTAATTTTATCAAATACACAACCAAAGAGGTTCACAAATCATGCATTAAATCAAGGGAGAAATTCAACCTTCACATTTATCAAATTTGCAACCATATAGGCTAATATCTCATTTTCGCGACAAGGGTCATCCCAATACTTTATATATACCAAATTTAGAACCCAATAGGTTCAAATATCATCTTTCGCACCAAGGAACGTCGAGCGACAAGCTCAACCTTCATATATATATATATATATATATATATATATATATATATATATATATATATATATATATATATATATATATATATATATATATATATATATCAAACATATAACCATATAGGCTAAAATCTCATTTTTACGCAAGGGTCGTTCCAATACTTTTCATTTTATCGAATACAAAACCAAATAGATTCATATATCATGATTTAAATCAAGGGAAATGTTAACCTTCTTATTTCTCAAACTTGTGATCACATAGAATACACAAGGGTCATTCCAATACTTTTATTTTATCAAATACACAACCAAAGAGGTTCACAAATCATGCATTAAATCAAGGTTCAAATAACATCTTTCGCACCAAACAACGTCGAGGGACAAGCTCAACCTTCATACATATATCAAACATATAACCATATAGGCTAAAATCTCATTTTTACGCAAGGGTCGTTCCAATACTTTCATTTTATCGAATACAAAACCAAATAGATTCATATATCATGATTTAAATCAAGGGAAATGTTAACCTTCTTATTTCTCAAACTTGTAATCACATAGAATACACAAGGGTCATTCCAATACTTTTATTTTATCGAATACACAACCAAAGAGGTTCACAAATCATGCATTAAATCAAGGGAGAAATTCAACCTTCACATTTATCAAATTTGCAACCATATAGGCTAATATCTCATTTTCGCGACAAGGGTCATCCCAATACATTATATTTACCAAATTTAGAACCAAAAAGGTTCAAATATCATCTTTCACACCAAAGAACGTCGAGGGACAAGCTCAACCTTCATACATATATCAAACATATAACCATAGAGGATAAAATCTCATTTTTACGCAAGGGTCGTGCCAATACTTTCATTTTATCGAATACAAAACCAAATAGATTCATATATCATGATTTAAATCAAGGGAAACGTTAACCTTCTTATTTCTCAAACTTGTAATCACATAGGCCAAAATCTCATTTTTGTGCAAGGGTCATTCCAATACTTTTATTTTATCAAATACACAACCAAAGAGGTTCACAAATCATGCATTAAATCAAGGGAGAAATTCAACCTTCACATTTATCAAATTTGCAACCATATAGGCTAATATCTCTTTTTCGCAACAAGGGTCATCCACAATACTTTATATATACCGAATTTAGAAACAAATAGGTTCAAATATCATGTTTTGCATCAAGGGACATCGAGGGACAAGCTCAACCTTCATATTTATCAAAACATGTAATCATATAGGCTACAATCTCATTTTTCCACAAGGGTCATTCTAATACTTTCATTTTGCCGAATACATAACCAAATAGGATCACAAATCATGCTTTAAATCAAGGAACATATTCAACCTTCCCATTTATCAAATATGCAGCCATATAGGCTAATATCTCATTTTCGCGACAAGGGTCATCCCAATACATTATATTTACCAAATTTAGAACCAAAAAGGTTCAAATAACATCTTTCGCACCAAAGAACGTCGAGGGACAAGCTCAACCTTCATACATATATCAAACATATAACCATATAGGCTAAAATCTCATTTTTACGCAAGGGTCGTTCCAATACTTTCATTTTATCGAATACAAAACCAAATAGATTCATATATCATGATTTAAATCAAGGGAAATGTTAACCTTCTTATTTCTCAAACTTGTAATCACATAGGCCAAAATCTCATTTTTGTGCAAGGGTCATTCCAATACTTTTATTTTATCAAATACACAACCAAAGAGGTTCACAAATCATGCATTAAATCAAGGGAGAAATTCAACCTTCACATTTATCAAATTTGCAACCATATAGGCTAATATCTCATTTTCGCGACAAGGGTCATTGATGAACACTATTTTGTGAAAAATGTTCATATTTGACTTTTAGTTATGAATTGATGAAAGTTGCTTGCTGAAAGATTAATAATAGGCAAAATAGCACAAGAAATAGACTGAAAATATTGAGAATGAAATGATGTGCAAAAGGAACACGAAAATTATGTAATTGGGATTACTTTTGACAATTGTTTGAGTTGAAAACGTGACTTTGGGTTTGAATTGGTGTTTAGGCTGATTTGTGGATTCAAACAAGAAATGGAATGGAGGTTTTAGGGACGCCACACTTTCTAATCCTAGAAAATGATAAGTCTGTGGGGATGAAGATCACCACAAGAAAGGATTCTTGATATGATCAATACAAGGTCCAATCCAGAACCTAAAGAGCAATTACTCACTTTTTTTTATCAAAATTCAACTGCTGTTTCATTCTTCATTTGCGCCATATATAGGCAGCAATGGACTTTTCTGATTACAAAACTTTAAGAGACCTAATTCAATCATAGTAATGGAATTTCGGCCCTTGAATGCTAGATGTTACAAAAACTAACCCTAATTACTCATAGTAATGAAAATTCGGCCATATGAATGCTAAGAGTTACAAAATGAAAACTCCATTGATGAGGAGCTTGATGAGGGCGCCACAAATGCAAGAAGGAGGTTAGAATGCTGAAAATCCTTCCTTGATTGCCTCATTATGAGCCCTTTGAATGCTGATTATTCTGTCCTTTTTCTTGTCTTGCGCCACTTCTCTCATCTTGATTGCACCATTGACTCATTTGTTTCCTCCTTGCTTCAAAACCTTTATTTGCAATAATTGAACACACAACTTTACCATTACAAGCTTAGAAGCTTTAAGATGGCCTTAAAATTAGGGAAAACTTAACTAAGTGTCTTTGGGCCAAATAATGTACCCTTTCACTTTTTATTACAACATAACAAAATAACTAAATAAAATGGGCAGCAAGAGATGCGCCCCACCCCTCCTCCAATGGTTTGATGCACATGACCATTCTACCCTCCATGCTTCCTAGTGTAGGTTTGGACTCCAAGACTTTTGCCACCAATTGAGTTAGCGCCTCCTTAGCTTTCTTGGCCCTTGCCCTTGTCATTGGTCCTCCTAGCCCTTGAATTGAAGCACTTGTGTCATGGACAATTATGCCCTCATCATCCCCTCCCTCTTGAAAGGAATTCGTTCACAAATCATGCTTTAAATCAAGGGACAAATTCAACCTTACCATTTATCAAATTTGCAACCATATACGCTAATATCTCTTTTTCGCAACAAGGGTCATCCACAATACTTTATATTTACCGAATTTAGAAACAAATAGGTTCAAATATCATGTTTCGCATCAAGGGACATCGAGGGACAAGCTCAACCTTCATATTTATCAAAACATGTAATCATATAGGCTACAATCTCATTTTTCCACAAGGATCATTCTAATACTTTCATTTTGCCGAATACATAACCAAATAGGATCACAAATCATGCTTTAAATCAAGGAACATATTCAACCTTCCCATTTATCAAATATGCAACCATATAGGCTAATATCTCATTTTCGCGACAAGGGTCATCCCAATACATTATATTTACCAAATTTAGAACCAAAAAGGTTCAAATAACATCTTTCGCACCAAAGAACGTCGAGGGACAAGCTCAACCTTCATACATATATCAAACATATAACCATAGAGGCTAAAATCTCATTTTTACGCAAGGGTCGTTCCAATACTTTCATTTTATCGAATACAAAACCAAATAGATTCATATATCATGATTTAAATCAAGGGAAACGTTAACCTTCTTATTTCTCAAACTTGTAATCACATAGGCCAAAATCTCATTTTTGTGCAAGGGTCATTCCAATACTTTTATTTTATCAAATACACAACCAAAGAGGTTCACAAATCATGCATTAAATCAAGGGAGAAATTCAACCTTCACATTTATCAAATTTGCAACCATATAGGCTAATATCTCTTTTTCGCAACAAGGGTCATCCACAATACTTTATATATACCGAATTTAGAAACAAATAGGTTCAAATATCATGTTTTGCATCAAGGGACATCGAGGGACAAGCTCAACCTTCATATTTATCAAAACATGTAATCATATAGGCTACAATCTCATTTTTCCACAAGGGTCATTCTAATACTTTCATTTTGCCGAATACATAACCAAATAGGATCACAAATCATGCTTTAAATCAAGGAACATATTCAACCTTCCCATTTATCAAATATGCAGCCATATAGGCTAATATCTCATTTTCGCGACAAGGGTCATCCCAATACATTATATTTACCAAATTTAGAACCAAAAAGGTTCAAATAACATCTTTCGCACCAAAGAACGTCGAGGGACAAGCTCAACCTTCATACATATATCAAACATATAACCATATAGGCTAAAATCTCATTTTTACGCAAGGGTCGTTCCAATACTTTCATTTTATCGAATACAAAACCAAATAGATTCATATATCATGATTTAAATCAAGGGAAATGTTAACCTTCTTATTTCTCAAACTTGTAATCACATAGGCCAAAATCTCATTTTTGTGCAAGGGTCATTCCAATACTTTTATTTTATCAAATACACAACCAAAGAGGTTCACAAATCATGCATTAAATCAAGGGAGAAATTCAACCTTCACATTTATCAAATTTGCAACCATATAGGCTAATATCTCATTTTCGCGACAAGGGTCATTGATGAACACTATTTTGTGAAAAATGTTCATATTTGACTTTTAGTTATGAATTGATGAAAGTTGCTTGCTGAAAGATTAATAATAGGCAAAATAGCACAAGAAATAGACTGAAAATATTGAGAATGAAATGATGTGCAAAAGGAACACGAAAATTATGTAATTGGGATTACTTTTGACAATTGTTTGAGTTGAAAACGTGACTTTGGGTTTGAATTGGTGTTTAGGCTGATTTGTGGATTCAAACAAGAAATGGAATGGAGGTTTTAGGGACGCCACACTTTCTAATCCTAGAAAATGATAAGTCTGTGGGGATGAAGATCACCACAAGAAAGGATTCTTGATATGATCAATACAAGGTCCAATCCAGAACCTAAAGAGCAATTACTCACTTTTTTTTATCAAAATTCAACTGCTGTTTCATTCTTCATTTGCGCCATATATAGGCAGCAATGGACTTTTCTGATTACAAAACTTTAAGAGACCTAATTCAATCATAGTAATGGAATTTCGGCCCTTGAATGCTAGATGTTACAAAAACTAACCCTAATTACTCATAGTAATGAAAATTCGGCCATATGAATGCTAAGAGTTACAAAATGAAAACTCCATTGATGAGGAGCTTGATGAGGGCGCCACAAATGCAAGAAGGAGGTTAGAATGCTGAAAATCCTTCCTTGATTGCCTCATTATGAGCCCTTTGAATGCTGATTATTCTGTCCTTTTTCTTGTCTTGCGCCACTTCTCTCATCTTGATTGCACCATTGACTCATTTGTTTCCTCCTTGCTTCAAAACCTTTATTTGCAATAATTGAACACACAACTTTACCATTACAAGCTTAGAAGCTTTAAGATGGCCTTAAAATTAGGGAAAACTTAACTAAGTGTCTTTGGGCCAAATAATGTACCCTTTCACTTTTTATTACAACATAACAAAATAACTAAATAAAATGGGCAGCAAGAGATGCGCCCCACCCCTCCTCCAATGGTTTGATGCACATGACCATTCTACCCTCCATGCTTCCTAGTGTAGGTTTGGACTCCAAGACTTTTGCCACCAATTGAGTTAGCGCCTCCTTAGCTTTCTTGGCCCTTGCCCTTGTCATTGGTCCTCCTAGCCCTTGAATTGAAGCACTTGTGTCATGGACAATTATGCCCTCATCATCCCCTCCCTCTTGAAAGGAATTCGTTCACAAATCATGCTTTAAATCAAGGGACAAATTCAACCTTACCATTTATCAAATTTGCAACCATCTACGCTAATATCTCTTTTTCGCAACAAGGGTCATCCACAATACTTTATATTTACCGAATTTAGAAACAAATAGGTTCAAATATCATGTTTCGCATCAAGGGACATCGAGGGACAAGCTCAACCTTCATATTTATCAAAACATGTAATCATATAGGCTACAATCTCATTTTTCCACAAGGATCATTCTAATACTTTCATTTTGCCGAATACATAACCAAATAGGATCACAAATCATGCTTTAAATCAAGGAACATATTCAACCTTCCCATTTATCAAATATGCAACCATATAGGCTAATATCTCATTTTCGCGACAAGGGTCATCCCAATACATTATATTTACCAAATTTAGAACCAAAAAGGTTCAAATAACATCTTTCGCACCAAAGAACGTCGAGGGACAAGCTCAACCTTCATACATATATCAAACATATAACCATATAGGCTAAAATCTCATTTTTACGCAAGGGTCGTTCCAATACTTTCATTTTATCGAATACAAAACCAAATAGATTCATATATCATGATTTAAATCAAGGGAAATGTTAACCTTCTTATTTCTCAAACTTGTAATCACATAGGCCAAAATCTCATTTTTGTGCAAGGGTCATTCCAATACTTTTATTTTATCAAATACACAACCAAAGAGGTTCACAAATCATGCATTAAATCAAGGGAGAAATTCAACCTTCACATTTATCAAATTTGCAACCATATAGGCTAATATCTCATTTTCGCGACAAGGGTCATCCCAATACTTTATATTTACCGAATTTAGAACCAAATAGGTTCAAATATCATGTTTCCCATCAAGGGACATCGAGGGACAAGCTCAACCTTCATATTTATCAAACATGTAACCATATAGGCTACAATCTCATTTTTGCGCAAGGGTTATTCCAATACTTTTAGTTTATCGAATACACAACCAAAGAGGTTCACAAATCATGCATTAAATCAAGGGAGAAATTCAACCTTCACATTTATCAAATTTGCAACCATATATGCTAATATCTCATTTTCGCGACAAGGGTCATCCCAATACTTTATATATACCAAATTTAGAACCCAATAGGTTCAAATATCATCTTTCGCACCAAGGAACGTCGAGCGACAAGCTCAACCTTCATATATATATATATATATATATATATATATATATATATATATATATATATATCAAACATATAACCATATAGGCTAAAATCTCATTTTTACGCAAGGGTCGTTCCAATACTTTTCATTTTATCGAATACAAAACCAAATAGATTCATATATCATGATTTAAATCAAGGGAAATGTTAACCTTCTTATTTCTCAAACTTGTGATCACATAGAATACACAAGGGTCATTCCAATACTTTTATTCTATCAAATACACAACCAAAGAGGTTCACAAATCATGCATTAAATCAAGGGAGAAATTCAACCTTCACATTTATCAAATTTGCAACCATATAGGCTAATATCTCATTTTCGCGACAAGGGTCATCCCAATACTTTATATATACCAAATTTAGAACCCAATAGGTTCAAATATCATCTTTCGCACCAAGGAACGTCGAGCGACAAGCTCAACCTTCATATATATATATATATATATATATATCAAACATATAACCATATAGGCTAAAATCTCATTTTTACGCAAGGGTCGTTCCAATACTTTTCATTTTATCGAATACAAAACCAAATAGATTCATATATCATGATTTAAATCAAGGGAAATGTTAACCTTCTTATTTCTCAAACTTGTGATCACATAGAATACACAAGGGTCATTCCAATACTTTTATTTTATCAAATACACAACCAAAGAGGTTCACAAATCATGCATTAAATCAAGGTTCAAATAACATCTTTCGCACCAAACAACGTCGAGGGACAAGCTCAACCTTCATACATATATCAAACATATAACCATATAGGCTAAAATCTCATTTTTACGCAAGGGTCGTTCCAATACTTTCATTTTATCGAATACAAAACCAAATAGATTCATATATCATGATTTAAATCAAGGGAAATGTTAACCTTCTTATTTCTCAAACTTGTAATCACATAGAATACACAAGGGTCATTCCAATACTTTTATTTTATCGAATACACAACCAAAGAGGTTCACAAATCATGCATTAAATCAAGGGAGAAATTCAACCTTCACATTTATCAAATTTGCAACCATATAGGCTAATATCTCATTTTCGCGACAAGGGTCATCCCAATACTTTATATATACCAAATTTAGAACCCAATAGGTTCAAATATCATCTTTCGCACCAAGGAACGTCGAGCGACAAGCTCAACCTTCATATATATATATATATATATATATATATCAAACATATAACCATATAGGCTAAAATCTCATTTTTACGCAAGGGTCGTTCCAATACTTTTCATTTTATCGAATACAAAACCAAATAGATTCATATATCATGATTTAAATCAAGGGAAATGTTAACCTTCTTATTTCTCAAACTTGTGATCACATAGAATACACAAGGGTCATTCCAATACTTTTATTTTATCAAATACACAACCAAAGAGGTTCACAAATCATGCATTAAATCAAGGTTCAAATAACATCTTTCGCACCAAACAACGTCGAGGGACAAGCTCAACCTTCATACATATATCAAACATATAACCATATAGGCTAAAATCTCATTTTTACGCAAGGGTCGTTCCAATACTTTCATTTTATCGAATACAAAACCAAATAGATTCATATATCATGATTTAAATCAAGGGAAATGTTAACCTTCTTATTTCTCAAACTTGTAATCACATAGAATACACAAGGGTCATTCCAATACTTTTATTTTATCGAATACACAACCAAAGAGGTTCACAAATCATGCATTAAATCAAGGGAGAAATTCAACCTTCACATTTATCAAATTTGCAACCATATAGGCTAATATCTCATTTTCGCGACAAGGGTCATCCCAATACATTATATTTACCAAATTTAGAACCAAAAAGGTTCAAATATCATCTTTCACACCAAAGAACGTCGAGGGACAAGCTCAACCTTCATACATATATCAAACATATAACCATAGAGGCTAAAATCTCATTTTTACGCAAGGGTCGTGCCAATACTTTCATTTTATCGAATACAAAACCAAATAGATTCATATATCATGATTTAAATCAAGGGAAACGTTAACCTTCTTATTTCTCAAACTTGTAATCACATAGGCCAAAATCTCATTTTTGTGCAAGGGTCATTCCAATACTTTTATTTTATCAAATACACAACCAAAGAGGTTCACAAATCATGATTTAAATCAAGGGAGAAATTCAACCTTCACATTTATCAAATTTGCAACCATATAGGCTAATATCTCATTTTCGCGACAAGGGTCATCCCAATACTTTATATATACCAAATTTAGAACCCAATAGGTTCAAATATCATCTTTCGCACCAAGGAACGTCGAGCGACAAGCTCAACCTTCATATATATATATATATATATATATATATCAAACATATATCCATATAGGCTAAAATCTCATTTTTACGCAAGGGTCGTTCCAATACTTTTCCTTTTATCGAATACAAAACCAAATAGATTCATATATCATGATTTAAATCAAGGGAAATGTTAACCTTCTTATTTCTCAAACTTGTGATCACATAGAATACACAAGGGTCATTCCAATACTTTTATTTTATCAAATACACAACCAAAGAGGTTCACAAATCATGCATTAAATCAAGGGAGAAATTCAACCTTCACATTTATCAAATTTGCAACCATATAGGCTAATATCTCATTTTCGCGACAAGGGTCATCCCAATACTTTATATTTACCGAATTTAGAACCAAATAGGTTCAAATATCATGTTTCCCATCAAGGGACATCGAGGGACAAGCTCAACCTTCATATTTATCAAACATGTAACCATATAGGCTACAATCTCATTTTTGCGCAAGGGTTATTCCAATACTTTTAGTTTATCGAATACACAACCAAAGAGGTTGACAAATCATGCATTAAATCAAGGGAGAAATTCAACCTTCACATTTATCAAATTTGCAACCATATAGGCTAATATCTCATTTTCGCGACAAGGGTCATCCCAATACTTTATATATACCAAATTTAGAACCCAATAGGTTCAAATATCATCTTTCGCACCAAGGAACGTCGAGCGACAAGCTCAACCTTCATATATATATATATATATATATATATCAAACATATAACCATATAGGCTAAAATCTCATTTTTACGCAAGGGTCGTTCCAATACTTTTCATTTTATCGAATACAAAACCAAATAGATTCATATATCATGATTTAAATCAAGGGAAATGTTAACCTTCTTATTTCTCAAACTTGTGATCACATAGAATACACAAGGGTCATTCCAATACTTTTATTTTATCAAATACACAACCAAAGAGGTTCACAAATCATGCATTAAATCAAGGTTCAAATAACATCTTTCGCACCAAACAACGTCGAGGGACAAGCTCAACCTTCATACATATATCAAACATATAACCATATAGGCTAAAATCTCATTTTTACGCAAGGGTCGTTCCAATACTTTCATTTTATCGAATACAAAACCAAATAGATTCATATATCATGATTTAAATCAAGGGAAATGTTAACCTTCTTATTTCTCAAACTTGTAATCACATAGAATACACAAGGGTCATTCCAATACTTTTATTTTATCGAATACACAACCAAAGAGGTTCACAAATCATGCATTAAATCAAGGGAGAAATTCAACCTTCACATTTATCAAATTTGCAACCATATAGGCTAATATCTCATTTTCGCGACAAGGGTCATCCCAATACATTATATTTACCAAATTTAGAACCAAAAAGGTTCAAATATCATCTTTCACACCAAAGAACGTCGAGGGACAAGCTCAACCTTCATACATATATCAAACATATAACCATAGAGGCTAAAATCTCATTTTTACGCAAGGGTCGTGCCAATACTTTCATTTTATCGAATACAAAACCAAATAGATTCATATATCATGATTTAAATCAAGGGAAACGTTAACCTTCTTATTTCTCAAACTTGTAATCACATAGGCCAAAATCTCATTTTTGTGCAAGGGTCATTCCAATACTTTTATTTTATCAAATACACAACCAAAGAGGTTCACAAATCATGCATTAAATCAAGGGAGAAATTCAACCTTCACATTTATCAAATTTGCAACCATATAGGCTAATATCTCTTTTTCGCAACAAGGGTCATCGACAATACTTTATATTTACCGAATTTAGAAACAAATAGGTTCAAATATCATGTTTCGCATCAAGGGACATCGAGGGACAAGCTCAACCTTCATATTTATCAAAACATGTAATCATATAGGCTACAATCTCATTTTTCCACAAGGGTCATTCTAATACTTTCATTTTGCCGAATACATAACCAAATAGGATCACAAATCATGCTTTAAATCAAGGAACATATTCAACCTTCCCATTTATCAAATATGCAACCATATAGGCTAATATCTCATTTTCGCGACAAGGGTCATCCCAATACATTATATTTACCAAATTTAGAACCAAAAAGGTTCAAATAACATCTTTCGCACCAAAAAACGTCGAGGGACAAGCTCAACCTTCATACATATATCAAACATATAACCATATAGGCTAAAATCTCATTTTTACGCAAGGGTCGTTCCAATACTTTCATTTTATCGAATACAAAACCAAATAGATTCATATATCATGATTTAAATCAAGGGAAATGTTAACCTTCTTATTTCTCAAACTTGTAATCACATAGAATACACAAGGGTCATTCCAATACTTTTATTTTATCGAATACACAACCAAAGAGGTTCACAAATCATGCATTAAATCAAGGGAGAAATTCAACCTTCACATTTATCAAATTTGCAACCATATAGGCTAATATCTCATTTTCGCGACAAGGGTCATCCCAATACTTTATATTTACCGAATTTAGAACCAAATAGGTTCAAATATCATGTTTCGCATCAAGGGACATCGAGGGACAAGTTCAACCTTCATATATATATATATATATCAAACATATAACCATATAGGCTAAAATCTCATTTTTACGCAAGGGTCGTTCCAATACTTTTCATTTTATCGAATACAAAACCAAATAGATTCATATATCATGATTTAAATCAAGGGAAATGTTAACCTTCTTATTTCTCAAACTTGTGATCACATAGAATACACAAGGGTCATTCCAATACTTTTATTTTATCAAATACACAACCAAAGAGGTTCACAAATCATGCATTAAATCAAGGTTCAAATAACATCTTTCGCACCAAACAACGTCGAGGGACAAGCTCAACCTTCATACATATATCAAACATATAACCATATAGGCTAAAATCTCATTTTTACGCAAGGGTCGTTCCAATACTTTCATTTTATCGAATACAAAACCAAATAGATTCATATATCATGATTTAAATCAAGGGAAATGTTAACCTTCTTATTTCTCAAACTTGTGATCACATAGAATACACAAGGGTCATTCCAATACTTTTATTTTATCAAATACACAACCAAAGAGGTTCACAAATCATGCATTAAATCAAGGTTCAAATAACATCTTTCGCACCAAACAACGTCGAGGGACAAGCTCAACCTTCATACATATATCAAACATATAACCATATAGGCTAAAATCTCATTTTTACGCAAGGGTCGTTCCAATACTTTCATTTTATCGAATACAAAACCAAATAGATTCATATATCATGATTTAAATCAAGGGAAATGTTAACCTTCTTATTTCTCAAACTTGTAATCACATAGAATACACAAGGGTCATTCCAATACTTTTATTTTATCGAATACACAACCAAAGAGGTTCACAAATCATGCATTAAATCAAGGGAGAAATTCAACCTTCACATTTATCAAATTTGCAACCATATAGGCTAATATCTCTTTTTCGCAACAAGGGTCATCGACAATACTTTATATTTACCGAATTTAGAAACAAATAGGTTCAAATATCATGTTTCGCATCAAGGGACATCGAGGGACAAGCTCAACCTTCATATTTATCAAAACATGTAATCATATAGGCTACAATCTCATTTTTCCACAAGGGTCATTCTAATACTTTCATTTTGCCGAATACATAACCAAATAGGATCACAAATCATGCTTTAAATCAAGGAACATATTCAACCTTCCCATTTATCAAATATGCAACCATATAGGCTAATATCTCATTTTCGCGACAAGGGTCATCCCAATACATTATATTTACCAAATTTAGAACCAAAAAGGTTCAAATAACATCTTTCGCACCAAAAAACGTCGAGGGACAAGCTCAACCTTCATACATATATCAAACATATAACCATATAGGCTAAAATCTCATTTTTACGCAAGGGTCGTTCCAATACTTTCATTTTATCGAATACAAAACCAAATAGATTCATATATCATGATTTAAATCAAGGGAAATGTTAACCTTCTTATTTCTCAAACTTGTAATCACATAGAATACACAAGGGTCATTCCAATACTTTTATTTTATCGAATACACAACCAAAGAGGTTCACAAATCATGCATTAAATCAAGGGAGAAATTCAACCTTCACATTTATCAAATTTGCAACCATATAGGCTAATATCTCATTTTCGCGACAAGGGTCATCCCAATACTTTATATTTACCGAATTTAGAACCAAATAGGTTCAAATATCATGTTTCGCATCAAGGGACATCGAGGGACAAGTTCAACCTTCATATATATATATATATATCAAACATATAACCATATAGGCTAAAATCTCATTTTTACGCAAGGGTCGTTCCAATACTTTCATTTTATCGAATACAAAACCAAATAGATTCATATATCATGATTTAAATCAAGGGAAATGTTAACCTTCTTATTTCTCAAACTTGTAATCACATAGAATACACAAGGGTCATTCCAATACTTTTATTTTATCGAATACACAACCAAAGAGGTTCACAAATCATGCATTAAATCAAGGGAGAAATTCAACCTTCACATTTATCAAATTTGCAACCATATAGGCTAATATCTCATTTTCGCGACAAGGGTCATCCCAATACTTTATATTTACCGAATTTAGAACCAAATAGGTTCAAATATCATGTTTCGCATCAAGGGACATCGAGGGACAAGCTCAACCTTCATATTTATCAAACATGTAACCATATAGGCTACAATCTCATATTTGCACAAGGGTCATTCTAATACTTTCATATTACCGAATACATAACCAAATAGGTTCACAAATCATGCTTTAAATCAAGGGACAAATTCAACCTTACCATTTATCAATTTTGCAACCATATAGGATAATATCTCATTGTCGCGTCAAGGGTCATCCCAATACTTTATATTTACCGAATTTAGAGCCAAATAGGTTCCAATATCATCTTTCGCACCAAGGGACATCGATGGACAAGCTCAACCTTCATATATATCAAACAAATAACCATATAGGCTAAAATCTCATTTTTGCGCAAGGGTCATCCCAATACTTTATATTTACCAAATTTAGAACCAAAAAGGTTCAAATATCATCTTTCGCACCAAAGAACGTCGAGGGACAAGCTCAACCTTCATACATATATCAAACATATAACCATAGAGGCTAAAATCTCATTTTTACGCAAGGGTCGTTCCAATACTTTCATTTTATCGAATACAAAACCAAATAGATTCATATATCATGATTTAAATCAAGGGAAACGTTAACCTTCTTATTTCTCAAACTTGTAATCACATAGGCCAAAATCTCATTTTTGTGCAAGGGTCATTCCAATACTTTTATTTTATCAAATACACAACCAAAGAGGTTCACAAATCATGCATTAAATCAAGGGAGAAATTCAACCTTCACATTTATCAAATTTGCAACCATATAGGCTAATATCTCTTTTTCGCAACAAGGGTCATCCACAATACTTTATATATACCGAATTTAGAAACAAATAGGTTCAAATATCATGTTTTGCATCAAGGGACATCGAGGGACAAGCTCAACCTTCATATTTATCAAAACATGTAATCATATAGGCTACAATCTCATTTTTCCACAAGGGTCATTCTAATACTTTCATTTTGCCGAATACATAACCAAATAGGATCACAAATCATGCTTTAAATCAAGGAACATATTCAACCTTCCCATTTATCAAATATGCAACCATATAGGCTAATATCTCATTTTCGCGACAAGGGTCATCCCAATACATTATATTTACCAAATTTAGAACCAAAAAGGTTCAAATAACATCTTTCGCACCAAAGAACGTCGAGGGACAAGCTCAACCTTCATACATATATCAAACATATAACCATATAGGCTAAAATCTCATTTTTACGCAAGGGTCGTTCCAATACTTTCATTTTATCGAATACAAAACCAAATAGATTCATATATCATGATTTAAATCAAGGGAAATGTTAACCTTCTTATTTCTCAAACTTGTAATCACATAGAATACACAAGGGTCATTCCAATACTTTTATTTTATCGAATACACAACCAAAGAGGTTCACAAATCATGCATTAAATCAAGGGAGAAATTCAACCTTCACATTTATCAAATTTGCAACCATATAGGCTAATATCTCATTTTCGCGACAAGGGTCATCCCAATACTTTATATTTACCGAATTTAGAACCAAATAGGTTCAAATATCATGTTTCGCATCAAGGGACATCGAGGGACAAGCTCAACCTTCATATTTATCAAACATGTAACCATATAGGCTACAATCTCATTTTTGCACAAGGGTCATTCTAATACTTTCATATTACCGAATACATAACCAAATAGGTTCACAAATCATGCTTTAAATCAAGGGACAAATTCAACCTTACCATTTATCAATTTTGCAACCATATAGGATAATATCTCATTGTCGCGTCAAGGGTCATCCCAATACTTTATATTTACCGAATTTAGAGCCAAATAGGTTCCAATATCATCTTTCGCACCAAGGGACATCGATTGACAAGCTCAACCTTCATATATATCAAACAAATAACCATATAGGCTAAAATCTCATTTTTGCGCAAGGGTCATCCCAATACTTTATATTTAACGAATTTAGAACCAAATAGGTTCAAATATCATCTTTCGCACCAAGGGACATCGAGGGACAAGCTCAATCTTCATATATATCAAACAAATAACCATATAGGCTAATATCTCATTTTCGCGACAAGGGTCATCCCAATACATTATATTTACCAAATTTAGAACCAAAAAGGTTCAAATATCATCTTTCGCACCAAAGAACGTCGAGGGACAAGCTCAACCTTCATACATATATCAAACATATAACCATAGAGGCTAAAATCTCATTTTTACGCAAGGGTCGTTCCAATACTTTCATTTTATCGAATACAAAACCAAATAGATTCATATATCATGATTTAAATCAAGGGAAACGTTAACCTTCTTATTTCTCAAACTTGTAATCACATAGGCCAAAATCTCATTTTTGTGCAAGGGTCATTCCAATACTTTTATTTTATCAAATACACAACCAAAGAGGTTCACAAATCATGCATTAAATCAAGGGAGAAATTCAACCTTCACATTTATCAAATTTGCAACCATATAGGCTAATATCTCTTTTTCGCAACAAGGGTCATCCACAATACTTTATATATACCGAATTTAGAAACAAATAGGTTCAAATATCATGTTTTGCATCAAGGGACATCGAGGGACAAGCTCAACCTTCATATTTATCAAAACATGTAATCATATAGGCTACAATCTCATTTTTCCACAAGGGTCATTCTAATACTTTCATTTTGCCGAATACATAACCAAATAGGATCACAAATCATGCTTTAAATCAAGGAACATATTCAACCTTCCCATTTATCAAATATGCAACCATATAGGCTAATATCTCATTTTCGCGACAAGGGTCATCCCAATACATTATATTTACCAAATTTAGAACCAAAAAGGTTCAAATAACATCTTTCGCACCAAAGAACGTCGAGGGACAAGCTCAACCTTCATACATATATCAAACATATAACCATATAGGCTAAAATCTCATTTATACGCAAGGGTCGTTCCAATACTTTCATTTTATCGAATACAAAACCAAATAGATTCATATATCATGATTTAAATCAAGGGAAATGTTAACCTTCTTATTTCTCAAACTTGTAATCACATAGAATACACAAGGGTCATTCCAATACTTTTATTTTATCGAATACACAACCAAAGAGGTTCACAAATCATGCATTAAATCAAGGGAGAAATTCAACCTTCACATTTATCAAATTTGCAACCATATAGGCTAATATCTCATTTTCGCGACAAGGGTCATCCCAATACTTTATATTTACCGAATTTAGAACCAAATAGGTTCAAATATCATGTTTCGCATCAAGGGACATCGAGGGACAAGTTCAACCTTCATATATATATATATATATATATATATATATATATCAAACATATAACCATATAGGCTAAAATCTCATTTTTACGCAAGGGTCGTTCCAATACTTTCATTTTATCGAATACAAAACCAAATAGATTCATATATCATGATTTAAATCCAGGGAAATGTTAACCTTCTTATTTCTCAAACTTGTAATCACATAGAATACACAAGGGTCATTCCAATACTTTTATTTTATCGAATACACAACCAAAGAGGTTCACAAATCATGCATTAAATCAAGGGAGAAATTCAACCTTCACATTTATCAAATTTGCAACCATATAGGCTAATATCTCATTTTCGCGACAAGGGTCATCCCAATACTTTATATTTACCGAATTTAGAACCAAATAGGTTCAAATATCATGTTTCGCATCAAGGGACATCGAGGGACAAGCTCAACCTTCATATTTATCAAACATGTAACCATATAGGCTACAATCTCATTTTTGCACAAGGGTCATTCTAATACTTTCATATTACCGAATACATAACCAAATAGGTTCACAAATCATGCTTTAAATCAAGGGACAAATTCAACCTTACCATTTATCAAATTTGCAACCATATAGGATAATATCTCATTGTCGCGTCAAGGGTCATCCCAATACTTTATATTTACCGAATTTAGAGCCAAATAGGTTCCAATATCATCTTTCGCACCAAGGGACATCGATGGACAAGCTCAACCTTCATATATATCAAACAAATAACCATATAGGCTAAAATCTCATTTTTGCGCAAGGGTCATCCCAATACTTTATATTTAACGAATTTAGAACCAAATAGGTTCAAATATCATCTTTCGCACCAAGGGACATCGAGGGACAAGCTCAATCTTCATATATATCAAACAAATAACCATATAGGCTAATATCTCATTTTCGCGACAAGGGTCATCCCAATACATTATATTTACCAAATTTAGAACCAAAAAGGTTCAAATATCATCTTTCGCACCAAAGAACGTCGAGGGACAAGCTCAACCTTCATACATATATCAAACATATAACCATAGAGGCTAAAATCTCATTTTTACGCAAGGGTCGTTCCAATACTTTCATTTTATCGAATACAAAACCAAATAGATTCATATATCATGATTTAAATCAAGGGAAACGTTAACCTTCTTATTTCTCAAACTTGTAATCACATAGGCCAAAATCTCATTTTTGTGCAAGGGTCATTCCAATACTTTTATTTTATCAAATACACAACCAAAGAGGTTCACAAATCATGCATTAAATCAAGGGAGAAATTCAACCTTCACATTTATCAAATTTGCAACCATATAGGCTAATATCTCTTTTTCGCAACAAGGGTCATCCACAATACTTTATATATACCGAATTTAGAAACAAATAGGTTCAAATATCATGTTTTGCATCAAGGGACATCGAGGGACAAGCTCAACCTTCATATTTATCAAAACATGTAATCATATAGGCTACAATCTCATTTTTCCACAAGGGTCATTCTAATACTTTCATTTTGCCGAATACATAACCAAATAGGATCACAAATCATGCTTTAAATCAAGGAACATATTCAACCTTCCCATTTATCAAATATGCAACCATATAGGCTAATATCTCATTTTCGCGACAAGGGTCATCCCAATACATTATATTTACCAAATTTAGAACCAAAAAGGTTCAAATAACATCTTTCGCACCAAAGAACGTCGAGGGACAAGCTCAACCTTCATACATATATCAAACATATAACCATATAGGCTAAAATCTCATTTTTACGCAAGGGTCGTTCCAATACTTTCATTTTATCGAATACAAAACCAAATAGATTCATATATCATGATTTAAATCAAGGGAAATGTTAACCTTCTTATTTCTCAAACTTGTAATCACATAGAATACACAAGGGTCATTCCAATACTTTTATTTTATCGAATACACAACCAAAGAGGTTCACAAATCATGCATTAAATCAAGGGAGAAATTCAACCTTCACATTTATCAAATTTGCAACCATATAGGCTAATATCTCATTTTCGCGACAAGGGTCATCCCAATACTTTATATTTACCGAATTTAGAACCAAATAGGTTCAAATATCATGTTTCGCATCAAGGGACATCGAGGGACAAGCTCAACCTTCATATTTATCAAACATGTAACCATATAGGCTACAATCTCATTTTTGCACAAGGGTCATTCTAATACTTTCATATTACCGAATACATAACCAAATAGGTTCACAAATCATGCTTTAAATCAAGGGACAAATTCAACCTTACCATTTATCAATTTTGCAACCATATAGGATAATATCTCATTGTCGCGTCAAGGGTCATCCCAATACTTTATATTTACCGAATTTAGAGCCAAATAGGTTCCAATATCATCTTTCGCACCAAGGGACATCGATTGACAAGCTCAACCTTCATATATATCAAACAAATAACCATATAGGCTAAAATCTCATTTTTGCGCAAGGGTCATCCCAATACTTTATATTTAACGAATTTAGAACCAAATAGGTTCAAATATCATCTTTCGCACCAAGGGACATCGAGGGACAAGCTCAATCTTCATATATATCAAACAAATAACCATATAGGCTAATATCTCATTTTCGCGACAAGGGTCATCCCAATACATTATATTTACCAAATTTAGAACCAAAAAGGTTCAAATATCATCTTTCGCACCAAAGAACGTCGAGGGACAAGCTCAACCTTCATACATATATCAAACATATAACCATAGAGGCTAAAATCTCATTTTTACGCAAGGGTCGTTCCAATACTTTCATTTTATCGAATACAAAACCAAATAGATTCATATATCATGATTTAAATCAAGGGAAACGTTAACCTTCTTATTTCTCAAACTTGTAATCACATAGGCCAAAATCTCATTTTTGTGCAAGGGTCATTCCAATACTTTTATTTTATCAAATACACAACCAAAGAGGTTCACAAATCATGCATTAAATCAAGGGAGAAATTCAACCTTCACATTTATCAAATTTGCAACCATATAGGCTAATATCTCTTTTTCGCAACAAGGGTCATCCACAATACTTTATATATACCGAATTTAGAAACAAATAGGTTCAAATATCATGTTTTGCATCAAGGGACATCGAGGGACAAGCTCAACCTTCATATTTATCAAAACATGTAATCATATAGGCTACAATCTCATTTTTCCACAAGGGTCATTCTAATACTTTCATTTTGCCGAATACATAACCAAATAGGATCACAAATCATGCTTTAAATCAAGGAACATATTCAACCTTCCCATTTATCAAATATGCAACCATATAGGCTAATATCTCATTTTCGCGACAAGGGTCATCCCAATACATTATATTTACCAAATTTAGAACCAAAAAGGTTCAAATAACATCTTTCGCACCAAAGAACGTCGAGGGACAAGCTCAACCTTCATACATATATCAAACATATAACCATATAGGCTAAAATCTCATTTATACGCAAGGGTCGTTCCAATACTTTCATTTTATCGAATACAAAACCAAATAGATTCATATATCATGATTTAAATCAAGGGAAATGTTAACCTTCTTATTTCTCAAACTTGTAATCACATAGAATACACAAGGGTCATTCCAATACTTTTATTTTATCGAATACACAACCAAAGAGGTTCACAAATCATGCATTAAATCAAGGGAGAAATTCAACCTTCACATTTATCAAATTTGCAACCATATAGGCTAATATCTCATTTTCGCGACAAGGGTCATCCCAATACTTTATATTTACCGAATTTAGAACCAAATAGGTTCAAATATCATGTTTCGCATCAAGGGACATCGAGGGACAAGTTCAACCTTCATATATATATATATATATATATATATATATATATATATATATATCAAACATATAACCATATAGGCTAAAATCTCATTTTTACGCAAGGGTCGTTCCAATACTTTCATTTTATCGAATACAAAACCAAATAGATTCATATATCATGATTTAAATCCAGGGAAATGTTAACCTTCTTATTTCTCAAACTTGTAATCACATAGAATACACAAGGGTCATTCCAATACTTTTATTTTATCGAATACACAACCAAAGAGGTTCACAAATCATGCATTAAATCAAGGGAGAAATTCAACCTTCACATTTATCAAATTTGCAACCATATAGGCTAATATCTCATTTTCGCGACAAGGGTCATCCCAATACTTTATATTTACCGAATTTAGAACCAAATAGGTTCAAATATCATGTTTCGCATCAAGGGACATCGAGGGACAAGCTCAACCTTCATATTTATCAAACATGTAACCATATAGGCTACAATCTCATTTTTGCACAAGGGTCATTCTAATACTTTCATATTACCGAATACATAACCAAATAGGTTCACAAATCATGCTTTAAATCAAGGGACAAATTCAACCTTACCATTTATCAAATTTGCAACCATATAGGATAATATCTCATTGTCGCGTCAAGGGTCATCCCAATACTTTATATTTACCGAATTTAGAGCCAAATAGGTTCCAATATCATCTTTCGCACCAAGGGACATCGATGGACAAGCTCAACCTTCATATATATCAAACAAATAACCATATAGGCTAAAATCTCATTTTTGCGCAAGGGTCATCCCAATACTTTATATTTAACGAATTTAGAACCAAATAGGTTCAAATATCATCTTTCGCACCAAGGGACATCGAGGGACAAGCTCAATCTTCATATATATCAAACAAATAACCATATAGGCTAATATCTCATTTTCGCGACAAGGGTCATCCCAATACATTATATTTACCAAATTTAGAACCAAAAAGGTTCAAATATCATCTTTCGCACCAAAGAACGTCGAGGGACAAGCTCAACCTTCATACATATATCAAACATATAACCATAGAGGCTAAAATCTCATTTTTACGCAAGGGTCGTTCCAATACTTTCATTTTATCGAATACAAAACCAAATAGATTCATATATCATGATTTAAATCAAGGGAAACGTTAACCTTCTTATTTCTCAAACTTGTAATCACATAGGCCAAAATCTCATTTTTGTGCAAGGGTCATTCCAATACTTTTATTTTATCAAATACACAACCAAAGAGGTTCACAAATCATGCATTAAATCAAGGGAGAAATTCAACCTTCACATTTATCAAATTTGCAACCATATAGGCTAATATCTCTTTTTCGCAACAAGGGTCATCCACAATACTTTATATATACCGAATTTAGAAACAAATAGGTTCAAATATCATGTTTTGCATCAAGGGACATCGAGGGACAAGCTCAACCTTCATATTTATCAAAACATGTAATCATATAGGCTACAATCTCATTTTTCCACAAGGGTCATTCTAATACTTTCATTTTGCCGAATACATAACCAAATAGGATCACAAATCATGCTTTAAATCAAGGAACATATTCAACCTTCCCATTTATCAAATATGCAACCATATAGGCTAATATCTCATTTTCGCGACAAGGGTCATCCCAATACATTATATTTACCAAATTTAGAACCAAAAAGGTTCAAATAACATCTTTCGCACCAAAGAACGTCGAGGGACAAGCTCAACCTTCATACATATATCAAACATATAACCATATAGGCTAAAATCTCATTTTTACGCAAGGGTCGTTCCAATACTTTCATTTTATCGAATACAAAACCAAATAGATTCATATATCATGATTTAAATCAAGGGAAATGTTAACCTTCTTATTTCTCAAACTTGTAATCACATAGAATACACAAGGGTCATTCCAATACTTTTATTTTATCGAATACACAACCAAAGAGGTTCACAAATCATGCATTAAATCAAGGGAGAAATTCAACCTTCACATTTATCAAATTTGCAACCATATAGGCTAATATCTCATTTTCGCGACAAGGGTCATCCCAATACTTTATATTTACCGAATTTAGAACCAAATAGGTTCAAATATCATGTTTCGCATCAAGGGACATCGAGGGACAAGTTCAACCTTCATATATATATATATATATATATATATATATATATATATCAAACATATAACCATATAGGCTAAAATCTCATTTTTACGCAAGGGTCGTTCCAATACTTTCATTTTATCGAATACAAAACCAAATAGATTCATATATCATGATTTAAATCCAGGGAAATGTTAACCTTCTTATTTCTCAAACTTGTAATCACATAGAATACACAAGGGTCATTCCAATACTTTTATTTTATCGAATACACAACCAAAGAGGTTCACAAATCATGCATTAAATCAAGGGAGAAATTCAACCTTCACATTTATCAAATTTGCAACCATATAGGCTAATATCTCATTTTCGCGACAAGGGTCATCCCAATACTTTATATTTACCGAATTTAGAACCAAATAGGTTCAAATATCATGTTTCGCATCAAGGGACATCGAGGGACAAGCTCAACCTTCATATTTATCAAACATGTAACCATATAGGCTACAATCTCATTTTTGCACAAGGGTCATTCTAATACTTTCATATTACCGAATACATAACCAAATAGGTTCACAAATCATGCTTTAAATCAAGGGACAAATTCAACCTTACCATTTATCAAATTTGCAACCATATAGGATAATATCTCATTGTCGCGTCAAGGGTCATCCCAATACTTTATATTTACCGAATTTAGAGCCAAATAGGTTCCAATATCATCTTTCGCACCAAGGGACATCGATGGACAAGCTCAACCTTCATATATATCAAACAAATAACCATATAGGCTAAAATCTCATTTTTGCGCAAGGGTCATCCCAATACTTTATATTTAACGAATTTAGAACCAAATAGGTTCAAATATCATCTTTCGCACCAAGGGACATCGAGGGACAAGCTCAATCTTCATATATATCAAACAAATAACCATATAGGCTAATATCTCATTTTCGCGACAAGGGTCATCCCAATACATTATATTTACCAAATTTAGAACCAAAAAGGTTCAAATATCATCTTTCGCACCAAAGAACGTCGAGGGACAAGCTCAACCTTCATACATATATCAAACATATAACCATAGAGGCTAAAATCTCATTTTTACGCAAGGGTCGTTCCAATACTTTCATTTTATCGAATACAAAACCAAATAGATTCATATATCATGATTTAAATCAAGGGAAACGTTAACCTTCTTGTTTCTCAAACTTGTAATCACATAGGCCAAAATCTCATTTTTGTGCAAGGATCATTCCAATACTTTTATTTTATCAAATACACAACCAAAGAGGTTCACAAATCATGCATTAAATCAAGGGAGAAATTCAACCTTCACATTTATCAAATTTGCAACCATATAGGCTAATATCTCTTTTTCGCAACAAGGGTCATCCACAATACTTTATATATACCGAATTTAGAAACAAATAGGTTCAAATATCATGTTTTGCATCAAGGGACATCGAGGGACAAGCTCAACCTTCATATTTATCAAAACATGTAATCATATAGGCTACAATCTCATTTTTCCACAAGGGTCATTCTAATACTTTCATTTTGCCGAATACATAACCAAATAGGATCACAAATCATGCTTTAAATCAAGGAACATATTCAACCTTCCCATTTATCAAATATGCAACCATATAGGCTAATATCTCATTTTCGCGACAAGGGTCATCCCAATACATTATATTTACCAAATTTAGAACCAAAAAGGTTCAAATAACATCTTTCGCACCAAAGAACGTCGAGGGACAAGCTCAACCTTCATACATATATCAAACATATAACCATATAGGCTAAAATCTCATTTTTACGCAAGGGTCGTTCCAATACTTTCATTTTATCGAATACAAAACCAAATAGATTCATATATCATGATTTAAATCAAGGGAAATGTTAACCTTCTTATTTCTCAAACTTGTAATCACATAGGCCAAAATCTCATTTTTGTGCAAGGGTCATTCCAATACTTTTATTTTATCAAATACACAACCAAAGAGGTTCACAAATCATGCATTAAATCAAGGGAGAAATTCAACCTTCACATTTATCAAATTTGCAACCATATAGGCTAATATCTCATTTTCGCGACAAGGGTCATCCCAATACTTTATATTTACCGAATTTAGAACCAAATAGGTTCAAATATCATGTTTCCCATCAAGGGACATCGAGGGACAAGCTCAACCTTCATATTTATCAAACATGTAACCATATAGGCTACAATCTCATTTTTGCACAAGGTTCATTCTGATACTTTCATATTACCGAATACATAACCAAATAGGTTCACAAATCATGCTTTAAATCAAGGGACAAATTCAACCTTACCATTTATCAAATTTGCAACCATATAGGATAATTTCTCATTGTCGCGTCAAGGGTCATCCCAATACTTTATATTTACCGAATTTAGAACCAAATAGGTTCCAATATCATCTTTCGCACCAAGGGACATCGATGGACAAGCTCAACCTTCATATATATCAAACAAATAACCATATAGGCTAAAATCTCATTTTTGCGCAAGGGTCATCCCAATACTTTATATTTAACGAATTTAGAACCAAGTAGGTTCAAATATCATCTTTCGCACCAAGGGACATCGAGGGACAAGCTCAACCTTCATATATATCAAACAAATAACCATATAGGCTAATATCTCATTTTCGCGACAAGGGTCATCCCAATACATTATATTTACCAAATTTAGAACCAAAAAGGTTCAAATATCATCTTTCGCACCAAAGAACGTCGAGGGACAAGCTCAACCTTCATACATATATCAAACATATAACCATAGAGGCTAAAATATCATTTTTACGCAAGGGTCGTTCCAATACTTTCATTTTATCAAATAAAAACCAAATAGATTCATATATCATGATTTAAATCAAGGGAAATGTTAACCTTCTTATTTCTCAAACTTGTAATCATATAGGCCAAAATCTCATTTTTGCGCAAGGGTTATTCCAATACTTTTAGTTTATCGAATACACAACCAAAGAGGTTCACAAATCATGCATTAAATCAAGGGAGAAATTCAACCTTCACATTTATCAAATTTGCAACCATATAGGCTAATATCTCATTTTCGCGACAAGGGTCATCCCAATACTTTATATTTACCGAATTTAGAACCAAATAGGTTCAAATATCATGTTTCGCATCAAGGGACATCGAGGGACAAGCTCAACCTTCATATTTATCAAACATGTAACCATATAGGCTACAATCTCATTTTTGCACAAGGGTCATTCTAATACTTTCATATTACCGAATACATAACCAAATAGGTTCATAAATCATGCTTTAAATCAAGGGACAAATTCAACCTTACCATTTATCAAATTTGCAACCATATAGGATAATATCTCATTGTTGCGTCAAGGGTCATCCCAATACTTTATATTTACCGAATTTAGAGCCAAATAGGTTCCAATATCATCTTTCGCACCAAGGGACATCGATGGACAAGCTCAACCTTCATATATATCAAACAAATAACCATATAGGCTAAAATCTCATTTTTGCGCAAGGGTCATCCCAATACTTTATATTTAACGAATTTAGAACCAAATAGGTTCAAATATCATCTTTCGCACCAAGGGACATCGAGGGACAAGCTCAATCTTCATATATATCAAACAAATAACCATATAGGCTAATATCTCATTTTCGCGACAAGGGTCATCCCAGTACATTATATTTACCAAATTTAGAACCAAAAAGGTTCAAATATCATCTTTCGCACCAAAGAATGTCGAGGGACAAGCTCAACCTTCATACATATATCAAACATATAACCATAGAGGCTAAAATCTCATTTTTACGCAAGGGTCGTTCCAATACTTTCATTTTATCAAATAAAAACCAAATAGATTCATATATCATGATTTAAATCAAGGGAAATGTTAACCTTCTTATTTCTCAAACTTGTAATCATATAGGCCAAAATCTCATTTTTGCGCAAGGGTTATTCCAATACTTTTAGTTTATCGAATACACAACCAAAGAGGTTCACAAATCATGCATTAAATCAAGGGAGAAATTCAACCTTCACATTTATCAAATTTGCAACCATATAGGCTAATATCTCATTTTCGCGACAAGGGTCATCCCAATACTTTATATTTACCGAATTTAGAACCAAATAGGTTCAAATATCATCTTTCGCACCAAGGGACATCGAGGGACAAGCTCAATCTTCATATATATCAAACAAATAACCATATAGGCTAATATCTCATTTTCGCGACAAGGGTCATCCCAATACATTATATTTACCAAATTTAGAACCAAAAAGGTTCAAATATCATCTTTCGCACCAAAGAACGTCGAGGGACAAGCTCAACCTTCATACATATATCAAACATATAACCATAGAGGCTAAAATCTCATTTTTACGCAAGGGTCGTTCCAATACTTTCATTTTATCGAATACAAAACCAAATAGATTCATATATCATGATTTAAATCAAGGGAAACGTTAACCTTCTTATTTCTCAAACTTGTAATCACATAGGCCAAAATCTCATTTTTGTGCAGGGGTCATTCCAATACTTTTATTTTATCAAATACACAACCAAAGAGGTTCACAAATCATGCATTAAATCAAGGGAGAAATTCAACCTTCACATTTATCAAATTTGCAACCATATAGGCTAATATCTCTTTTTCGCAACAAGGGTCATCCACAATACTTTATATTTACCGAATTTAGAAACAAATAGGTTCAAATATCATGTTTCGCATCAAGGGACATCGAGGGACAAGCTCAACCTTCATATTTATCAAAACATGTAATCATATAGGCTACAATCTCATTTTTCCACAAGGGTCATTCTAATACTTTCATTTTGCCGAATACATAACCAAATAGGATCACAAATCATGCTTTAAATCAAGGAACATATTCAACCTTCCCATTTATCAAATATGCAACCATATAGGCTAATATCTCATTTTCGCGACAAGGGTCATCCCAATACATTATATTTACCAAATTTAGAACCAAAAAGGTTCAAATAACATCTTTCGCACCAAAGAACGTCGAGGGACAAGCTCAACCTTCATACATATATCAAACATATAACCATATAGGCTAAAATCTCATTTTTACGCAAGGGTCGTTCCAATACTTTCATTTTATCGAATACAAAACCAAATAGATTCATATATCATGATTTAAATCAAGGGAAATGTTAACCTTCTTATTTCTCAAACTTGTAATCACATAGGCCAAAATCTCATTTTTGTGCAAGGGTCATTCCAATACTTTTATTTTATCAAATACACAACCAAAGAGGTTCACAAATCATGCATTAAATCAAGGGAGAAATTCAACCTTCACATTTATCAAATTTGCAACCATATAGGCTAATATCTCATTTTCGCGACAAGGGTCATCCCAATACTTTATATTTACCGAATTTAGAACCAAATAGGTTCAAATATCATGTTTCCCATCAAGGGACATCGAGGGACAAGCTCAACCTTCATATTTATCAAACATGTAACCATATAGGCTACAATCTCATTTTTGCACAAGGTTCATTCTGATACTTTCATATTACCGAATACATAACCAAATAGGTTCACAAATCATGCTTTAAATCAAGGGACAAATTCAACCTTACCATTTATCAAATTTGCAACCATATAGGATAATTTCTCATTGTCGCGTCAAGGGTCATCCCAATACTTTATATTTACCGAATTTAGAACCAAATAGGTTCCAATATCATCTTTCGCACCAAGGGACATCGATGGACAAGCTCAACCTTCATATATATCAAACAAATAACCATATAGGCTAAAATCTCATTTTTGCGCAAGGGTCATCCCAATACTTTATATTTAACGAATTTAGAACCAAGTAGGTTCAAATATCATCTTTCGCACCAAGGGACATCGAGGGACAAGCTCAACCTTCATATATATCAAACAAATAACCATATAGGCTAATATCTCATTTTCGCGACAAGGGTCATCCCAATACATTATATTTACCAAATTTAGAACCAAAAAGGTTCAAATATCATCTTTCGCACCAAAGAACGTCGAGGGACAAGCTCAACCTTCATACATATATCAAACATATAACCATAGAGGCTAAAATATCATTTTTACGCAAGGGTCGTTCCAATACTTTCATTTTATCAAATAAAAACCAAATAGATTCATATATCATGATTTAAATCAAGGGAAATGTTAACCTTCTTATTTCTCAAACTTGTAATCATATAGGCCAAAATCTCATTTTTGCGCAAGGGTTATTCCAATACTTTTAGTTTATCGAATACACAACCAAAGAGGTTCACAAATCATGCATTAAATCAAGGGAGAAATTCAACCTTCACATTTATCAAATTTGCAACCATATAGGCTAATATCTCATTTTCGCGACAAGGGTCATCCCAATACTTTATATTTACCGAATTTAGAACCAAATAGGTTCAAATATCATGTTTCGCATCAAGGGACATCGAGGGACAAGCTCAACCTTCATATTTATCAAACATGTAACCATATAGGCTACAATCTCATTTTTGCACAAGGGTCATTCTAATACTTTCATATTACCGAATACATAACCAAATAGGTTCATAAATCATGCTTTAAATCAAGGGACAAATTCAACCTTACCATTTATCAAATTTGCAACCATATAGGATAATATCTCATTGTTGCGTCAAGGGTCATCCCAATACTTTATATTTACCGAATTTAGAGCCAAATAGGTTCCAATATCATCTTTCGCACCAAGGGACATCGATGGACAAGCTCAACCTTCATATATATCAAACAAATAACCATATAGGCTAAAATCTCATTTTTGCGCAAGGGTCATCCCAATACTTTATATTTAACGAATTTAGAACCAAATAGGTTCAAATATCATCTTTCGCACCAAGGGACATCGAGGGACAAGCTCAATCTTCATATATATCAAACAAATAACCATATAGGCTAATATCTCATTTTCGCGACAAGGGTCATCCCAGTACATTATATTTACCAAATTTAGAACCAAAAAGGTTCAAATATCATCTTTCGCACCAAAGAATGTCGAGGGACAAGCTCAACCTTCATACATATATCAAACATATAACCATAGAGGCTAAAATCTCATTTTTACGCAAGGGTCGTTCCAATACTTTCATTTTATCAAATAAAAACCAAATAGATTCATATATCATGATTTAAATCAAGGGAAATGTTAACCTTCTTATTTCTCAAACTTGTAATCATATAGGCCAAAATCTCATTTTTGCGCAAGGGTTATTCCAATACTTTTAGTTTATCGAATACACAACCAAAGAGGTTCACAAATCATGCATTAAATCAAGGGAGAAATTCAACCTTCACATTTATCAAATTTGCAACCATATAGGCTAATATCTCATTTTCGCGACAAGGGTCATCCCAATACTTTATATTTACCGAATTTAGAACCAAATAGGTTCAAATATCATCTTTCGCACCAAGGGACATCGAGGGACAAGCTCAATCTTCATATATATCAAACAAATAACCATATAGGCTAATATCTCATTTTCGCGACAAGGGTCATCCCAATACATTATATTTACCAAATTTAGAACCAAAAAGGTTCAAATATCATCTTTCGCACCAAAGAACGTCGAGGGACAAGCTCAACCTTCATACATATATCAAACATATAACCATAGAGGCTAAAATCTCATTTTTACGCAAGGGTCGTTCCAATACTTTCATTTTATCGAATACAAAACCAAATAGATTCATATATCATGATTTAAATCAAGGGAAACGTTAACCTTTTTATTTCTCAAACTTGTAATCACATAGGCCAAAATCTCATTTTTGTGCAGGGGTCATTCCAATACTTTTATTTTATCAAATACACAACCAAAGAGGTTCACAAATCATGCATTAAATCAAGGGAGAAATTCAACCTTCACATTTATCAAATTTGCAACCATATAGGCTAATATCTCTTTTTCGCAACAAGGGTCATCCACAATACTTTATATTTACCGAATTTAGAAACAAATAGGTTCAAATATCATGTTTCGCATCAAGGGACATCGAGGGACAAGCTCAACCTTCATATTTATCAAAACATGTAATCATATAGGCTACAATCTCATTTTTCCACAAGGGTCATTCTAATACTTTCATTTTGCCGAATACATAACCAAATAGGATCACAAATCATGCTTTAAATCAAGGAACATATTCAACCTTCCCATTTATCAAATATGCAACCATATAGGCTAATATCTCATTTTCGCGACAAGGGTCATCCCAATACATTATATTTACCAAATTTAGAACCAAAAAGGTTCAAATAACATCTTTCGCACCAAAGAACGTCGAGGGACAAGCTCAACCTTCATACATATATCAAACATATAACCATATAGGCTAAAATCTCATTTTTACGCAAGGGTCGTTCCAATACTTTCATTTTATCGAATACAAAACCAAATAGATTCATATATCATGATTTAAATCAAGGGAAATGTTAACCTTCTTATTTCTCAAACTTGTAATCACATAGGCCAAAATCTCATTTTTGTGCAAGGGTCATTCCAATACTTTTATTTTATCAAATACACAACCAAAGAGGTTCACAAATCATGCATTAAATCAAGGGAGAAATTCAACCTTCACATTTATCAAATTTGCAACCATATAGGCTAATATCTCATTTTCGCGACAAGGGTCATCCCAATACTTTATATTTACCGAATTTAGAACCAAATAGGTTCAAATATCATGTTTCCCATCAAGGGACATCGAGGGACAAGCTCAACCTTCATATTTATCAAACATGTAACCATATAGGCTACAATCTCATTTTTGCACAAGGTTCATTCTGATACTTTCATATTACCGAATACATAACCAAATAGGTTCACAAATCATGCTTTAAATCAAGGGACAAATTCAACCTTACCATTTATCAAATTTGCAACCATATAGGATAATTTCTCATTGTCGCGTCAAGGGTCATCCCAATACTTTATATTTACCGAATTTAGAACCAAATAGGTTCCAATATCATCTTTCGCACCAAGGGACATCGATGGACAAGCTCAACCTTCATATATATCAAACAAATAACCATATAGGCTAAAATCTCATTTTTGCGCAAGGGTCATCCCAATACTTTATATTTAACGAATTTAGAACCAAGTAGGTTCAAATATCATCTTTCGCACCAAGGGACATCGAGGGACAAGCTCAACCTTCATATATATCAAACAAATAACCATATAGGCTAATATCTCATTTTCGCGACAAGGGTCATCCCAATACATTATATTTACCAAATTTAGAACCAAAAAGGTTCAAATATCATCTTTCGCACCAAAGAACGTCGAGGGACAAGCTCAACCTTCATACATATATCAAACATATAACCATAGAGGCTAAAATATCATTTTTACGCAAGGGTCGTTCCAATACTTTCATTTTATCAAATAAAAACCAAATAGATTCATATATCATGATTTAAATCAAGGGAAATGTTAACCTTCTTATTTCTCAAACTTGTAATCATATAGGCCAAAATCTCATTTTTGCGCAAGGGTTATTCCAATACTTTTAGTTTATCGAATACACAACCAAAGAGGTTCACAAATCATGCATTAAATCAAGGGAGAAATTCAACCTTCACATTTATCAAATTTGCAACCATATAGGCTAATATCTCATTTTCGCGACAAGGGTCATCCCAATACTTTATATTTACCGAATTTAGAACCAAATAGGTTCAAATATCATGTTTCGCATCAAGGGACATCGAGGGACAAGCTCAACCTTCATATTTATCAAACATGTAACCATATAGGCTACAATCTCATTTTTGCACAAGGGTCATTCTAATACTTTCATATTACCGAATACATAACCAAATAGGTTCATAAATCATGCTTTAAATCAAGGGACAAATTCAACCTTACCATTTATCAAATTTGCAACCATATAGGATAATATCTCATTGTTGCGTCAAGGGTCATCCCAATACTTTATATTTACCGAATTTAGAGCCAAATAGGTTCCAATATCATCTTTCGCACCAAGGGACATCGATGGACAAGCTCAACCTTCATATATATCAAACAAATAACCATATAGGCTAAAATCTCATTTTTGCGCAAGGGTCATCCCAATACTTTATATTTAACGAATTTAGAACCAAATAGGTTCAAATATCATCTTTCGCACCAAGGGACATCGAGGGACAAGCTCAATCTTCATATATATCAAACAAATAACCATATAGGCTAATATCTCATTTTCGCGACAAGGGTCATCCCAGTACATTATATTTACCAAATTTAGAACCAAAAAGGTTCAAATATCATCTTTCGCACCAAAGAATGTCGAGGGACAAGCTCAACCTTCATACATATATCAAACATATAACCATAGAGGCTAAAATCTCATTTTTACGCAAGGGTCGTTCCAATACTTTCATTTTATCAAATAAAAACCAAATAGATTCATATATCATGATTTAAATCAAGGGAAATGTTAACCTTCTTATTTCTCAAACTTGTAATCATATAGGCCAAAATCTCATTTTTGCGCAAGGGTTATTCCAATACTTTTAGTTTATCGAATACACAACCAAAGAGGTTCACAAATCATGCATTAAATCAAGGGAGAAATTCAACCTTCACATTTATCAAATTTGCAACCATATAGGCTAATATCTCATTTTCGCGACAAGGGTCATCCCAATACTTTATATTTACCGAATTTAGAACCAAATAGGTTCAAATATCATCTTTCGCACCAAGGGACATCGAGGGACAAGCTCAATCTTCATATATATCAAACAAATAACCATATAGGCTAATATCTCATTTTCGCGACAAGGGTCATCCCAATACATTATATTTACCAAATTTAGAACCAAAAAGGTTCAAATATCATCTTTCGCACCAAAGAACGTCGAGGGACAAGCTCAACCTTCATACATATATCAAACATATAACCATAGAGGCTAAAATCTCATTTTTACGCAAGGGTCGTTCCAATACTTTCATTTTATCGAATACAAAACCAAATAGATTCATATATCATGATTTAAATCAAGGGAAACGTTAACCTTCTTATTTCTCAAACTTGTAATCACATAGGCCAAAATCTCATTTTTGTGCAGGGGTCATTCCAATACTTTTATTTTATCAAATACACAACCAAAGAGGTTCACAAATCATGCATTAAATCAAGGGAGAAATTCAACCTTCACATTTATCAAATTTGCAACCATATAGGCTAATATCTCTTTTTCGCAACAAGGGTCATCCACAATACTTTATATTTACCGAATTTAGAAACAAATAGGTTCAAATATCATGTTTCGCATCAAGGGACATCGAGGGACAAGCTCAACCTTCATATTTATCAAAACATGTAATCATATAGGCTACAATCTCATTTTTCCACAAGGGTCATTCTAATACTTTCATTTTGCCGAATACATAACCAAATAGGATCACAAATCATGCTTTAAATCAAGGAACATATTCAACCTTCCCATTTATCAAATATGCAACCATATAGGCTAATATCTCATTTTCGCGACAAGGGTCATCCCAATACATTATATTTACCAAATTTAGAACCAAAAAGGTTCAAATAACATCTTTCGCACCAAAGAACGTCGAGGGACAAGCTCAACCTTCATACATATATCAAACATATAACCATATAGGCTAAAATCTCATTTTTACGCAAGGGTCGTTCCAATACTTTCATTTTATCGAATACAAAACCAAATAGATTCATATATCATGATTTAAATCAAGGGAAATGTTAACCTTCTTATTTCTCAAACTTGTAATCACAAAGAATACACAAGGGTCATTCCAATACTTTTATTTTATCGAATACACAACCAAAGAGGTTCACAAATCATGCATTAAATCAAGGGAGAAATTCAACCTTCACATTTATCAAATTTGCAACCATATAGGCTAATATCTCATTTTCGCGACAAGGGTCATCCCAATACTTTATATTTACCGAATTTAGAACCAAATAGGTTCAAATATCATGTTTCGCATCAAGGGACATCGAGGGACAAGCTCAACCTTCATATTTATCAAAACATGTAATCATATAGGCTACAATCTCATTTTTCCACAAGGGTCATTCTAATACTTTCATTTTGCCGAATACATAACCAAATAGGATCACAAATCATGCTTTAAATCAAGGAACATATTCAACCTTCCCATTTATCAAACATGCAACCATATAGGCTAATATCTCATTTTCGCGACAAGGGTCATCCCAATACATTATATTTACCAAATTTAGAACCAAAAAGGTTCAAATAACATCTTTCGCACCAAAGAACGTCGAGGGACAAGCTCAACCTTCATACATATATCAAACATATAACCATATAGGCTAAAATCTCATTTTTACGCAAGGGTCGTTCCAATACTTTCATTTTATCGAATACAAAACCAAATAGATTCATATATCATGATTTAAATCAAGGGAAATGTTAACCTTCTTATTTCTCAAACTTGTAATCACATAGGATACACAAGGGTCATTCCAATACTTTTATTTTATCGAATACACAACCAAAGAGGTTCACAAATCATGCATTAAATCAAGGGAGAAATTCAACCTTCACATTTATCAAATTTGCAACCATATAGGCTAATATCTCATTTTCGCGACAAGGGTCATCCCAATACTTTATATTTACCGAATTTAGAACCAAATAGGTTCAAATATCATGTTTCGCATCAAGGGACATCGAGGGACAAGCTCAACCTTCATATTTATCAAACATGTAACCATATAGGCTACAATCTCATTTTTGCACAAGGGTCATTGTAATACTTTTATATTACCGAATACATAACCAAATAGGTTCACAAATCATGCTTTAAATCAAGGGACAAATTCAACCTTACCATTTATCAAATTTGCAACCATATAGGATAATATCTCATTGTCGCGTCAAGGGTCATCCCAATACTTTATATTAACCGAATTTAGAGCCAAATAGGTTCCAATATCATCTTTCGCACCAAGGGACATCGATGGACAAGCTCAACCTTCATATATATCAAACAAATAACCATATAGGCTAAAATCTCATTTTTGCGCAAGGGTCATCCCAATACTTTATATTTAACGAATTTAGAACCAAATAGGTTCAAATATCATCTTTCGCACCAAGGGACATCGAGGGACAAGCTCAATCTTCATATATATCAAACAAATAACCATATAGGCTAATATCTCATTTTCGCGACAAGGGTCATCCCAATACATTATATTTACCAAATTTAGAACCAAAAAGGTTCAAATATCATCTTTCGCACCAAAGAACGTCGAGGGACAAGCTCAACCTTCATACATATATCAAACATATAACCATAGAGGCTAAAATCTCATTTTTACGCAAGGGTCGTTCCAATACTTTCATTTTATCGAATACAAAACCAAATAGATTCATATATCATGATTTAAATCAAGGGAAACGTTAACCTTCTTATTTCTCAAACTTGTAATCACATAGGCCAAAATCTCATTTTTGTGCAAGGGTCATTCCAATACTTTTATTTTATCAAATACACAACCAAAGAGGTTCACAAATCATGCATTAAATCAAGGGAGAAATTCAACCTTCACATTTATCAAATTTGCAACCATATAGGCTAATATCTCTTTTTCGCAACAAGGGTCATCCACAATACTTTATATTTACCGAATTTAGAAACAAATAGGTTCAAATATCATGTTTCGCATCAAGGGACATCGAGGGACAAGCTCAACCTTCATATTTATCAAAACATGTAATCATATAGGCTACAATCTCATTTTTCCACAAGGGTCATTCTAATACTTTCATTTTGCCGAATACATAACCAAATAGGATCACAAATCATGCTTTAAATCAAGGAACATATTCAACCTTCCCATTTATCAAATATGCAACCATATAGGCTAATATCTCATTTTCGCGACAAGGGTCATCCCAATACATTATATTTACCAAATTTAGAACCAAAAAGGTTCAAATAACATCTTTCGCACCAAAGAACGTCGAGGGACAAGCTCAACCTTCATACATATATCAAACATATAACCATATAGGCTAAAATCTCATTTTTACGCAAGGGTCGTTCCAATACTTTCATTTTATCGAATACAAAACCAAATAGATTCATATATCATGATTTAAATCAAGGGAAATGTTAACCTTCTTATTTCTCAAACTTGTAATCACAAAGAATACACAAGGGTCATTCCAATACTTTTATTTTATCGAATACACAACCAAAGAGGTTCACAAATCATGCATTAAATCAAGGGAGAAATTCAACCTTCACATTTATCAAATTTGCAACCATATAGGCTAATATCTCATTTTCGCGACAAGGGTCATCCCAATACTTTATATTTACCGAATTTAGAACCAAATAGGTTCAAATATCATGTTTCGCATCAAGGGACATCGAGGGACAAGCTCAACCTTCATATTTATCAAAACATGTAATCATATAGGCTACAATCTCATTTTTCCACAAGGGTCATTCTAATACTTTCATTTTGCCGAATACATAACCAAATAGGATCACAAATCATGCTTTAAATCAAGGAACATATTCAACCTTCCCATTTATCAAACATGCAACCATATAGGCTAATATCTCATTTTCGCGACAAGGGTCATCCCAATACATTATATTTACCAAATTTAGAACCAAAAAGGTTCAAATAACATCTTTCGCACCAAAGAACGTCGAGGGACAAGCTCAACCTTCATACATATATCAAACATATAACCATATAGGCTAAAATCTCATTTTTACGCAAGGGTCGTTCCAATACTTTCATTTTATCGAATACAAAACCAAATAGATTCATATATCATGATTTAAATCAAGGGAAATGTTAACCTTCTTATTTCTCAAACTTGTAATCACATAGGATACACAAGGGTCATTCCAATACTTTTATTTTATCGAATACACAACCAAAGAGGTTCACAAATCATGCATTAAATCAAGGGAGAAATTCAACCTTCACATTTATCAAATTTGCAACCATATAGGCTAATATCTCATTTTCGCGACAAGGGTCATCCCAATACTTTATATTTACCGAATTTAGAACCAAATAGGTTCAAATATCATGTTTCGCATCAAGGGACATCGAGGGACAAGCTCAACCTTCATATTTATCAAACATGTAACCATATAGGCTACAATCTCATTTTTGCACAAGGGTCATTGTAATACTTTTATATTACCGAATACATAACCAAATAGGTTCACAAATCATGCTTTAAATCAAGGGACAAATTCAACCTTACCATTTATCAAATTTGCAACCATATAGGATAATATCTCATTGTCGCGTCAAGGGTCATCCCAATACTTTATATTAACCGAATTTAGAGCCAAATAGGTTCCAATATCATCTTTCGCACCAAGGGACATCGATGGACAAGCTCAACCTTCATATATATCAAACAAATAACCATATAGGCTAAAATCTCATTTTTGCGCAAGGGTCATCCCAATACTTTATATTTAACGAATTTAGAACCAAATAGGTTCAAATATCATCTTTCGCACCAAGGGACATCGAGGGACAAGCTCAATCTTCATATATATCAAACAAATAACCATATAGGCTAATATCTCATTTTCGCGACAAGGGTCATCCCAATACATTATATTTACCAAATTTAGAACCAAAAAGGTTCAAATATCATCTTTCGCACCAAAGAACGTCGAGGGACAAGCTCAACCTTCATACATATATCAAACATATAACCATAGAGGCTAAAATCTCATTTTTACGCAAGGGTCGTTCCAATACTTTCATTTTATCGAATACAAAACCAAATAGATTCATATATCATGATTTAAATCAAGGGAAACGTTAACCTTCTTATTTCTCAAACTTGTAATCACATAGGCCAAAATCTCATTTTTGTGCAAGGGTCATTCCAATACTTTTATTTTATCAAATACACAACCAAAGAGGTTCACAAATCATGCATTAAATCAAGGGAGAAATTCAACCTTCACATTTATCAAATTTGCAACCATATAGGCTAATATCTCTTTTTCGCAACAAGGGTCATCCACAATACTTTATATTTACCGAATTTAGAAACAAATAGGTTCAAATATCATGTTTCGCATCAAGGGACATCGAGGGACAAGCTCAACCTTCATATTTATCAAAACATGTAATCATATAGGCTACAATCTCATTTTTCCACAAGGGTCATTCTAATACTTTCATTTTGCCGAATACATAACCAAATAGGATCACAAATCATGCTTTAAATCAAGGAACATATTCAACCTTCCCATTTATCAAATATGCAACCATATAGGCTAATATCTCATTTTCGCGACAAGGGTCATCCCAATACATTATATTTACCAAATTTAGAACCAAAAAGGTTCAAATAACATCTTTCGCACCAAAGAACGTCGAGGGACAAGCTCAACCTTCATACATATATCAAACATATAACCATATAGGCTAAAATCTCATTTTTACGCAAGGGTCGTTCCAATACTTTCATTTTATCGAATACAAAACCAAATAGATTCATATATCATGATTTAAATCAAGGGAAATGTTAACCTTCTTATTTCTCAAACTTGTAATCACAAAGAATACACAAGGGTCATTCCAATACTTTTATTTTATCGAATACACAACCAAAGAGGTTCACAAATCATGCATTAAATCAAGGGAGAAATTCAACCTTCACATTTATCAAATTTGCAACCATATAGGCTAATATCTCATTTTCGCGACAAGGGTCATCCCAATACTTTATATTTACCGAATTTAGAACCAAATAGGTTCAAATATCATGTTTCGCATCAAGGGACATCGAGGGACAAGCTCAACCTTCATATTTATCAAAACATGTAATCATATAGGCTACAATCTCATTTTTCCACAAGGGTCATTCTAATACTTTCATTTTGCCGAATACATAACCAAATAGGATCACAAATCATGCTTTAAATCAAGGAACATATTCAACCTTCCCATTTATCAAACATGCAACCATATAGGCTAATATCTCATTTTCGCGACAAGGGTCATCCCAATACATTATATTTACCAAATTTAGAACCAAAAAGGTTCAAATAACATCTTTCGCACCAAAGAACGTCGAGGGACAAGCTCAACCTTCATACATATATCAAACATATAACCATATAGGCTAAAATCTCATTTTTACGCAAGGGTCGTTCCAATACTTTCATTTTATCGAATACAAAACCAAATAGATTCATATATCATGATTTAAATCAAGGGAAATGTTAACCTTCTTATTTCTCAAACTTGTAATCACATAGGATACACAAGGGTCATTCCAATACTTTTATTTTATCGAATACACAACCAAAGAGGTTCACAAATCATGCATTAAATCAAGGGAGAAATTCAACCTTCACATTTATCAAATTTGCAACCATATAGGCTAATATCTCATTTTCGCGACAAGGGTCATCCCAATACTTTATATTTACCGAATTTAGAACCAAATAGGTTCAAATATCATGTTTCGCATCAAGGGACATCGAGGGACAAGCTCAACCTTCATATTTATCAAACATGTAACCATATAGGCTACAATCTCATTTTTGCACAAGGGTCATTGTAATACTTTTATATTACCGAATACATAACCAAATAGGTTCACAAATCATGCTTTAAATCAAGGGACAAATTCAACCTTACCATTTATCAAATTTGCAACCATATAGGATAATATCTCATTGTCGCGTCAAGGGTCATCCCAATACTTTATATTAACCGAATTTAGAGCCAAATAGGTTCCAATATCATCTTTCGCACCAAGGGACATCGATGGACAAGCTCAACCTTCATATATATCAAACAAATAACCATATAGGCTAAAATCTCATTTTTGCGCAAGGGTCATCCCAATACTTTATATTTAACGAATTTAGAACCAAATAGGTTCAAATATCATCTTTCGCACCAAGGGACATCGAGGGACAAGCTCAATCTTCATATATATCAAACAAATAACCATATAGGCTAATATCTCATTTTCGCGACAAGGGTCATCCCAATACATTATATTTACCAAATTTAGAACCAAAAAGGTTCAAATATCATCTTTCGCACCAAAGAACGTCGAGGGACAAGCTCAACCTTCATACATATATCAAACATATAACCATAGAGGCTAAAATCTCATTTTTACGCAAGGGTCGTTCCAATACTTTCATTTTATCGAATACAAAACCAAATAGATTCATATATCATGATTTAAATCAAGGGAAACGTTAACCTTCTTATTTCTCAAACTTGTAATCACATAGGCCAAAATCTCATTTTTGTGCAAGGGTCATTCCAATACTTTTATTTTATCAAATACACAACCAAAGAGGTTCACAAATCATGCATTAAATCAAGGGAGAAATTCAACCTTCACATTTATCAAATTTGCAACCATATAGGCTAATATCTCTTTTTCGCAACAAGGGTCATCCACAATACTTTATATTTACCGAATTTAGAAACAAATAGGTTCAAATATCATGTTTCGCATCAAGGGACATCGAGGGACAAGCTCAACCTTCATATTTATCAAAACATGTAATCATATAGGCTACAATCTCATTTTTCCACAAGGGTCATTCTAATACTTTCATTTTGCCGAATACATAACCAAATAGGATCACAAATCATGCTTTAAATCAAGGAACATATTCAACCTTCCCATTTATCAAATATGCAACCATATAGGCTAATATCTCATTTTCGCAACAAGGGTCATCCCAATACATTATATTTACCAAATTTAGAACCAAAAAGGTTCAAATAACATCTTTCGCACCAAAGAACGTCGAGGGACAAGCTCAACCTTCATACATATATCAAACATATAACCATATAGGCTAAAATCTCATTTTTACGCAAGGGTCGTTCCAATACTTTCATTTTATCGAATACAAAACCAAATAGATTCATATATCATGATTTAAATCAAGGGAAATGTTAACCTTCTTATTTCTCAAACTTGTAATCACATAGAATACACAAGGGTCATTCCAATACTTTTATTTTATCGAATACACAACCAAAGAGGTTCACAAATCATGCATTAAATCAAGGGAGAAATTCAACCTTCACATTTATCAAATTTGCAACCATATAGGTTAATATCTCATTTTCGCGACAAGGGTCATCCCAATACTTTATATTTACCGAATTTAGAACCAAATAGGTTCAAATATCATGTTTCGCATCAAGGGACATCGAGGGACAAGCTCAACCTTCATATTTATCAAAACATGTAATCATATAGGCTACAATCTCATTTTTCCACAAGGGTCATTCTAATACTTTCATTTTGCCGAATACATAACCAAATAGGATCACAAATCATGCTTTAAATCAAGGAACATATTCAACCTTCCCATTTATCAAATATGCAACCATATAGGCTAATATCTCATTTTCGCGACAAGGGTCATCCCAATACATTATATTTACCAAATTTAGAACCAAAAAGGTTCAAATATCATCTTTCGCACCAAAGAACGTCGAGGGACAAGCTCAACCTTCATACATATATCAAACATATAACCATAGAGGCTAAAATCTCATTTTTACGCAAGGGTCGTTCCAATACTTTCATTTTATCGAATACAAAACCAAATAGATTCATATATCATGATTTAAATCAAGGGAAACGTTAACCTTCTTATTTCTCAAACTTGTAATCACATAGGCCAAAATCTCATTTTTGTGCAAGGGTCATTCCAATACTTTTATTTTATCAAATACACAACCAAAGAGGTTCACAAATCATGCATTAAATCAAGGGAGAAATTCAACCTTCACATTTATCAAATTTGCAACCATATAGGCTAATATCTCTTTTTCGCAACAAGGGTCATCCACAATACTTTATATTTACCGAATTTAGAAACAAATAGGTTCAAATATCATGTTTCGCATCAAGGGACATCGAGGGACAAGCTCAACCTTCATATTTATCAAAACATGTAATCATATAGGCTACAATCTCATTTTTCCACAAGGGTCATTCTAATACTTTCATTTTGCCGAATACATAACCAAATAGGATCACAAATCATGCTTTAAATCAAGGAACATATTCAACCTTCCCATTTATCAAATATGCAACCATATAGGCTAATATCTCATTTTCGCGACAAGGGTCATCCCAATACATTATATTTACCAAATTTAGAACCAAAAAGGTTCAAATAACATCTTTCGCACCAAAGAACGTCGAGGGACAAGCTCAACCTTCATACATATATCAAACATATAACCATATAGGCTAAAATCTCATTTTTACGCAAGGGTCGTTCCAATACTTTCATTTTATCGAATACAAAACCAAATAGATTCATATATCATGATTTAAATCAAGGGAAATGTTAACCTTCTTATTTCTCAAACTTGTAATCACATAGAATACACAAGGGTCATTCCAATACTTTTATTTTATCGAATACACAACCAAAGAGGTTCACAAATCATGCATTAAATCAAGGGAGAAATTCAACCTTCACATTTATCAAATTTGCAACCATATAGGTTAATATCTCATTTTCGCGACAAGGGTCATCCCAATACTTTATATTTACCGAATTTAGAACCAAATAGGTTCAAATATCATGTTTCGCATCAAGGGACATCGAGGGACAAGCTCAACCTTCATATTTATCAAAACATGTAATCATATAGGCTACAATCTCATTTTTCCACAAGGGTCATTCTAATACTTTCATTTTGCCGAATACATAACCAAATAGGATCACAAATCATGCTTTAAATCAAGGAACATATTCAACCTTCCCATTTATCAAATATGCAACCATATAGGCTAATATCTCATTTTCGCGACAAGGGTCATCCCAATACATTATATTTACCAAATTTAGAACCAAAAATGTTCAAATATCATCTTTCGCACCAAAGAACGTCGAGGGACAAGCTCAACCTTCATACATATATCAAACATATAACCATAGAGGCTAAAATCTCATTTTTACGCAAGGGTCGTTCCAATACTTTCATTTTATCGAATACAAAACCAAATAGATTCATATATCATGATTTAAATCAAGGGAAACGTTAACCTTCTTATTTCTCAAACTTGTAATCACATAGGCCAAAATCTCATTTTTGTGCAAGGGTCATTCCAATACTTTTATTTTATCAAATACACAACCAAAGAGGTTCACAAATCATGCATTAAATCAAGGGAGAAATTCAACCTTCACATTTATCAAATTTGCAACCATATAGGCTAATATCTCTTTTTCGCAACAAGGGTCATCCACAATACTTTATATTTACCGAATTTAGAAACAAATAGGTTCAAATATCATGTTTCGCATCAAGGGACATCGAGGGACAAGCTCAACCTTCATATTTATCAAAACATGTAATCATATAGGCTACAATCTCATTTTTCCACAAGGGTCATTCTAATACTTTCATTTTGCCGAATACATAACCAAATAGGATCACAAATCATGCTTTAAATCAAGGAACATATTCAACCTTCCCATTTATCAAATATGCAACCATATAGGCTAATATCTCATTTTCGCGACAAGGGTCATCCCAATACATTATATTTACCAAATTTAGAACCAAAAAGGTTCAAATAACATCTTTCGCACCAAAGAACGTCGAGGGACAAGCTCAACCTTCATACATATATCAAACATATAACCATATAGGCTAAAATCTCATTTTTACGCAAGGGTCGTTCCAATACTTTCATTTTATCGAATACAAAACCAAATAGATTCATATATCATGATTTAAATCACGGGAAATGTTAACCTTCTTATTTCTCAAACTTGTAATCACATAGAATACACAAGGGTCATTCCAATACTTTTATTTTATCGAATACATAACCAAAGAGGTTCACAAATCATGCATTAAATCAAGGGAGAAATTCAACCTTCACATTTATCAAATTTGCAACCATATAGGCTAATATCTCATTTTCGCGACAAGGGTCATCCCAATACTTTATATTTACCGAATTTAGAACCAAATAGGTTCAAATATCATGTTTCGCATCAAGGGACATCGAAGGACAAGCTCAACCTTCATATTTATCAAAACATGTAATCATATAGGCTACAATCTCATTTTTCCACAAGGGTCATTCTAATACTTTCATTTTGCCGAATACATAACCAAATAGGATCACAAATCATGCTTTAAATCAAGGAACATATTCAACCTTCCCATTTATCAAACATGCAACCATATAGGCTAATATCTCATTTTCGCGACAAGGGTCATCCCAATACATTATATTTACCAAATTTAGAACCAAAAAGGTTCAAATAACATCTTTCGCACCAAAGAACGTCGAGGGACAAGCTCAACCTTCATACATATATCAAACATATAACCATATAGGCTAAAATCTCATTTTTACGCAAGGGTCGTTCCAATACTTTCATTTTATCGAATACAAAACCAAATAGATTCATATATCATGATTTAAATCAAGGGAAATGTTAACCTTCTTATTTCTCAAACTTGTAATCACAAAGAATACACAAGGGTCATTCCAATACTTTTATTTTATCGAATACACAACCAAAGAGGTTCACAAATCATGCATTAAATCAAGGGAGAAATTCAACCTTCACATTTATCAAATTTGCAACCATATAGGCTAATATCTCATTTTCGCGACAAGGGTCATCCCAATACTTTATATTTACCGAATTTAGAACCAAATAGGTTCAAATATCATGTTTCGCATCAAGGGACATCGAGGGACAAGCTCAACCTTCATATTTATCAAAACATGTAATCATATAGGCTACAATCTCATTTTTCCACAAGGGTCATTCTAATACTTTCATTTTGCCGAATACATAACCAAATAGGATCACAAATCATGCTTTAAATCAAGGAACATATTCAACCTTCCCATTTATCAAATATGCAACCATATAGGCTAATATCTCATTTTCGCGACAAGGGTCATCCCAATACATTATATTTACCAAATTTAGAACCAAAAAGGTTCAAATATCATCTTTCGCACCAATACTTTCATTTTATCGAATACAAAACCAAATAGATTCATATATCATGATTTAAATCAAGGGAAACGTTAACCTTCTTATTTCTCAAACTTGTAATCACATAGGCCAAAATCTCATTTTTGTGCAAGGGTCATTCCAATACTTTTATTTTATCAAATACACAACCAAAGAGGTTCACAAATCATGCATTAAATCAAGGGAGAAATTCAACCTTCACATTTATCAAATTTGCAACCATATAGGCTAATATCTCTTTTTCGCAACAAGGGTCATCCACAATACTTTATATTTACCGAATTTAGAAACAAATAGGTTCAAATATCATGTTTCGCATCAAGGGACATCGAGGGACAAGCTCAACCTTCATATTTATCAAAACATGTAATCATATAGGCTACAATCTCATTTTTCCACAAGGGTCATTCTAATACTTTCATTTTGCCGAATACATAACCAAATAGGATCACAAATCATGCTTTAAATCAAGGAACATATTCAACCTTCCCATTTATCAAGTATGCAACCATATAGGCTAATATCTCATTTTCGCGACAAGGGTCATCCCAATACATTATATTTACCAAATTTAGAACCAAAAAGGTTCAAATATCATCTTTCGCACCAAAGAACGTCGAGGGACAAGCTCAACCTTCATACATATATCAAACATATAACCATAGAGGCTAAAATCTCATTTTTACGCAAGGGTCGTTCCAATACTTTCATTTTATCGAATACAAAACCAAATAGATTCATATATCATGATTTAAATCAAGGGAAACGTTAACCTTCTTATTTCTCAAACTTGTAATCACATAGGCCAAAATCTCATTTTTGTGCAAGGGTCATTCCAATACTTTTATTTTATCAAATACACAACCAAAGAGGTTCACAAATCATGCATTAAATCAAGGGAGAAATTCAACCTTCACATTTATCAAATTTGCAACCATATAGGCTAATATCTCTTTTCGCAACAAGGGTCATCCACAATACTTTATATTTACCGAATTTAGAAACAAATAGGTTCAAATATCATGTTTCGCATCAAGGGACATCGAGGGACAAGCTCAACCTTCATATTTATCAAAACATGTAATCATATAGGCTACAATCTCATTTTTCCACAAGGGTCATTCTAATACTTTCATTTTGCCGAATACATAACCAAATAGGATCACAAATCATGCTTTAAATCAAGGAACATATTCAACCTTCCCATTTATCAAATATGCAACCATATAGGCTAATATCTCATTTTCGCGACAAGGGTCATCCCAATACATTATATTTACCAAATTTAGAACCAAAAAGGTTCAAATAACATCTTTCGCACCAAAGAACGTCGAGGGACAAGCTCAACCTTCATACATATATCAAACATATAACCATATAGGCTAAAATCTCATTTTTACGCAAGGGTCGTTCCAATACTTTCATTTTATCGAATACAAAACCAAATAGATTCATATATCATGATTTAAATCAAGGGAAATGTTAACCTTCTTATTTCTCAAACTTGTAATCACAAAGAATACACAAGGGTCATTCCAATACTTTTATTTTATCGAATACACAACCAAAGAGGTTCACAAATCATGCATTAAATCAAGGGAGAAATTCAACCTTCACATTTATCAAATTTGCAACCATATAGGCTAATATCTCATTTTCGCGACAAGGGTCATCCCAATACTTTATATTTACCGAATTTAGAACCAAATAGGTTCAAATATCATGTTTCGCATCAAGGGACATCGAGGGACAAGCTCAACCTTCATATTTATCAAAACATGTAATCATATAGGCTACAATCTCATTTTTCCACAAGGGTCATTCTAATACTTTCATTTTGCCGAATACATAACCAAATAGGATCACAAATCATGCTTTAAATCAAGGAACATATTCAACCTTCCCATTTATCAAACATGCAACCATATAGGCTAATATCTCATTTTCGCGACAAGGGTCATCCCAATACATTATATTTACCAAATTTAGAACCAAAAAGGTTCAAATAACATCTTTCGCACCAAAGAACGTCGAGGGACAAGCTCAACCTTCATACATATATCAAACATATAACCATATAGGCTAAAATCTCATTTTTACGCAAGGGTCGTTCCAATACTTTCATTTTATCGAATACAAAACCAAATAGATTCATATATCATGATTTAAATCAAGGGAAATGTTAACCTTCTTATTTCTCAAACTTGTAATCACAAAGAATACACAAGGGTCATTCCAATACTTTTATTTTATCGAATACACAACCAAAGAGGTTCACAAATCATGCATTAAATCAAGGGAGAAATTCAACCTTCACATTTATCAAATTTGCAACCATATAGGCTAATATCTCATTTTCGCGACAAGGGTCATCCCAATACTTTATATTTACCGAATTTAGAACCAAATAGGTTCAAATATCATGTTTCGCATCAAGGGACATCGAGGGACAAGCTCAACCTTCATATTTATCAAAACATGTAATCATATAGGCTACAATCTCATTTTTCCACAAGGGTCATTCTAATACTTTCATTTTGCCGAATACATAACCAAATAGGATCACAAATCATGCTTTAAATCAAGGAACATATTCAACCTTCCCATTTATCAAATATGCAACCATATAGGCTAATATCTCATTTTCGCGACAAGGGTCATCCCAATACATTATATTTACCAAATTTAGAACCAAAAAGGTTCAAATATCATCTTTCGCACCAAAGAACGTCGAGGGACAAGCTCAACCTTCATACATATATCAAACATATAACCATAGAGGCTAAAATCTCATTTTTACGCAAGGGTCGTTCCAATACTTTCATTTTATCGAATACAAAACCAAATAGATTCATATATCATGATTTAAATCAAGGGAAACGTTAACCTTCTTATTTCTCAAACTTGTAATCACATAGGCCAAAATCTCATTTTTGTGCAAGGGTCATTCCAATACTTTTATTTTATCAAATACACAACCAAAGAGGTTCACAAATCATGCATTAAATCAAGGGAGAAATTCAACCTTCACATTTATCAAATTTGCAACCATATAGGCTAATATCTCTTTTTCGCAACAAGGGTCATCCACAATACTTTATATTTACCGAATTTAGAAACAAATAGGTTCAAATATCATGTTTCGCATCAAGGGACATCGAGGGACAAGCTCAACCTTCATATTTATCAAAACATGTAATCATATAGGCTACAATCTCATTTTTCCACAAGGGTCATTCTAATACTTTCATTTTGCCGAATACATAACCAAATAGGATCACAAATCATGCTTTAAATCAAGGAACATATTCAACCTTCCCATTTATCAAATATGCAACCATATAGGCTAATATCTCATTTTCGCGACAAGGGTCATCCCAATACATTATATTTACCAAATTTAGAACCAAAAAGGTTCAAATAACATCTTTCGCACCAAAGAACGTCGAGGGACAAGCTCAACCTTCATACATATATCAAACATATAACCATATAGGCTAAAATCTCATTTTTACGCAAGGGTCGTTCCAATACTTTCATTTTATCGAATACAAAACCAAATAGATTCATATATCATGATTTAAATCAAGGGAAATGTTAACCTTCTTATTTCTCAAACTTGTAATCACAAAGAATACACAAGGGTCATTCCAATACTTTTATTTTATCGAATACACAACCAAAGAGGTTCACAAATCATGCATTAAATCAAGGGAGAAATTCAACCTTCACATTTATCAAATTTGCAACCATATAGGCTAATATCTCATTTTCGCGACAAGGGTCATCCCAATACTTTATATTTACCGAATTTAGAACCAAATAGGTTCAAATATCATGTTTCGCATCAAGGGACATCGAGGGACAAGCTCAACCTTCATATTTATCAAAACATGTAATCATATAGGCTACAATCTCATTTTTCCACAAGGGTCATTCTAATACTTTCATTTTGCCGAATACATAACCAAATAGGATCACAAATCATGCTTTAAATCAAGGAACATATTCAACCTTCCCATTTATCAAATATGCAACCATATAGGCTAATATCTCATTTTCGCGACAAGGGTCATCCCAATACATTATATTTACCAAATTTAGAACCAAAAAGGTTCAAATATCATCTTTCGCACCAATACTTTCATTTTATCGAATACAAAACCAAATAGATTCATATATCATGATTTAAATCAAGGGAAACGTTAACCTTCTTATTTCTCAAACTTGTAATCACATAGGCCAAAATCTCATTTTTGTGCAAGGGTCATTCCAATACTTTTATTTTATCAAATACACAACCAAAGAGGTTCACAAATCATGCATTAAATCAAGGGAGAAATTCAACCTTCACATTTATCAAATTTGCAACCATATAGGCTAATATCTCTTTTTCGCAACAAGGGTCATCCACAATACTTTATATTTACCGAATTTAGAAACAAATAGGTTCAAATATCATGTTTCGCATCAAGGGACATCGAGGGACAAGCTCAACCTTCATATTTATCAAAACATGTAATCATATAGGCTACAATCTCATTTTTCCACAAGGGTCATTCTAATACTTTCATTTTGCCGAATACATAACCAAATAGGATCACAAATCATGCTTTAAATCAAGGAACATATTCAACCTTCCCATTTATCAAATATGCAACCATATAGGCTAATATCTCATTTTCGCGACAAGGGTCATCCCAATACATTATATTTACCAAATTTAGAACCAAAAAGGTTCAAATAACATCTTTCGCACCAAAGAACGTCGAGGGACAAGCTCAACCTTCATACATATATCAAACATATAACCATATAGGCTAAAATCTCATTTTTACGCAAGGGTCGTTCCAATACTTTCATTTTATCGAATACAAAACCAAATAGATTCATATATCATGATTTAAATCAAGGGAAATGTTAACCTTCTTATTTCTCAAACTTGTAATCACATAGAATACACAAGGGTCATTCCAATACTTTTATTTTATCGAATACATAACCAAAGAGGTTCACAAATCATGCATTAAATCAAGGGAGAAATTCAACCTTCACATTTATCAAATTTGCAACCATATAGGCTAATATCTCATTTTCGCGACAAGGGTCATCCCAATACTTTATATTTACCGAATTTAGAACCAAATAGGTTCAAATATCATGTTTCGCATCAAGGGACATCGAGGGACAAGCTCAACCTTCATATTTATCAAAACATGTAATCATATAGGCTACAATCTCATTTTTCCACAAGGGTCATTCTAATACTTTCATTTTGCCGAATACATAACCAAATAGGATCACAAATCATGCTTTAAATCAAGGAACATATTCAACCTTCCCATTTATCAAATATGCAACCATATAGGCTAATATCTCATTTTCGCGACAAGGGTCATCCCAATACATTATATTTACCAAATTTAGAACCAAAAAGGTTCAAATAACATCTTTCGCACCAAAGAACGTCGAGGGACAAGCTCAACCTTCATACATATATCAAACATATAACCATATAGGCTAAAATCTCATTTTTACGCAAGGGTCGTTCCAATACTTTCATTTTATCGAATACAAAACCAAATAGATTCATATATCATGATTTAAATCAAGGGAAATGTTAACCTTCTTATTTCTCAAACTTGTAATCACATAGAATACACAAGGGTCATTCCAATACTTTTATTTTATCGAATACACAACCAAAGAGGTTCACAAATCATGCATTAAATCAAGGGAGAAATTCAACCTTCACATTTATCAAATTTGCAACCATATAGGCTAATATCTCATTTTCGCGACAAGGGTCATCCCAATACTTTATATTTACCGAATTTAGAACCAAATAGGTTCAAATATCATGTTTCGCATCAAGGGACATCGAGGGACAAGCTCAACCTTCATATTTATCAAAACATGTAATCATATAGGCTACAATCTCATTTTTCCACAAGGGTCATTCTAATACTTTCATTTTGCCGAATACATAACCAAATAGGATCACAAATCATGCTTTAAATCAAGGAACATATTCAACCTTCCCATTTATCAAATATGCAACCATATAGGCTAATATCTCATTTTCGCGACAAGGGTCATCCCAATACATTATATTTACCAAATTTAGAACCAAAAAGGTTCAAATATCATCTTTCGCACCAAAGAACGTCGAGGGACAAGCTCAACCTTCATACATATATCAAACATATAACCATAGAGGCTAAAATCTCATTTTTACGCAAGGGTCGTTCCAATACTTTCATTTTATCGAATACAAAACCAAATAGATTCATATATCATGATTTAAATCAAGGGAAACGTTAACCTTCTTATTTCTCAAACTTGTAATCACATAGGCCAAAATCTCATTTTTGTGCAAGGGTCATTCCAATACTTTTATTTTATCAAATACACAACCAAAGAGGTTCACAAATCATGCATTAAATCAAGGGAGAAATTCAACCTTCACATTTATCAAATTTGCAACCATATAGGCTAATATCTCTTTTTCGCAACAAGGGTCATCCACAATACTTTATATTTACCGAATTTAGAAACAAATAGGTTCAAATATCATGTTTCGCATCAAGGGACATCGAGGGACAAGCTCAACCTTCATATTTATCAAAACATGTAATCATATAGGCTACAATCTCATTTTTCCACAAGGGTCATTCTAATACTTTCATTTTGCCGAATACATAACCAAATAGGATCACAAATCATGCTTTAAATCAAGGAACATATTCAACCTTCCCAAAATAAATCATGCCGATTACTTTTGAAATAGTCACCGACGAATATGTTGAAAATAAAAATCTTGCCGATTACTTTTGAAATAGTAACCGACGAATGTGCTGAAAATAAATCATGCCGATTACTTTCGAAATAGTAAGCGACGAACATGTTGAAAATAAAAATCTTACCGATTATTTTTAAAATAGTAACCAACGAATATACTGAAAATAAATCTTGCCGATTACTTTTGAAATAGTAACCGACGAATGTGCTGAAAATAAATCATGCCGATTACTTTGGAAATAGTAAGTGACGAATATGTTGAAAATAAAAATCTTACCGATTACTTTTGAAATAGTAACCAACGAATGTGCTTAAAATAAAGTCTTGCCGATAACTTTTGAAATAGTAACCGACGAATATGTGCTGAAAATAAATCTTGCCGATTACTTTTGAAATAGTAACCGACGAATGTGCTGAAAATAAATCATGCCGATTACTTTTGAAATAGTAAGCGACGAATATGTTGAAAATAAAAATCTTACCGATTACTTTTGAAATAGTAACAACGAATATGCTGAAAATAAAGTCTTGCCGATTACTTTTGAAATAGTAACCGACGAATGTGTTGAAAATAAATCATGCTGATTACTTTTGAAATAGTAAACGATGAATATGTTGGAAATAAAAATCTTACCGATTACTTTTGAAATAGTAACCGACAAATATGCTGAAAATAAAAATCTTGCCGATTACTTTTGAAATAGTAACCGACGTACATGCTGAAAATAAAAATCTTGCCGATTACTATTGAAATAGTAACCGACGAATGTGCTGAAAATAAAGTCTTGCCGATTACTTTTGAAATAGTAACCGACGAATGTGCTGAAAATAATGTCTTGCCGATTACTTTTGAAATAGTAACCGACGAATGTGCTGAAAATATAGTCTTGCCGATTAATTCTAAAATAGTAACAGACAAATATGCTAAAAATAAAAATTTTGCTGATTACTTTTGAAATAGTAACCGACGAATATGCAGAAAATAGATCATGCCGATTACTTTTGAAATAGTAACCGACGAATGTGTTGAATATAAAGTCTTGCCGATTACTTTTGAAATAGTAACCGACAAATGTGCTGAAAATAAATCATGCCAATTACTATTGAAATAGTAACCGACAAATGTGCTGAAAATAAAAGTCTTGCCGATTACTTTTGAAATAGTAACCTGACGAATGTGCTGAAAATAAATCATGCCGATTACTTTTGAAATAGTCACCGACGAATATGCTGAAAATAAAAATCTTGCCGATTACTTTTGAAATAGTAACCGACAAATGTGCTGAAAATAAATCATGCCAATTACTATTGAAATAGTAACCGACAAATGTGCTGAAAATAAAAGTCTTGCCGATTACTTTTGAAATAGTAACCTGACGAATGTGCTGAAAATAAATCATGCCGATTACTATTGAAATAGTCACCGACGAATATGCTGAAAATAAAAATCTTGCCGATTACTTTTGAAATAGTAACCGACGAATGTGCTGAAAATAAATCTTGCCGATTACTTTCGAAATAGTAAGCGACGAACATGTTGAAAATAAAAATCTTACCGATTACTTTTAAAATAGTAACCAACGAATATACTGAAAATAAATCTTGCCGATTACTTTTGAAATAGTAACCGATGAATGTGCTGAAAATAAATCATGCCGATTACTTTGGAAATAGTAAGTGACGAATATGTTGAAAATAAAAATCTTACCGATTACTTTTGAAATAGTAACCGACAAATATGCTGAAAATAAAAATCTTGCCGATTACTTTTGAAATAGTAACCGACGTACATGCTGAAAATAAAAATCTTGCCGATTACTATTGAAATAGTAACCGACGAATGTGCTGAAAATAAAGTCTTGCCGATTACTTTTGAAATAGTAACCGACGAATGTGCTGAAAATATAGTCTTGCCGATTAATTCTAAAATAGTAACAGACAAATATGCTAAAAATAAAAATTTTGCTGATTACTTTTGAAATAGTAACCGACGAATGTGCAGAAAATAGATCATGCCGATTACTTTTGAAATAGTAACCGACGAATGTGTTGAATATAAAGTCTTGCCGATTACTTTTGAAATAGTAACCGACAAATGTGCTGAAAATAAATCATGCCAATTACTATTGAAATAGTAACCGACAAATGTGCTGAAAATAAAAGTCTTGCCGATTACTTTTGAAATAGTAACCTGACGAATGTGCTGAAAATAAATCATGCCGATTACTTTTGAAATAGTCACCGACGAATATGCTGAAAATAAAAATCTTGCCGATTACTTTTGAAATAGTAACCGACAAATGTGCTGAAAATAAATCATGCCAATTACTATTGAAATAGTAACCGACAAATGTGCTGAAAATAAAAGTCTTGCCGATTACTTTTGAAATAGTAACCTGGCGAATGTGCTGAAAATAAATCATGCCGACTACTATTGAAATAGTCACCGACGAATATGCTGAAAATAAAAATCTTGCCGATTACTTTTGAAATAGTAACCGACGAATGTGCTGAAAATAAATCATGCCGATTACTTTCGAAATAGTAAGCGACGAACATGTTGAAAATAAAAATCTTACCGATTACTTTTAAAATAGTAACCAACGAATATACTGAAAATAAATCTTGCCGATTACTTTTGAAATAGTAACCGACGAATGTGCTGAAAATAAATCATGCCGATTACTTTGGAAATAGTAAGTGACGAATATGTTGAAAATAAAAATCTTACCGATTACTTTTGAAATAGTAACCAACGAATGTGCTTAAAATAAAGTCTTGCCGATAACTTTTGAAATAGTAACCGACGAATATGTGCTGAAAATAAATCTTGCCGATTACTTTTGAAATAGTAACCGACGAATGTGCTGAAAATAAATCATGCCGATTACTTTTGAAATAGTAAGCGACGAATATGTTGAAAATAAAAATCTTACCGATTACTTTTGAAATAGTAACAACGAATATGCTGAAAATAAAGTCTTGCCGATTACTTTTGAAATAGTAACCCACGAATATGTTGAAAATAAAAATCTTGTCGATTACTTTTAAAATAGTAACCGACAAATATGCTGAAAATAAAAATCTTGCCGATTACTTTTGAAAAAGTAACCGACAAATATGCTGAAAATAAAAATCTTGCCGATTACTTTTGAAATAGTCACCGACCAATATGCTGAAAATAAAAATCTTGCCGATTACTTTTGAAATAGTAACCGACGAATGTGTTGAAAATAAATCATGCTGATTACTTTTGAAATAGTAAACGATGAATATGTTGGAAATAAAAATCTTACCGATTACTTTTGAAATAGTAACCAACAAATATGCTGAAAATAAAAATCTTGCCGATTACTTTTGAAATAGTAACCGACGTACATGCTGAAAATAAAAATCTTGCCGATTACTATTGAAATAGTAACCGACGAATGTGCTGAAAATAAAGTCTTGCCGATTACTTTTGAAATAGTAACCGACGAATGTGCTGAAAATATAGTCTTGCCGATTAATTCTAAAATAGTAACAGACAAATATGCTAAAAATAAAAATTTTGCTGTTTACTTTTGAAATAGTAACCGACGAATGTGCAGAAAATAGATCATGCCGATTACTTTTGAAATAGTAACCGACGAATGTGTTGAATATAAAGTCTTGCCGATTACTTTTGAAATAGTAACCGACAAATGTGCTGAAAATAAATCATGCCACTTACTATTGAAATAGTAACCGACAAATGTGCTGAAAATAAAAGTCTTGCCGATTACTTTTGAAATAGTAACCTGACGAATGTGCTGAAAATAAATCATGCCGATTACTTTTGAAATAGTCACCGGTGAATATGCTGAAAATAAAAATCTTGCCGATTACTTTTGAAATAGTAACCGACAAATGTGCTGAAAATAAATCATGCCAATTACTATTGAAATAGTAACCGACAAATGTGCTGAAAACAAAAGTCTTGCCGATTACTTTTGAAATAGTAACCTGACGAATGTGCTGAAAATAAATCATGCCGATTACTTTTGAAATAGTCACCGACGAATATGCTGAAAGTAAAAATCTTGCCGATTACTTTTGAAATAGTAACCGACGAATGTGCTGAAAATAAATCATGCCGATTACTTTCGAAATAGTAAGCGACGAACATGTTGAAAATAAAAATCTTACCGATTACTTTTAAAATAGTAACCAACGAATACACTGAAAATAAATCTTGCCGATTACTTTTGAAATAGTAACCGACGAATGTGCTGAAAATAAATCAAGCCGATTACTTTGGAAATAGTAAGTGACGAATATGTTGAAAATAAAAATCTTACCGATTACTTTTGAAATAGTAACCAACGAATGTGCTTAAAATAAAGTCTTGCCGATAACTTTTGAAATAGTAACCGACGAATATGTGCTGAAAATAAAAATCTTGCCGATTACTTTTGAAATAGTAACCGACAAATGTGCTGAAAATAAATCATGCCAATTACTATTGAAATAGTAACCGACAAATGTGCTGAAAATAAAAGTCTTGCCGATTACTTTTGAAATAGTAACCTGACGAATGTGCTGAAAATAAATCATGCCGATTACTTTTGAAATAGTCACCGACGAATATGCTGAAAATAAAAATCTTGCCGATTACTTTTGAAATAGTAACCGACGAATGTGCTGAAAATAAATCATGCCGATTACTTTCGAAATAGTAAGCGACGAACATGTTGAAAATAAAAATCTTACCGATTACTTTTAAAATAGTAACCAACGAATATACTGAAAATAAATCTTGCCGATTACTTTTGAAATAGTAACCGACGAATGTGCTGAAAATAAATCAAGCCGATTACTTTGGAAATAGTAAGTGACGAATATGTTGAAAATAAAAATCTTACCGATTACTTTTGAAATAGTAACCAACGAATGTGCTTAAAATAAAGTCTTGCCGATAACTTTTGAAATAGTAACCGACGAATATGTGCTGAAAATAAAAATCTTGCCGACTACTTTTGAAATAGTAACCGACAAATGTGCTGAAAATAAATCATGCCAATTAGTATTGAAATAGTAACCGACAAATGTGCTGAAAATAAAAGTCTTGCCGATTACTTTTGAAATAAAAACCTGACGAATGTGCTGAAAATAAATCATGCCGATTACTTTTGAAATAGTCACCGACGAATATGCTAAAAATAAAAATCATGCCGATTACTTTTGAAATAGTAACCGACGAATGTGCTGAAAATAAATCATGCCGATTACTTTCGAAATAGTAAGCGACGAACATGTTGAAAATAAAAATCTTACCGATTACTTTTAAAATAGTAACCAACGAATATACTGAAAATAAATCTTGCCGATTACTTTTGAAATAGTAACCGACGAATGTGCTGAAAATAAATCATGCCGATTACTTTTGAAATAGTAAGCGACGAATATGGTGAAAATAAAAATCTTACCGATTACTTTTGAAATAGTAACAACGAATATGCTGAAAATAAAGTCTTGCCGATTACTTTTGAAATAGTAACCGACGAATATGTGCTGAAAATAAAAATCTTGTCGATTACTTTTAAAATAGTAACCGACAAATATGCTGAAAATAAAAATCTTGCCGATTACTTTTGAAAAAGTAACCGACAAATATGCTGAAAATAAAAATCTTGCCGATTACTTTTGAAAATGTCACCGACCAATATGCTGAAAATAAAAATCTTGTCGATTACTTTTGAAATAGTAACCGACGAATGTGTTGAAAATAAATCATGCTGATTACTTTTGAAATAGTAAACGATGAATATGTTGGAAATAAAAATCTTACCGATTACTTTTGAAATAGTAACCAACAAATATGCTGAAAATAAAAATCTTGCCGATTACTTTTGAAATAGTAACCGACGTACATGCTGAAAATAAAAATCTTGCCGATTACTATTGAAATAGTAACCGACGAATGTGCTGAAAATAAAGTCTTGCCGATTACTTTTGAAATAGTAACCGACGAATGTGCTGAAAATATAGTCTTGCCGATTAATTCTAAAATAGTAACAGACAAATATGCTAAAAATAAAAATTTTGCTGTTTACTTTTGAAATAGTAACCGACGAATGTGCAGAAAATAGATCATGCCGATTACTTTTGAAATAGTAACCGACGAATGTGTTGAATATAAAGTCTTGCCGATTACTTTTGAAATAGTAACCGACAAATGTGCTGAAAATAAATCATGCCACTTACTATTGAAATAGTAACCGACAAATGTGCTGAAAATAAAAGTCTTGCCGATTACTTTTGAAATAGTAACCTGACGAATGTGCTGAAAATAAATCATGCCGATTACTATTGAAGTAGTCACCGACGAATATGCTGAAAATAAAAATCTTGCCGATTACTTTTGAAATAGTAACCGACGAATGTGCTGAAAATAAATCTTGCCGATTACTTTCGAAATAGTAAGCGACGAACATGTTGAAAATAAAAATCTTACCGATTACTTTTAAAATAGTAACCAACGAATATACTGAAAATAAATCTTGCCGATTACTTTTGAAATAGTAACCGATGAATGTGCTGAAAATAAATCATGCCGATTACTTTGGAAATAGTAAGTGACGAATATGTTGAAAATAAAAATCTTACCGATTACTTTTGAAATAGTAACCGACAAATATGCTGAAAATAAAAATCTTGCCGATTACTTTTGAAATAGTAACCGACGTACATGCTGAAAATAAAAATCTTGCCGATTACTATTGAAATAGTAACCGACGAATGTGCTGAAAATAAAGTCTTGCCGATTACTTTTGAAATAGTAACCGACGAATGTGCTGAAAATATAGTCTTGCCGATTAATTCTAAAATAGTAACAGACAAATATGCTAAAAATAAAAATTTTGCTGATTACTTTTGAAATAGTAACCGACGAATGTGCAGAAAATAGATCATGCCGATTACTTTTGAAATAGTAACCGACGAATGTGTTGAATATAAAGTCTTGCCGATTACTTTTGAAATAGTAACCGACAAATGTGCTGAAAATAAATCATGCCAATTACTATTGAAATAGTAACCGACAAATGTGCTGAAAATAAAAGTCTTGCCGATTACTTTTGAAATAGTAACCTGACGAATGTGCTGAAAATAAATCATGCCGATTACTTTTGAAATAGTCACCGACGAATATGCTGAAAATAAAAATCTTGCCGATTACTTTTGAAATAGTAACCGACAAATGTGCTGAAAATAAATCATGCCAATTACTATTGAAATAGTAACCGACAAATGTGCTGAAAATAAAAGTCTTGCCGATTACTTTTGAAATAGTAACCTGGCGAATGTGCTGAAAATAAATCATGCCGACTACTATTGAAATAGTCACCGACGAATATGCTGAAAATAAAAATCTTGCCGATTACTTTTGAAATAGTAACCGACGAATGTGCTGAAAATAAATCATGCCGATTACTTTCGAAATAGTAAGCGACGAACATGTTGAAAATAAAAATCTTACCGATTACTTTTAAAATAGTAACCAACGAATATACTGAAAATAAATCTTGCCGATTACTTTTGAAATAGTAACCGACGAATGTGCTGAAAATAAATCATGCCGATTACTTTGGAAATAGTAAGTGACGAATATGTTGAAAATAAAAATCTTACCGATTACTTTTGAAATAGTAACCAACGAATGTGCTTAAAATAAAGTCTTGCCGATAACTTTTGAAATAGTAACCGACGAATATGTGCTGAAAATAAATCTTGCCGATTACTTTTGAAATAGTAACCGACGAATGTGCTGAAAATAAATCATGCCGATTACTTTTGAAATAGTAAGCGACGAATATGTTGAAAATAAAAATCTTACCGATTACTTTTGAAATAGTAACAACGAATATGCTGAAAATAAAGTCTTGCCGATTACTTTTGAAATAGTAACCGACGAATATGTTGAAAATAAAAATCTTGTCGATTACTTTTAAAATAGTAACCGACAAATATGCTGAAAATAAAAATCTTGCCGATTACTTTTGAAAAAGTAACCGACAAATATGCTGAAAATAAAAATCTTGCCGATTACTTTTGAAATAGTAACCGACAAATATGCTGAAAATAAAAATCTTGCCGATTACTTTTGAAATAGTAACCGACGTACATGCTGAAAATAAAAATCTTGCCGATTACTATTGAAATAGTAACCGACGAATGTGCTGAAAATAAAGTCTTGCCGATTACTTTTGAAATAGTAACCGACGAATGTGCTGAAAATATAGTCTTGCCGATTAATTCTAAAATAGTAACAGACAAATATGCTAAAAATAAAAATTTTGCTGTTTACTTTTGAAATAGTAACCGACGAATGTGCAGAAAATAGATCATGCCGATTACTTTTGAAATAGTAACCGACGAATGTGTTGAATATAAAGTCTTGCCGATTACTTTTGAAATAGTAACCGACAAATGTGCTGAAAATAAATCATGCCACTTACTATTGAAATAGTAACCGACAAATGTGCTGAAAATAAAAGTCTTGCCGATTACTTTTGAAATAGTAACCTGACGAATGTGCTGAAAATAAATCATGCCGATTACTTTTGAAATAGTCACCGGTGAATATGCTGAAAATAAAAATCTTGCCGATTACTTTTGAAATAGTAACCGACAAATGTGCTGAAAATAAATCATGCCAATTACTATTGAAATAGTAACCGACAAATGTGCTGAAAACAAAAGTCTTGCCGATTACTTTTGAAATAGTAACCTGACGAATGTGCTGAAAATAAATCATGCCGATTACTTTTGAAATAGTCACCGACGAATATGCTGAAAATAAAAATCTTGCCGATTACTTTTGAAATAGTAACCGACGAATGTGCTGAAAATAAATCATGCCGATTACTTTCGAAATAGTAAGCGACGAACATGTTGAAAATAAAAATCTTACCGATTACTTTTAAAATAGTAACCAACGAATACACTGAAAATAAATCTTGCCGATTACTTTTGAAATAGTAACCGACGAATGTGCTGAAAATAAATCAAGCCGATTACTTTGGAAATAGTAAGTGACGAATATGTTGAAAATAAAAATCTTACCGATTACTTTTGAAATAGTAACCAACGAATGTGCTTAAAATAAAGTCTTGCCGATAACTTTTGAAATAGTAACCGACGAATATGTGCTGAAAATAAAAATCTTGCCGATTACTTTTGAAATAGTAACCGACAAATGTGCTGAAAATAAATCATGCCAATTACTATTGAAATAGTAACCGACAAATGTGCTGAAAATAAAAGTCTTGCCGATTACTTTTGAAATAGTAACCTGACGAATGTGCTGAAAATAAATCATGCCGATTACTTTTGAAATAGTCACCGACGAATATGCTGAAAATAAAAATCTTGCCGATTACTTTTGAAATAGTAACCGACGAATGTGCTGAAAATAAATCATGCCGATTACTTTCGAAATAGTAAGCGACGAACATGTTGAAAATAAAAATCTTACCGATTACTTTTAAAATAGTAACCAACGAATATACTGAAAATAAATCTTGCCGATTACTTTTGAAATAGTAACCGACGAATGTGCTGAAAATAAATCAAGCCGATTACTTTGGAAATAGTAAGTGACGAATATGTTGAAAATAAAAATCTTACCGATTACTTTTGAAATAGTAACCAACGAATGTGCTTAAAATAAAGTCTTGCCGATAACTTTTGAAATAGTAACCGACGAATATGTGCTGAAAATAAAAATCTTGCCGACTACTTTTGAAATAGTAACCGACAAATGTGCTGAAAATAAAAGTCTTGCCGATTACTTTTGAAATAGTAAGCTGACGAATGTGCTGAAAATAAATCATGCCGATTACTTTTGAAATAGTCACCGACGAATATGCTAAAAATAAAAATCTTGCCGATTACTTTTGAAATAGTAACCGACGAATGTGCTGAAAATAAATCATGCCGATTACTTTCGAAATAGTAAGCGACGAACATGTTGAAAATAAAAATCTTACCGATTACTTTTAAAATAGTAACCAACGAATATACTGAAAATAAATCTTGCCGATTACTTTTGAAATAGTAACCGACGAATGTGCTGAAAATAAATCATGCCGATTACTTTTGAAATAGTAAGCGACGAATATGGTGAAAATAAAAATCTTACCGATTACTTTTGAAATAGTAACAACGAATATGCTGAAAATAAAGTCTTGCCGATTACTTTTGAAATAGTAACCGACGAATATGTGCTGAAAATAAAAATCTTGTCGATTACTTTTAAAATAGTAACCGACAAATATGCTGAAAATAAAAATCTTGCCGATTACTTTTGAAAAAGTAACCGACAAATATGCTGAAAATAAAAATCTTGCCGATTACTTTTGAAAATGTCACCGACCAATATGCTGAAAATAAAAATCTTGTCGATTACTTTTGAAATAGTAACCGACGAATGTGTTGAAAATAAATCATGCTGATTACTTTTGAAATAGTAAACGATGAATATGTTGGAAATAAAAATCTTACCGATTACTTTTGAAATAGTAACCAACAAATATGCTGAAAATAAAAATCTTGCCGATTACTTTTGAAATAGTAACCGACGTACATGCTGAAAATAAAAATCTTGCCGATTACTATTGAAATAGTAACCGACGAATGTGCTGAAAATAAAGTCTTGCCGATTACTTTTGAAATAGTAACCGACGAATGTGCTGAAAATATAGTCTTGCCGATTAATTCTAAAATAGTAACAGACAAATATGCTAAAAATAAAAATTTTGCTGTTTACTTTTGAAATAGTAACCGACGAATGTGCAGAAAATAGATCATGCCGATTACTTTTGAAATAGTAACCGACGAATGTGTTGAATATAAAGTCTTGCCGATTACTTTTGAAATAGTAACCGACAAATGTGCTGAAAATAAATCATGCCACTTACTATTGAAATAGTAACCGACAAATGTGCTGAAAATAAAAGTCTTGCCGATTACTTTTGAAATAGTAACCTGACGAATGTGCTGAAAATAAATCATGCCGATTACTATTGAAATAGTCACCGACGAATATGCTGAAAATAAAAATCTTGCCGATTACTTTTGAAATAGTAACCGACGAATGTGCTGAAAATAAATCTTGCCGATTACTTTCGAAATAGTAAGCGACGAACATGTTGAAAATAAAAATCTTACCGATTACTTTTAAAATAGTAACCAACGAATATACTGAAAATAAATCTTGCCGATTACTTTTGAAATAGTAACCGATGAATGTGCTGAAAATAAATCATGCCGATTACTTTGGAAATAGTAAGTGACGAATATGTTGAAAATAAAAATCTTACCGATTACTTTTGAAATAGTAACCGACAAATATGCTGAAAATAAAAATCTTGCCGATTACTTTTGAAATAGTAACCGACGTACATGCTGAAAATAAAAATCTTGCCGATTACTATTGAAATAGTAACCGACGAATGTGCTGAAAATAAAGTCTTGCCGATTACTTTTGAAATAGTAACCGACGAATGTGCTGAAAATATAGTCTTGCCGATTAATTCTAAAATAGTAACAGACAAATATGCTAAAAATAAAAATTTTGCTGATTACTTTTGAAATAGTAACCGACGAATGTGCAGAAAATAGATCATGCCGATTACTTTTGAAATAGTAACCGACGAATGTGTTGAATATAAAGTCTTGCCGATTACTTTTGAAATAGTAACCGACAAATGTGCTGAAAATAAATCATGCCAATTACTATTGAAATAGTAACCGACAAATGTGCTGAAAATAAAAGTCTTGCCGATTACTTTTGAAATAGTAACCTGACGAATGTGCTGAAAATAAATCATGCCGATTACTTTTGAAATAGTCACCGACGAATATGCTGAAAATAAAAATCTTGCCGATTACTTTTGAAATAGTAACCGACAAATGTGCTGAAAATAAATCATGCCAATTACTATTGAAATAGTAACCGACAAATGTGCTGAAAATAAAAGTCTTGCCGATTACTTTTGAAATAGTAACCTGGCGAATGTGCTGAAAATAAATCATGCCGACTACTATTGAAATAGTCACCGACGAATATGCTGAAAATAAAAATCTTGCCGATTACTTTTGAAATAGTAACCGACGAATGTGCTGAAAATAAATCATGCCGATTACTTTCGAAATAGTAAGCGACGAACATGTTGAAAATAAAAATCTTACCGATTACTTTTAAAATAGTAACCAACGAATATACTGAAAATAAATCTTGCCGATTACTTTTGAAATAGTAACCGACGAATGTGCTGAAAATAAATCATGCCGATTACTTTGGAAATAGTAAGTGACGAATATGTTGAAAATAAAAATCTTACCGATTACTTTTGAAATAGTAACCAACGAATGTGCTTAAAATAAAGTCTTGCCGATAACTTTTGAAATAGTAACCGACGAATATGTGCTGAAAATAAATCTTGCCGATTACTTTTGAAATAGTAACCGACGAATGTGCTGAAAATAAATCATGCCGATTACTTTTGAAATAGTAAGCGACGAATATGTTGAAAATAAAAATCTTACCGATTACTTTTGAAATAGTAACAACGAATATGCTGAAAATAAAGTCTTGCCGATTACTTTTGAAATAGTAACCGACGAATATGTTGAAAATAAAAATCTTGTCGATTACTTTTAAAATAGTAACCGACAAATATGCTGAAAATAAAAATCTTGCCGATTACTTTTGAAAAAGTAACCGACAAATATGCTGAAAATAAAAATCTTGCCGATTACTTTTGAAATAGTCACCGACCAATATGCTGAAAATAAAAATCTTGCCGATTACTTTTGAAATAGTAACCGACGAATGTGTTGAAAATAAATCATGCTGATTACTTTTGAAATAGTAAACGATGAATATGTTGGAAATAAAAATCTTACCGATTACTTTTGAAATAGTAACCAACAAATATGCTGAAAATAAAAATCTTGCCGATTACTTTTGAAATAGTAACCGACGTACATGCTGAAAATAAAAATCTTGCCGATTACTATTGAAATAGTAACCGACGAATGTGCTGAAAATAAAGTCTTGCCGATTACTTTTGAAATAGTAACCGACGAATGTGCTGAAAATATAGTCTTGCCGATTAATTCTAAAATAGTAACAGACAAATATGCTAAAAATAAAAATTTTGCTGTTTACTTTTGAAATATTAACCGACGAATGTGCAGAAAATAGATCATGCCGATTACTTTTGAAATAGTAACCGACGAATGTGTTGAATATAAAGTCTTGCCGATTACTTTTGAAATAGTAACCGACAAATGTGCTGAAAATAAATCATGCCACTTACTATTGAAATAGTAACCGACAAATGTGCTGAAAATAAAAGTCTTGCCGATTACTTTTGAAATAGTAACCTGACGAATGTGCTGAAAATAAATCATGCCGATTACTTTTGAAATAGTCACCGGTGAATATGCTGAAAATAAAAATCTTGCCGATTACTTTTGAAATAGTAACCGACAAATGTGCTGAAAATAAATCATGCCAATTACTATTGAAATAGTAACCGACAAATGTGCTGAAAACAAAAGTCTTGCCGATTACTTTTGAAATAGTAACCTGACGAATGTGCTGAAAATAAATCATGCCGATTACTTTTGAAATAGTCACCGACGAATAAGCTGAAAATAAAAATCTTGCCGATTACTTTTGAAATAGTAACCGACGAATGTGCTGAAAATAAATCATGCCGATTACTTTCGAAATAGTAAGCGACGAACATGTTGAAAATAAAAATCTTACCGATTACTTTTAAAATAGTAACCAACGAATACACTGAAAATAAATCTTGCCGATTACTTTTGAAATAGTAACCGACGAATGTGCTGAAAATAAATCAAGCCGATTACTTTGGAAATAGTAAGTGACGAATATGTTGAAAATAAAAATCTTACCGATTACTTTTGAAATAGTAACCAACGAATGTGCTTAAAATAAAGTCTTGCCGATAACTTTTGAAATAGTAACCGACGAATATGTGCTGAAAATAAAAATCTTGCCGATTACTTTTGAAATAGTAACCGACAAATGTGCTGAAAATAAATCATGCCAATTACTATTGAAATAGTAACCGACAAATGTGCTGAAAATAAAAGTCTTGCCGATTACTTTTGAAATAGTAACCTGACGAATGTGCTGAAAATAAATCATGCCGATTACTTTTGAAATAGTCACCGACGAATATGCTGAAAATAAAAATCTTGCCGATTACTTTTGAAATAGTAACCGACGAATGTGCTGAAAATAAATCATGCCGATTACTTTCGAAATAGTAAGCGACGAACATGTTGAAAATAAAAATCTTACCGATTACTTTTAAAATAGTAACCAACGAATATACTGAAAATAAATCTTGCCGATTACTTTTGAAATAGTAACCGACGAATGTGCTGAAAATAAATCATGCCGATTACTTTTGAAATAGTAAGCGACGAATATGGTGAAAATAAAAATCTTACCGATTACTTTTGAAATAGTAACAACGAATATGCTGAAAATAAAGTCTTGCCGATTACTTTTGAAATAGTAACCGACGAATATGTGCTGAAAATAAAAATCTTGTCGATTACTTTTAAAATAGTAACCGACAAATATGCTGAAAATAAAAATCTTGCCGATTACTTTTGAAAAAGTAACCGACAAATATGCTGAAAATAAAAATCTTGCCGATTACTTTTGAAAATGTCACCGACCAATATGCTGAAAATAAAAATCTTGCCGATTACTTTTGAAATAGTAACCGACGAATGTGTTGAAAATAAATCATGCTGATTACTTTTGAAATAGTAAACGATGAATATGTTGGAAATAAAAATCTTACCGATTACTTTTGAAATAGTAACCAACAAATATGCTGAAAATAAAAATCTTGCCGATTACTTTTGAAATAGTAACCGACGTACATGCTGAAAATAAAAATCTCGCCGATTACTATTGAAATAGTAACCGACGAATGTGCTGAAAATAAAGTCTTGCCGATTACTTTTGAAATAGTAACCGACGAATGTGCTGAAAATATAGTCTTGCCGATTAATTCTAAAATAGTAACAGACAAATATGCTAAAAATAAAAATTTTGCTGTTTACTTTTGAAATAGTAACCGACGAATGTGCAGAAAATAGATCATGCCGATTACTTTTGAAATAGTAACCGACGAATGTGTTGAATATAAAGTCTTGCCGATTACTTTTGAAATAGTAACCGACAAATGTGCTGAAAATAAATCATGCCACTTACTATTGAAATAGTAACCCACAAATGTGCTGAAAATAAAAGTCTTGCCGATTACTTTTGAAATAGTAACCTGACGAATGTGCTGAAAATAAATCATGCCGATTACTTTTGAAATAGTCACCGGCGAATATGCTGAAAATAAAAATCTTGCCGATTACTTTTGAAATAGTAACCGACAAATGTGCCGAAAATAAATCATGCCAATTACTATTGAAATAGTAACCGACAAATGTGCTGAAAACAAAAGTCTTGCCGATTACTTTTGAAATAGTAACCTGACGAATGTGCTGAAAATAAATCATGCCGATTACTTTTGAAATAGTCACCGACGAATATGCTGAAAATAAAAATCTTGCCGATTACTTTTGAAATAGTAACCGACGAATGTGCTGAAAATAAATCATGCCGATTACTTTCGAAATAGTAAGCGACGAACATGTTGAAAATAAAAATCTTACCGATTACTTTTAAAATAGTAACCAACGAATATACTGAAAATAAATCTTGCCGATTACTTTTGAAATAGTAACCGACGAATGTGCTGAAAATAAATCAAGCCGATTACTTTGGAAATAGTAAGTGACGAATATGTTGAAAATAAAAATCTTACCGATTACTTTTGAAATAGTAACCAACGAATGTGCTTAAAATAAAGTCTTGCCGATAACTTTTGAAATAGTAACCGACGAATATGTGCTGAAAATAAAAATCTTGCCGATTACTTTTGAAATAGTAACCGACAAATGTGCTGAAAATAAATCATGCCAATTACTATTGAAATAGTAACCGACAAATGTGCTGAAAATAAAAGTCTTGCCGATTACTTTTGAAATAGTAACCTGACGAATGTGCTGAAAATAAATCACGCCGATTACTTTTGAAATAGTCACCGACGAATATGCTGAAAATAAAAATCTTGCCGATTACTTTTGAAATAGTAACCGACGAATGTGCTGAAAATAAATCATGCCGATTACTTTCGAAATAGTAAGCGACGAACAGGTTGAAAATAAAAATCTTACCGATTACTTTTAAAATAGTAACCAACGAATATACTGAAAATAAATCTTGCCGATTACTTTTGAAATAGTAACCGACGAATGTGCTGAAAATAAATCATGCCGATTACTTTTGAAATAGTAAGCGACGAATATGGTGAAAATAAAAATCTTACCGATTACTTTTGAAATAGTAACAACGAATATGCTGAAAATAAAGTCTTGCCGATTACTTTTGAAATAGTAACCGACGAATATGTTGAAAATAAAAATCTTGTCGATTACTTTTAAAATAGTAACCGACAAATATGCTGAAAATAAAAATCTTGCCGATTACTTTTGAAAAAGTAACCGACAAATATGCTGAAAATAAAAATCTTGCCGATTACTTTTGAAATAGTCACCGACCAATATGCTGAAAATAAAAATCTTGCCGATTACTTTTGAAATAGTAACCGACGAATGTGTTGAAAATAAATCATGCTGATTACTTTTGAAATAGTAAACGATGAATATGTTGGAAATAAAAATCTTACCGATTACTTTTGAAATAGTAACCAACAAATATGCTGAAAATAAAAATCTTGCCGATTACTTTTGAAATAGTAACCGACGTACATGCTGAAAATAAAAATCTTGCCGATTACTATTGAAATAGTAACCGACGAATGTGCTGAAAATAAAGTCTTGCCGATTACTTTTGAAATAGTAACCGACGAATGTGCTGAAAATATAGTCTTGCCGATTAATTCTAAAATAGTAACAGACAAATATGCTAAAAATAAAAATTTTGCTGTTTACTTTTGAAATAGTAACCGACGAATGTGCAGAAAATAGATCATGCCGATTACTTTTGAAATAGTAACCAACGAATGTGTTGAATATAAAGTCTTGCCGATTACTTTTGAAATAGTAACCGACAAATGTGCTGAAAATAAATCATGCCACTTACTATTGAAATAGTAACCGACAAATGTGCTGAAAATAAAAGTCTTGCCGATTACTTTTGAAATAGTAACCTGACGAATGTGCTGAAAATAAATCATGCCGATTACTTTTGAAATAGTCACCGACGAATATGCTGAAAATAAAAATCTTGCCGATTACTTTTGAAATAGTAACCGACGAATGTGCTGAAAATAAATCATGCCGATTACTTTCGAAATAGTAAGCGACGAACATGTTGAAAATAAAAATCTTACCGATTACTTTTGAAATAGTAACCTGACGAATGTGCTGAAAATAAATCATGCCGATTACTTTTGAAATAGTCACCGACGAATATGCTGAAAATAAAAATCTTGCCGATTACTTTTGAAATAGTAACCGACGAATGTGCTGAAAATAAATCATGCCGATTACTTTCGAAATAGTAAGCGACGAACATGTTGAAAATAAAAATCTTACCGATTACTTTTAAAATAGTAACCAACGAATATACTGAAAATAAATCTTGCCGATTACTTTTGAAATAGTAACCGACGAATGTGCTGAAAATAAATCAAGCCGATTACTTTGGAAATAGTAAGTGACGAATATGTTGAAAATAAAAATCTTACCGATTACTTTTGAAATAGTAACCAACGAATGTGCTTAAAATAAAGTCTTGCCGATAACTTTTGAAATAGTAACCGACGAATATGTGCTGAAAATAAAAATCTTGCCGATTACTTTTGAAATAGTAACCGACAAATGTGCTGAAAATAAATCATGCCAGTTACTATTGAAATAGTAACCGACAAATGTGCTGAAAATAAAAGTCTTGCCGATTACTTTTGAAATAGTAACCTGACGAATGTGCTGAAAATAAATCATGCCGATTACTTTTGAAATAGTCACCGACGAATATGCTGAAAATAAAAATCTTGCCGATTACTTTTGAAATAGTAACCGACGAATGTGCTGAAAATAAATCATGCCGATTACTTTCGAAATAGTAAGCGACAAACATGTTGAAAATAAAAATCTTACCGATTACTTTTAAAATAGTAACCAACGAATATACTGAAAATAAATCTTGCCGATTACTTTTGAAATAGTAACCGACGAATGTGCTGAAAATAAATCATGCCGATTACTTTTGAAATAGTAAGCGACGAATATGGTGAAAATAAAAATCTTATCGATTACTTTTGAAATAGTAACAACGAATATGCTGAAAATAAAGTCTTGCCGATTACTTTTGAAATAGTAACCGACGAATATGTTGAAAATAAAAATCTTGTCGATTACTTTTAAAATAGTAACCGACAAATATGCTGAAAATAAAAATCTTGCCGATTACTTTTGAAAAAGTAACCGACAAATATGCTGAAAATAAAAATCTTGCCGATTACTTTTGAAATAGTCACCGACCAATATGCTGAAAATAAAAATCTTGCCGATTACTTTTGAAATAGTAACCGACGAATGTGTTGAAAATAAATCATGCTGATTACTTTTGAAATAGTAAACGATGAATATGTTGGAAATAAAAATCTTACCGATTACTTTTGAAATAGTAACCAACAAATATGCTGAAAATAAAAATCTTGCCGATTACTTTTGAAATAGTAACCGACGTACATGCTTAAAATAAAAATCTTGCCGATTACTATTGAAATAGTAACCGACGAATGTGCTGAAAATAAAGTCTTGCCGATTACTTTTGAAATAGTAACCGACGAATGTGCTGAAAATATAGTCTTGCCGATTAATTCTAAAATAGTAACAGACAAATATGCTAAAAATAAAAATTTTGCTGTTTACTTTTGAAATAGTAACCGACGAATGTGCAGAAAATAGATCATGCCGATTACTTTTGAAATAGTAACCGACGAATGTGTTGAATATAAAGTCTTGCCGATTACTTTTGAAATAGTAACCGACAAATGTGCTGAAAATAAATCATGCCACTTACTATTGAAATAGTAACCGACAAATGTGCTGAAAATAAAAGTCTTGCCGATTACTTTTGAAATAGTAACCTGACGAATGTGCTGAAAATAAATCATGCCGATTACTTTTGAAATAGTCACCGGCGAATATGCTGAAAATAAAAATCTTGCCGATTACTTTTGAAATAGTAACCGACAAATGTGCTGAAAATAAATCATGCCAATTACTATTGAAATAGTAACCGACAAATGTGCTGAAAACAAAAGTCTTGCCGATTACTTTTGAAATAGTAACCTGACGAATGTGCTGAAAATAAATCATGCCGATTACTTTTGAAATAGTCACCGACGAATATGCTGAAAATAAAAATCTTGCCGATTACTTTTGAAATAGTAACCGACGAATGTGCTGAAAATAAATCATGCCGATTACTTTCGAAATAGTAAGCGACGAACATGTTGAAAATAAAAATCTTACCGATTACTTTTAAAATAGTAACCAACGAATATACTGAAAATAAATCTTGCCGATTACTTTTGAAATAGTAACCGACGAATGTGCTGAAAATAAATCAAGCCGATTACTTTGGAAATAGTAAGTGACGAATATGTTGAAAATAAAAATCTTACCGATTACTTTTGAAATAGTAACCAACGAATGTGCTTAAAATAAAGTCTTGCCGATAACTTTTGAAATAGTAACCGACGAATATGTGCTGAAAATAAAAATCTTGCCGATTACTTTTGAAATAGTAACCGACAAATGTGCTGAAAATAAATCATGCCAATTACTATTGAAATAGTAACCGACAAATGTGCTGAAAATAAAAGTCTTGCCGATTACTTTTGAAATAGTAACCTGACGAATGTGCTGAAAATAAATCATGCCGATTACTTTTGAAATAGTCACCGACGAATATGCTGAAAATAAAAATCTTGCCGATTACTTTTGAAATAGTAACCGACGAATGTGCTGAAAATAAATCATGCCGATTACTTTCGAAATAGTAAGCGACGAACATGTTGAAAATAAAAATCTTACCGATTACTTTTAAAATAGTAACCAACGAATATACTGAAAATAAATCTTGCCGATTACTTTTGAAATAGTAACCGACGAATGTGCTGAAAATAAATCAAGCCGATTACTTTGGAAATAGTAAGTGACGAATATGTTGAAAATAAAAATCTTACCGATTACTTTTGAAATAGTAACCAACGAATGTGCTTAAAATAAAGTCTTGCCGATAACTTTTGAAATAGTAACCGACGAATATGTGCTGAAAATAAAAATCTTGCCGATTACTTTTGAAATAGTAACCGACAAATGTGCTGAAAATAAATCATGCCAATTACTATTGAAATAGTAACCGACAAATGTGCTGAAAATAAAAGTCTTGCCGATTACTTTTGAAATAGTAACCTGACGAATGTGCTGAAAATAAATCATGCCGATTACTTTTGAAATAGTCACCGACGAATATGCTGAAAATAAAAATCTAGCCGATTACTTTTGAAATAGTAAGCGACGAACATGTTGAAAATAAAAATCTTACCGATTACTTTTAAAATAGTAACCAACGAATATACTGAAAATAAATCTTGCCGATTACTTTTGAAATAGTAACCGACGAATGTGCTGAAAATAAATCATGCCGATTACTTTTGAAATAGTAAGCGACGAATATGGTGAAAATAAAAATCTTACCGATTACTTTTGAAATAGTAACAACGAATATGCTGAAAATAAAGTCTTGCCGATTACTTTTGAAATAGTAACCGACGAATATGTTGAAAATAAAAATCTTGTCGATTACTTTTAAAATAGTAACCGACAAATATGCTGAAAATAAAAATCTTGCCGATTACTTTTGAAAAAGTAACCGACAAATATGCTGAAAATAAAAATCTTGCCGATTACTTTTGAAATAGTCACCGACCAATATGCTGAAAATAAAAATCTTGCCGATTACTTTTGAAATAGTAACCGACGAATGTGTTGAAAATAAATCATGCTGATTACTTTTGAAATAGTAAACGATGAATATGTTGGAAATAAAAATCTTACCGATTACTTTTGAAATAGTAACCGTCAAATATGCTGAAAATAAAAATCTTGCCGATTACTTTTGAAGTAGTAACCGACGTACATGCTGAAAATAAAAATCTTGCCGATTACTATTGAAATAGTAACCGACGAATGTGCTGAAAATAAAGTCTTGCCGATTACTTTTGAAATAGTAACCGACGAATGTGCTGAAAATATAGTCTTGCCGATTAATTCTAAAATAGTAACAGACAAATATGCTAAAAATAAAAATTTTGCTGTTTACTTTTGAAATAGTAACCGACGAATGTGCAGAAAATAGATCATGCCGATTACTTTTGAAATAGTAACCGACGAATGTGTTGAATATAAAGTCTTGCCGATTACTTTTGAAATAGTAACCGACAAATGTGCTGAAAATAAATCATGCCAATTACTATTGAAATAGTAACCGACAAATGTGCTGAAAATAAAAGTCTTGCCGATTACTTTTGAAATAGTAACCTGACGAATGTGCTGAAAATAAATCATGCCGATTACTTTTGAAATAGTCACCGGCGAATATGCTGAAAATAAAAATCTTGCCGATTACTTTTGAAATAGTAACCGACAAATGTGCTGAAAATAAATCATGCCAATTACTATTGAAATAGTAACCGACAAATGTGCTGAAAATAAAAGTCTTGCCGATTACTTTTGAAATAGTAACCTGACGAATGTGCTGAAAATAAATCATGCCGATTACTTTTGAAATAGTCACCGACGAATATGCTGAAAATAAAAATCTTGCCGATTACTTTTGAAATAGTAACCGACGAATGTGCTGAAAATAAATCATGCCGATTACTTTCGAAATAGTAAGCGACGAACATGTTGAAAATAAAAATCTTACCGATTACTTTTAAAATAGTAACCAACGAATATACTGAAAATAAATCTTGCCGATTACTTTTGAAATAGTAACCGACGAATGTGCTGAAAATAAATCATGCCGATTACTTTGGAAATAGTAAGTGACGAATATGTTGAAAATAAAAATCTTACCGATTACTTTTGAAATAGTAACCAACGAATGTGCTTAAAATAAAGTCTTGCCGATAACTTTTGAAATAGTAACCGACGAATATGTGCTGAAAATAAATCTTGCCGATTACTTTTGAAATAGTAACCGACGAATGTGCTGAAAATAAATCATGCCGATTACTTTTGAAATAGTAAGCGACGAATATGTTGAAAATAAAAATCTTACCGATTACTTTTGAAATAGTAACAACGAATATGCTGAAAATAAAGTCTTGCCGATTACTTTTGAAATAGTAACCGACGAATATGTTGAAAATAAAAATCTTGTCGATTACTTTTAAAATAGTAACCGACAAATATGCTGAAAATAAAATTCTTGCCGATTACTTTTGAAAAAGTAACCGACAAATATGCTGAAAATAAAAATCTTGCCGATTACTTTTGAAATAGTCACCGACCAATATGCTGAAAATAAAAATCTTGCCGATTACTTTTGAAATAGTAACCGACGAATGTGTTGAAAATAAATCATGCTGATTACTTTTGAAATAGTAAACGATGAATATGTTGGAAATAAAAATCTTACCGATTACTTTTGAAATAGTAACCGTCAAATATGCTGAAAATAAAAATCTTGCCGATTACTTTTGAAATAGTAACCGACGTACATGCTGAAAATAAAAATCTTGCCGATTACTATTGAAATAGTAACCGACGAATGTGCTGAAAATAAAGTCTTGCCGATTACTTTTGAAATAGTAACCGACGAATGTGCTGAAAATATAGTCTTGCCGATTAATTCTAAAATAGTAACAGACAAATATGCTAAAAATAAAAATTTTGCTGTTTACTTTTGAAATAGTAACCGACGAATGTGCAGAAAATAGATCATGCCGATTACTTTTGAAATAGTAACCGACGAATGTGTTGAATATAAAGTCTTGCCGATTACTTTTGAAATAGTAACCGACAAATGTGCTGAAAATAAATCATGCCAATTACTATTGAAATAGTAACCGACAAATGTGCTGAAAATAAAAGTCTTGCCGATTACTTTTGAAATAGTAACCTGACGAATGTGCTGAAAATAAATCATGCCGATTACTTTTGAAATAGTCACCGGCGAATATGCTGAAAATAAAAATCTTGCCGATTACTTTTGAAATAGTAACCGACAAATGTGCTGAAAATAAATCATGCCAATTACTATTGAAATAGTAACCGACAAATGTGCTGAAAATAAAAGTCTTGCCGATTACTTTTGAAATAGTAACCTGACGAATGTGCTGAAAATAAATCATGCCGATTACTTTTGAAATAGTCACCGACGAATATGCTGAAAATAAAAATCTTGCCGATTACTTTTGAAATAGTAACCGACGAATGTGCTGAAAATAAATCATGCCGATTACTTTCGAAATAGTAAGCGACGAACATGTTGAAAATAAAAATCTTACCGATTACTTTTAAAATAGTAACCAACGAATATACTGAAAATAAATCTTGCCGATTACTTTTGAAATAGTAACCGACGAATGTGCTGAAAATAAATCATGCCGATTACTTTTGAAATAGTAAGCGACGAATATGTTGAAAATAAAAATCTTACCGATTACTTTTGAAATAGTAACAACGAATATGCTGAAAATAAAGTCTTGCCGATTACTTTTGAAATAGTAACCGACGAATATGTTGAAAATAAAAATCTTGTCGATTACTTTTAAAATAGTAACCGACAAATATGCTGAAAATAAAATTCTTGCCGATTACTTTTGAAAAAGTAACCGACAAATATGCTGAAAATAAAAATCTTGCCGATTACTTTTGAAATAGTCACCGACCAATATGCTGAAAATAAAAATCTTGCCGATTACTTTTGAAATAGTAACCGACGAATGTGTTGAAAATAAATCATGCTGATTACTTTTGAAATAGTAAACGATGAATATGTTGGAAATAAAAATCTTACCGATTACTTTTGAAATAGTAACCGACGAATGTGTTGAATATAAAGTCTTGCCGATTACTTTTGAAATAGTAACCGACGAATGTGCTGAAAATAAATCATGCCGATTACTTTTGAAATAGTCACCGACGAATATGCTGAAAATAAAAATCTTGCCGATTACTTTTGAAATAGTAACCGACAAATGTGCTGAAAATAAATCATGCCAATTACTATTGAAATAGTAACCGACAAATGTGCTGAAAATAAAAGTCTTGCCGATTACTTTTGAAATAGTAACCTGACGAATGTGCTGAAAATAAATCATGCCGATTACTTTTGAAATAGTCACCGACGAATATGCTGAAAATAAAAATCTTGCCGATTACTTTTGAAATAGTAACCGACGAATGTGCTGAAAATAAATCATGCCTATTACTTTCGAAATAGTAAGCGACGAACATGTTGAAAATAAAAATCTTACCGATTACTTTTAAAATAGTAACCAACGAATATACTGAAAATAAATCTTGCCGATTACTTTTGAAATAGTAACCGACGAATGTGCTGAAAATAAATCATGCCGATTACTTTGGAAATAGTAAGTGACGAATATGTTGAAAATAAAAATCTTACCGATTACTTTTGAAATAGTAACCAACGAATGTGCTTAAAATAAAGTCTTGCCGATAACTTTTGAAATAGTAACCGACGAATATGTGCTGAAAATAAATCTTGCCGATTACTTTTGAAATAGTAACCGACGAATGTGCTGAAAATAAATCATGCCGATTACTTTTGAAATAGTAAGCGACGAATATGTTGAAAATAAAAATCTTACCGATTACTTTTGAAATAGTAACAACGAATATGCTGAAAATAAAGTCTTGCCGATTACTTTTGAAATAGTAACCGACGAATATGTTGAAAATAAAAATCTTGTCGATTACTTTTAAAATAGTAACCGACAAATATGCTGAAAATAAAATTCTTGCCGATTACTTTTGAAAAAGTAACCGACAAATATGCTGAAAATAAAAATCTTGCCGATTACTTTTGAAATAGTCACCGACCAATATGCTGAAAATAAAAATCTTGCCGATTACTTTTGAAATAGTAACCGACGAATGTGTTGAAAATAAATCATGCTGATTACTTTTGAAATAGTAAACGATGAATATGTTGGAAATAAAAATCTTACCGATTACTTTTGAAATAGTAACCGACGAATGTGTTGAATATAAAGTCTTGCCGATTACTTTTGAAATAGTAACCGACGAATGTGCTGAAAATAAATCATGCCGATTACTTTTGAAATAGTCACCGACGAATATGCTGAAAATAAAAATCTTGCCGATTACTTTTGAAATAGTAACCGACAAATGTGCTGAAAATAAATCATGCCAATTACTATTGAAATAGTAACCGACAAATGTGCTGAAAATAAAAGTATTGCCGATTACTTTTGAAATAGTAACCTGACGAATGTGCTGAAAATAAATCATGCCGATTACTTTTGAAATAGTCACCGACGAATATGCTGAAAATAAAAATCTTGCCGATTACTTTTGAAATAGTAACCGACGAATGTGCTGAAAATAAACCATGCCGATTACTTTCGAAATAGTAAGCGACGAACATGTTGAAAATAAAAATCTTACCGATTACTTTTAAAATAGTAACCAACGAATATACTGAAAATAAATCTTGCCGATTACTTTTGAAATAGTAACCGACGAATGTGCTGAAAATAAATCATGCCGATTACTTTGGAAATAGTAAGTGACGAATATGTTGAAAATAAAAATCTTACCGATTACTTTTGAAATAGTAACCAACGAATGTGCTTAAAATAAAGTCTTGCCGATAACTTTTGAAATAGTAACCGACGAATATGTGCTGAAAATAAATCTTGCCGATTACTTTTGAAATAGTAACCGACGAATGTGCTGAAAATAAATCATGCCGATTACTTTTGAAATAGTAAGCGACGAATATGTTGAAAATAAAAATCTTACCGATTACTTTTGAAATAGTAACAACGAATATGCTGAAAATAAAGTCTTGCCGATTACTTTTGAAATAGTAACCGACGAATATGTTGAAAATAAAAATCTTGTCGATTACTTTTAAAATAGTAACCGACAAATATGCTGAAAATAAAATTCTTGCCGATTACTTTTGAAAAAGTAACCGACAAATATGCTGAAAATAAAAATCTTGCCGATTACTTTTGAAATAGTCACCGACCAATATGCTGAAAATAAAAATCTTGCCGATTACTTTTGAAATAGTAACCGACGAATGTGTTGAAAATAAATCATGCTGATTACTTTTGAAATAGTAAACGATGAATATGTTGGAAATAAAAATCTTACCGATTACTTTTGAAATAGTAACCGACGAATGTGTTGAATATAAAGTCTTGCCGATTACTTTTGAAATAGTAACCGACGAATGTGCTGAAAATAAATCATGCCGATTACTTTTGAAATAGTCACCGACGAATATGCTGAAAATAAAAATCTTGCCGATTACTTTTGAAATAGTAACCGACAAATGTGCTGAAAATAAATCATGCCAATTACTATTGAAATAGTAACCGACAAATGTGCTGAAAATAAAAGTCTTGCCGATTACTTTTGAAATAGTAACCTGACGAATGTGCTGAAAATAAATCATGCCGATTACTTTTGAAATAGTCACCGACGAATATGCTGAAAATAAAAATCTTGCCGATTACTTTTGAAATAGTAACCGACGAATGTGCTGAAAATAAATCATGCCTATTACTTTCGAAATAGTAAGCGACGAACATGTTGAAAATAAAAATCTTACCGATTACTTTTAAAATAGTAACCAACGAATATACTGAAAATAAATCTTGCCGATTACTTTTGAAATAGTAACCGACGAATGTGCTGAAAATAAATCATGCCGATTACTTTGGAAATAGTAAGTGACGAATATGTTGAAAATAAAAATCTTACCGATTACTTTTGAAATAGTAACCAACGAATGTGCTTAAAATAAAGTCTTGCCGATAACTTTTGAAATAGTAACCGACGAATATGTGCTGAAAATAAATCTTGCCGATTACTTTTGAAATAGTAACCGACGAATGTGCTGAAAATAAATCATGCCGATTACTTTTGAAATAGTAAGCGACGAATATGTTGAAAATAAAAATCTTACCGATTACTTTTGAAATAGTAACAACGAATATGCTGAAAATAAAGTCTTGCCGATTACTTTTGAAATAGTAACCGACGAATATGTTGAAAATAAAAATCTTGTCGATTACTTTTAAAATAGTAACCGACAAATATGCTGAAAATAAAATTCTTGCCGATTACTTTTGAAAAAGTAACCGACAAATATGCTGAAAATAAAAATCTTGCCGATTACTTTTGAAATAGTCACCGACCAATATGCTGAAAATAAAAATCTTGCCGATTACTTTTGAAATAGTAACCGACGAATGTGTTGAAAATAAATCATGCTGATTACTTTTGAAATAGTAAACGATGAATATGTTGGAAATAAAAATCTTACCGATTACTTTTGAAATAGTAACCGACGAATGTGTTGAATATAAAGTCTTGCCGATTACTTTTGAAATAGTAACCGACGAATGTGCTGAAAATAAATCATGCCGATTACTTTTGAAATAGTCACCGACGAATATGCTGAAAATAAAAATCTTGCCGATTACTTTTGAAATAGTAACCGACAAATGTGCTGAAAATAAATCATGCCAATTACTATTGAAATAGTAACCGACAAATGTGCTGAAAATAAAAGTATTGCCGATTACTTTTGAAATAGTAACCTGACGAATGTGCTGAAAATAAATCATGCCGATTACTTTTGAAATAGTCACCGACGAATATGCTGAAAATAAAAATCTTGCCGATTACTTTTGAAATAGTAACCGACGAATGTGCTGAAAATAAACCATGCCGATTACTTTCGAAATAGTAAGCGACGAACATGTTGAAAATAAAAATCTTACCGATTACTTTTAAAATAGTAACCAACGAATATACTGAAAATAAATCTTGCCGATTACTTTTGAAATAGTAACCGACGAATGTGCTGAAAATAAATCATGCCGATTACTTTGGAAATAGTAAGTGACGAATATGTTGAAAATAAAAATCTTACCGATTACTTTTGAAATAGTAACCAACGAATGTGCTTAAAATAAAGTCTTGCCGATAACTTTTGAAATAGTAACCGACGAATATGTGCTGAAAATAAATCTTGCCGATTACTTTTGAAATAGTAACCGACGAATGTGCTGAAAATAAATCATGCCGATTACTTTTGAAATAGTAAGCGACGAATATGTTGAAAATAAAAATCTTACCGATTACTTTTGAAATAGTAACAACGAATATGCTGAAAATAAAGTCTTGCCGATTACTTTTGAAATAGTAACCGACGAATATGTTGAAAATAAAAATCTTGTCGATTACTTTTAAAATAGTAACCGACAAATATGCTGAAAATAAAATTCTTGCCGATTACTTTTGAAAAAGTAACCGACAAATATGCTGAAAATAAAAATCTTGCCGATTACTTTTGAAATAGTCACCGACCAATATGCTGAAAATAAAAATCTTGCCGATTACTTTTGAAATAGTAACCGACGAATGTGTTGAAAATAAATCATGCTGATTACTTTTGAAATAGTAAACGATGAATATGTTGGAAATAAAAATCTTACCGATTACTTTTGAAATAGTAACCGACGAATGTGTTGAATATAAAGTCTTGCCGATTACTTTTGAAATAGTAACCGACGAATGTGCTGAAAATAAATCATGCCGATTACTTTTGAAATAGTCACCGACGAATATGCTGAAAATAAAAATCTTGCCGATTACTTTTGAAATAGTAACCGACAAATGTGCTGAAAATAAATCATGCCAATTACTATTGAAATAGTAACCGACAAATGTGCTGAAAATAAAAGTCTTGCCGATTACTTTTGAAATAGTAACCTGACGAATGTGCTGAAAATAAATCATGCCGATTACTTTTGAAATAGTCACCGACGAATATGCTGAAAATAAAAATCTTGCCGATTACTTTTGAAATAGTAACCGACGAATGTGCTGAAAATAAACCATGCCGATTACTTTCGAAATAGTAAGCGACGAACATGTTGAAAATAAAAATCTTACCGATTACTTTTAAAATAGTAACCAACGAATATACTGAAAATAAATCTTGCCGATTACTTTTGAAATAGTAACCGACGAATGTGCTGAAAATAAATCATGCCGATTACTTTGGAAATAGTAAGTGATGAATATGTTGAAAATAAAAATCTTACCGATTACTTTTGAAATAGTAACCAACGAATGTGCTTAAAATAAAGTCTTGCCGATAACTTTTGAAATAGTAACCAACGAATGTGCTTAAAATAAAGTCTTGCCGATAACTTTTGAAATAGTAACCGACGAATATGTGCTGAAAATAAATCTTGCCGATTACTTTTGAAATAGTAACCGACGAATGTGCTGAAAATAAATCATGCCGATTACTTTTGAAATAGTAAGCGACGAATATGTTGAAAATAAAAATCTTACCGATTACTTTTGAAATAGTAACAACGAATATGCTGAAAATAAAGTCTTGCCGATTACTTTTGAAATAGTAACCGACGAATATGTTGAAAATAAAAATCTTGTCGATTACTTTTAAAATAGTAACCGACAAATATGCTGAAAATAAAATTCTTGCCGATTACTTTTGAAAAAGTAACCGACAAATATGCTGAAAATAAAAATCTTGCCGATTACTTTTGAAATAGTCACCGACCAATATGCTGAAAATAAAAATCTTGCCGATTACTTTTGAAATAGTAACCGACGAATGTGTTGAAAATAAATCATGCTGATTACTTTTGAAATAGTAAACGATGAATATGTTGGAAATAAAAATCTTACCGATTACTTTTGAAATAGTAACCGACGAATGTGTTGAATATAAAGTCTTGCCGATTACTTTTGAAATAGTAACCGACGAATGTGCTGAAAATAAATCATGCCGATTACTTTTGAAATAGTCACCGACGAATATGCTGAAAATAAAAATCTTGCCGATTACTTTTGAAATAGTAACCGACAAATGTGCTGAAAATAAATCATGCCAATTACTATTGAAATAGTAACCGACAAATGTGCTGAAAATAAAAGTCTTGCCGATTACTTTTGAAATAGTAACCTGACGAATGTGCTGAAAATAAATCATGCCGATTACTTTTGAAATAGTCACCGACGAATATGCTGAAAATAAAAATCTTGCCGATTACTTTTGAAATAGTAACCGACGAATGTGCTGAAAATAAACCATGCCGATTACTTTCGAAATAGTAAGCGACGAACATGTTGAAAATAAAAATCTTACCGATTACTTTTAAAATAGTAACCAACGAATATACTGAAAATAAATCTTGCCGATTACTTTTGAAATAGTAACCGACGAATGTGCTGAAAATAAATCATGCCGATTACTTTGGAAATAGTAAGTGATGAATATGTTGAAAATAAAAATCTTACCGATTACTTTTGAAATAGTAACCAACGAATGTGCTTAAAATAAAGTCTTGCCGATAACTTTTGAAATAGTAACCGACGAATATGTGCTGAAAATAAATCTTGCCGATTACTTTTGAAATAGTAACCGACGAATGTGCTGAAAATAAATCATGCCGATTACTTTTGAAATAGTAAGCGACGAATATGTTGAAAATAAAAATCTTACCGATTACTTTTGAAATAGTAACAACGAATATGCTGAAAATAAAGTCTTGCCGATTACTTTTGAAATAGTAACCGACGAATATGTTGAAAATAAAAATCTTGTCGATTACTTTTAAAATAGTAACCGACAAATATGCTGAAAATAAAATTCTTGCCGATTACTTTTGAAAAAGTAACCGACAAATATGCTGAAAATAAAAATCTTGCCGATTACTTTTGAAATAGTCACCGACCAATATGCTGAAAATAAAAATCTTGCCGATTACTTTTGAAATAGTAACCGACGAATGTGTTGAAAATAAATCATGCTGATTACTTTTGAAGTAGTAAACGATGAATATGTTGGAAATAAAAATCTTACCGATTACTTTTGAAATAGTAACCGACGAATGTGTTGAATATAAAGTCTTGCCGATTACTTTTGAAATAGTAACCGACGAATGTGCTGAAAATAAATCATGCCGATTACTTTTGAAATAGTCACCGACGAATATGCTGAAAATAAAAATCTTGCCGATTACTTTTGAAATAGTAACCGACAAATGTGCTGAAAATAAATCATGCCAATTACTATTGAAATAGTAACCGACAAATGTGCTGAAAATAAAAGTCTTGCCGATTACTTTTGAAATAGTAACCTGACGAATGTGCTGAAAATAAATCATGCCGATTACTTTTGAAATAGTCATCGACGAATATGCTGAAAATAAAAATCTTGCCGATTACTTTTGAAATAGTAACCGACGAATGTGCTGAAAATAAATCATGCCGATTACTTTCGAAATAGTAAGCGACGAACATGTTGAAAATAAAAATCTTACCGATTACTTTTAAAATAGTAACCAACGAATATACTGAAAATAAATCTTGCCGATTACTTTTGAAATAGTAACCGACGAATGTGCTGAAAATAAATCATGCCGATTACTTTGGAAATAGTAAGAGACGAATATGTTGAAAATAAAAATCTTACCGATTACTTTTGAAATAGTAACCAACGAATGTGCTTAAAATAAAGTCTTGCCGATAACTTTTGAAATAGTAACCGACGAATATGTGCTGAAAATAAAAATCTTGCCGATTACTTTTGAAATAGTAACCGACAAATGTGCTGAAAATAAATCATGCCAATTACTATTGAAATAGTAACCGACAAATGTGCTGAAAATAAAAGTCTTGCCGATTACTTTTGAAATAGTAACCTGACGAATGTGCTGAAAATAAATCATGCCGATTACTTTTGAAATAGTCACCGACGAATATGCTGAAAATAAAAATCTTGCCGATTACTTTTGAAATAGTAACCGACGAATGTGCTGAAAATAAATCATGCCGATTACTTACGAAATAGTAAGCGACGAACATGTTGAAAATAAAAATCTTACCGATTACTTTTAAAATAGTAACCAACGAATATACTGAATATAAATCTTGCCGATTACTTTTGAAATAGTAACCGACGAATGTGCTGAAAATAAATCATGCCGATTACTTTTGAAATAGTAAGCGACGAATATGTTGAAAATAAAAATCTTACCGATTACTTTTGAAATAGTAACAACGAATATGCTGAAAATAAAGTCTTGCCGATTACTTTTGAAATAGTAACCGACAAATATGTTGAAAATAAAAATCTTGTCGATTACTTTTAAAATAGTAACCGACAAATATGCTGAAAATAAAAATCTTGCCGATTACTTTTGAAAAAGTAACCGACAAATATGCTGAAAATAAAAATCTTGCCGATTACTTTTGAAATAGTCACCGACCAATATGCTGAAAATAAAAATCTTGCCGATTACTTTTAAAATAGTAACCGACAAATATGCTGAAAATAAAATTCTTGCCGATTACTTTTGAAAAAGTAACCGACAAATATGCTGAAAATAAAAATCTTGCCGATTACTTTTGAAATAGTCACCGACCAATATGCTGAAAATAAAAATCTTGCCGATTACTTTTGAAATAGTAACCGACGAATGTGTTGAAAATAAATCATGCTGATTACTTTTGAAGTAGTAAACGATGAATATGTTGGAAATAAAAATCTTACCGATTACTTTTGAAATAGTAACCGACGAATGTGTTGAATATAAAGTCTTGCCGATTACTTTTGAAATAGTAACCGACGAATGTGCTGAAAATAAATCATGCCGATTACTTTTGAAATAGTCACCGACGAATATGCTGAAAATAAAAATCTTGCCGATTACTTTTGAAATAGTAACCGACAAATGTGCTGAAAATAAATCATGCCAATTACTATTGAAATAGTAACCGACAAATGTGCTGAAAATAAAAGTCTTGCCGATTACTTTTGAAATAGTAACCTGACGAATGTGCTGAAAATAAATCATGCCGATTACTTTTGAAATAGTCATCGACGAATATGCTGAAAATAAAAATCTTGCCGATTACTTTTGAAATAGTAACCGACGAATGTGCTGAAAATAAATCATGCCGATTACTTTCGAAATAGTAAGCGACGAACATGTTGAAAATAAAAATCTTACCGATTACTTTTAAAATAGTAACCAACGAATATACTGAAAATAAATCTTGCCGATTACTTTTGAAATAGTAACCGACGAATGTGCTGAAAATAAATCATGCCGATTACTTTGGAAATAGTAAGAGACGAATATGTTGAAAATAAAAATCTTACCGATTACTTTTGAAATAGTAACCAACGAATGTGCTTAAAATAAAGTCTTGCCGATAACTTTTGAAATAGTAACCGACGAATATGTGCTGAAAATAAAAATCTTGCCGATTACTTTTGAAATAGTAACCGACAAATGTGCTGAAAATAAATCATGCCAATTACTATTGAAATAGTAACCGACAAATGTGCTGAAAATAAAAGTCTTGCCGATTACTTTTGAAATAGTAACCTGACGAATGTGCTGAAAATAAATCATGCCGATTACTTTTGAAATAGTCACCGACGAATATGCTGAAAATAAAAATCTTGCCGATTACTTTTGAAATAGTAACCGACGAATGTGCTGAAAATAAATCATGCCGATTACTTACGAAATAGTAAGCGACGAACATGTTGAAAATAAAAATCTTACCGATTACTTTTAAAATAGTAACCAACGAATATACTGAATATAAATCTTGCCGATTACTTTTGAAATAGTAACCGACGAATGTGCTGAAAATAAATCATGCCGATTACTTTTGAAATAGTAAGCGACGAATATGTTGAAAATAAAAATCTTACCGATTACTTTTGAAATAGTAACAACGAATATGCTGAAAATAAAGTCTTGCCGATTACTTTTGAAATAGTAACCGACAAATATGTTGAAAATAAAAATCTTGTCGATTACTTTTAAAATAGTAACCGACAAATATGCTGAAAATAAAAATCTTGCCGATTACTTTTGAAAAAGTAACCGACAAATATGCTGAAAATAAAAATCTTGCCGATTACTTTTGAAATAGTCACCGACGTACATGCTGAAAATAAAAATCTTGCCGATTACTTTTGAAATAGTAACCGACGAATGTGTTGAAAATAAATCATGCTGATTACTTTTGAAATAGTAAACGATGAATATGTTGGAAATAAAAATCTTACCGATTACTTTTGCAATAGTAACCGACAAATATGCTGAAAATAAAAATCTTGCCGATTACTTTTGAAATAGTAACCGACGTACATGCTGAAAATAAAAATCTTGCCGATTACTATTGAAATAGTAACCGACGAATGTGCTGAAAATAAAGTCTTGCCGATTACTTTTGAAATAGTAACCGACGAATGTGCTGAAAATATAGTCTTGCCGATTAATTCTAAAATAGTAACAGACAAATATGCTAAAAATAAAAATTTTGCTGTTTACTTTTGAAATAGTAACCGACGAATGTGCAGAAAATAGATCATGCCGATTACTTTTGAAATAGTAACCGACGAATGTGTTGAATATAAAGTCTTGCCGATTACTTTTGAAATAGTAACCGGCAAATGTGCTGAAAATAAATCATGCCAATTACTATTGAAATAGTAACCGACAAATGTGCTGAAAATAAAAGTCTTGCCGATTACTTTTGAAATAGTAACCTGACGAATGTGCTGAAAATAAATCATGCCGATTACTTTTGAAATAGTCACCGACGAATATGCTGAAAATAAAAATCTTGCCGATTACTTTTGAAATAGTAACCGACGAATATGCTGAAAATAAAAGTCTTGCCGATTACTTTTGAAATAGTAACCTGACGAATGTGCTGAAAATAAATCATGCCGATTACTTTCGAAATAGTAAGCGACGAACATGTTGAAAATAAAAATCTTACCGATTACTTTTAAAATAGTAACCAACGAATATACTGAAAATAAATCTTGCCGATTACTTTTGAAATAGTAACCGACGAATGTGCTGAAAATAAATCATGCCGATTACTTTGGAAATAGTAAGTGACGAATATGTTGAAAATAAAAATCTTACCGATTACTTTTGAAATAGTAACCAACGAATGTGCTTAAAATAAAGTCTTGCCGATAACTTTTGAAATAGTAACCGACGAATATGTGCTGAAAATAAATCTTGCCGATTACTTTTGAAATAGTAACCGACGAATGTGCTGAAAATAAATCATGCCGATTACTTTTGAAATAGTAAGCGACGAATATGTTGAAAATAAAAATCTTACCGATTACTTTTGAAATAGTAACAACGAATATGCTGAAAATAAAGTCTTGCCGATTACTTTTGAAATAGTAACCGACGAATATGTTGAAAATAAAAATCTTGTCGATTACTTTTAAAATAGTAACCGACAAATATGCTGAAAATAAAATTCTTGCCGATTACTTTTGAAAAAGTAACCGACAAATATGCTGAAAATAAAAATCTTGCCGATTACTTTTGAAATAGTCACCGACCAATATGCTGAAAATAAAAATCTTGCCGATTACTTTTGAAATAGTAACCGACAAATGTGCTGAAAATAAATCATGCCAATTACTATTGAAATAGTAACCGACAAATGTGCTGAAAATAAAAGTCTTGCCGATTACTTTTGAAATAGTAACCTGACGAATGTGCTGAAAATAAATCATGCCGATTACTTTTGAAATAGTCACCGACGAATATGCTGAAAATAAAAATCTTGCCGATTACTTTTGAAATAGTAACCGACGAATGTGCTGAAAATAAATCATGCCGATTACTTACGAAATAGTAAGCGACGAACATGTTGAAAATAAAAATCTTACCGATTACTTTTAAAATAGTAACCAACGAATATACTGAATATAAATCTTGCCGATTACTTTTGAAATAGTAACCGACGAATGTGCTGAAAATAAATCATGCCGATTACTTTTGAAATAGTAAGCGACGAATATGTTGAAAATAAAAATCTTACCGATTACTTTTGAAATAGTAACAACGAATATGCTGAAAATAAAGTCTTGCCGATTACTTTTGAAATAGTAACCGACGAATATGTTGAAAATAAAAATCTTGTCGATTACTTTTAAAATAGTAACCGACAAATATGCTGAAAATAAAAATCTTGCCGATTACTTTTGAAAAAGTAACCGACAAATATGCTGAAAATAAAAATCTTGCCGATTACTTTTGAAATAGTCACCGACCAATATGCTGAAAATAAAAATCTTGCCGATTACTTTTGAAATAGTAACCGACGAATGTGTTGAAAATAAATCATGCTGATTACTTTTGAAATAGTAAACGATGAATATGTTGGAAATAAAAATCTTACCGATTACTTTTGAAATAGTAACCAACAAATATGCTGAAAATAAAAATCTTGCCGATTACTTTTGAAATAGTAACCGACGTACATGCTGAAAATAAAAATCTTGCCGATTACTATTGAAATAGTAACCGACGAATGTGCTGAAAATAAAGTCTTGCCGATTACTTTTGAAATAGTAACCGACGAATGTGCTGAAAATATAGTCTTGCCGATTAATTCTAAAATAGTAACAGACAAATATGCTAAAAATAAAAATTTTGCTGTTTACTTTTGAAATAGTAACCGACGAATGTGCAGAAAATAGATCATGCCGATTACTTTTGAAATAGTAACCGACGAATGTGTTGAATATAAAGTCTTGCCGATTACTTTTGAAATAGTAACCGGCAAATGTGCTGAAAATAAATCATGCCAATTACTATTGAAATAGTAACCGACAAATGTGCTGAAAATAAAAGTCTTGCCGATTACTTTTGAAATAGTAACCTGATGAATGTGCTGAAAATAAATCATGCCGATTACTTTTGAAATAGTCACCGACGAATATGCTGAAAATAAAAATCTTGCCGATTACTTTTGAAATAGTAACCGACGAATATGCTGAAAATAAAAGTCTTGCTGATTACTTTTGAAATAGTAACCTGACGAATGTGCTGAAAATAAATCATGCCGATTACTTTCGAAATAGTAAGCGACGAACATGTTGAAAATAAAAATCTTACCGATTACTTTTAAAATAGTAACCAACGAATATACTGAAAATAAATCTTGCCGATTACTTTTGAAATAGTAACCGACGAATGTGCTGAAAATAAATCATGCCGATTACTTTGGAAATAGTAAGTGACGAATATGTTGAAAATAAAAATCTTACCGATTACTTTTGAAATAGTAACCAACGAATGTGCTTAAAATAAAGTCTTGCCGATAACTTTTGAAATAGTAACCGACGAATATGTGCTGAAAATAAATCTTGCCGATTACTTTTGAAATAGTAACCGACGAATGTGCTGAAAATAAATCATGCCGATTACTTTTGAAATAGTAAGCGACGAATATGTTGAAAATAAAAATCTTACCGATTACTTTTGAAATAGTAACAACGAATATGCTGAAAATAAAGTCTTGCCGATTACTTTTGAAATAGTAACCGACGAATATGTTGAAAATAAAAATCTTGTCGATTACTTTTAAAATAGTAACCGACAAATATGCTGAAAATAAAATTCTTGCCGATTACATTTGAAAAAGTAACCGACAAATATGCTGAAAATAAAAATCTTGCCGATTACTTTTGAAATAGTCACCGACCAATATGCTGAAAATAAAAATCTTGCCGATTACTTTTGAAATAGTAACCGACAAATGTGCTGAAAATAAATCATGCCAATTACTATTGAAATAGTAACCGACAAATGTGCTGAAAATAAAAGTCTTGCCGATTACTTTTGAAATAGTAATCTGACGAATGTGCTGAAAATAAATCATGCCGATTACTTTTGAAATAGTCACCGACGAATATGCTGAAAATAAAAATCTTGCCGATTACTTTTGAAATAGTAACCGACGAATGTGCTGAAAATAAATCATGCCGATTACTTACGAAATAGTAAGCGACGAACATGTTGAAAATAAAAATCTTACCGATTACTTTTAAAATAGTAACCAACGAATATACTGAATATAAATCTTGCCGATTACTTTTGAAATAGTAACCGACGAATGTGCTGAAAATAAATCATGCCGATTACTTTTGAAATAGTAAGCGACGAATATGTTGAAAATAAAAATCTTACCGATTACTTTTGAAATAGTAACAACGAATATGCTGAAAATAAAGTCTTGCCGATTACTTTTGAAATAGTAACCGACGAATATGTTGAAAATAAAAATCTTGTCGATTACTTTTAAAATAGTAACCGACAAATATGCTGAAAATAAAAATCTTGCCGATTACTTTTGAAAAAGTAACCGACAAATATGCTGAAAATAAAAATCTTGCCGATTACTTTTGAAATAGTCACCGACCAATATGCTGAAAATAAAAATCTTGCCGATTACTTTTGAAATAGTAACCGACGAATGTGTTGAAAATAAATCATGCTGATTACTTTTGAAATAGTAAACGATGAATATGTTGGAAATAAAAATCTTACCGATTACTTTTGAAATAGTAACCGACAAATATGCTGAAAATAAAAATCTTGCCGATTACTTTTGAAATAGTAACCGACGTACATGCTGAAAATAAAAATCTTGCCGATTACTTTTGAAATAGTAACCGACGAATGTGTTGAAAATAAATCATGCTGATTACTTTTGAAATAGTAAACGATGAATATGTTGGAAATAAAAATCTTACCGATTACTTTTGAAATAGTAACCAACAAATATGCTGAAAATAAAAATCTTGCCGATTACTTTTGAAATAGTAACCGACGTACATGCTGAAAATAAAAATCTTGCCGATTACTATTGAAATAGTAACCGACGAATGTGCTGAAAATAAAGTCTTGCCGATTACTTTTGAAATAGTAACCGACGAATGTGCTGAAAATATAGTCTTGCCGATTAATTCTAAAATAGTAACAGACAAATATGCTAAAAATAAAAATTTTGCTGTTTACTTTTGAAATAGTAACCGACGAATGTGCAGAAAATAGATCATGCCGATTACTTTTGAAATAGTAACCGACGAATGTGTTGAATATAAAGTCTTGCCGATTACTTTTGAAATAGTAACCGGCAAATGTGCTGAAAATAAATCATGCCAATTACTATTGAAATAGTAACCGACAAATGTGCTGAAAATAAAAGTCTTGCCGATTACTTTTGAAATAGTAACCTGACGAATGTGCTGAAAATAAATCATGCCGATTACTTTTGAAATAGTCACCGACGAATATGCTGAAAATAAAAATCTTGCCGATTACTTTTGAAATAGTAACCGACGAATATGCTGAAAATAAAAGTCTTGCCGATTACTTTTGAAATAGTAACCTGACGAATGTGCTGAAAATAAATCATGCCGATTACTTTCGAAATAGTAAGCGACGAACATGTTGAAAATAAAAATCTTACCGATTACTTTTAAAATAGTAACCAACGAATATACTGAAAATAAATCTTGCCGATTACTTTTGAAATAGTAACCGACGAATGTGCTGAAAATAAATCATGCCGATTACTTTGGAAATAGTAAGTGACGAATATGTTGAAAATAAAAATCTTACCGATTACTTTTGAAATAGTAACCAACGAATGTGCTTAAAATAAAGTCTTGCCGATAACTTTTGAAATAGTAACCGACGAATATGTGCTGAAAATAAATCTTGCCGATTACTTTTGAAATAGTAACCGACGAATGTGCTGAAAATAAATCATGCCGATTACTTTTGAAATAGTAAGCGACGAATATGTTGAAAATAAAAATCTTACCGATTACTTTTGAAATAGTAACAACGAATATGCTGAAAATAAAGTCTTGCCGATTACTTTTGAAATAGTAACCGACGAATATGTTGAAAATAAAAATCTTGTCGATTACTTTTAAAATAGTAACCGACAAATATGCTGAAAATAAAATTCTTGCCGATTACATTTGAAAAAGTAACCGACAAATATGCTGAAAATAAAAATCTTGCCGATTACTTTTGAAATAGTCACCGACCAATATGCTGAAAATAAAAATCTTGCCGATTACTTTTGAAATAGTAACCGACAAATGTGCTGAAAATAAATCATGCCAATTACTATTGAAATAGTAACCGACAAATGTGCTGAAAATAAAAGTCTTGCCGATTACTTTTGAAATAGTAATCTGACGAATGTGCTGAAAATAAATCATGCCGATTACTTTTGAAATAGTCACCGACGAATATGCTGAAAATAAAAATCTTGCCGATTACTTTTGAAATAGTAACCGACGAATGTGCTGAAAATAAATCATGCCGATTACTTACGAAATAGTAAGCGACGAACATGTTGAAAATAAAAATCTTACCGATTACTTTTAAAATAGTAACCAACGAATATACTGAATATAAATCTTGCCGATTACTTTTGAAATAGTAACCGACGAATGTGCTGAAAATAAATCATGCCGATTACTTTTGAAATAGTAAGCGACGAATATGTTGAAAATAAAAATCTTACCGATTACTTTTGAAATAGTAACAACGAATATGCTGAAAATAAAGTCTTGCCGATTACTTTTGAAATAGTAACCGACGAATATGTTGAAAATAAAAATCTTGTCGATTACTTTTAAAATAGTAACCGACAAATATGCTGAAAATAAAAATCTTGCCGATTACTTTTGAAAAAGTAACCGACAAATATGCTGAAAATAAAAATCTTGCCGATTACTTTTGAAATAGTCACCGACCAATATGCTGAAAATAAAAATCTTGCCGATTACTTTTGAAATAGTAACCGACGAATGTGTTGAAAATAAATCATGCTGATTACTTTTGAAATAGTAAACGATGAATATGTTGGAAATAAAAATCTTACCGATTACTTTTGAAATAGTAACCGACAAATATGCTGAAAATAAAAATCTTGCCGATTACTTTTGAAATAGTAACCGACGTACATGCTGAAAATAAAAATCTTGCCGATTACTATTGAAATAGTAACCGACGAATGTGCTGAAAATAAAGTCTTGCCGATTACTTTTGAAATAGTAACCGACGAATGTGCTGAAAATATAGTCTTGCCGATTAATTCTAAAATAGTAACAGACAAATATGCTAAAAATAAAAATTTTGCTGTTTACTTTTGAAATAGTAACCGACGAATGTGCAGAAAATAGATCATGCCGATTACTTTTGAAATAGTAACCGACGAATGTGTTGAATATAAAGTCTTGCCGATTACTTTTGAAATAGTAACCGACAAATGTGCTGAAAATAAATCATGCCAATTACTATTGAAATAGTAACCGACAAATGTGCTGAAAATAAAAGTCTTGCCGATTACTTTTGAAATAGTAACCTGACGAATGTGCTGAAAATAAATCATGCCGATTACTTTTGAAATAGTCACCGACGAATATGCTGAAAATAAAAATCTTGCCGATTACTTTTGAAATAGTAACCGACGAATATGCTGAAAATAAAAGTCTTGCCGATTACTTTTGAAATAGTAACCTGACGAATGTGCTGAAAATAAATCATGCCGATTACTTTCGAAATAGTAAGCGACGAACATGTTGAAAATAAAAATCTTACCGATTACTTTTAAAATAGTAACCAACGAATATACTGAAAATAAATCTTGCCGATTACTTTTGAAATAGTAACCGACGAATGTGCTGAAAATAAATCATGCCGATTACTTTGGAAATAGTAAGTGACGAATATGTTGAAAATAAAAATCTTACCGATTACTTTTGAAATAGTAACCAACGAATGTGCTTAAAATAAAGTCTTGCCGATAACTTTTGAAATAGTAACCGACGAATATGTGCTGAAAATAAATCTTGCCGATTACTTTTGAAATAGTAACCGACGAATGTGCTGAAAATAAATCATGCCGATTACTTTTGAAATAGTAAGCGACGAATATGTTGAAAATAAAAATCTTACCGATTACTTTTGAAATAGTAACAACGAATATGCTGAAAATAAAGTCTTGCCGATTACTTTTGAAATAGTAACCGACGAATATGTTGAAAATAAAAATCTTGTCGATTACTTTTAAAATAGTAACCGACAAATATGCTGAAAATAAAATTCTTGCCGATTACATTTGAAAAAGTAACCGACAAATATGCTGAAAATAAAAATCTTGCCGATTACTTTTGAAATAGTCACCGACCAATATGCTGAAAATAAAAATCTTGCCGATTACTTTTGAAATAGTAACCGACAAATGTGCTGAAAATAAATCATGCCAATTACTATTGAAATAGTAACCGACAAATGTGCTGAAAATAAAAGTCTTGCCGATTACTTTTGATGTAACCATATAGGCTAAAATCTCATTTTCGCGACAAGGGTCATTCCGATACTTTCGTTTAACCAATTACAAAACCAAAAAGGTTCATATATCATGTTTTAAATCAAGAAACACTTTCAACCTTCCCATTTATCAAACATGTAACCAATTAGGCTAAAATCTCATTTTTGCGACAAGGGTCATTCGAATACTATCGTTTTACCGAATATAAATCCAAATAGGTTCACATCATGTTTTAAATCAAGGGACACTTTCAACGTTCCCATTTATCAAACTTTGTAACCAAATAGGCTACAATCCCTTTTTCGCGAGAAAGGTCATTCCAATACTTTTGTTTTACTGATTACAAAACAGAATAAGTTCACATCAACATCAAGTATCAAGGGACAGTTTCAATCTTCCCATTTATCAAACTTTATAACCAAATAGGCTAAAATCTCATTTTCGCGACAAAGGACATTTCAATACTTTCATTTTACCGAATACTTTCAAGGGACATCGAGACATCGAGGGACAAGCTCAACCATCACATTTATCAAATATGTAACCATATAGGCTAAAATCTCATTTTCGCGACAAGGGTCATTCCGATACTTTCAATCTTCCCATTTATCAAACTTTATAACCAAATAGGCTAAAATCTCATTTTCGCGACAAGGGACATTTCAATACTTTCATTTTACCGAATACTTTCAAGGGACATCGAGACATCGAGGGACAAGCTCAACCATCATATTTATCAAATATGTAACCATATAGGCTAAAATCTCATTTTCGCGACAAAGGTCATTCCGATAATTTCAATCTTCCCATTTATCAAACTTTATAACCAAATAGGCTAAAATCTCATTTTCGCGACAAGGGACATTTCAATACTTTCATTTTACCGAATACTTTCAAGGGACATCGAGACATCGAGGGACAAGCTCAACCATCATATTTATCAAATATGTAACCATATAGGCTAAAATCTCATTTTCGCGACAAAGGTCATTCCGATACTTTCAATCTTCCCATTTATCAAACTTTATAACCAAATAGGCTAAAATCTCATTTTCGCGACAAGAGACATTTCAATACTTTCATTTTACCGAATACTTTCAAGGGACATCGAGACATCGAGGGACAAGCTCAACCATCATATTTATCAAATATGTAACCATATAGGCTAAAATCTCATTTTCGCGACAAAGGTCATTCCGATACTTTCAATCTTCCCATTTATCAAACTTTATAACCAAATAGGCTAAAATCTCATTTTCGCGACAAGGGACATTTTAATACTTTCACTTTACCGAATACTTTCAAGGGACACATTCAACCTTCCTATTTATCAAACTTTGTAACCATTTTTGCATCTTGCATGTGAAGTAATGCTAGAGAATAGATGGAAAGAGTAAGTGGCAAGTACCTGTGCAGTGCACAACCGTTACATTTGCATTTGCTGCAATACTCCAACGTCTCTTCAAAGCCTTTATCGCCACACGTAAGACAAACACATGCTTGCAACAAGTAGGCAAAGTTTTACATCAAGCATTCATAAAAAGAGCAGTATAATTTGAAACTTCCATTTGAAAATCTTTAAACGAGAAATACCTGAGGCAAATTAGTTTTGTCGGACTCGGCTGTGAGAACATCCATCTCCAATTCATCTTTAAAGTCTCTTTATATTTGATTGTATTGCAACCTAGGCAGAAAAGATAAATGGTAAAAATATAACCAAAGAGTAATTCTACTACCAAATCCACAGTATCAACTAAAAGACACAAATAAAATATGCTATCTTTATATCTGAATCATTAACTATAAGACACAACGTCTTTCCAACTATTAATGGGTAAACCACAATCCACATTATCAACTATGAAAAGCAATCCTACAAACAAAAGTTAACTAGTACTAGTATTTTACATCATTATTTTGGGTATCCATGAAATATAATTAAAATGTCTACCTTGAATCTAAGTATGCTTTGTAATAGTACGTTGCTAAGGACAAAGCTTGAGCTAGGATAACTTAAATAAACTAATGTATTTGGACATTTTTCTAATGAACTTTTTAAGTTTCTTGAAGCTAGTTTTTATTTTTTTTATTCAACCATACACTGATAATTTGAATGCGACAATTAAATAACGTTCAAAAACTTACTCTGTATGCAACAGCGAGATGGTGAGGGTTCATGAGTGGTGAAATAGCCAATTTTGATAAAATCAGTGAAACAGGTGTGGTTTCAGCCTTCAATGAGAACCTAAAGGGCACATATTGCCTACATGTACAAAGAATGACACAACTTAAAATCAAACAAATATCAATAATGAGTACCTTCAAAATCAAACAACATTGCCTACATGTTCAAAGAATGACACTACTTAAAAACCCGATCCAGATGATAAACAAATATCAAACAAAAACCAATTCATTTCTAGGAACCAAAGTAAATCTATTTAGAATGAAAAACAACAATAGTGAAACAAACCAATAATGCTATAGCAGTTACACTAGTAGTAGTTCACAAATACCTCATGGGCATGAGAGCTTTTGGAATAACTTATTCATACACACTTATACTTTGTGATAGCTTATACATAACATAATCATAAGCTCTTATCTTGTAAGCTGTAAAATAAGTTATTTATCCCAAACAGAACCAAATTGATATCAATAAATAACAATACAAAGCTTACGATGAATGAATATTCATACTCGAGAACATGAATCAAGCTCAACAGATGACCTCATGTGATCAAATAAAAATAGTATATTTTTTGTTATAATAATAATATACAGAACGTTCATGTTTCATACACGACCAGCCAAATTATAGTAGCATTTAAGAAGAAAATTATAGTAGACTTTAGGAAGAAAATTACACAGGCTGCTATGAAAAACTCCCTCATATCTAGAAAAGCAACAGTGTTGCCTGATCACACTCAGCCATTAACAAACAGGACCTAGACAAGCTAGAGGGTTAGAGAACCATTGAGCTATAAAGTCAACAAAACCTTTAGTTTTAGCCTGTTCTAGAATTTCTTCAACCAACACATCTTTGTCTTGAAACATTACTTGATATCTAGCTCTATAAACAAACCATATACAACAAGCAATACTTATGTTTCTATTTAGCCTGCCACATGAAGACTAACTCAACTAATGTAGCAGCTACAATTTTTAGACCATAGTTCATACGATAAACTATCACAATTAAAGTGCAATATATTGTCAATATATATGCACTATACATGCCTATTAGATCTTAGTGTTTCAAATTAAGGACTCAACATTTTAATGGATTAATTATCATTAGGTTTGTTAAGCATATTCAAGATGGTTTCATAGGCGGTATATTATTAAAATTATCTAAATTTAGGCCTAAATTAAAAAAACTACATAACTACTTTTTATAACATTTATATACATGCATCTCTTACAAATTGTTTGTTTCAAAATTTACAATAAAAATCCAACAAACATAAATTCCAGTAAAAGAGAACCTTTGAAAACTAAGATTGTTATATACATGTTTACACTTTGTGGCCAACCATATCATGCAGATTTCTATTACAATACTGAACTCTTTGAAGTGAATCTAAAAGCTCCTTTTTCACTCAAGTGAATCAAAAAACTAAACAAAACAATTACAACAAAAAATGCTAAGATTATGCAGGTTTACAAGTAAACAGGACAAACACCAAACTACCAAAACCCAACACAAAAAGAAATTATCTTCAATGTACACACTACTAACCCGAATCAGAAGATAAACATCATAGAGCATGCAACTCAGTTCACTTACCACCACCCAGCCGCAACAGAAGGACACTTATGTTGATGGCGAGAACAAAGACGAGGTTTGTTCATGAGAGAAGGAAAACGGCGACGGAGAACGAAGACGAGGTTGTTCATGAGAGAAGGAAAATGGCGACGACAAAGATTCAGTTAAAGACGACGGTTCAGCAAAAGACGGCTACGGATCTGTTGAAACACAAACAATATGAACAATTGAATGAAGTGATTAAAAACAACGCTATCAAATATCTTTGAATAATCGAGTTCAGCAGAAAAACCTTCAAATTCGATAAAAACGAAATACAAACACTCAAAATTAGGTTTTTAGTTGCCAAATCCAGAACACGAAAAACGAGATCTAGAAATTGGAAGTGAAGTAGAGAAAACTAACCGAAATACGAGACCCACCGTAAGAGAAGAGAAATGCGTGTTCTGTTGTGAGATCTATGAAAACGGCGACTGATCTATGAACACTTCTGAAATTACGGCGAGTGTGAGAGGTTAGAGGGAAATCGAGTGTGAGATGTGAGGGCTGAAACGACGGCAAGGCAAGAGGTGAGGTTAGGGTTATGTGTTATGAGAGGCGAAAGGTGAGAGGTGAGGTGAGGAGTCTGTGAGAGGTGAGAGGGAAAACGAATTAAGAAGGAAAAGAGTGAAAAATTGGTTTTTAATATTAGTCAGGGTGAAAATACAAAGTTCAATAAAATTGCAAAAATGTCCCCGCATGGTTTTCCCCTCATTTCAATTATCCTCTGATGTAAATGTTATATGGTATTAGGAATTTCCATCATGTGCTTATATCAACTGATGTAAAAACTTATAGTGTGTATCTTTTCCTTCAGGTATTTTCCGTGCTGATGTGAAAGCTAAAACCCCCCTAATGTTAAATGTATATTTTGTAGTAGTGTAAGGGCCCATGTTACTTTTAACTTTTCTTTCTTCACTTAAAAGGAGAAATAAGGTCAATTACTTTTTATGATAATTTTATACAATAAAATAGAACAAAAAGTAAACTTGAATAAAGTTACTAACATTGAATCTTAGCATTAGCTAAATTAATTATTTTCAAACATTATTGAAACCTCTTATAGTTACACGAATGAATAGTATCATTAACTCTTTTATTTTAAAAAATCATTATAAAAATGGTGTGCCTATTATTGGTAAAAAAATAATAATGAGTTTTACATGGTTAATTTGTAAAAATATAAAATTTATATTCTTTAAATAAAAATAGTAAAAAGATTTTTTTTTGAAAAAATCTTGGTAAAAGAAATGACAGTTCATTTAATTTGACATTTTTTGTTAAATATTTATCAACTTAATTTACTTATTTAGGTGAATGGAAGAATGTTAAAATATTTTAAAAAATAATTTTGTATTAATGTAATTGTAGAGATGCAATATATAATATAAAAAAAAAGTATTAACCATCACTCATCATTTTCCATTTGTGTTGATTTTAAATTAAATTAAAATTTTTATAAAATTATTCTATAGTTTTGTGTGTTTTAAGGAGGTTGTAAGATAATAAATAAATAAATAAAAACTTTGTCAAACAACTTTTACTTCAATTATAAAGTTCTTATTTATAACCTTAAATCAAATATGGCTCGAACTTAATGTTTTGGATTAGGCTTGGTTTATGTATAGTACTATATAAGAGATTAATTGTCTATTGAATATGACGTGGTTATGTGTCTTTTACCACCTTCACTAGCTTGTCCCCAAATTAAGAAAAGTAGTCAAACATGGATTAATTGAGACATTTATAAGTTCTTCTATATAAGCTTAGAAGCATGAATCATGCTTTGCCTAATTTGACATCCTATCATCATCAGCAAGATATACATTATAACACCCACCCACAAGAGACTAAACAACTTATACAACAGTAGCTAAACCACAAGACTCATGCAAGCTAAAATTTGTAACATTTTAGTTAATTATGAGTAATGCAAACATTGAAATCCAAAATTTAGTTAATATAAACAAAACAAGACACCAAAAGAAAATAGAACCACACTGTCACAAGTCTGATCAACAAAGCCTAATGGATGATACCTAGAAATAGGAGCTTCTCTTGTCAAAGTAAGATGAAAGCCACATGGACATGATACTCACAATAAATCTGCATAATTGGATAGCAAGGCAGCAAACTTGATCACTACATTTAAAGTCTAAAATTGTCTTTAAATACAAGTAAAAGAAACTCTCTTTATATTTGATTGTATTGCAACTTAGGCAGAAAAGATAAATGGTAAAAATATAACCAAAGAGTAATTCTACTACCAAATCCACATTATCAACTAAAAGACACAAATAAAATATGCTATCTTTATATCTGAATCATTAACTATAAGACACAACGTCTTTCCAACTATTAATGGGTAAACCACAATCCACATTATCAACTATGAAAAGCAATCCTACAAACACAAGTTAACTAGTACTAGTATTTTACATCATTATTTTGGGTATCCATCAAATATAATTAAAATATCTACCTTGAATCTAAGTATGCTTTGTAATAGTACGTAGCTAAGGACAAAGCTTGAGCTAGGATAACTTAAATAAACTAATGTATTTGGACATTTTTCTAATGAACTTTTTAAATTTCTTGAAGCTAGTTTTTATTTTTTTTATTCAACCATACACTGATAATTTGAATGCGACAATTAAATAACGTTCAAAAACTTACTTTGTATGCAACAGCGAGATGGTGAGGGTTCATGAGTGGTGAAATAGCCAATTTTGATAAAATCAGTGAAACAGGTGTGGTTTCAGCCTTCAATGAGAACCTAAAGGGCACATATTGGATCAATTTCAGTCAGAATCACACGAGCTTCAACCTGCTTCAAAGCAAAAGATCTCCATATCCATAGACAACACCAACCTTCCCATAAATCATAACATCAGTAGCCCTCGTCAAACCATCTGGAAGTGAGTGACAGCATCCATACAAGTTGTTAAACTGTTCAAAAACCGCAAATCAAAAGAAGCTTAAAATCATAAACTTCGTTAGATCAAAACATTCCACAGTACCGAAAACACAACAACCACATTCACATAATAGTTAATAGTAACCACACAAACGTAACAATACAAATTAAATGACATATCCATTTGTTAAACCCAAGATCAAAACATGCCATACCATAGTTAACCATTATGGACCCAAAACACCACACACACAAATACTTGCAATGAACAGTCCCACCTAATCAGCCAACACAAATACTCATAACAAGCAATAGGAAAAAACGTAACAGTCAACTACATGTACTTACCTATTTCCTCGAATGAAATGCTCCTTGATTGAAAAGCTTGTGACCATATCCAAAATATTAACTCAAAGGTCTGAAATTACTAACACAACTAACTACTTGCACCACCAATAGTTTCTCAGGAAAAAACTCATCCAAACATGTTCCAAAACATTAAAGATATTAATTCAAAATATAAATTCCCATATTTCACTAAAATCATAAAACCACAAGCACAACAGTCTTGCATTGTTATTTGATCCAAAAGGCTAGTTAAAAAAATCAATTTCCCATAACATGAAGAAAATATTTCTAACAAAATCAATTGCCTAAAAACTCATATATGTGTCCTTTTCAGCCAGGAGGAAGCCTATTATAGAAATATTTATAAGTTTGGTTGTGCCATCCCTGTTGTGTAGTCCCCACATCACCAATTTTAGAACATAAATCAAGAAAAGCAATTTGGCCATCAGTACCAGTAATACATCTAATTGCATGAAGTAGCTCATCAAATAATACTCTATTTTCTTGCATGATTTTAGGACCTATCCAATAGCTTTCATAATAACAGTAACAGGGATCATTTCTTCCACAACAGTAGGCAACATTCTCATCAATTGAAGCACAAACAAGAAGCATAATAACAAATGGTGCCTTGTGGAGTCGCATCTGCATTTGCAACGACAAAATAAACTACAAAATTTCTTCTTCTAACATTCCAATCTCAATAAAACATGTCACTAAACTATCAACAAGTAAAGCAGATTCACAAGTAAACAAAAATATTCCTCGATGACTCACACTACAAGCAGTCCAATCACGACCCCAATCCTTCACAAAATTTAGACTGTACCTGAGGGATATTTCCACAAACATGTAATAGGCGGTTCTGGAAGTGGTTGAGGTAAGAAGTGATCCTGCGTGAATTGGAGTTCCACCTTCCCTTGTTGGTATATGTAAACAGCGAAACCTGCAGGCCAATTAATTATAAAGGAACCATCATTATTTACAATTCACCAAGCAAAAAGTAATACTAAAAAACTACCAGAGTTAAATACCATCCTATACACATCAACCATTACCATATACTCTCAAAATTAGAACGAAGAGACCAAAATTAGTACAATATTTGAGAATGAGCGTACCTGATTAGGGTTTGTAGAACGAGGTCCAATACAACTATTCCATTGTAACCAATCGAAAATCACAGATTAACAAGAAAGTCAACATAGCTACATTGATTTAATCACAAAATCCCTTGTGTCTAAAGATATCAAATCGAAAAGAAGGCAAATCGAATTCAGAAAACGAATAAATACCGATCTGAAAAACATTCAACCTCCTTTCAAATAAGTTCTCGAAGACCCAGCACAGAGAAACCCTAACGTTGCAAGACGCTTTCAGTGAGAATACAGAGGAGAAGGAGACGAGAAATCGCACTGTCTATGAGGGTTTCCATGAAGGTGTCGCAAGGGGGAAAGAGTTTTGCGCAAGGTGGGTTGGGTTTGGTGGAACGGTGGTTTGATTGAGAAGAACCGTGGGTTGGGTTTGGTGGAACGGTGAGAAAAGGTCGATTGAATGGAGAAGGGAACGATTGGGAGAGAAGAGAAAGGGAAAAGGGTTTTAGGAAGAGGGAACGAGAAAGGGAACGGTGGTTTGGTAAAAAAAATTAGTAAATCGTTTTTAAATAGGTTCAAACCATTTAATATCATTTGAAATGAAAAACTTTCCTTACACCCAGCTTTTTAAGTCATGTGGATAGCCTCCCACTAAAAATCATTGATTTAATAAGTGTTTTTTTGTACTGGTGCATTGCGAAAACACAACAACCACATTCACATAATAGTTAATAGTAACCACGCAAAGGTAACAATACAAATTAAATGACATATCTATTTGTTAAACCCAGGATCAAAACATGATATACCATAGCTAACCATTATGGACCCAAAACACCACACACACACACACATGTAGCTTACACACATTACATTTGCTAAATCCAAGATCCTAAAACGACGACTAGTACAAAACCCTAATTTGTGGGTCTTGTGTAACAGCCCGTTTTTCGCGTTTGCTTTATTTTAATTATTTTATTTCGTGTGTTATTTTAATTGTGTGCATTTTCATATGGTTGTGCATTTAAGGGGTAATTAGTAAATTTGGGAGGATAGCGTTTTATCGTTTTTCTAAGATAGGACTGTTTTATTAATTGAGTTGTCGGAGCGCGTTAATTAATTAGTTATCGTTGGTGTGTATTTAGTAGACTAGTGTGAGCCCATTCATTTATTCATTTGTGTGTTAGGCCCATTAAAGGAGAAAGAGTTATAAACTTAGTGTTAGTAACTAGGTTAGAAACTTTGTTCATTTCTCACAACACAAAGTTAGAGGACTTGGAGGCTTGAGAGAAGAGAGCAAGAGTTGAGGGTTGGAAGCTAGCTAGAGGGGGGAATTCATCCTTTGGGAGCTAAAGTGAAGCTTTGGTTAGTGATTCTTGGTGCTAGAGGTAAGGGGGTTAGGCTTCACTCATAATCTCATAACTTTTCATTTTTCCCATTTCATGAACTTGATGAAATTGATTTTGATTTCTGTAATTTCGTGCATGTTTGTTGCTATTATGTTTGAGAACATGATTTGCATGATAAATGTGTGGCTATATGTGAATTAACATGTTGAAATGCATAAGTGTTGGTGTTTTGTGTTCTTGAGCAAATTTGATGAAAAATGAAGTTGTGATGTTAGATTGTGCATGAAATGATGTTCATTAGTTGTTATTGATGATTGTTAAACTATTGGAATCGAATTAGTGTAACTGGAATCATTGTTTTTGGATTTGAGATGAAATTTGTGGTTGTGTTGGTGTTTTGGGAAAATTTCATAATTTTGGTGAAAGATGTTGAATTGTTGTTTTCTAATGCATGATTCATGTTTGTTTTGATGCATTATAACTATATTGACCCATAAACACTTTCTGGAACTTGTTTTGGTGAATTGGGGATTTGAAAATTAAGTTTTGGGGTGAAAAAGGGGTCAAAACCGAGAGATTCTGGTCTACCCAGATGAAGCTTCGCTTGAAGCGAGCTCCAAGCGAGATTCATCTGTGCTCTCTGGAGCAATTTCGCTTCAAGCGAGATGATTTCGCTTCAAGCGAAATTGAGCTGTTTCAGCACCTCTTGAACTTTGTTCCGTGAACCTTTGGGGCTTTCCGAGCATTTCTTAACACTTCTTTTAACCTCTATAAACACTGTTTGCATCTATAATCCTACTGGAACAACATTGGAATCGAATTGGAATGATTTTGGAAAGATTGAACTTGAAACTTGAAAATGGTCAAGAACGCGGACTTTCCGGAACTCGATCCTTTTCAAGGAAACCAAGTGGGATTATACTTGAATAATGTTTATATGATTTTTAATGTTGATTTCAATTGATTCCATGGATTAATTACTTGATTTGCTTTGAAAACTTATAACTTTGGAAAAGTGGCAAAAGTGAGACGAACTTCATGAATTTTGTGTATTCTTCACATGTGGCCGATGAAATGCTTATGAGACCTCTACTGTACACATATGTGACTTGTGAGGATACATAGCATAGGCAATTGAGCTTGTTATTTGGTTTTGGTTCCTAACTTCAATTATTTTCAAAGTTGTAAAAAATGAGACGAACTTGTGTATTTATACCTTGAAGTTTAATTGATGGTGAACCTTCGTGGATATGGATTCCTATGATTAATTGTATGATTGTGAATGAAGTTGGATAATGATAATGTGAAATATCATAACCTCGCATGTTATCTTCTTTACTTGAAATATATGAAGTGTTGCTTGTTCATGGTGAACTATGTGAAGAAGGTGATAATGTTGATTGTATACATGTTCAATGGTGATGAATATATGTATGTTGAATGTATGTGCAATTGTTGATGTGTGCATACTTGATTAAATGGTATTTGGTGATAATTGCATAATTGTATGCATGGTTTTGGTGATGATTGCATAATTGTATGCATGGTTTGGTGATGATTGCATAGTTGTATATGCATGGTTTGGAGAATTGTGTATGAGCATATGTATTGAGTCAAGTCATATGTTCATGCATTCATTGTTGAGGAGACGGACGGATGTCCAAAGTGTAAGGCAGGAGTGAACCTTACACTCGATGTGTTTGTTGCATCGGAGGTGACGACCTTGAGGAGACTTGGTACCACATGCATCTAGATGAGTCTAGAGACATTGCATGATTTGTTTGTGAGTCGAATTGCATTTGAATTGTGCATGATGATTGTGTTTGGAGATTGAATATTTGACTTGGTCGAATTGTGATATGTGTGTGATACACTCGAATTATGTGAACTTGAAATGATGTCTATGAATGATATTGAGTAAGATAAATGTGGAGATGCTATGAGTATAAGTTTGGCAATGTTGTTTATCATTCTTGAATATATGATCATTATTTCAATGTTCTTGTTATCTGTTTATGGATTATGATGATGTAATGCTAACCCTCAGTGGTTTACCACTTGCCTTTCCGCATGGACGGGTAGATGGAGTGCAGGATGCTTAGTTGCTTTGATGTTGCCGAGGAGCGGGAGTTCCTCGTTCTTGTGCAAGTGTCTAGATTAGGGCTCTGATCTAGGGTGTTCTTGCATGTTATTTCTTTTATGACTATGTTGTTTTGTGGAGTTGAGACATTGTTATTTTGAGTTTGAGATCATGTATTTATTATCATGAGATTTTGGAGATGTTGTTTATATGGTTTACATATATTCCGCTGCTATGCTTATGTAATTTGATAATTTATACATGTATGCTGGATTTTGTTTGGTGACGTAGCATCTATTTCTTGAATATGTCTGATGTATTCTCGCGTTTATCGCTTAGTAGAAATAGGGTGTTACAACCGACGAATATGTTGAAAATAAAAATCTTATCGATTACTTTTAAAATAGTAACCTACAAATAAGCTGAAAATAAAGTCTTGCCCATTACTTTTGAAATAGTAACCGACGAATATTTGCTGAAAATAACTCTTGCCGATTACTTTTGAAATAGTAACCGACGAATGTGCTGAAAAGAAATCATGTCGATTACTTTTGAAATAGTAAGCGACGAATATGTTGAAAATAAAAATCTTACCGATTACTTTTGAAATAGTAACCAACGAATATGCTGAAAATAAAGTCTTGCCGATTACTTTTGAAATAGTAACCGATGAATATGTTGAAAATAAAAATCTTGTCGATTACTTTTAAAACAGTAACCGACAAATATGCTGAAAATAAAAATCTTGTCGATTACTTTTGAAATAGTCACCGACGAATATGCTGAAAATAAAAATCTTGCCGATTACTTTTGAAATAGTAACCGACGAATGTGCTGAAAATAAATCATGCTGATTACTTTTGAAATAGTAAGCGACGAATATGTTGGAAATAAAAATCTTACCGATTACTTTTAAATAAGTAACCAATGAATGTGCTGAAAATAAAGTCTTGCCGATTACTTTTGAAATAGTAACTGACGAATATGTTGAAAATAAAAATCTTGCCGAATACTTTTGAAATAGTAACTGACGAATGTGCTGAAAATAAAAATCTTGCCGATTACCTTTGACATAGTAACCGATGAACATGCTGAAAATAAAAATCTTGCCGATTACTTTTGAAATAGTAACTGACGAATATGCTGAAAATAAATCATGCCGATTACTTTTGAAATAGTCATCGACGAATATGCTAAAAATAAACATCTTGCCGATTACTTTTGAAATAGTAACCGACGAATGTGCTGAAAATAAATCATGCCGATTACTTTGGAAATAGTAAGTGACGAATATGTTGAAAATAAAAATATTACCGATTACTTTTGAAATAGTAACCAACGAATGTGCTGAAAATAAAGTCTTGCCGATAACTTTTGAAATAGTAACCGACGAATATGTGCTGAAAATAAATCATGCTGATTACTTTTGAAATAGTAAGCGACGAATATGTTGGAAATAAAAATCTTACCGATTACTTTTAAAAAAGTAACCAATGAATGTGCTGAAAATAAAGTCTTGCCGATTACTTTTGAAATAGTAACCGACGAATATGTTGAAAATAAAAATCTTGCCGAATACTTTTGAAATAGTAACTGACGAATGTGCTGAAAATAAAAATCTTGCCGATTACCTTTGACATAGTAACCGATGAACATGCTGAAAATAAAAATCTTGCCGATTACTTTTGAAATAGTAACCGACGAATATGCTGAAAATAAATCATGCCGATTACTTTTGAAATAGTCATCGACGAATATGCTAAAAATAAACATCTTGCCGATTACTTTTGAAATAGTAACCGACGAATGTGCTGAAAATAAATCATGCCGATTACTTTGGAAATAGTAAGTGACGAATATGTTGAAAATAAAAATCTTACCGATTACTTTTGAAATAGTAACCGACGAATGTGCTGAAAATAAATCATGCCGATTACTTTTGAAACAATAAGCGACGAATATGTTGAAAATAAAAATCTTACCGATTACTTTTGAAATAGTAATCAACGAATATGCTGAAAACAAAAATCTTGCCGATTACTTTTGAAAAAGTAACCGACAAATATGCTGAAAATAAAAATCTTGCCGATTACTTTTGAAAAAGTAACCGACAAATGTAACACTCTAAATTCTGTTTTGTGATTGTGGTGATTTTAAATTGATTTTGGTGTGCTTGGTGTATTTTACTTGAATTTATAAATGATATATGAGATATTTGGTGTGTTATTATTTATTATAATTATTTGTAGTGTTGTATGAAAATAGTAGATAATAATAATATTTGATAAAAAGGGATTAATTAGAATTAATAGAATTAAGGAGGGATTAAGGAGAAATTTAATAGAATTTAGTGGGGGGAGTAAAGAGAAAAAGAGGTTATGTTTTGGTAAGGTGAGAAAGAGAAAACCAGTAAGGAAAGAAACATTTGAGTACGTATCAGTAAAACAAAGAAACAGACTTTTGGGAAGAGAGAAGAGTAGAGCCAAGAGCCAAGGGGAATTGCTAGAAATTGCTGTAGATTTTGCTGAATTAAGGTAAGGGTGGGTTTATGATTCAATTGCTGTATGTATATATGTATGTTTTCATGAATTGAATTGAAAAATGGTGGTTTTGTTGGATTAGGGTTAAAGTTATGAAATGCCATGGTTTGTGAATTATATGATGATGATGATGCTTGTATGATTTGTTTCTGTTGTTTTGTTGTGCCATGGACCTATAAACGTTGTTTCTAAATCATTTTGGGTGATTGGGGGATTAAAATGGGATTTTTGGGTGAAAATGGAGTTAGAAATCGTAGGTTAAATTCTGCCCAGTTGAGTACTCGCTTAAGCGAGCTAGCCGTCGCTTAAGCGAGCGGCACTTTCCCTCACCCAGAACTGTTTCGCGCCCGTTCGCTCAAGCGTGCGCCAAGCGAACTCCAAGCGTGCAAAACCTGAAGCTACGTCTTTTTGGTCGCTTAAGCGAGCTTCCCGTCGCTTAAGCGAGCAACGCGAATTTTTGCCCAGAATTTGGAAATGGCCTGTTCGCTTAAGCGAACCAGGAGCGAGCCACAAGCGAGCAAAACTCTAACCTTCGTCATTTGACTCGCTCAAGCGAGATGCTGCTCGCTTAAGCGAGCTGGGTCCTGTGCGACCCAAAATGTGATTTTTCTAAGGTGTTCTAAACCCAAACCTAAGCTTTCTAAATGGTTTATTGGATTTTTAGAGAATTTTTGGAGTAATAATAATATAGAATGGAGATGTTTATGAGGCATATTTGAATGAATCTTATATGAAATGAAATGAACTATACTATGCTAAGTTTGCGATTGTTCATGGTGTTGTGGTGGTTGGGTCTAGTTGGGGAGGTGTCCTAGTTGGTGTTGTTGTTGGTTGCATGGTGAAAATGCACCACTTTTCCGTTGTAGGGTTGTATGTAGATATACACCTTGAGTCTCATAACTCATTTGCATTGGTGGGGGCTCATGCCCCGGAATGTTTATACATTCAACTGGTGAGGGCTCATGCCCTGGAATGCTAGTCATTCACTTTGGTGAGAGCTTATGCCCTGGGATGCTTTAACCATCCATTTGGTGGGGGCTCATGCCCCGGAGTGTTTAGCACTCAACGCGCGTAGTTGGTACCACATTTGCATAATGCATCAGTCGTTAATGGAGTCTTGCATTAGAAGTTTAAGGTGTGAGTTGTTGTTGGTGAGGTGTCACCACAAGAGGTGTTGTTGTCGGTGTTGTTATTTAAGGTGAATCTAAATATTAATTGTTGAATTGTAAATGAAGATTGCTGATGATTATGGTGATGCATTGTTGTTGTTTTTCAATACAACTTTATGATTTATATATATATATATATATATATATATATATATATATATATATATATTGCTTTTGTTTTGTGAACTCACCCCTTCTGCTGGAATTGCCGCCTCGTGGGCAAGTGCAGGTAGCGATGGTTAGATAGGAGTTGGCTCATTGTGTCGTAGGCTCTGATACGTAACGGGATGGGATATTATGTTTTATAATTTCATTCCTTTATGTATCATTTATGTTGGAGAACATTTTTATTATGGTGAGGCCTTTGTGCCAGACATGTTGATGTATAAGAATTTTTGAGATGATTTTATGACGATTATTCCGCTGCAGACTATTTTATAAAGATGTTGTTTTGGAGGATTATTTAAATAGTTTTATGTTTCTATTTAAATAAATTATTTTTGAGTTATGCATGTAATACTCCGTTGATTGTTGATTAACTCTGATGTTTGGATATTTATTATATCATTTTGGGAAACGGGGTGTTATAATTGGTATCAGAGCAAGTCGGTCCGTCCGGCCATTAGAAGAGTCGTGTCGAGCCAATAGTGTAGTGTGACAGGTTTTAAACTGTCTTTGTTGTTCTAATTCTCGTTGTTATGTAGAACTATCGAGATGGCTGGAAGGAATGATGTTGCTCTTGCTGCTGCTTTGCAAGCAATGGCTCAAGTTGTTGGACAACAACAAGGTGCTGGTGGAGCTGGTGAGCGTGTAAGGATGCTGGAGACATTCCTAAGGAATCATCCACCAACCTTCAAGGGAAGGTATAATCCTGATGGAGCACAGACCTGGCTGAAAGAGGTTGAAAGAATATTCCGGGTGATGCAGTGTACGGATGCTCAGATGGTGCGGTTTGACACCCATATGTTGGCTGAAGAGGCTGACGACTGGTGGGTAAGCACTCAACCTATTTTGCAGAATGAAGGTGCTGTGATTTCATGGGCCGTGTTTAGGCGGGAGTTCTTGAGGAGGTATTTCCCGGAGGATGTCCGTGGTAGAAAAGAGATAGAATTCCTTGAGCTGAAGCAAGGAGACATGTCCGTTACGGAGTATGCTGCTAAGTTCGTGGAGCTTGCAAAGTTTTATCCTCATTATGCTGCGGAGACTGCTGAGTTCTCCAAATGTATTAAGTTTGAGAATGGTCTGCGAGCTGATATCAAGCGGGCCATTGGGTATCAGAAGATCAGAGACTTCTCTGAGTTGGTGAGCAGTTGCCGTATTTACGAAGAAGATACGAAAGCTCACTACAAAGTGATGAATGACCGTAAGGGTAAGGGGCAGCAGAGTCGCCCAAAGCCGTATAGTGCCCCAGCTGATAAGGGCAAGCAGAGGATGCATGATGAGAGGAGGCCAGCACGTAGAGATGCTCCTGCTGAGGTGGTTTGTTATAAGTGTGGTGTTAAGGGCCACAAGAGTAATGCCTGCAACCGTGATGAGAAGAAATGCTTCCGATGTGGTAAGAAGGGCCACACTGTTACTGAATGCAAGCGTGGAGACATTGTTTGCTATAATTGTGATGAAGAAGGTCATCTTAGCACTCAGTGCACTAAGCCTAAGAAGGCGCAGGCCAGTGGGAGAGTGTTTGCCTTGACTGGTACCCAGACTGATCAGGAGGATCGACTTATCAGAGGTACTTGTTTCTTTAATAGTACTCCCTTAATTGCTATTATAGATACTGGTGCAACGCATTGTTTCATTGCTATTGATTGTGCTAAAAGATTGGGTCTGTATATGTCTGATATGAATGGGAAAATGGTTGTTGAAACTCCAGCTAAGGGTTCAGTGACTACTTCCCTTGTTTGTTTAAGTTGTCCGTTGTCTGTATTTGGTAGAGATTTTGAGGTGGACCTTGTTTGTTTACCGTTGGTGGGAATGGATGTAATATTGGGGATGAATTGGTTAGAGTACAATCATGTCCTGATCAATTGCTTTACGAAGACGGTGCGGTTTTCTTCTGCGGAGGAAGAGAGTGGAACAGAATTCTTATCCACTAAAGAGATGAAGCGGTTAGAACAAGATGGTGTGTTGATGTTTTCTTTGTTGGCATTTTTGTCGGTGGAGAACCAAGCTGTAATTGATGGGCTGCCTGTTGTGAAGGAATTTCCTGAAGTTTTCCCTGATGAGATTCCAGATGTGCCACCGGAGAGAGAAGTGGAATTTTCGATTGACCTTGTGCCGGGTACGAAGCCTGTGTCGATGGCTCCTTACCGTATGTCAGCTTCGGAGTTAGCTGAGCTAAAGAAACAATTAGAAGACTTGCTTGACAAGAAGTTTGTGAGACCGAGTGTTTCACCATGGGGAGCGCCGGTGTTGTTGGTTAAGAAGAAGGATGGTAGCATGCGGCTGTGCATTGATTACCGTCAGTTGAATAAAGTGACGATTAAGAATAGGTATCCACTACCGAGGATTGATGATTTGATGGATCAACTAGTGGGTGCTCGTATTTTCAGTAAAATTGACTTGAGGTCAGGTTACCATCAGATAAAGGTGAAGGATGAGGATATGCAAAAGACGGCGTTTAGGACGCGGTATGGTCATTATGAATATAAAGTGATGCCTTTTGGTGTGACGAATGCACCTGGCGTGTTTATGGAGTACATGAACCGAATTTTTCATGAATATCTGGATCAATTTGTTGTGGTTTTTATTGATGATATTTTGATTTATTCTAAGACTGAAGCTGAGCATGCAGAGCATTTGAAGACTGTATTGCAAGTGCTGAAAGAGAAGAAATTGTATGCCAAGTTATCCAAGTGCGAGTTCTGGCTGAATGAAGTAAGTTTTCTTGGCCACATTATTTCTGGTAAAGGTATTGCTGTAGATCCTTCGAAGGTTGATGCTGTGTCGCAGTGGGAGACACCAAAGTCAGTTACCGAGGTAAGAAGTTTTCTTGGGTTGGCTGGTTATTACCGCAGATTTATTGAAGGATTTTCGAAGTTGGCACTTCCTTTGACGCAGCTGACTTGTAAAGGAAAAGCATTTGTGTGGGATGCTAATTGTGAGAGTAGTTTCATTGAGTTGAAGCAAAGGTTGACGACTGCTCCTATTTTAATTTTGCCGAAGCCGGAAGAACCTTTTGTTGTTTATTGTGATGCATCTAAGTTGGGTTTAGGTGGTGTGTTGATGCAAGATGGCAAGGTGGTAGCGTATGCTTCTAGGCAGCTAAGAGTGCATGAGAAGAATTATCCTACGCATGATCTAGAATTGGCAGCCGTGGTATTTGTGTTGAAAATTTGGAGGCATTATTTGTATGGTTCCAGATTCGAGGTGTTTAGTGATCATAAGAGTTTAAAGTACCTGTTTGATCAGAAGGAGTTGAACATGAGGCAGAGAAGGTGGCTTGAGTTACTCAAGGACTATGATTTTGGCTTGAATTACCATCCTGGTAAAGCTAATGTTGTGGCTGATGCGTTGAGCAGAAAGACATTGCATATGTCGGCTATGATGGTGAAAGAGTTCGAGTTACTTGAACAGTTCAGAGATTTGAGTCTTGTTTGTGAAAGATCGCCTCAAAGTGTACGGCTGGGAATGTTAAAGATTAATAGTGAATTTTTGAGTAGTATCAAAGAGGCCTAGAAGATTGATGTTAAGTTGGTTGATTTGATGACTGCTATTGATCAGAATGTAGATGGTGACTTCAAGGTCGATGATCAAGGTGTGTTGAGGTTTAGAGGAAGGATTTGTATTCCGGATGATGAGGGTTTGAAGAAGTTGATCTTAGAAGAAAGTCATAAGAGTAGTTTGAGTATTCATCCTGGAGCTACTAAAATGTATCATGACTTGAAGAAATTATTTTGGTGGTCCGGTTTGAAGAGAGATGTTGCTCAGTTTGTGTATGCGTGTTTGACTTGCCAGAAGTCCAAGGTTGAACATCAGAAGCCTGCAGGGCTGTTGACCCCGTTAGATGTGCCTGAGTGGAAGTGGGATAGCATTTCGATGGATTTTGTGACGAGTTTGCCGAATACTCCAAGAGGGCATGATGCCATCTGGGTTGTTGTTGATAGATTGACTAAGTCGGCACACTTTATCCCAATTAATATTACTTATCCGGTGGCTCAGTTGGCGGAGATTTATATTCGTGATATTGTGAAGTTGCATGGTGTTCCATCTAGTATTGTGTCGGATAGAGATCCGAGGTTTACTTCGAGGTTTTGGAAGAGCTTGCAAGATGCCTTGGGTTCGAAGTTAAGATTGAGTTCGGCTTATCATCCGCAGACAGATGGTCAGTCGGAGAGGACTATCCAATCCTTAGAAGATTTGTTGAGGGTGTGTGTTCTCGAGCAGGGTGGAGCTTGGGACAGCCACTTACCGTTGATAGAATTCACCTATAATAATAGTTACCATTCGAGTATTGGTATGGCACCGTTCGAAGCTTTGTATGGTCGAAGGTGTAGAACTCCTCTATGTTGGTTTGAGTCGGGTGAAAGCATTGTGTTAGGACCGGAGTTAGTGCAGCAGACTACGGAAAAGGTCAAGATGATAAGAGAAAAGATGAAAGCATCTCAAGATCGTCAGAAGAGTTATCATGACAAAAGGAGAAAAGCCCTTGAGTTTCAAGAGGGTGAGCATGTGTTTTTGAGGGTTACTCCGATGACGGGTGTAGGACGTGCATTGAAGTCGAGGAAGTTGACTCCAAAGTTCATTGGTCCTTATCAGATTTCCGAGAGAATTGGAACCGTGGCGTATCGGATTGGATTGCCACCCCATCTATCAAACTTGCACGATGTGTTTCATGTGTCGCAGTTGAGGAAGTATGTAGCTGATCCTTCGCATGTTATTCCTAGAGATGATGTGCAAGTTAGAGATAATCTTACTGTTGAGACTTTACCTTTGAGGATTGATGATCGCAAGGTGAAGCAGTTGAGAGGCAAGGAGATACCTCTGGTTAGAGTTGTTTGAGGCGGTGTAACCGGTGAGAGTTTGACTTGGGAATTGGAGAGCAAGATGCAAGAGTCCTATCCTGAGTTGTTTGTTGCTTAAGGTAATATTTCGAGGACGAAATTTTCTAAGTTGGGGAGAGTTGTAACACTCTAAATTCTGTTTTGTGATTGTGGTGATTTTAAATTGATTTTGGTGTGCTTGGTGTATTTTACTTGAATTTATAAATGATATATGAGATATTTGGTGTGTTATTATTTATTATAATTATTTGTAGTGTTGTATGAAAATAGTAGATAATAATAATATTTGATAAAAAGGGATTAATTAGAATTAATAGAATTAAGGAGGGATTAAGGAGAAATTTAATAGAATTTAGTGGGGGGAGTAAAGAGAAAAAGAGGTTATGTTTTGGTAAGGTGAGAAAGAGAAAACCAGTAAGGAAAGAAACATTTGAGTACGTATCAGTAAAACAAAGAAACAGACTTTTGGGAAGAGAGAAGAGTAGAGCCAAGAGCCAAGGGGAATTGCTAGAAATTGCTGTAGATTTTGCTGAATTAAGGTAAGGGTGGGTTTATGATTCAATTGCTGTATGTATATATGTATGTTTTCATGAATTGAATTGAAAAATGGTGGTTTTGTTGGATTAGGGTTAAAGTTATGAAATGCCATGGTTTGTGAATTATATGATGATGATGATGCTTGTATGATTTGTTTCTGTTGTTTTGTTGTGCCATGGACCTATAAACGTTGTTTCTAAATCATTTTGGGTGATTGGGGGATTAAAATGGGATTTTTGGGTGAAAATGGAGTTAGAAATCGTAGGTTAAATTCTGCCCAGTTGAGTACTCGCTTAAGCGAGCTAGCCGTCGCTTAAGCGAGCGGCACTTTCCCTCACCCAGAACTGTTTCGCGCCCGTTCGCTCAAGCGTGCGCCAAGCGAACTCCAAGCGTGCAAAACCTGAAGCTACGTCTTTTTGGTCGCTTAAGCGAGCTTCCCGTCGCTTAAGCGAGCAACGCGAATTTTTGCCCAGAATTTGGAAATGGCCTGTTCGCTTAAGCGAACCAGGAGCGAGCCACAAGCGAGCAAAACTCTAACCTTCGTCATTTGACTCGCTCAAGCGAGATGCTGCTCGCTTAAGCGAGCTGGGTCCTGTGCGACCCAAAATGTGATTTTTCTAAGGTGTTCTAAACCCAAACCTAAGCTTTCTAAATGGTTTATTGGATTTTTAGAGAATTTTTGGAGTAATAATAATATAGAATGGAGATGTTTATGAGGCATATTTGAATGAATCTTATATGAAATGAAATGAACTATACTATGCTAAGTTTGCGATTGTTCATGGTGTTGTGGTGGTTGGGTCTAGTTGGGGAGGTGTCCTAGTTGGTGTTGTTGTTGGTTGCATGGTGAAAATGCACCACTTTTCCGTTGTAGGGTTGTATGTAGATATACACCTTGAGTCTCATAACTCATTTGCATTGGTGGGGGCTCATGCCCCGGAATGTTTATACATTCAACTGGTGAGGGCTCATGCCCTGGAATGCTAGTCATTCACTTTGGTGAGGGCTTATGCCCTGGGATGCTTTAACCATCCATTTGGTGGGGGCTCATGCCCCGGAGTGTTTAGCACTCAACGCGCGTAGTTGGTACCACATTTGCATAATGCATCAGTCGTTAATGGAGTCTTGCATTAGAAGTTTAAGGTGTGAGTTGTTGTTGGTGAGGTGTCACCACAAGAGGTGTTGTTGTCGGTGTTGTTATTTAAGGTGAATCTAAATATTAATTGTTGAATTGTAAATGAAGATTGCTGATGATTATGGTGATGCATTGTTGTTGTTTTTCAATACAACTTTATGATTTATATATATATATATATATATATATATATATATATATATATATATATATATATATTGCTTTTGTTTTGTGAACTCACCCCTTCTGCTGGAATTGCCGCCTCGTGGGCAAGTGCAGGTAGCGATGGTTAGATAGGAGTTGGCTCATTGTGTCGTAGGCTCTGATACGTAACGGGATGGGATATTATGTTTTATAATTTCATTCCTTTATGTATCATTTATGTTGGAGAACATTTTTATTATGGTGAGGCCTTTGTGCCAGACATGTTGATGTATAAGAATTTTTGAGATGATTTTATGACGATTATTCCGCTGCAGACTATTTTATAAAGATGTTGTTTTGGAGGATTATTTAAATAGTTTTATGTTTCTATTTAAATAAATTATTTTTGAGTTATGCATGTAATACTCCGTTGATTGTTGATTAACTCTGATGTTTGGATATTTATTATATCATTTTGGGAAACGGGGTGTTACAACAAATACGCTGAAAATAAAAATCTTGCCAATTACTTTTGAAATAGTCACCGACCAATATGCTGAAAATAAAAATCTTGCCGATTACTTTTGAAATAGTAACCGACGAATGTGCTGAAAATAAATCATGCTGATTACTTTTGAAATAGTAAGCGAGGAATATGTTGGAAATAAAAATCTTACCAATTCCTTTTAAAAAAGTAACCAATGAATGTGCTGAAAATAAAGTCTTGCCGATTACTTTTGAAATAGTAACCAACGAATATGTTGAAAATAAAAATCTTGCCGAATACTTTTGAAATAGTAACCGACGAATGTGCTGAAAATAAAAATCTTACCGATTACCTTTGAAATAGTAACCGATGAACATGCTGAAAATAAAAATCTTGCCGATTACTTTTGAAATAGTAACCGACGAATGTGCAGAAAATAGATCATGCCGATTACTTTTGAAATAGTAACCGATGAATGTGTTGAAAATAAATCATGTCGATTACCTTTGAAATAGTAACCGACGAATCTGCTGAAAATAAATCATGCCGATTACTTTTGAAATAGTCACCGGCGAATATGCTGAAAATAAAAATCTTGCCGATTACTTTTGAAATAGTAACCGACGAATGTGCTGAAAATAAATCATGCCGATTACTTTGGAAATAGTAAGTGACGATTATGTTGAAAATAAAAATCTTACCGATTACTTTTGAAATAGTAACCAACGAATGTGCTGAAAATAAAGTCTTGCCGATAACTTTTGAAATAGTAACCAACGAATATGTGCTGAAAATAAATCTTGCCGATTACTTTTGAAATAGTAACCGACGAATGTGCTGAAAATAAATCATGCCGATTACTTTTGAAATAGTAAGCGACGAATATGTTGATAATAAAAATCTTACCGATTACTTTTCAAAAAGTAACCAATGAATGTGCTGAAAATAAAGTCTTGCCGATTACTTTTGAAATAGTAACCGACGAATATGTTGAAAATAAAAATCTTGCCGATTACTGTTGAAATAATAACCGACGAATGTGCTGAAAAAAAAGTCTTGCCGATTACTTTTAAAATAGTAACCGACAAATATGCTGAAAATAAAAATCTTGCCGATTACTTTTGAAATAGTAACCGACGAATGTGCTGAAAATAAAGCCTTGCCGATTACTTTTGAAATAGTAACCGACGAATGTGCTGAAAATAAAGTCTTGTCGATTACTTTTGAAATAGAAACCGACGAATATGTTGAAAATAAAAATCTTGCCGAATACTTTTGAAATAGTAACTGACGAATGTGCTGAAAATAAAAATCTTGCCGATTACCTTTGACATAGTAACCGATGAACATGCTGAAAATAAAAATCTTGCCGATTACTTTTGAAATAGTAACCGACGAATATGCTGAAAATAAATCATGCCGATTACTTTTGAAATAGTAAGTGACGAATATGTTGAAAATAAAAATCTTACCGATTACTTTTGAAATAGTAATCAACGAATATGCTGAAAACAAAAATCTTGCCGATTACTTTTGAAAAAGTAACCGACAAATATGCTGAAAATAAAAATCTTGCCGATTACTTTTGAAAAAGTAACCGACAAATACGCTGAAAATAAAAATCTTGCCGATTACTTTTGAAATAGTCACCGACCAATATGCTGAAAATAAAAATCTTGCCGATTACTTTTGAAATAGTAACCGACGAATGTGCTGAAAATAAATCATGCTGATTACTTTTGAAATAGTAAGCGAGGAATATGTTGGAAATAAAAATCTTACCAATTCCTTTTAAAAAAGTAACCAATGAATGTGCTGAAAATAAAGTCTTGCCGATTACTTTTGAAATAGTAACCAACGAATATGTTGAAAATAAAAATCTTGCCGAATACTTTTGAAATAGTAACCGACGAATGTGCTGAAAATAAAAATCTTGCCGATTACCTTTGAAATAGTAACCGATGAACATGCTGAAAATAAAAATCTTGCCGATTACTTTTGAAATAGTAACCGACGAATGTACAGAAAATATATCATGCCGATTACTTTTGAAATAGTAACCGACGAATGTGTTGAAAATAAATCATGTCGATTACCTTTGAAATAGTAACCGACGAATCTGCTGAAAATAAATCATGCCGATTACTTTTGAAATAGTAACCGGCGAATATGCTGAAAATAAAAATCTTGCCGATTTCTTTTGAAATAGTAACCGACGAATGTGCTGAAAATAAATCATGCCGATTACTTTGGAAATAGTAAGTGACGATTATGTTGAAAATAAAAATCTTACCGATTACTTTTGAAATAGTAACCAACGAATGTGCTGAAAATAAAGTCTTGCCGATAACTTTTGAAATAGTAACCGACGAATATGTGCTGAAAATAAATCTTGCCGATTACTTTTGAAATAGTAACCGACGAATGTGCTGAAAATAAATCATGCCGATTACTTTTGAAATAGTAAGCGACGAATATGTTGAAAATAAAAATCTTACCGATTACTTTTCAAAAAGTAACCAATGAATGTGCTGAAAAAAAAGTCTTGCCGATTACTTTTGAAATAGTAACCGACGAATGTGCTGAAAATAAATCATGCTGATTACTTTTGAAATAGTAAGCGAGGAATATGTTGGAAATAAAAATCTTACCAATTCCTTTTAAAAAAGTAACCAATGAATGTGCTGAAAATAAAGTCTTGCCGATTACTTTTGAAATAGTAACCAACGAATATGTTGAAAATAAAAATCTTGCCGAATACTTTTGAAATAGTAACCGACGAATGTGCTGAAAATAAAAATCTTGCCGATTACCTTTGAAATAGTAACCGATGAACATGCTGAAAATAAAAATCTTGCCGATTACTTTTGAAATAGTAACCGACGAATGTGCAGAAAATAGATCATGCCGATTACTTTTGAAATAGTAACCGATGAATGTGTTGAAAATAAATCATGTCGATTACCTTTGAAATAGTAACCGACGAATCTGCTGAAAATAAATCATGCCGATTACTTTTGAAATAGTCACCGGCGAATATGCTGAAAATAAAAATCTTGCCGATTACTTTTGAAATAGTAACCGACGAATGTGCTGAAAATAAATCATGCCGATTACTTTGGAAATAGTAAGTGACGATTATGTTGAAAATAAAAATCTTACCGATTACTTTTGAAATAGTAACCAACGAATGTGCTGAAAATAAAGTCTTGCCGATAACTTTTGAAATAGTAACCAACGAATATGTGCTGAAAATAAATCTTGCCGATTACTTTTGAAATAGTAACCGACGAATGTGCTGAAAATAAATCATGCCGATTACTTTTGAAATAGTAAGCGACGAATATGTTGATAATAAAAATCTTACCGATTACTTTTCAAAAAGTAACCAATGAATGTGCTGAAAATAAAGTCTTGCCGATTACTTTTGAAATAGTAACCGACGAATATGTTGAAAATAAAAATCTTGCCGATTACTGTTGAAATAATAACCGACGAATGTGCTGAAAAAAAAGTCTTGCCGATTACTTTTAAAATAGTAACCGACAAATATGCTGAAAATAAAAATCTTGCCGATTACTTTTGAAATAGTAACCGACGAATGTGCTGAAAATAAAGCCTTGCCGATTACTTTTGAAATAGTAACCGACGAATGTGCTGAAAATAAAGTCTTGTCGATTACTTTTGAAATAGTAACCGACGAATATGTTGAAAATAAAAATCTTGCCGAATACTTTTGAAATAGTAACTGACGAATGTGCTGAAAATAAAAATCTTGCCGATTACCTTTGACATAGTAACCGATGAACATGCTGAAAATAAAAATCTTGCCGATTACTTTTGAAATAGTAACCGACGAATATGCTGAAAATAAATCATGCCGATTACTTTTGAAATAGTAAGTGACGAATATGTTGAAAATAAAAATCTTACCGATTACTTTTGAAATAGTAATCAACGAATATGCTGAAAACAAAAATCTTGCCGATTACTTTTGAAAAAGTAACCGACAAATATGCTGAAAATAAAAATCTTGCCGATTACTTTTGAAAAAGTAACCGACAAATACGCTGAAAATAAAAATCTTGCCGATTACTTTTGAAATAGTCACCGACCAATATGCTGAAAATAAAAATCTTGCCGATTACTTTTGAAATAGTAACCGACGAATGTGCTGAAAATAAATCATGCTGATTACTTTTGAAATAGTAAGCGAGGAATATGTTGGAAATAAAAATCTTACCAATTCCTTTTAAAAAAGTAACCAATGAATGTGCTGAAAATAAAGTCTTGCCGATTACTTTTGAAATAGTAACCAACGAATATGTTGAAAATAAAAATCTTGCCGAATACTTTTGAAATAGTAACCGACGAATGTGCTGAAAATAAAAATCTTGCCGATTACCTTTGAAATAGTAACCGATGAACATGCTGAAAATAAAAATCTTGCCGATTACTTTTGAAATAGTAACCGACGAATGTACAGAAAATATATCATGCCGATTACTTTTGAAATAGTAACCGACGAATGTGTTGAAAATAAATCATGTCGATTACCTTTGAAATAGTAACCGACGAATCTGCTGAAAATAAATCATGCCGATTACTTTTGAAATAGTAACCGGCGAATATGCTGAAAATAAAAATCTTGCCGATTTCTTTTGAAATAGTAACCGACGAATGTGCTGAAAATAAATCATGCCGATTACTTTGGAAATAGTAAGTGACGATTATGTTGAAAATAAAAATCTTACCGATTACTTTTGAAATAGTAACCAACGAATGTGCTGAAAATAAAGTCTTGCCGATAACTTTTGAAATAGTAACCGACGAATATGTGCTGAAAATAAATCTTGCCGATTACTTTTGAAATAGTAACCGACGAATGTGCTGAAAATAAATCATGCCGATTACTTTTGAAATAGTAAGCGACGAATATGTTGAAAATAAAAATCTTACCGATTACTTTTCAAAAAGTAACCAATGAATGTGCTGAAAAAAAAGTCTTGCCGATTACTTTTGAAATAGTAACCAACGAATGTACAGAAAATAGATCATGCCGATTACTTTTGAAATAGTAACCGACGAATGTGTTGAAAATAAATCATGTCGATTACCTTTGAAATAGTAACCGACGAATCTGCTGAAAATAAATCATGCCGATTACTTTTGAAATAGTCACCGGCGAATATGCTGAAAATAAAAATCTTGCCGATTTCTTTTGAAATAGTAACCGACGAATGTGCTGAAAATAAATCATGCCGATTACTTTGGAAATAGTAAGTGACGATTATGTTGAAAATAAAAATCTTACCGATTACTTTTGAAATAGTAACCAACGAATGTGCTGAAAATAAAGTCTTGCCGATAACTTTTGAAATAGTAACCGACGAATATGTGCTGAAAATAAATCTTGCCGATTACTTTTGAAATAGTAACCGACGAATGTGCTGAAAATAAATCATGCCGATTACTTTTGAAATAGTAAGCGACGAATATGTTGAAAATAAAAATCTTACCGATTACTTTTCAAAAAGTAACCAATGAATGTGCTGAAAATAAAGTCTTGCCGATTACTTTTGAAATAGTAACCGACGAAATCTGCTGAAAATAAATCATGCCGATTACTTTTGAAATAGTCACCGGCGAATATGCTGAAAATAAAAATCTTGCCGATTTCTTTTGAAATAGTAACCGACGAATGTGCTGAAAATAAATCATGCCGATTACTTTGGAAATAGTAAGTGACGATTATGTTGAAAATAAAAATCTTACCGATTACTTTTGAAATAGTAACCAACGAATGTGCTGAAAATAAAGTCTTGCCGATAACTTTTGAAATAGTAACCGACGAATATGTGCTGAAAATAAATCTTGCCGATTACTTTTGAAATAGTAACCGACGAATGTGCTGAAAATAAATCATGCCGATTACTTTTGAAATAGTAAGCGACGAATATGTTGAAAATAAAAATCTTACCGATTACTTTTCAAAAAGTAACTAATGAATGTGCTGAAAATAAAGTCTTGCCGATTACTTTTGAAATAGTAACCGACGAATATGTTGAAAATAAAAATCTTGCCGATTACTTTTGAAATAATAACCGACGAATGTGCTGAAAATAAAGTCTTGCCGATTACTTTTAAAATAGTAACCGACAAATATGCTGAAAATAAAAATCTTGCCGATTACTTTTGAAATAGTAACCGACGAATGTGCTGAAAATAAAGTCTTGCCGATTACTTTTGAAATAGTAACCGACGAATGTGCTGAAAATAAAGTCTTGCCGATTACTTTTGAAATAGTAACCGACGAATATGTTGAAAATAAAAATCTTGCCGAATACTTTTGAAATAGTAACTGACGAATGTGCTGAAAATAAAAATCTTGCCGATTACCTTTGACATAGTAACCGATGAACATGCTGAAAATAAAAATCTTGCCGATTACTTTTGAAATAGTAACCGACGAATATGTGCTGAAAATAAATCTTGCCGATTACTTTTGAAATAGTAACCGACGAATGTGCTGAAAATAAATCATGCCGATTACTTTTGAAATAGTAAGCGACGAATATGTTGAAAATAAAAATCTTACCGATTACTTTTCAAAAAGTAACCAATGAATGTGCTGAAAATAAAGTCTTGCCGATTACTTTTGAAATAGTAACCGACGAATATGTTGAAAATAAAAATCTTGCCGATTACTTTTGAAATAATAACCGACGAATGTGCTGAAAATAAAGTCTTGCCGATTACTTTTAAAATAGTAACCGACAAATATGCTGAAAATAAAAATCTTGCCGATTACTTTTGAAATAGTAACCGACGAATGTGCTGAAAATAAAGTCTTGCCGATTACTTTTGAAATAGTAACCGACGAATGTGCTGAAAATAAAGTCTTGCCGATTACTTTTGAAATAGTAACCGATGAACATGCTGAAAATAAAAATCTTGCCGATTACTTTTGAAATAGTAACCGACGAATATGCTGAAATAAATCATGCCGATTACTTTTGAAATAGTAAGTGACGAATATGTTGAAAATAAAAATCTTACCGATTACTTTTGAAATAGTAACCGACGAATGTGCTGAAAATAAATCATGCCGATTACTTTTGAAACAATAAGCGACGAATATGTTGAAAATAAAAATCTTACCGATTGCTTTTGAAATAGTAATCAACGAATATGCTGAAAATAAAGTCTTGCCGATTACTTTTGAAATAGTAACCGACGAATGTGTTGAAAATAAATCATGCCGATTACTTTTGAAATAGTAAGCGACGAATATGTTGAAAATAAAAATCTTACCGATTACTTTTGAAATAGTAACCGACGAATGTGCTGAAAATAAATCATGCCGATTACTATTGAAATAGGTAACCGACAAATGTGCTGAAAATAAAAGTCTTACCCATTACTTTTGAAATAGAAACCGACGAATATGTGCTGAAAATAAATCTTGCCGATTACTTTTGAAATAGTAACCGACGAATGTGCTGAAAATAAATCATGTCGATTACTTTTGAAATATTAAGCGACGAATATGTTGAAAATAAAAATCTTGTCGATTACTTTTAAAATAGTAACCGACAAATATGCTGAAAATAAAAATCCTGCCGATTACTTTTGAAAAAGTAACCGACAAATATGCTGAAAATAAAAATCTTGCCGATTACTTTTGAAATAGTAACCGACGAATGTGCTGAAAATAAATCATGCCGATTACTATTGAAATAGTAACCGACAAATGTGCTGAAAATAAAAGTCTTGCCCATTACTTTTGAAATAGTAACCGACGAATATGTGCTGAAAATAAATCTTGCCGATTACTTTTGAAATAGTAACCGACGAATGTGCTGAAAATAAATCATGCCGATTAATTTGGAAATAGTAAGTGACGAATATGTTGAAAATAAAAATCTTGCCGATTACTTTTGAAATAGTAACCGACGAATGTGCTGAAAATAAATCATGCCGATTACTATTGAAATAGTAACCGACAAATGTGCTGAAAATAAAAGTCTTGCCCATTACTTTTGAAATAGTAACCGACGAATATGTGCTGAAAATAAATCTTGCCGATTACTTTTGAAATAGTAACCGACGAATGTGCTGAAAATAAATCATGCCGATTACTTTTGAAATAGTAAGCGACGAATATGTTGAAAATAAAAATCTTACCGATTACTTTTCAAAAAGTAACCAATGAATGTGCTGAAAATAAAGTCTTGCCGATTACTTTTGAAATAGTAACCGACGAAATCTGCTGAAAATAAATCATGCCGATTACTTTTGAAATAGTCACCGGCGAATATGCTGAAAATAAAAATCTTGCCGATTTCTTTTGAAATAGTAACCGACGAATGTGCTGAAAATAAATCATGCCGATTACTTTGGAAATAGTAAGTGACGATTATGTTGAAAATAAAAATCTTACCGATTACTTTTGAAATAGTAACCAACGAATGTGCTGAAAATAAAGTCTTGCCGATAACTTTTGAAATAGTAACCGACGAATATGTGCTGAAAATAAATCTTGCCGATTACTTTTGAAATAGTAACCGACGAATGTGCTGAAAATAAATCATGCCGATTACTTTTGAAATAGTAAGCGACGAATATGTTGAAAATAAAAATCTTACCGATTACTTTTCAAAAAGTAACCAATGAATGTGCTGAAAATAAAGTCTTGCCGATTACTTTTGAAATAGTAACCGACGAATATGTTGAAAATAAAAATCTTGCCGATTACTTTTGAAATAATAACCGACGAATGTGCTGAAAATAAAGTCTTGCCGATTACTTTTAAAATAGTAACCGACAAATATGCTGAAAATAAAAATCTTGCCGATTACTTTTGAAATAGTAACCGACGAATGTGCTGAAAATAAAGTCTTGCCGATTACTTTTGAAATAGTAACCGACGAATGTGCTGAAAATAAAGTCTTGCCGATTACTTTTGAAATAGTAACCGACGAATATGTTGAAAATAAAAATCTTGCCGAATACTTTTGAAATAGTAACTGACGAATGTGCTGAAAATAAAAATCTTGCCGATTACCTTTGACATAGTAACCGATGAACATGCTGAAAATAAAAATCTTGCCGATTACTTTTGAAATAGTAACCGACGAATATGCTGAAATAAATCATGCCGATTACTTTTGAAATAGTAAGTGACGAATATGTTGAAAATAAAAATCTTACCGATTACTTTTGAAATAGCAACCGACGAATGTGCTGAAAATAAATCATGCCGATTACTTTTGAAACAATAAGCGACGAATATGTTGAAAATAAAAATCTTACCGATTACTTTTGAAATAGTAATCAACGAATATGCTGAAAATAAAGTCTTGCCGATTACTTTTGAAATAGTAACCGACGAATGTGTTGAAAATAAATCATGCCGATTACTTTTGAAATAGTAAGCGACGAATATGTTGAAAATAAAAATCTTACCGATTACTTTTGAAATAGTAACCGACGAATGTGCTGAAAATAAATCATGCCGATTACTATTGAAATAGCTAACCGACAAATGTGCTGAAAATAAAAGTCTTACCCATTACTTTTGAAATAGAAACCGACGAATATGTGCTGAAAATAAATCTTGCCGATTACTTTTGAAATAGTAACCGACGAATGTGCTGAAAATAAATCATGTCGATTACTTTTGAAATATTAAGCGACGAATATGTTGAAAATAAAAATCTTGTCGATTACTTTTAAAATAGTAACCGAGAAATATGCTAAAAATAAAAATCTTGCCGATTACTTTTGAAATAGGAACCGACGAATATGTTGAAAATAAAAATCTTGTCGATTACTTTTAAAATAGTAACCGACAAATATGCTGAAAATAAAAATCCTGCCGATTACTTTTGAAAAAGTAACCGACAAATATGCTGAAAATAAAAATCTTGCCGATTACTTTTGAAATAGTAACCGACGAATGTGCTGAAAATAAATCATGCCGATTACTATTGAAATAGTAACCGACAAATGTGCTGAAAATAAAAGTCTTGCCCATTACTTTTGAAATAGTAACCGACGAATATGTGCTGAAAATAAATCTTGCCGATTACTTTTGAAATAGTAACCGACGAATGTGCTGAAAATAAATCATGCCGATTACTTTGGAAATAGTAAGTGACGAATATGTTGAAAATAAAAATCTTACCGATTACTTTTGAAATAGTAACCAACGAATGTGCTGAAAATAAAGTCTTGCCGATAACTTTTGAAATAATAACCGACGAATATGTGCTGAAAATAAATCTTGCCGATTACTTTTGAAATAGTAACCGACGAATGTGCTGAAAATAAATCATGCCGATTACTTTTGAAATAGTAAGCGATGAATATGTTGAAAATAAAAATCTTACCGATTACTTTTGAAATAGTAACCAACGAATGTGCTGAAAATAAAGTCTTGCCGATAACTTTTGAAATAATAACCGACGAATATGTGCTGAAAATAAATCTTGCCGATTACTTTTCAAAAAGTAACCAATGAATGTGCTGAAAATAAAATCTTGCCGATTACTTTTGAAATAGTAACCGACGAATATGTTGAAAATAAAAATATTGCCTATTACTTTTGAAATAGTAACCGACGAATGTGCTGAAAATAAAGTCTTGCCGATTACTTTTAAAATAGTAACCGACTAATATGCTGAAAATAAAAATCTTGCCGATTACTTTTGAAATAGTAACCGACGAATTTGCTGAAAATAAAGTCTTGCCGATTACTTTTGAAATAGTAACCAACGAATATGTTGAAAATAAAAATCTTGCCGAATACTTTTGAAATAGTAACCGACGAATGTGCTGAAAATAAAAATCTTGCCGATTACCTTTGAAATAGTAACCGATGAACATGCTGAAAATAAAAATCTTGCCGATTACTTTTGAAATAGTAACCGACGAATGTGCAGAAAATAGATCATGCCGATTACTTTTGAAATAGTAACCGACGAATGTGTTGAAAATAAATCATGTCGATTACCTTTGAAATAGTAACCGACGAATCTGCTGAAAATAAATCATGCCGATTACTTTTGAAATAGTCACCGGCGAATATGCTGAAAATAAAAATCTTGCCGATTACTTTTGAAATAGTAACAGACGAATGTGCTGAAAATAAATCATGCCGATTACTTTGGAAATAGTAAGTGACGAATATGTTGAAAATAAAAATCTTACCGATTACTTTTGAAATAGTAACCAACGAATGTGCTGAAAATAAAGTCTTGCCGATAACTTTTGAAATAATAACCGACGAATATGTGCTGAAAATAAATCTTGCCGATTACTTTTGAAATAGTAACCGACGAATGTGCTGAAAATAAATCATGCCGATTACTTTTGAAATAGTAAGCGATGAATATGTTGAAAATAAAAATCTTACCGATTACTTTTCAAAAAGTAACCAATGAATGTGCTGAAAATAAAATCTTGCCGATTACTTTTGAAATAGTAACCAACGAATATGTTGAAAATAAAAATCTTGCCTATTACTTTTGAAATAGTAACCGACGAATGTGCTGAAAATAAAGTCTTGCCGATTACTTTTAAAATAGTAACCGACAAATATGCTGAAAATAAAAATCTTGCCGATTACTTTTGAAATAGTAACCGACGAATTTGCTGAAAATAAAGTCTTGCCGATTACTTTTGAAATAGTAACCAACGAATATGTTGAAAATAAAAATCTTGCCGAATACTTTTGAAATAGTAACCGACGAATGTGCTGAAAATAAAAATCTTGCCGATTACCTTTGAAATAGTAACCGATGAACATGCTGAAAATAAAAATCTTGCCGATTACTTTTGAAATAGTAACCGACGAATGTGCAGAAAATAGATCATGCCGATTACTTTTGAAATAGTAACCGACGAATGTGTTGAAAATAAATCATGTCGATTACCTTTGAAATAGTAACCGACGAATCTGCTGAAAATAAATCATGCCGATTACTTTTGAAATAGTCACCGACGAATATGCTGAAAATAAAAATCTTGCCGATTACATTTGAAATAGTAACCGACGAATGTGCTGAAAATAAATCATGCCGATTACTTTGGAAATAGTAAGTGACGAATATGTTGAAAATAAAAATCTTACCGATTACTTTTGAAATAGTAACCAACGAATGTGCTGAAAATAAAGTCTTGCCGATAACTTTTGAAATAATAAGCGACGAATATGTGCTGAAAATAAATCTTGCCGATTACTTTTGAAATAGTAACCGACGAATGTGCTGAAAATAAATCATGCCGATTACTTTTGAAATAGTAAGCGATGAATATGTTGAAAATAAAAATCTTACCGATTACTTTTCAAAAAGTAACCAATGAATGTGCTGAAAATAAAGTCTTGCCGATTACTTTTGAAATAGTAACCAACGAATATGTTGAAAATAAAAATCTTGCCTATTACTTTTGAAATAGTAACCGACGAATGTGCTGAAAATAAAGTCTTGCTGATTACTTTTAAAATAGTAACCGACAAATATGCTGAAAATAAAAATCTTGCCGATTACTTTTGAAATAGTAACCGACGAATTTGCTGCAAATAAAGTCTTGCCGATTACTTTTGAAATAGTAACCAACGAATATGTTGAAAATAAAAATCTTGCCGAATACTTTTGAAATAGTAACCGACGAATGTGCTGAAAATAAAAATCTTGCCGATTACCTTTGAAATAGTAATCGATGAACATGCTGAAAATAAAAATCTTGCCGATTACTTTTGAAATAGTAACCGACGAATGTGCAGAAAATAGATCATGCCGATTACTTTTGAAATAGTAACCGACGAATGTGTTGAAAATAAATCATGTCGATTACCTTTGAAATAGTAACCGACGAATCTGCTGAAAATAAATCATGCCGATTACATTTGAAATAGTAACCGACGAATGTGCTGAAAATAAATCATGCCGATTACTTTGGAAATAGTAAGTGACGAATATGTTGAAAATAAAAATCTTACCGATTACTTTTGAAATAGTAACCAACGAATGTGCTGAAAATAAAGTCTTGCCGATAACTTTTGAAATAGTAACCGACGAATATGTGCTGAAAATAAATCTTGCCGATTACTTTTGAAATAGTAACCGACGAATGTGCTGAAAATAAATCATGCCGATTACTTTTGAAATAGTAAGCGACGAATATGTTGAAAATAAAAATCTTACCGATTACTTTTCAAAAAGTAACCAATGAATGTGCTGAAAATAAAGTCTTGCCGATTACTTTTGAAATAGTAACCGACGAATATGTTGAAAATAAAAATCTTGCCGATTACTTTTGAAATAATAACCGACGTGTCATCGCGATTTTCGGGTGTCAAATCATTAATTGGATTTGAACCTTTCAATCATTGATGTCTCTATTTTTTTTGGGGAGAGGTAAAATTGAGAAAAACCTCAGAAATCCTGAGTTCGGGGCTGATTTCATTACGGGAAGGTGTTAGGCACCCGCAATGACTATAGTATCCTATAGGAACCGTTTTACTATGCTTTACGTTTACGCTTTACTTTTATCACTATTTGTAAAATGAAATTGATTTTAAGAATGAGAGGGAGAAGTTTGGATTTTATTTTATTGGACTTGGAGAGATTTTGAGTCTCTTGCCTACATACCCTTTTAAGGGATCAAAATTCCATGTAGTTCTCTTCCAAAAAATGTTTTTTGTGAGTTTTGTTCAATTTTAGTTTTGAAAATGGTTTTGAAGAAAAAGAAAGAGGCCGTAAAGGCATAAGACTTGGAAACAAGTGAGGTTAGTCCAATTTATTTACAAAAGGGATGTTAAAGTTGAGAATTAGCACTAGTTTTGATTTTTGATTAAGAAAATAAAGGAAAAAAATTGTGGAGTTTTGACTCCAACATTATTGTGAAAATATTTGAGTGAAGAGTGAGTTTTTTGAGAAAGAAATCACGAGTTTTTTTTTCTAAGTGTCGCGCTTCCTAAACATATACCTAGCGGTAAACATACAACGTGTGTGCGTGTGTCGGTGCGTGTGTCGGTGTACATCATTATAGTCCATAGTCCTTTACATCGGGTCCTATTTTACATTCTATAGTCTTGCATGAAATTAAAGAAAAGTAAACTAACTAAACATTGAGAAATTGAATGGAACCTAAACTCAGAGAAAGGGGATGAATTGGAGCTTTCAAAAGGCATGAAACACAAAATGATTAGTGAAGCAATATGCAATGATAATGAAATGTTAGGCAATAAGAACAACAAAATATGGAAGGATGTGAAGAAGAAATACATGCTAACTAACGTGACTTATGAAACAAGAAATTAAAAGCTAGACTTTGCAAAATTAGGAAACTAGCACCTAAACTTGCAAGATAAAAGCTATCCTACTAACGAAATTGAAAATACCGCAAAAACGTGGACAAAGATCAAACTTAATCAAAAATGGAACATATTGCAAGAATTGTAAACAAAATCAACTAACGCAATTAGACACATCGCAAAAATTGTAAGCAAAATCAATTGACTAACACAATTAAACATATTGCAAGAATTGTAAGCAAAATCAATTAACTAACACAATTAAACATATTGCAAAAATTGTAAGCAAAATTAATTAACTAACACAATTAAACATATTGCAAAAATTGTAAGCAAAATCAATTAACTAACACCATTAAACATATTGCAAAAATTGTAAGCAAAATCAATTAACTAACACAATTAAACATATTGCAAAAATAGTAAGCAAGATCAACTAACACAATTACATGAATTAGTACAAAATCAGGAGCAAACTCATCATAAAATTAAATGCCAAACATCAACATCACACGACAAGTTTCGGACCAAAAAATGTACAAGAAAATTCACACGAAACCGCACAAAATATACAAATCCAAAGTGAAGTTAACACGTATTATTTCCATTAGCTCTGAACATGTAAAGATATTCCATAATAGTGAAAAACATATCAAGAACACATAGCATTTTTTGGAATTTTTATGAAGAAATTAAAACGCACAGGAGGTCCAAATAGCAAGCACAGAGGTGCACATAGCAAGAAAATTCAAGAAACTGCAAGAAAGCCAAAAAAGGCCCAATGGATCGTGATCCAACCCATACGCTGGTGGATCCGGATCTTTCAGACGCCTCCGGGACGTTAGATTGATCCGGATCCCCTAAACCTAGATCTAACGGTCAGAAACAAAGGGGAATGGGTCGGGTTGTGAACCGACCCGGTTCGCGTGCATATATAAAAGAAGGATGGTCCGGTTCGAACCATTTTCACTCTCCTTTCTCTCTCTTCTCTCCGTCTCTCTTCGTCTTCTCCGTAAACCCTAACCCTAAACTGACTTGAAACTACCTGAATTCGTTCACAAATGTCTCAATCAATTCGTTTGGCTATTCTAAGCATGAATTTGTTGCCAGAAACCTCACACACACACTGAATCGGTGTAAATCTTGAAGGCTCTTTTGTGTTTCAACTGTTTTTGTTCATTTCATTTGAATCCTTTATGAGTGAAGGTTTTTACGGCTTCGTAGATCTACGACGATTGATATTCGTCGCGGATCGTGGAAGTCTTGGTTTTCAAAGATTTTGTTGGGGTTTCATGGTTTTCGAACCGAATTCTTTGAGCTTCCATGGATTTACATCGATTCTGGATCTGTATGAGTTCTGGAATGAAAAAGAGGTATGTTTATGTGTTTTACCTGCGTTTTGATTGGAGATTTAAACCGGAATCTTCGAACACTCTTGGATTCGCTTCTGTTTGTGGCCTCCTTGGCTTGAATCCAGGGATAAACCAGTAATTTCCTTTCTTCTTCTTCTTCTCTTCTCTGGATGCGGTCCCACCGTGATCGTGCTCGAAGTTTGCCGTCAACAGCGGCGAACTCGCACTTGGATTGCGGTGGAGAGAGGTTCGGTGATGATGATTCGGTATGAATCACTGAGAACTTCGCGAATTTTGTAGCTTCTGTGTTGAATTCCAATTCTGGAAAAACGGTTAGGGTTTGAATGTTCTTGAATATTTTTTGGATTTGTGACTTTGATTCAACTGAATTGGAGAGAGAATGTTGAATTTTGTTTGTATGATGTGGATGGCACTGAATGGATCTCTCTCTGAACTGTACAGTAACCGTCCTTTTATAGGCTGCCAAGACTGAAAAAAAAATGGACTTAGGGACCCATCTGCAATTTGGACAAAATATGGGACTAAACTGCAATAAAGACTTAAAAAAAAAAAACAATTTTAAAAAAATTTTGGGACTGAAATGCAAATTAAAAAAATATAAGGACTGAATCGTAATTTTTGAAAGTTTTGAGGACAAAAATGTAAATAAAAATAAAATTGGTAAAACGACAAATTGGAAACAACGTAAAGTGAAACGAGTAAAAAACGACAAAACGGACTAAAACGAACAAATTACCAAGAATGAGGTATTTCAAAATACCTCTCTGCCCAAAATTTATTTGATGTGAAAAGACTAAAATGCCCCTGGGGCCAAAACGACTCAAACTGACTCAGATGCAAAACTAAGATGATTTTTGTACAAAATGGATTAATGATTTATGCAAACAAATTGAAAAGACTCAGGGGCAAATTGCAGGGACTGAAAATGGGTTCCTTTGTAGGAAATGACCAAAATACCCTTTTGTATGATTTTATGCAAAAATTAAAAAACTGAAACAGTAACGTATGCAACTGAAGCACAGTAGAAAACACGGCGGATTTGAAAGTATTAGAAAATAGTAAGAATTTGAATGAGTATTTTTAGGTCCAAAATGAGGTTATGACACGACGAATGTGCTGAAAATAAAGTCTTGCCGATTACTTTTAAAATAGTAACCGACAAATATGCTGAAAATAAAAATCTTGCCGATTACTTTTGAAATAGTAACCGACGAATGTGCTGAAAATAAAGTCTTGCCGATTACTTTTGAAATAGTAACCGACGAATGTGCTGAAAATAAAGTCTTGCCGATTACTTTTGAAATAGTAACCGACGAATATGTTGAAAATAAAAATCTTGTCGATTACTTTTAAAATAGTAACCGACAAATATGCTAAAAATAAAAATCTTGCCGATTACTTTTGAAATAGGAACCGACGAATGTGCTGAAAAGAAATCATGCCGATTACTTTTGAAATACTAAGCGACGAATATGTAGAAAATAAAAATCGTACCGATTACTTTTGAAATAGTAACCAACGAATATGCTGAAAATAAAGTCTTGCCGATTACTTTTGAAATAGTAACCGATGAATATGTTGAAAATAAAAATCTTGTCGATTACTTTTAAAACAGTAACCGACAAATATGCTGAAAATAAAAATCTTGCCGATTACTTTTGAAATAGTCACCGACGAATATGCTGAAAATAAAAATCTTGCCGATTACTTTTGAAATAGTAACCGACGAATGTGCTGAAAATAAATCATGCTGATTACTTTTGAAATAGTAAGCGACGAATATGTTGGAAATAAAAATCTTACCGATTACTTTTATAAAAGTAACCAATGAATGTGCTGAAAATAAAGTCTTGCCGATTACTTTTGAAATAGTAACCGACGAATATGTTGAAAATAAAAATCTTGCCGAATACTTTTGAAATAGTAACTGACGAATGTGCTGAAAATAAAAATCTTGCCGATTACCTTTGAAATAGTAACCGATGAACATGCTGAAAATAAAAATCTTGCGGATTACTTTTGAAATAGTAACCGACGAATGTGCAGAAAATAGATCATGCCGATTACTTTTGAAATAGTAACCGACGAATGTGTTGAAAATAAATCATGTCGATTACCTTTGAAATAGTAACCGACGAATATGCTGAAAATAAATCATGCCGATTACTTTTGAATTAGTCATGGACGAATATGCTGAAAATAAAAATCTTGCCGATTACTTTTGAAATAGTAACCGACGAATGTGCAGAAAATAGATCATGCCGATTACTTTTGAAATAGTAACCGACGAATGTGTTGAAAATAAATCATGTCGATTACCTTTGAAATAGTAACCGACGAATCTGCTGAAAATAAATCATGCCGATTACATTTGAAATAGTAACCGACGAATGTGCTGAAAATAAATCATGCCGATTACTTTGGAAATAGTAAGTGACGAATATGTTGAAAATAAAAATCTTACCGATTACTTTTGAAATAGTAACCAACGAATGTGCTGAAAATAAAGTCTTGCCGATAACTTTTGAAATAGTAACCGACGAATATGTGCTAAAAATAAATCTTGCCGATTACTTTTGAAATAGTAACCGACGAATGTGCTGAAAATAAATCATGCCGATTACTTTTGAAATAGTAAGCGACGAATATGTGCTAAATAAAAATCTTACCGATTACTTTTCAAAAAGTAACCAATGAATGTGCTGAAAATAAAGTCTTGCCGATTACTTTTGAAATAGTAACCGACGAATATGTTGAAAATAAAAATCTTGCCGATTACTTTTGAAATAATAACCGACGAATGTGCTGAAAATAAAGTCTTGCCGATTACTTTTAAAATAGTAACCGACAAATATGCTGAAAATAAAAATCTTGCCGATTACTTTTGAAATAGTAACCGACGAATGTGCTGAAAATAAAGTCTTGCCGATTACTTTTGAAATAGTAACCGACGAATGTGCTGAAAATAAAGTCTTGCCGATTACTTTTGAAATAGTAACCGACGAATATGTTGAAAATAAAAATCTTGTCGATTACTTTTAAAATAGTAACCGACAAATATGCTAAAAATAAAAATCTTGCCGATTACTTTTGAAATAGGAACCGACGAATGTGCTGAAAAGAAATCATGCCGATTACTTTTGAAATACTAAGCGACGAATATGTAGAAAATAAAAATCGTACCGATTACTTTTGAAATAGTAACCAACGAATATGCTGAAAATAAAGTCTTGCCGATTACTTTTGAAATAGTAACCGATGAATATGTTGAAAATAAAAATCTTGTCGATTACTTTTAAAACAGTAACCGACAAATATGCTGAAAATAAAAATCTTGCCGATTACTTTTGAAATAGTCACCGACGAATATGCTGAAAATAAAAATCTTGCCGATTACTTTTGAAATAGTAACCGACGAATTTGCTGAAAATAAATCATGCTGATTACTTTTGAAATAGTAAGCGACGAATATGTTGGAAATAAAAATCTTACCGATTACTTTTATAAAAGTAACCAATGAATGTGCTGAAAATAAAGTCTTGCCGATTACTTTTGAAATAGTAACCGACGAATATGTTGAAAATAAAAATCTTGCCGAATACTTTTGAAATAGTAACTGACGAATGTGCTGAAAATAAAAATCTTGCCGATTACCTTTGAAATAGTAACCGATGAACATGCTGAAAATAAAAATCTTGCCGATTACTTTTGAAATAGTAACCGACGAATGTGCAGAAAATAGATCATGCCGATTACTTTTGAAATAGTAACCGACGAATGTGTTGAAAATAAATCATGTCGATTACCTTTGAAATAGTAACCGACGAATATGCTGAAAATAAATCTTGCCGATTACTTTTGAATTAGTCATGGACGAATATGCTGAAAATAAAAATCTTGCCGATTACTTTTGAAATAGTAACCGACGAATGTGCTGAAAATAAATCATGCCGATTACTTTGGAAATAGTAAGTGACGAATATGTTGAAAATAAAAATCTTACCGATTACTTTTGAAATAGTAACCAACGAATGTGCTGAAAATAAAGTCTTGACGATAACTTTTGAAATAGTAACCGACGAATATGTGCTGAAAATAAATCTTGCCGATTACTTTTGAAATAGTAACTGACGAATGTGCTGAAAATAAATCATGCCGATTACTTTTGAAATAATAAGCGACGAATATGTTGAAAATAAAAATCTTACCGATTACTTTTGAAATAGTAATCAACGAATATGCTGAAAATAAAGTCTTGCCGATTACTTTTGAAATAGTAACCGACGAATATGTTGAAAATAAAAATCTTCTCGATTACTTTTAAAATAGTAACCGACAAATATGCTGAAAATAAAAATATTGCCGATTACTTTTGAAAAAGTAACCGACAAATATGCTGAAAATAAAAATCTTGCCGATTACTTTTGAAAAAGTAACCGACAAATACGCTGAAAATAAAAATCATGCCGATTACTTTTGAAATAGTCACCGACCAATATGCTGAAAATAAAAATCTTGCCGATTACTTTTGAAATAGTAACCGACAAATGTGCTGAAAAAAATCATGCCGATTACTAATTAAATAGTAACCGACAAATGTGCTGAAAATAAAAGTCTTGCCCATTACTTTTGAAATAGTAACCGACGAATATGTGCTGAAAATAAATCTTGCCGATTACTTTTGAAATAGTAACCGACGAATGTGCTGAAAATAAATCATGCCGATTACTTTTGAAATAGTCACCGGCGAATATGTTGAAAATAAAGTCTTGCCGATTACTTTTGAAATAGTAACCGACGAATATGTTGAAAATAAAAATCTTGCCGAATACTTTTGAAATAGTAACCGACGAATGTGTTGAAAATAAAAATCTTGCCGATTACCTTTGAAATAGTAACCGATGAACATGCTGAAAATAAAAATCTTGCCTATTACTTTTGAAATAGTAACCGACGAATGTGCAGAAAATAGATCATGCCCATTACTTTTGAAATAGTAACCGACGAATGTGTTGAAAATAAATCATGTCGATTACCTTTGAAATAGTAACCAACGAATATGCTGAAAATAAATCATGCCGATTACTTTTGAAATAGTCATCGACGAATATGCTGAAAATAAAAATCTTGCCGATTACTTTTGAAATAGTAACCAACGAATGTGCTAAAAATAAATCATGCCGATTACTTTGGAAATAGTAAGTGACGAATATGTTGAAAATAAAAATCTTACCGATTACTTTTGAAATAGTAACCAAAGAATCTGCTGAAAATAAAGTCTTGCCGATAACTTTTGAAATTGTAACCGACGAATCTGTGCTGAAAATAAATCTTGCCGATTACTTTTGAAATAATAAGCGACGAATATGTTGAAAATAAAAATCTTACCGATTACTTTTGAAATAGTAATCAACGAATATGCTGAAAATAAAGTCTTGCCGATTACTTTTGAAATAGTAACCGACGAATATGTTGAAAATAAAAATCTTCTCGATTACTTTTAAAATAGTAACCGACAAATATGCTGAAAATAAAAATATTGCCGATTACTTTTGAAAAAGTAACCGACAAATATGCTGAAAATAAAAATCTTGCCGATTACTTTTGAAAAAGTAACCGACAAATACGCTGAAAATAAAAATCATGCCGATTACTTTTGAAATAGTCACCGACCAATATGCTGAAAATAAAAATCTTGCCGATTACTTTTGAAATAGTAACCGACAAATGTGCTGAAAAAAATCATGCCGATTACTAATTAAATAGTAACCGACAAATGTGCTGAAAATAAAAGTCTTGCCCATTACTTTTGAAATAGTAACCGACGAATATGTGCTGAAAATAAATCTTGCCGATTACTTTTGAAATAGTAACCGACGAATGTGCTGAAAATAAATCATGCCGATTACTTTTGAAATAGTCACCGGCGAATATGTTGAAAATAAAGTCTTGCCGATTACTTTTGAAATAGTAACCGACGAATATGTTGAAAATAAAAATCTTGCCGAATACTTTTGAAATAGTAACCGACGAATGTGTTGAAAATAAAAATCTTGCCGATTACCTTTGAAATAGTAACCGATGAACATGCTGAAAATAAAAATCTTGCCTATTACTTTTGAAATAGTAACCGACGAATGTGCAGAAAATAGATCATGCCCATTACTTTTGAAATAGTAACCGACGAATGTGTTGAAAATAAATCATGTCGATTACCTTTGACATAGTAACCGACGAATATGCTGAAAATAAATCATGCCGATTACTTTTGAAATAGTCATCGACGAATATGCTGAAAATAAAAATCTTGCCGATTACTTTTGAAATAGTAACCAACGAATGTGCTAAAAATAAATCATGCCGATTACTTTGGAAATAGTAAGTGACGAATATGTTGAAAATAAAAATCTTACCGATTACTTTTGAAATAGTAACCAAAGAATGTGCTGAAAATAAAGTCTTGCCGATAACTTTTGAAATTGTAACCGACGAATCTGTGCTGAAAATAAATCTTGCTGATTACTTTTGAAATAGTAACCGACGAATGTGCTGAAAATAAATCATGCCGATTACTTTTGAAATAATAAGCGACGAATATGTTGAAAATAAAAATCTTACCGATTACTTTTGAAATAGTAATCAACGAATATGCTGAAAATAAAGTCTTGCCGATTACTTTTGAAATAGTAACCGACGAATATGTTGAAAATAAAAATCTTCTCGATTACTTTTAAAATAGTAACCGACAAATATGCTGAAAATAAAAATATTGCCGATTACTTTTGAAAAAGTAACCGACAAATATGCTGAAAATAAAAATCTTGCCGATTACTTTTGAAAAAGTAACCGACAAATACGCTGAAAATAAAAATCATGCCGATTACTTTTGAAATAGTCACCGACCAATATGCTGAAAATAAAAATCTTGCCGATTACTTTTGAAATAGTAACCGACAAATGTGCTGAAAAAAATCATGCCGATTACTAATTAAATAGTAACCGACAAATGTGCTGAAAATAAAAGTCTTGCCCATTACTTTTGAAATAGTAACCGACGAATATGTGCTGAAAATAAATCTTGCCGATTACTTTTGAAATAGTAACCGACGAATGTGCTGAAAATAAATCATGCCGATTACTTTTGAAATAGTCACCGGCGAATATGTTGAAAATAAAGTCTTGCCGATTACTTTTGAAATAGTAACCGACGAATATGTTGAAAATAAAAATCTTGCCGAATACTTTTGAAATAGTAACCGACGAATGTGTTGAAAATAAAAATCTTGCCGATTACCTTTGAAATAGTAACCGATGAACATGCTGAAAATAAAAATCTTGCCTATTACTTTTGAAATAGTAACCGACGAATGTGCAGAAAATAGATCATGCCCATTACTTTTGAAATAGTAACCGACGAATGTGCTGAAAATAAATCATGCCGATTACTTTGGAAATAGTAAGTGACGAATATGTTGAAAATAAAAATCTTACCGATTAGTTTTGAAATAGTAACCAAAGAATGTGCTGAAAATAAAGTCTTGCCGATAACTTTTGAAATTGTAACCGACGAATCTGTGCTGAAAATAAATCTTGCCGATTACTTTTGAAATAGTAACCGACGAATGTGCTGAAAATAAATCATGCCGATTACTTTTGAAATAGTCACTGACGAATATGCTGAAAATAAAAATCTTGCCGATTACTTTTGAAATAGTAACCGACGAATGTGCTGAAAATAAATCATGCTGATTACTTTTGAAATAGTAAGCGACGAATATGTTGGAAATAAAAATCTTACCGATTACTTTTATAAAAGTAACCAATGAATGTGCTGAAAATAAAGTCTTGCCGATTACTTTTAAAACAGTAACCGACAAATATGCTGAAAATAAAAATCTTGCCGATTACTTTTGAAATAGTCACCGACGAATATGCTGAAAATAAAAATCTTGCCGATTACTTTTGAAATAGTAACCGACGAATGTGCTGAAAATAAATCATGCTGATTACTTTTGAAATAGTAAGCGACGAATATGTTGGAAATAAAAATCTTACCGATTACTTTTATAAAAGTAACCAATGAATGTGCTGAAAATAAAGTCTTGCCGATTACTTTTGAAATAGTAACCGACGAATATGTTGAAAATAAAAATCTTGCTGAATACTTTTGAAATAGTAACTGACGAATGTGCTGAAAATAAAAATCTTGCCGATTACCTTTGAAATAGTAACCGATGAACATGCTGAAAATAAAAATCTTGCCGATTACTTTTGAAATAGTAACCGACGAATGTGCAGAAAATAGATCATGCCGATTACTTTTGAAATAGTAACCGACGAATGTGTTGAAAATAAATCATGTCGATTACCTTTGAAATAGTAACCGACGAATATGCTGAAAATAAATCATGCCGATTACTTTTGAATTAGTCATGGACGAATATGCTGAAAATAAAAATCTTGCCGATTACTTTTGAAATAGTAACCGACGAATGTGCTGAAAATAAATCATGCCGAATACTTTGGAAATAGTAAGTGACGAATATGTTGAAAATAAAAATCTTACCGATTACTTTTGAAATAGTAACCAACGAATGTGCTGAAAATAAAGTCTTGACGATAACTTTTGAAATAGTAACCGACGAATATGTGCTGAAAATAAATCTTGCCGATTACTTTTGAAATAGTAACTGACGAATGTGCTGAAAATAAATCATGCCGATTACTTTTGAAATAATAAGCGACGAATATGTTGAAAATAAAAATCTTACCGATTACTTTTGAAATAGTAATCAACGAATATGCTGAAAATAAAGTCTTGCCGATTACTTTTGAAATAGTAACCGACGAATATGTTGAAAATAAAAATCTTGTCGATTACTTTTAAAATAGTAACCGACAAATATGCTGAAAATAAAAATATTGCCGATTACTTTTGAAAAAGTAACCGACAAATATGCTGAAAATAAAAATCTTGCCGATTACTTTTGAAAAAGTAACCGACAAATACGCTGAAAATAAAAATCATGCCGATTACTTTTGAAATAGTCACCGACCAATATGCTGAAAATAAAAATCTTGCCGATTACTTTTGAAATAGTAACCGACGAATGTGCTCAAAAAAATCATGCCGATTACTAATTAAATAGTAACCGACAAATGTGCTGAAAATAAAAGTCTTGCCCATTACTTTTGAAATAGTAACCGACGAATATGTGCTGAAAATAAATCTTGCCGATTACTTTTGAAATAGTAACCGACGAATGTGCTGAAAATAAATCATGCCGATTACTTTTGAAATAGTCACCGGCGAATATGTTGAAAATAAAGTCTTGCCGATTACTTTTGAAATAGTAACCGAAAAATATGTTGAAAATAAAAATCTTGCCGAATACTTTTGAAATAGTAACCGACGAATGTGTTGAAAATAAAAATCTTGCCGATTACCTTTGAAATAGTAACCGATGAACATGCTGAAAATAAAAATCTTGCCTATTACTTTTGAAATAGTAACCGACGAATGTGCAGAAAATAGATCATGCCCATTACTTTTGAAATAGTAACCGACGAATGTGTTGAAAATAAATCATGTCGATTACCTTTGAAATAGTAACCGACGAATATGCTGAAAATAAATCATGCCGATTACTTTTGAAATAGTCATCGACGAATATGCTGAAAATAAAAATCTTGCCGATTACTTTTGAAATAGTAACCAACGAATGTGCTGAAAATAAATCATGCCGATTACTTTGGAAATAGTAAGTGACGAATATGTTGAAAATAAAAATCTTACCGATTACTTTTGAAATAGTAACCAAAGAATGTGCTGAAAATAAAGTCTTGCCGATAACTTTTGAAATTGTAACCGACGAATCTGTGCTGAAAATAAATCTTGCCGATTACTTTTGAAATAGTAACCGACGAATGTGCTGAAAATAAATCATACCGATTACTTTTGAAATAATAAGCGACGAATATGTTGAAAATAAAAATCTTACCGATTACTTTTGAAATAGTAATCAACGAATATGCTGAAAATAAAGTCTTGCCGATTACTTTTGAAATAGTAACCGACGAATATGTTGAAAATAAAAATCTTGTAGATTACTTTTAAAATAGTAACTGACAAATATGCTGAAAATAAAAATATTGCCGATTACTTTTGAAAAAGTAACCGACAAATATGCTGAAAATAAAAATCTTCTTGCCGATTACTTTTGAAATAGTAACCGACGAATATGTTGAAAATAAAAATCTTGTCGATTACTTTTAAAATAGTAACCGACAAATATGCTGAAAATAAAAATCTTGCCGATTACTTTTGAAATAGTAACCGACGAATGTGCTGAAAAAAAATCATGCCGATTACTATTGAAATAGTAACCGACAAATGTGCTGAAAATAAAAGTCTTGCCCATTACATTTGAAATAGTAACCGACGAATATGTGCTGAAAATAAATCTTGCCGATTACTTTTGAAATAGTAACCGACGAATGTGCTGAAAATAAATCATGCTGATTACTTTTGAAATAGTAAGCGAGGAATATGTTGGAAATAAAAATCTTACCGATTACTTTTAAAAAAGTAACCAATGAATGTGCTGAAAATAAAGTCTTGCCGATTACTTTTGAAATAGTAACCAACGAATATGTTGAAAATAAAAATCTTGCCGAATACTTTTGAAATAGTAACCGACGAATGTGCTGAAAATAAAAATCTTGCCGATTACCTTTGAAATAGTAACCGATGAACATGCTGAAAATAAAAATCTTGCCGATTCTTTTTGAAATAGTAACCGACGAATGTGCAGAAAATAGATCATGCCCATTACTTTTGAAATAGTAACCGACGAATGTGTTGAAAATAAATCATGTCGATTACCTTTGAAATAGTAACCGACGAATGTGCTGAAAATAAATCATGCCGATTACTTTGGAAATAGTAAGTGACGAATATGTTGAAAATAAAAATCTTACCGATTACTTTTGAAATAGTAACCAACGAATGTGCTGAAAATAAAGTCTTGCCGATAACTTTTGAAATAGTAACCGACGAATATGTGCTGAAAATAAATCTTGCCGATTACTTTTGAAATAGTAACTGACGAATGTGCTGAAAATAAATCATGCCGATTACTTTTGAAATAGTAAGCGACGAATATGTTGAAAATAAAAATCTTACCGATTACTTTTGAAATAGTAACCAACGAATATGCTGAATATAAAGTCTTGCCGATTACTTTTGAAATAGTAACCGACGAATATGTTGAAAATAAAAATCTTGTCGATTACTTTTAAAACAGTAACCGACAAATATGCTGAAAATAAAAATCTTGCCGATTACTTTTGAAATAGTCACCGACGAATATGCTGAAAATAAAAATCTTGCCGATTACTTTTGAAATAGTAACCGACGAATGTGCTGAAAATAAATCATGCTGATTACTTTTGAAATAGTAAGCGACGAATATGTTGGAAATAAAAATCTTACCGATTACTTTTATAAAAGTAACCAATGAATGTGCTGAAAATAAAGTCTTGCCGATTACTTTTGAAATAGTAACCGACGAATATGTTGAAAATAAAAATCTTGCTGAATACTTTTGAAATAGTAACTGACGAATGTGCTGAAAATAAAAATCTTGCCGATTACCTTTGAAATAGTAACCGATGAACAAGCTGAAAATAAAAATCTTGCCGATTACTTTTGAAATAGTAACCGACGAATGTGCAGAAAATAGATCATGCCGATTACTTTTGAAATAGTAACCGACGAATGTGTTGAAAATAAATCATGTCGATTACCTTTGAAATAGTAACCGACGAATATGCTGAAAATAAATCATGCCGATTACTTTTGAATTAGTCATGGACGAATATGCTGAAAATAAAAATCTTGCCGATTACTTTTGAAATAGTAACCGACGAATGTGCTGAAAATAAATCATGCCGAATACTTTGGAAATAGTAAGTGACGAATATGTTGAAAATAAAAATCTTACCGATTACTTTTGAAATAGTAACCAACGAATGTGCTGAAAATAAAGTCTTGACGATAACTTTTGAAATAGTAACCGACGAATATGTGCTGAAAATAAATCTTGCCGATTACTTTTGAAATAGTAACTGACGAATGTGCTGAAAATAAATCATGCCGATTACTTTTGAAATAATAAGCGACGAATATGTTGAAAATAAAAATCTTACCGATTACTTTTGAAATAGTAATCAACGAATATGCTGAAAATAAAGTCTTGCCGATTACTTTTGAAATAGTAACCGACGAATATGTTGAAAATAAAAATCTTGTCGATTACTTTTAAAATAGTAACCGACAAATATGCTGAAAATAAAAATATTGCCGATTACTTTTGAAAAAGTAACCGACAAATATGCTGAAAATAAAAATCTTGCCGATTACTTTTGAAAAAGTAACCGACAAATACGCTGAAAATAAAAATCATGCCGATTACTTTTGAAATAGTCACCGACCAATATGCTGAAAATAAAAATCTTGCCGATTACTTTTGAAATAGTAACCGACGAATGTGCTCAAAAAAATCATGCCGATTACTAATTAAATAGTAACCGACAAATGTGCTGAAAATAAAAGTCTTGCCCATTACTTTTGAAATAGTAACCGACGAATATGTGCTGAAAATAAATCTTGCCGATTACTTTTGAAATAGTAACCGACGAATGTGCTGAAAATAAATCATGCCGATTACTTTTGAAATAGTCACCGGCGAATATGTTGAAAATAAAGTCTTGCCGATTACTTTTGAAATAGTAACCGAAAAATATGTTGAAAATAAAAATCTTGCCGAATACTTTTGAAATAGTAACCGACGAATGTGTTGAAAATAAAAATCTTGCCGATTACCTTTGAAATAGTAACCGATGAACATGCTGAAAATAAAAATCTTGCCTATTACTTTTGAAATAGTAACCGACGAATGTGCAGAAAATAGATCATGCCCATTACTTTTGAAATAGTAACCGACGAATGTGTTGAAAATAAATCATGTCGATTACCTTTGAAATAGTAACCGACGAATATGCTGAAAATAAATCATGCCGATTACTTTTGAAATAGTCATCGACGAATATGCTGAAAATAAAAATCTTGCCGATTACTTTTGAAATAGTAACCAACGAATGTGCTGAAAATAAATCATGCCGATTACTTTGGAAATAGTAAGTGACGAATATGTTGAAAATAAAAATCTTACCGATTACTTTTGAAATAGTAACCAAAGAATGTGCTGAAAATAAAGTCTTGCCGATAACTTTTGAAATTGTAACCGACGAATCTGTGCTGAAAATAAATCTTGCCGATTACTTTTGAAATAGTAACCGACGAATGTGCTGAAAATAAATCATGCCGATTACTTTTGAAATAATAAGCGACGAATATGTTGAAAATAAAAATCTTACCGATTACTTTTGAAATAGTAATCAACGAATATGCTGAAAATAAAGTCTTGCCGATTACTTTTGAAATAGTAACCGACGAATATGTTGAAAATAAAAATCTTGTAGATTACTTTTAAAATAGTAACTGACAAATATGCTGAAAATAAAAATATTGCCGATTACTTTTGAAAAAGTAACCGACAAATATGCTGAAAATAAAAATCTTCTTGCCGATTACTTTTGAAATAGTAACCGACGAATATGTTGAAAATAAAAATCTTGTCGATTACTTTTAAAATAGTAACCGACAAATATGCTGAAAATAAAAATCTTGCCGATTACTTTTGAAATAGTAACCGACGAATGTGCTGAAAAAAAATCATGCCGATTACTATTGAAATAGTAACCGACAAATGTGCTGAAAATAAAAGTCTTGCCCATTACATTTGAAATAGTAACCGACGAATATGTGCTGAAAATAAATCTTGCCGATTACTTTTGAAATAGTAACCGACGAATGTGCTGAAAATAAATCATGCTGATTACTTTTGAAATAGTAAGCGAGGAATATGTTGGAAATAAAAATCTTACCGATTACTTTTAAAAAAGTAACCAATGAATGTGCTGAAAATAAAGTCTTGCCGATTACTTTTGAAATAGTAACCAACGAATATGTTGAAAATAAAAATCTTGCCGAATACTTTTGAAATAGTAACCGACGAATGTGCTGAAAATAAAAATCTTGCCGATTACCTTTGAAATAGTAACCGATGAACATGCTGAAAATAAAAATCTTGCCGATTCTTTTTGAAATAGTAACCGACGAATGTGCAGAAAATAGATCATGCCGATTACTTTTGAAATAGTAACCGACGAATGTGTTGAAAATAAATCATGTCGATTACCTTTGAAATAGTAACCGACGAATCTGCTGAAAATAAATCATGCCGATTACTTTTGAAATAGTCACCGGCGAATATGCTGAAAATAAAAATCTTGCCAATTACTTTTGAAATAGTAACCGACGAATGTGCTGAAAATAAATCATGCCGATTACTTTGGAAATAGTAAGTGACGAATATGTTGAAAATAAAAATCTTACCGATTACTTTTGAAATAGTAACCAACGAATGTGCTGAAAATAAAGTCTTGCCGATAACTTTTGAAATAGTAACCGACGAATATGTGCTGAAAATAAATCTTGCCGATTACTTTTGAAATAGTAACTGACGAATGTGCTGAAAATAAATCATGCCGATTACTTTTGAAATAGTAAGCGACGAATATGTTGAAAATAAAAATCTTACCGATTACTTTTGAAATAGTAACCAACGAATATGCTGAATATAAAGTCTTGCCGATTACTTTTGAAATAGTAACCGACGAATATGTTGAAAATAAAAATCTTGTCGATTACTTTTAAAATAGTAACCGACAAATATGCCGAAAATAAAAATCTTGCCGATTACTTTTGAAAAAGTAACCGACAAATATGCTGAAAATAAAAATCTTGCCGATTACTTTTGAAATAGTCACCGACCAATATGCTGAAAATAAAAATCTTGCCGATTACTTTTGAAATAGTAACCGACGAATGTGCTGAAAATAAATAATGCCGATTACTATTGAAATAGTAACCGACAAATGTGCTGAAAATAAAAGTCTTGCCCATTACTTTTGAAATAGTAACCGACGAATATGTGCTGAAAATAAATCTTGCCGATTACTTTTGAAATAGTAACCGACGAATGTGCTGAAAATAAATCATGCCGATTACTTTTGAAATAGTCACCGGCGAATATGTTGAAAATAAAGTCTTGCCGATTACTCTTGAAATAGTAACCGACGAATATGTTGAAAATAAAAATCTTGCCGAATACTTTTGAAATAGTAACCGACGAATGTGTTGAAAATAAAAATCTTGCCGATTACCTTTGAAATAGTAACCGATGAACATGCTGAAAATAAAAATCTTGCCTATTACTTTTGAAATAGTAACCGACGAATGTGCAGAAAATAGATCATGCCCATTACTTTTGAAATAGTAACCGACGAATGTGTTGAAAATAAATCATGTCGATTACCTTTGAAACAGTAACCGACGAATATGCTGAAAATAAATCATGCCGATTACTTTTGAAATAGTCATCGACGAATATGCTGAAAATAAAAATCTTGCCGATTACTTTTGAAATAGTAACCAACGAATGTGCTAAAAATAAATCATGCCGATTACTTTGGAAATAGTAAGTGACGAATATGTTGAAAATAAAAATCTTACCGATTACTTTTGAAATAGTAACCAAAGAATGTGCTGAAAATAAAGTCTTGCCGATAACTTTTGAAATTGTAACCGACGAATCTATGCTGAAAATAAATCTTGCCGATTACTTTTGAAATAGTAACCGACGAATGTGCTGAAAATAAATCATGCCGATTACTTTTGAAATAATAAGCGACGAATATGTTGAAAATAAAAATCTTACCGATTACTTTTGAAATAGTAATCAACGAATATGCTGAAAATAAAGTCTTGCCGATTACTTTTGAAATAGTAACCGACGAATATGTTGAAAATAAAAATCTTGTAGATTACTTTTAAAATAGTAACTGACAAATATGCTGAAAATAAAAATATTGCCGATTACTTTTGAAAAAGTAACCGACAAATATGCTGAAAATAAAAATCTTCTTGCCGATTACTTTTGAAATAGTAACCGACGAATATGTTGAAAATAAAAATCTTGTCGATTACTTTTAAAATAGTAACCGACAAATATGCTGAAAATAAAAATCTTGCCGATTACTTTTGAAATAGTAACCGACGAATGTGCTGAAAAAAAAATCATGCCGATTACTATTGAAATAGTAACCGACAAATGTGCTGAAAATAAAAGTCTTGCCCATTACATTTGAAATAGTAACCGACGAATATGTGCTGAAGATAAATCTTGCTGATTACTTTTGAAATAGTAACCGACGAATGTGCTGAAAATAAATCTTGCCGATTACTTTTGAAATAGTAACCGACGAATGTGCTGAAAATAAATCTTGCCGATTACTTTTGAAATAGTAACCGACGAATGTGCTGAAAATAAATCATGCTGATTACTTTTGAAATAGTAAGCGAGGAATATGTTGGAAATAAAAATCTTACCGATTACTTTTGAAATAGTAACCAATGAATGTGCTGAAAATAAAAATCTTGCCGAATACTTTTGAAATAGTAACCGACGAATGTGCTGAAAATAAAAATCTTGCCGATTACCTTTGAAATAGTAACCGATGAACATGCTGAAAATAAAAATCTTGCCGATTCTTTTTGAAATAGTAACCGACGAATGTGCAGAAAATAGATCATGCCGATTACTTTTGAAATAGTAACCGACGAATGTGTTGAAAATAAATCATGTCGATTACCTTTGAAATAGTAACCGACGAATCTGCTGAAAATAAATCATGCCGATTACTTTTGAAATAGTCACCGGCGAATATGCTGAAAATAAAAATCTTTCCAATTACTTTTGAAATAGTAACCGACGAATGTGCTGAAAATAAATCATGCCGATTACTTTGGAAATAGTAAGTGACGAATATGTTGAAAATAAAAATCTTACCGATTACTTTTGAAATAGTAACCAACGAATGTGCTGAAAATAAAGTCTTGCCGATAACTTTTGAAATAGTAACCGACGAATATGTGCTGAAAATAAATCTTGCCGATTACTTTTGAAATAGTAACAGACGAATGTGCTGAAAATAAATCATGCCGATTACTTTTGAAATAATAAGCGACGAATATGTTGAAAATAAAAATCTTACCGATTACTTTTGAAATAGTAATCAACGAATATGCTGAAAATAAAGTCTTGCCGATTACTTTTGAAATAGTAACCGACGAATATGTTGAAAATAAAAATCTTCTCGATTACTTTTAAAATAGTAACCGACAAATATGCTGAAAATAAAAATATTGCCGATTACTATTGAAAAAGTAACCGACAAATATGCTGAAAATAAAAATCTTGCCGATTACTTTTGAAAAAGTAACCGACAAATACGCTGAAAATAAAAATCATGCCGATTACTTTTGAAATAGTCACCGACCAATATGCTGAAAATAAAAATCTTGCCGATTACTTTTGAAAAAGTAACCGACAAATACGCTGAAAATAAAAATCATGCCGATTACTTTTGAAATAGTCACCGACCAATATGCTGAAAATAAAAATCTTGCCGATTACTTTTGAAATAGTAACCGACGAATGTGCTGAAAAAAAATCATGCCGATTACTAATTAAATAGTAACCGACAAATGTGCTGAAAATAAAAGTCTTGCCCATTACTTTTGAAATAGTAACCGACGAATATGTGCTGAAAATAAATCTTGCCGATTACTTTTGAAATAGTAACCGACGAATGTGCTGAAAATAAATCATGCCGATTACTTTTGAAATAGTCACCGGCGAATATGTTGAAAATAAAGTCTTGCCGATTACTTTTGAAATAGTAACCGAAAAATATGTTGAAAATAAAAATCTTGCCGAATACTTTTGAAATAGTAACCGACGAATGTGTTGAAAATAAAAATCTTGCCGATTACCTTTGAAATAGTAACCGATGAACATGCTGAAAATAAAAATCTTGCCTATTACTTTCGAAATAGTAACCGACGAATGTGCAGAAAATAGATCATGCCCATTACTTTTGAAATAGTAACCGACGAATGTGTTGATAATAAATCATGTCGATTACCTTTGAAATAGTAACCGACGAATATGCTGAAAATAAATCATGCCGATTACTTTTGAAATAGTCATCGACGAATATGCTGAAAATAAAAATCTTGCCGATTACTTTTGAAATAGTAACCAACGAATGTGCTGAAAATAAATCATGCCGATTACTTTGGAAATAGTAAGTGACGAATATGTTGAAAATAAAAATCTTACCGATTACTTTTGAAATAGTAACCAAAGAATGTGCTGAAAATAAAGTCTTGCCGATAACTTTTGAAATTGTAACCGACGAATCTGTGCTGAAAATAAATCTTGCCGATTACTTTTGAAATAGTAACCGACGAATGTGCTGAAAATAAATCATGCCGATTACTTTTGAAATAATAAGCGACGAATATGTTGAAAATAAAAATCTTGTAGATTACTTTTAAAATAGTAACTGACAAATATGCTGAAAATAAAAATATTGCCGATTACTTTTGAAAAAGTAACCGACAAATATGCTGAAAATAAAAATCTTCTTGCCGATTACTTTTGAAATAGTAACCGACGAATATGTTGAAAATAAAAATCTTGTCGATTACTTTTAAAATAGTAACCGACAAATATGCTGAAAATAAAAATCTTGCCGATTACTTTTGAAATAGTAACCGACGAATGTGCTGAAAAAAAATCATGCCGATTACTATTGAAATAGTAACCGACAAATGTGCTGAAAATAAAAGTCTTGCCCATTACATTTGAAATAGTAACCGACGAATATGTGCTGAAAATAAATCTTGCTGATTACTTTTGAAATAGTAACCGACGAATGTGCTGAAAATAAATCTTGCCGATTACTTTTGAAATAGTAACCGACGAATGTGCTGAAAATAAATCATGCTGATTACTTTTGAAATAGTAAGCGAGGAATATGTTGGAAATAAAAATCTTAGCGATTACTTTTAAAAAAGTAACCAATGAATGTGCTGAAAATAAAGTCTTGCCGATTACTTTCGAAATAGTAACCAACGAATATGTTGAAAATAAAAATCTTGCCGAATACTTTTGAAATAGTAACCGACGAATGTGCTGAAAATAAAAATCTTGCCGATTACCTTTGAAATAGTAACCGATGAACATGCTGAAAATAAAAATCTTGCCGATTCTTTTTGAAATAGTAACCGACGAATGTGCAGAAAATAGATCATGCCGATTACTTTTGAAATAGTAACCGACGAATGTGTTGAAAATAAATCATGTCGATTACCTTTGAAATAGTAACCGACGAATCTGCTGAAAATAAATCATGCCGATTACTTTTGAAATAGTCACCGGCGAATATGCTGAAAATAAAAATCTTGCCAATTACTTTTGAAATAGTAACCGACGAATGTGCTGAAAATAAATCATACCGATTACTTTGGAAATAGTAAGTGACGAATATGTTGAAAATAAAAATCTTACCGATTACTTTTGAAATAGTAACCAACGAATGTGCTGAAAATAAAGTCTTGCCGATAACTTTTGAAATAGTAACCGACGAATATGTGCTGAAAATAAATCTTGCCGATTACTTTTGAAATAGTAACTGACGAATGTGCTGAAAATAAATCATGCCGATTACTTTTGAAATAGTAAGCGACGAATATGTTGAAAATAAAAATCTTATCGATTACTTTTGAAATAGTAACCAACGAATATGCTGAATATAAAGTCTTGCCGATTACTTTTGAAATAGTAACCGACGAATATGTTGAAAATAAAAATCTTGTCGATTACTTTTAAAATAGTAACCGACAAATATGCCGAAAATAAAAATCTTGCCGATTACTTTTGAAAAAGTAACCGACAAATATGCTGAAAATAAAAATCTTGCCGATTACTTTTGAAATAGTCACCGACCAATATGCTGAAAATAAAAATCTTGCCGATTACTTTTGAAATAGTAACCGACGAATGTGCTGAAAATAAATAATGCCGATTACTATTGAAATAGTAACCGACAAATGTGCTGAAAATAAAAGTCTTGCCCATTACTTTTGAAATAGTAACCGACGAATATGTGCTGAAAATAAATCTTGCCGATTACTTTTGAAATAGTAACCGACGAATGTGCTGAAAATAAATCATGCCGATTACTTTTGAAATAGTCACCGACGAATATGCTGAAAATAAAAATCTTGCCGATTACTTTTGAAATAGTAACCGACGAATGTGCTGAAAATAAATCATGCTGATTACTTTTGAAATAGTAAGCGAGGAATATGTTGGAAATAAAAATCTTACCGATTAATTTTAAAAAAGTAACCAATGAATGTGCTGAAAATAAAGTCTTGCCGATTACTTTTGAAATAGTAACCAACGAATATGTTGAAAATAAAAATCTTGCCGAATACTTTTGAAATAGTAACCGACGAATGTGCTGAAAATAAAAATCTTGCCGATTACCTTTGAAATAGTAACCGATGAACATGCTGAAAAAAAAAATCTTGCCGATTACTTTTGAAATAGTAACTGACGAATGTGCAGAAAATAGATCATGCCGATTACTTTTGAAATAGTAACCGACTAATGTGTTGAAAATAAATCATGTCGATTACCTTTGAAATAGTAACCGACGAATCTGCTGAAAATAAATCATGCCGATTACTTTTGAAATAGTCACCGGCGAATATGCTGAAAATAAAAATCTTGCCAATTACTTTTGAAATAGTAACCGACAAATGTGCTGAAAATAAATCATGCCGATTACTTTGGAAATAGTAAGTGACGAATATGTTGAAAATAAAAATCTTACCGATTACTTTTGAAATAGTAACCAACGAATGTGCTGAAAATAAAGTCTTGCCGATAACTTTTGAAATAGTAACCGACGAATATGTGCTGAAAATAAATCTTGCCGATTACTTTTGAAATAGTAACTGACGAATGTGCTGAAAATAAATCATGCCGATTACTTTTGAAATAGTAACCGACAAATGTGCTGAAAATAAAAGTCTTGCCGATTACTTTTGAAATAGTAACCGACGAATATGTTGAAAATAAAAATCTTGTCGATTACTTTTAAAATAGTAACCGACAAATATGCCGAAAATAAAAATCTTGCCGATTACTTTTGAAAAAGTAACCGACAAATATGCTGAAAATAAAAATCTTGCTGATTACTTTTGAAATAGTCACCGACCAATATGCTGAAAATAAAAATCTTGCCGATTACTTTTGAAATAGTAACCGACGAATGTGCTGAAAATAAATAATGCCGATTACTATTGAAATAGTAACCGACAAATGTGCTGAAAATAAAAGTCTTGCCCATTACTTTTGAAATAGTAACCGACGAATATGTGCTGAAAATAAATCTTGCCGATTACTTTTGAAATAGTAACCGACGAATGTGCTGAAAATAAATCATGCCGATTACTTTTGAAATAGTCACCGGCGAATATGTTGAAAATAAAGTCTTGCCGATTACTCTTGAAATAGTAACCGACGAATATGTTGAAAATAAAAATCTTGCCGAATACTTTTGAAATAGTAACCGACGAATGTGTTGAAAATAAAAATCTTGCCGATTACCTTTGAAATAGTAACCGATGAACATGCTGAAAATAAAAATCTTGCCTATTACTTTTGAAATAGTAACCGACGAATGTGCAGAAAATAGATCATGCCCATTACTTTTGAAATAGTAACCGACGAATGTGTTGAAAATAAATCATGTCGATTACCTTTGAAACAGTAACCGACGAATATGCTGAAAATAAATCATGCCGATTACTTTTGAAATAGTCATCGACGAATATGCTGAAAATAAAAATCTTGCCGATTACTTTTGAAATAGTAACCAACGAATGTGCTAAAAATAAATCATGCCGATTACTTTGGAAATAGTAAGTGACGAATATGTTGAAAATAAAAATCTTACCGATTACTTTTGAAATAGTAACCAAAGAATGTGCTGAAAATAAAGTCTTGCCGATAACTTTTGAAATTGTAACCGACGAATCTGTGCTGAAAATAAATCTTGCCGATTACTTTTGAAATAGTAACCGACGAATGTGCTGAAAATAAATCATGCCGATTACTTTTGAAATAATAAGCGACGAATATGTTGAAAATAAAAATCTTACCGATTACTTTTGAAATAGTAATCAACGAATATGCTGAAAATAAAGTCTTGCCGATTACTTTTGAAATAGTAACCGACGAATATGTTGAAAATAAAAATCTTGTAGATTACTTTTAAAATAGTAACTGACAAATATGCTGAAAATAAAAATATTGCCGATTACTTTTGAAAAAGTAACCGACAAATATGCTGAAAATAAAAATCTTCTTGCCGATTACTTTTGAAATAGTAACCGACGAATATGTTGAAAATAAAAATCTTGTCGATTACTTTTAAAATAGTAACCGACAAATATGCTGAAAATAAAAATCTTGCCGATTACTTTTGAAATAGTAACCGACGAATGTGCTGAAAAAAAAATCATGCCGATTACTATTGAAATAGTAACCGACAAATGTGCTGAAAATAAAAGTCTTGCCCATTACATTTGAAATAGTAACCGACGAATATGTGCTGAAGATAAATCTTGCTGATTACTTTTGAAATAGTAACCGACGAATGTGCTGAAAATAAATCTTGCCGATTACTTTTGAAATAGTAACCGACGAATGTGCTGAAAATAAATCTTGCCGATTACTTTTGAAATAGTAACCGACGAATGTGCTGAAAATAAATCATGCTGATTACTTTTGAAATTGTAAGCGAGGAATATGTTGGAAATAAAAATCTTACCGATTACTTTTGAAATAGTAACCAATGAATGTGCTGAAAATAAAAATCTTGCCGAATACTTTTGAAATAGTAACCGACGAATGTGCTGAAAATAAAAATCTTGCCGATTACCTTTGAAATAGTAACCGATGAACATGCTGAAAATAAAAATCTTGCCGATTCTTTTTGAAATAGTAACCGACGAATGTGCAGAAAATAGATCATGCCGATTACTTTTGAAATAGTAACCGACGAATGTGTTGAAAATAAATCATGTCGATTACCTTTGAAATAGTAACCGACGAATCTGCTGAAAATAAATCATGCCGATTACTTTTGAAATAGTCACCGGCGAATATGCTGAAAATAAAAATCTTTCCAATTACTTTTGAAATAGTAACCGACGAATGTGCTGAAAATAAATCATGCCGATTACTTTGGAAATAGTAAGTGACGAATATGTTGAAAATAAAAATCTTACCGATTACTTTTGAAATAGTAATCAACGAATATGCTGAAAATAAAGTCTTGCCGATTACTTTTGAAATAGTAACCGACGAATATGTTGAAAATAAAAATCTTCTCGATTACTTTTAAAATAGTAACCGACAAATATGCTGAAAATAAAAATATTGCCGATTACTATTGAAAAAGTAACCGACAAATATGCTGAAAATAAAAATCTTGCCGATTACTTTTGAAAAAGTAACCGACAAATACGCTGAAAATAAAAATCATGCCGATTACTTTTGAAATAGTCACCGACCAATATGCTGAAAATAAAAATCTTGCCGATTACTTTTGAAAAAGTAACCGACAAATACGCTGAAAATAAAAATCATGCCGATTACTTTTGAAATAGTCACCGACCAATATGCTGAAAATAAAAATCTTGCCGATTACTTTTGAAATAGTAACCGACGAATGTGCTGAAAAAAAATCATGCCGATTACTAATTAAATAGTAACCGACAAATGTGCTGAAAATAAAAGTCTTGCCCATTACTTTTGAAATAGTAACCGACGAATATGTGCTGAAAATAAATCTTGCCGATTACTTTTGAAATAGTAACCGACGAATGTGCTGAAAATAAATCATGCCGATTACTTTTGAAATAGTCACCGGCGAATATGTTGAAAATAAAGTCTTGCCGATTACTTTTGAAATAGTAACCGAAAAATATGTTGAAAATAAAAATCTTGCCGAATACTTTTGAAATAGTAACCGACGAATGTGTTGAAAATAAAAATCTTGCCGATTACCTTTGAAATAGTAACCGATGAACATGCTGAAAATAAAAATCTTGCCTATTACTTTCGAAATAGTAACCGACGAATGTGCAGAAAATAGATCATGCCCATTACTTTTGAAATAGTAACCGACGAATGTGTTGATAATAAATCATGTCGATTACCTTTGAAATAGTAACCGACGAATATGCTGAAAATAAATCATGCCGATTACTTTTGAAATAGTCATCGACGAATATGCTGAAAATAAAAATCTTGCCGATTACTTTTGAAATAGTAACCAACGAATGTGCTGAAAATAAATCATGCCGATTACTTTGGAAATAGTAAGTGACGAATATGTTGAAAATAAAAATCTTACCGATTACTTTTGAAATAGTAACCAAAGAATGTGCTGAAAATAAAGTCTTGCCGATAACTTTTGAAATTGTAACCGACGAATCTGTGCTGAAAATAAATCTTGCCGATTACTTTTGAAATAGTAACCGACGAATGTGCTGAAAATAAATCATGCCGATTACTTTTGAAATAATAAGCGACGAATATGTTGAAAATAAAAATCTTGTAGATTACTTTTAAAATAGTAACTGACAAATATGCTGAAAATAAAAATATTGCCGATTACTTTTGAAAAAGTAACCGACAAATATGCTGAAAATAAAAATCTTCTTGCCGATTACTTTTGAAATAGTAACCGACGAATATGTTGAAAATAAAAATCTTGTCGATTACTTTTAAAATAGTAACCGACAAATATGCTGAAAATAAAAATCTTGCCGATTACTTTTGAAATAGTAACCGACGAATGTGCTGAAAAAAAATCATGCCGATTACTATTGAAATAGTAACCGACAAATGTGCTGAAAATAAAAGTCTTGCCCATTACATTTGAAATAGTAACCGACGAATATGTGCTGAAAATAAATCTTGCTGATTACTTTTGAAATAGTAACCGACGAATGTGCTGAAAATAAATCATGCTGATTACTTTTGAAATAGTAAGCGAGGAATATGTTGGAAATAAAAATCTTACCGATTACTTTTAAAAAAGTAACCAATGAATGTGCTGAAAATAAAGTCTTGCCGATTACTTTCGAAATAGTAACCAACGAATATGTTGAAAATAAAAATCTTGCCGAATACTTTTGAAATAGTAACCGACGAATGTGCTGAAAATAAAAATCTTGCCGATTACCTTTGAAATAGTAACCGATGAACATGCTGAAAATAAAAATCTTGCCGATTCTTTTTGAAATAGTAACCGACGAATGTGCAGAAAATAGATCATGCCGATTACTTTTGAAATAGTAACCGACGAATGTGTTGAAAATAAATCATGTCGATTACCTTTGAAATAGTAACCGACGAATCTGCTGAAAATAAATCATGCCGATTACTTTTGAAATAGTCACCGGCGAATATGCTGAAAATAAAAATCTTGCCAATTACTTTTGAAATAGTAACCGACGAATGTGCTGAAAATAAATCATACCGATTACTTTGGAAATAGTAAGTGACGAATATGTTGAAAATAAAAATCTTACCGATTACTTTTGAAATAGTAACCAACGAATGTGCTGAAAATAAAGTCTTGCCGATAACTTTTGAAATAGTAACCGACGAATATGTGCTGAAAATAAATCTTGCCGATTACTTTTGAAATAGTAACTGACGAATGTGCTGAAAATAAATCATGCCGATTACTTTTGAAATAGTAAGCGACGAATATGTTGAAAATAAAAATCTTATCGATTACTTTTGAAATAGTAACCAACGAATATGCTGAATATAAAGTCTTGCCGATTACTTTTGAAATAGTAACCGACGAATATGTTGAAAATAAAAATCTTGTCGATTACTTTTAAAATAGTAACCGACAAATATGCCGAAAATAAAAATCTTGCCGATTACTTTTGAAAAAGTAACCGACAAATATGCTGAAAATAAAAATCTTGCCGATTACTTTTGAAATAGTCACCGACCAATATGCTGAAAATAAAAATCTTGCCGATTACTTTTGAAATAGTAACCGACGAATGTGCTGAAAATAAATAATGCCGATTACTATTGAAATAGTAACCGACAAATGTGCTGAAAATAAAAGTCTTGCCCATTACTTTTGAAATAGTAACCGACGAATATGTGCTGAAAATAAATCTTGCCGATTACTTTTGAAATAGTAACCGACGAATGTGCTGAAAATAAATCATGCCGATTACTTTTGAAATAGTCACCGACGAATATGCTGAAAATAAAAATCTTGCCGATTACTTTTGAAATAGTAACCGACGAATGTGCTGAAAATAAATCATGCTGATTACTTTTGAAATAGTAAGCGAGGAATATGTTGGAAATAAAAATCTTACCGATTAATTTTAAAAAAGTAACCAATGAATGTGCTGAAAATAAAGTCTTGCCAATTACTTTTGAAATAGTAACCAACGAATATGTTGAAAATAAAAATCTTGCCGAATACTTTTGAAATAGTAACCGACGAATGTGCTGAAAATAAAAATCTTGCCGATTACCTTTGAAATAGTAACCGATGAACATGCTGAAAAAAAAAATCTTGCCGATTACTTTTGAAATAGTAACCGACGAATGTGCAGAAAATAGATCATGCCGATTACTTTTGAAATAGTAACCGACTAATGTGTTGAAAATAAATCATGTCGATTACCTTTGAAATAGTAACCGACGAATCTGCTGAAAATAAATCATGCCGATTACTTTTGAAATAGTCACCGGCGAATATGCTGAAAATAAAAATCTTGCCAATTACTTTTGAAATAGTAACCGACGAATGTGCTGAAAATAAATCATGCCGATTACTTTGGAAATAGTAAGTGACGAATATGTTGAAAATAAAAATCTTACCGATTACTTTTGAAATAGTAACCAACGAATGTGCTGAAAATAAAGTCTTGCCGATAACTTTTGAAATAGTAACCGACGAATATGTGCTGAAAATAAATCTTGCCGATTACTTTTGAAATAGTAACTGACGAATGTGCTGAAAATAAATCATGCCGATTACTTTTGAAATAGTAACCGACAAATGTGCTGAAAATAAAAGTCTTGCCCATTACATTTGAAATAGTAACCGACGAATATGTGCTGAAAATAAATCTTGCTGATTACTTTTGAAATAGTAACCGACGAATGTGCTGAAAATAAATCATGCCGATTACTTTTGAAATAGTCACCGACAAATATGCTGAAAATAAAAATCTTGCCGATTACTTTTGAAATAGTAATCGACGAATGTGCTGAAAATAAATCATGCTGATTACTTTTGAAATAGTAAGCGAGGAATATGTTGGAAATAAAAATCTTACCGATTAATTTTAAAAAAGTAACCAATGAATGTGCTGAAAATAAAGTCTTGCCGATTACTTTTGAAATAGTAACCAACGAATATGTTGAAAATAAAAATCTTGCCGAATACTTTTGAAATAGTAACCGACGAATGTGCTGAAAATAAAAATCTTGCCGATTACCTTTGAAATAGTAACCGATGAACTTGCTGAAAATAAAAATCTTGCCGATTACTTTTGAAATAGTAACCGACGAATGTGCAGAAAATAGATCATGCCGATTACTTTTGAAATAGTAACCGACGAATGTGTTGAAAATAAATCATGTCGATTACCTTTGAAATAGTAACCGACGAATCTGCTGAAAATAAATCATGCCGATTACTTTTGAAATAGTCACCGACGAATATGCTGAAAATAAAAATCTTGCCAATTACTTTTGAAATAGTAACCGACGAATGTGCTGAAAATAAATCATGCCGATTACTTTGGAAATAGTAAGTGACGAATATGTTGAAAATAAAAATCTTACCGATTACTTTTGAAATAGTAACCAACGAATGTGCTGAAAATAAAGTCTTGCCGATAACTTTTGAAATAGTAACCGACTAATATGTGCTGAAAATAAATCTTGCCGATTACTTTTGAAATAGTAACTGACGAATGTGCTGAAAATAAATCATGCCGATTACTTTTGAAATAGTAAGCGACGAATATGTTGAAAATAAAAATCTGACCGATTACTTTTGAAATAGTAACCAACGAATATGCTGAATATAAATTCTTGCCGATTACTTTTGAAATAGTAACCGACGAATATGTTGAAAATAAAAATCTTGTCGATTACTTTTAAAATAGTAACCGACAAATATGCTGAAAATAAAAATCTTGCCGATTACTTTTGAAATAGTAACCGACGAATATGTTGAAAATAAAAATCTTGTCGATTACTTTTAAAATAGTAACCGACAAATATGCTGAAAATAAAAATCTTGCCGATTACTTTTGAAATAGTAACCGACGAATGTGCTGAAAAAAAATCATGCCGATTACTATTGAAATAGTAACCGACAAATGTGCTGAAAATAAAAGTCTTGCCCATTACATTTGAAATAGTAACCGACGAATATGTGCTGAAAATAAATCTTGCTGATTACTTTTGAAATAGTAACCGACGAATGTGCTGAAAATAAATCTTGCCGATTACTTTTGAAATAGTAACCGACGAATGTGCTGAAAATAAATCATGCTGATTACTTTTGAAATAGTAAGCGAGGAATATGTTGGAAATAAAAATCTTACCGATTACTTTTAAAAAAGTAACCAATGAATGTGCTGAAAATAAAGTCTTGCCGATTACTTTTGAAATAGTAACCAACGAATATGTTGAAAATAAAAATCTTGCCGAATACTTTTGAAATAGTAACCGACGAATGTGCTGAAAATAAAAATCTTGCCGATTACCTTTGAAATAGTAACCGATGAACATGCTGAAAATAAAAATCTTGCCGATTCTTTTTGAAATAGTAACCGACGAATGTGCAGAAAATAGATCATGCCGATTACTTTTGAAATAGTAACCGACGAATGTGTTGAAAATAAATCATGTCGATTACCTTTGAAATAGTAACCGACGAATCTGCTGAAAATAAATCATGCCGATTACTTTTGAAATAGTCACCGACAAATATGCTGAAAATAAAAATCTTGCCGATTACTTTTGAAATAGTAATCGACGAATGTGCTGAAAATAAATCATGCTGATTACTTTTGAAATAGTAAGCGAGGAATATGTTGGAAATAAAAATCTTACCGATTAATTTTAAAAAAGTAACCAATGAATGTGCTGAAAATAAAGTCTTGCCGATTACTTTTGAAATAGTAACCAACGAATATGTTGAAAATAAAAATCTTGCCGAATACTTTTGAAATAGTAACCGACGAATGTGCTGAAAATAAAAATCTTGCCGATTACCTTTGAAATAGTAACCGATGAACTTGCTGAAAATAAAAATCTTGCCGATTACTTTTGAAATAGTAACCGACGAATGTGCAGAAAATAGATCATGCCGATTACTTTTGAAATAGTAACCGACGAATGTGTTGAAAATAAATCATGTCGATTACCTTTGAAATAGTAACCGACGAATCTGCTGAAAATAAATCATGCCGATTACTTTTGAAATAGTCACCGACGAATATGCTGAAAATAAAAATCTTGCCAATTACTTTTGAAATAGTAACCGACGAATGTGCTGAAAATAAATCATGCCGATTACTTTGGAAATAGTAAGTGACGAATATGTTGAAAATAAAAATCTTACCGATTACTTTTGAAATAGTAACCAACGAATGTGCTGAAAATAAAGTCTTGCCGATAACTTTTGAAATAGTAACCGACTAATATGTGCTGAAAATAAATCTTGCCGATTACTTTTGAAATAGTAACTGACGAATGTGCTGAAAATAAATCATGCCGATTACTTTTGAAATAGTAAGCGACGAATATGTTGAAAATAAAAATCTGACCGATTACTTTTGAAATAGTAACCAACGAATATGCTGAATATAAATTCTTGCCGATTACTTTTGAAATAGTAACCGACGAATATGTTGAAAATAAAAATCTTGTCGATTACTTTTAAAATAGTAACCGACAAATATGCTGAAAATAAAAATCTTGCCGATTACTTTTGAAATAGTAACCGACGAATATGTTGAAAATAAAAATCTTGTCGATTACTTTTAAAATAGTAACCGACAAATATGCTGAAAATAAAAATCTTGCCGATTACTTTTGAAATAGTAACCGACGAATGTGCTGAAAAAAAATCATGCCGATTACTATTGAAATAGTAACCGACAAATGTGCTGAAAATAAAAGTCTTGCCCATTACATTTGAAATAGTAACCGACGAATATGTGCTGAAAATAAATCTTGCTGATTACTTTTGAAATAGTAACCGACGAATGTGCTGAAAATAAATCTTGCCGATTACTTTTGAAATAGTAACCGACGAATGTGCTGAAAATAAATCATGCTGATTACTTTTGAAATAGTAAGCGAGGAATATGTTGGAAATAAAAATCTTACCGATTACTTTTAAAAAAGTAACCAATGAATGTGCTGAAAATAAAGTCTTGCCGATTACTTTTGAAATAGTAACCAACGAATATGTTGAAAATAAAAATCTTGCCGAATACTTTTGAAATAGTAACCGACGAATGTGCTGAAAATAAATAATGCCGATTACTATTGAAATAGTAACCGATGAACATGCTGAAAATAAAAATCTTGCCGATTACCTTTGAAATAGTAACCGATGAACATGCTGAAAATAAAAATCTTGCCGATTCTTTTTGAAATAGTAACCGACGAATGTGCAGAAAATAGATCATGCCGATTACTTTTGAAATAGTAACCGACGAATGTGTTGAAAATAAATCATGTCGATTACCTTTGAAATAGTAACCGACGAATCTGCTGAAAATAAATCATGCCGATTACTTTTGAAATAGTCACCGGCGAATATGCTGAAAATAAAAATCTTGCCAATTACTTTTGAAATAGTAACCGACGAATGTGCTGAAAATAAATCATGCCGATTACTTTGGAAATAGTAAGTGACGAATATGTTGAAAATAAAAATCTTACCGATTACTTTTGAAATAGTAACCAACGAATGTGCTGAAAATAAAGTCTTGCCGATAACTTTTGAAATAGTAACCGACGAATATGTGCTGAAAATAAATCTTGCCGATTACTTTTGAAATAGTAACTGACGAATGTGCTGAAAATAAATCATGCCGATTACTTTTGAAATAGTAAGCGACGAATATGTTGAAAATAAAAATCTTACCGATTACTTTTGAAATAGTAACCAACGAATATGCTGAATATAAAGTCTTGCCGATTACTTTTGAAATAGTAACCGACGAATATGTTGAAAATAAAAATCTTGTCGATTACTTTTAAAATAGTAACCGACAAATATGCCGAAAATAAAAATCTTGCCGATTACTTTTGAAAAAGTAACCGACAAATATGCTGAAAATAAAAATCTTGCCGATTACTTTTGAAATAGTCACCGACCAATATGCTGAAAATAAAAATCTTGCCGATTACTTTTGAAATAGTAACCGACGAATGTGCTGAAAATAAATAATGCCGATTACTATTGAAATAGTAACCGACAAATGTGCTGAAAATAAAAGTCTTGCCCATTACTTTTGAAATAGTAACCGACGAATATGTGCTGAAAATAAATCTTGCCGATTACTTTTGAAATAGTAACCGACGAATGTGCTGAAAATAAATCATGCCGATTACTTTTGAAATAGTCACCGACGAATATGCTGAAAATAAAAATCTTGCCGATTACTTTTGAAATAGTAACCGACGAATGTGCTGAAAATAAATCATGCTGATTACTTTTGAAATAGTAAGCGAGGAATATGTTGGAAATAAAAATCTTACCGATTAATTTTAAAAAAGTAACCAATGAGTGTGCTGAAAATAAAGTCTTGCCGATTACTTTTGAAATAGTAACCAACGAATATGTTGAAAATAAAAATCTTGCCGAATACTTTTGAAATAGTAACCGACGAATGTGCTGAAAATAAAAATCTTGCCGATTACCTTTGAAATAGTAACCGATGAACATGCTGAAAAAAAAAAATCTTGCCGATTACTTTTGAAATAGTAACCGACGAATGTGCAGAAAATAGATCATGCCGATTACTTTTGAAATAGTAACCGACGAATGTGTTGAAAATAAATCATGTCGATTACCTTTGAAATAGTAACCGACGAATCTGCTGAAAATAAATCATGCCGATTACTTTTGAAATAGTCACCGACGAATATGCTGAAAATAAAAATCTTGCCAATTACTTTTGAAATAGTAACCGACGAATGTGCTGAAAATAAATCATGCCGATTACTTTGGAAATAGTAAGTGACGAATATGTTGAAAATAAAAATCTTACCGATTACTTTTGAAATAGTAACCAACGAATGTGCTGAAAATAAAGTCTTGCCGATAACTTTTGAAATAGTAACCGACTAATATGTGCTGAAAATAAATCTTGCCGATTACTTTTGAAATAGTAACTGACGAATGTGCTGAAAATAAATCATGCCGATTACTTTTGAAATAGTAAGCGACGAATATGTTGAAAATAAAAATCTGACCGATTACTTTTGAAATAGTAACCAACGAATATGCTGAATATAAATTCTTGCCGATTACTTTTGAAATAGTAACCGACGAATATGTTGAAAATAAAAATCTTGTCGATTACTTTTAAAATAGTAACCGACAAATATGCCGAAAATAAAAATCTTGCCGATTACTTTTGAAAAAGTAACCGACAAATATGCTGAAAATAAAAATCTTGCCGATTACTTTTGAAATAGTCACCGACCAATATGCTGAAAATAAAAATCTTGCCGATTACTTTTGAAATAGTAACCGACGAATGTGCTGAAAATAAATAATGCCGATTACTATTGAAATAGTAACCGACAAATGTGCTGAAAATAAAAGTCTTGCCCATTACTTTTGAAATAGTAACCGACGAATATGTGCTGAAAATAAATCTTGCCGATTACTTTTGAAATAGTAACCGACGAATGTGCTGAAAATAAATCATGCCGATTACTTTTGAAATAGTCACCGACGAATATGCTGAAAATAAAAATCTTGCCGATTACTTTTGAAATAGTAACCGACGAATGTGCTGAAAATAAATCATGCTGATTACTTTTGAAATAGTAAGCGAGGAATATGTTGGAAATAAAAATCTTACCGATTAATTTTAAAAAAGTAACCAATGAATGTGCTGAAAATAAAGTCTTGCCGATTACTTTTGAAATAGTAACCAACGAATATGTTGAAAATAAAAATCTTGCCGAATACTTTTGAAATAGTAACCGACGAATGTGCTGAAAATAAAAATCTTGCCGATTACCTTTGAAATAGTAACCGATGAACATGCTGAAAAAAAAAAATCTTGCCGATTACTTTTGAAATAGTAACCGACGAATGTGCAGAAAATAGATCATGCCGATTACTTTTGAAATAGTAACCGACGAATGTGTTGAAAATAAATCATGTCGATTACCTTTGAAATAGTAACCGACGAATCTGCTGAAAATAAATCATGCCGATTACTTTTGAAATAGTCACCGACGAATATGCTGAAAATAAAAATCTTGCCAATTACTTTTGAAATAGTAACCGACGAATGTGCTGAAAATAAATCATGCCGATTACTTTTGAAATAGTAAGCGACGAATATGTGCTGAAAATAAATCTTGCCGATTACTTTTGAAATAGTAACCGACGAATGTGTTGAAAATAAATCATGCCGATTACTTTTGAAATAGTAAGCGACGAATATGTTGAAAATAATAATCTTACCGATTACTTTTGAAATAGTAACCAACGAATATGCTGAATATAAAGTCTTGCCGATTACTTTTGAAATAGTAACCGACGAATATGTTGAAAATAAAAATCTTGTCGATTACTTTTAAAATAGTAACCGACAAATATGCTGAAAATAAAAATCTTGCCGATTACTTTTGAAAAAGTAACCGACAAATATGCTGAAAATAAAAATCTTGCCAATTACTTTTGAAATAGTCACCGACCAATATGCTGAAAATAAAAATCTTGCCGATTAATATTGAAATAGTAACCGACGAATGTGCAGAAAATAGATCATGCCGATTACTTTTGAAATAGTAACCGACGAATGTGTTGAAAATAAATCATGTCGATTACCTTTGAAATAGTAACCGACGAATCTGCTGAAAATAAATCATGCCGATTACTTTTGAAATAGTCACCGGCGAATATGCTGAAAATAAAAATCTTGCCAATTACTTTTGAAATAGTAACCGACGAATGTGCTGAAAATAAATCATGCCGATTACTTTGGAAATATTAAGTGACGAATATGTTGAAAATAAAAATCTTACCGATTACTTTTGAAACAGTAACCAACGGATGTGCTGAAAATAAAGTCTTGCCGATAACTTTTGAAATAGTAACCGACGAATATGTGCTGAAAATAAATCTTGCCGATTACTTTTGAAATAGTAACTGACGAATGTGCTGAAAATAAATCATGCCGATTACTTTTGAAATAGTAAGCGACGAATATGTTGAAAATAAAAATCTTACCGATTACTTTTGAAATAGTAACCAACGAATATGCTGAATATAAAGTCTTGCCGATTACTTTTGAAATAGTAACCGACGAATATGTTGAAAATAAAAATCTTGTCGATTACTTTTAAAATAGTAACCGACAAATATGCTGAAAATAAAAATCTTGCCGATTACTTTTGAAAAAGTAACCGACAAATATGCTGAAAATAAAAATCTTGCCGATCACTTTTGAAATAGTCACCGACCAATATGCTGAAAATAAAAATCTTGCCGATTACTTTTGAAATAGTAACCGACGAATGTGCTGAAAATAAATCATGCTGATTACTTTTGAAATAGTAAGCGAGGAATATGTTGGAAATAAAAATCTTACCGATTAATTTTAAAAAAGTAACCAATGAATGTGCTGAAAATAAAGTCTTGCCGATTACTTTTGAAATAGTAACCAACGAATATGTTGAAAATAAAAATCTTGCCGAATACTTTTGAAATAGTAACCGACGAATGTGCTGAAAATAAAAATCTTGCCGATTACCTTTGAAATAGTAACCGATGAACTTGCTGAAAATAAAAATCTTGCCGATTACTTTTGAAATAGTAACCGACGAATGTGCAGAAAATAGATCATGCCGATTACTTTTGAAATAGTAACCGACGAATGTGTTGAAAATAAATCATGTCGATTACCTTTGAAATAGTAACCGACGAATCTGCTGAAAATAAATCATGCCGATTACTTTTGAAATAGTCACCGACGAATATGCTGAAAATAAAAATCTTGCCAATTACTTTTGAAATAGTAACCGACGAATGTGCTGAAAATAAATCATGCCGATTACTTTGGAAATAGTAAGTGACGAATATGTTGAAAATAAAAATCTTACCGATTACTTTTGAAATAGTAACCAACGAATGTGCTGAAAATAAAGTCTTGCCGATAACTTTTGAAATAGTAACCGACTAATATGTGCTGAAAATAAATCTTGCCGATTACTTTTGAAATAGTAACTGACGAATGTGCTGAAAATAAATCATGCCGATTACTTTTGAAATAGTAAGCGACGAATATGTTGAAAATAAAAATCTGACCGATTACTTTTGAAATAGTAACCAACGAATATGCTGAATATAAATTCTTGCCGATTACTTTTGAAATAGTAACCGACGAATGTGCTGAAAATAAATAATGCCGATTACTATTGAAATAGTAACCGACAAATGTGCTGAAAATAAAAGTCTTGCCCATTACTTTTGAAATAGTAACCGACGAATATGTGCTGAAAATAAATCTTGCCGATTACTTTTGAAATAGTAACCGACGAATGTGCTGAAAATAAATCATGCCGATTACTTTTGAAATAGTAAGCGACGAATATGTGCTGAAAATAAATCTTGCCGATTACTTTTGAAATAGTAACCGACGAATGTGTTGAAAATAAATCATGCCGATTACTTTTGAAATAGTAAGCGACGAATATGTTGAAAATAATAATCTTACCGATTACTTTTGAAATAGTAACCAACGAATATGCTGAATATAAAGTCTTGCCGATTACTTTTGAAATAGTAACCGACGAATATGTTGAAAATAAAAATCTTGTCGATTACTTTTAAAATAGTAACCGACAAATATGCTGAAAATAAAAATCTTGCCGATTACTTTTGAAAAAGTAACCGACAAATATGCTGAAAATAAAAATCTTGCCAATTACTTTTGAAATAGTCACCGACCAATATGCTGAAAATAAAAATCTTGCCGATTAATATTGAAATAGTAACCGACGAATGTGCAGAAAATAGATCATGCCGATTACTTTTGAAATAGTAACCGACGAATGTGTTGAAAATAAATCATGTCGATTACCTTTGAAATAGTAACCGACGAATCTGCTGAAAATAAATCATGCCGATTACTTTTGAAATAGTCACCGGCGAATATGCTGAAAATAAAAATCTTGCCAATTACTTTTGAAATAGTAACCGACGAATGTGCTGAAAATAAATCATGCCGATTACTTTGGAAATATTAAGTGACGAATATGTTGAAAATAAAAATCTTACCGATTACTTTTGAAACAGTAACCAACGGATGTGCTGAAAATAAAGTCTTGCCGATAACTTTTGAAATAGTAACCGACGAATATGTGCTGAAAATAAATCTTGCCGATTACTTTTGAAATAGTAACTGACGAATGTGCTGAAAATAAATCATGCCGATTACTTTTGAAATAGTAAGCGACGAATATGTTGAAAATAAAAATCTTACCGATTACTTTTGAAATAGTAACCAACGAATATGCTGAATATAAAGTCTTGCCGATTACTTTTGAAATAGTAACCGACGAATATGTTGAAAATAAAAATCTTGTCGATTACTTTTAAAATAGTAACCGACAAATATGCTGAAAATAAAAATCTTGCCGATTACTTTTGAAAAAGTAACCGACAAATATGCTGAAAATAAAAATCTTGCCGATCACTTTTGAAATAGTCACCGACCAATATGCTGAAAATAAAAATCTTGCCGATTACTTTTGAAATAGTAACCGACGAATGTGCTGAAAATAAATCATGCTGATTACTTTTGAAATAGTAAGCGAGGAATATGTTGGAAATAAAAATCTTACCGATTAATTTTAAAAAAGTAACCAATGAATGTGCTGAAAATAAAGTCTTGCCGATTACTTTTGAAATAGTAACCAACGAATATGTTGAAAATAAAAATCTTGCCGAATACTTTTGAAATAGTAACCGACGAATGTGCTGAAAATAAAAATCTTGCCGATTACCTTTGAAATAGTAACCGATGAACTTGCTGAAAATAAAAATCTTGCCGATTACTTTTGAAATAGTAACCGACGAATGTGCAGAAAATAGATCATGCCGATTACTTTTGAAATAGTAACCGACGAATGTGTTGAAAATAAATCATGTCGATTACCTTTGAAATAGTAACCGACTAATCTGCTGAAAATAAATCATGCCGATTACTTTTGAAATAGTCACCGACGAATATGCTGAAAATAAAAATCTTGCCAATTACTTTTGAAATAGTAACCGACGAATGTGCTGAAAATAAATCATGCCGATTACTTTGGAAATAGTAAGTGACGAATATGTTGAAAATAAAAATCTTACCGATTACTTTTGAAATAGTAACCAACGAATGTGCTGAAAATAAAGTCTTGCCGATAACTTTTGAAATAGTAACCGACTAATATGTGCTGAAAATAAATCTTGCCGATTACTTTTGAAATAGTAACTGACGAATGTGCTGAAAATAAATCATGCCGATTACTTTTGAAATAGTAAGCGACGAATATGTTGAAAATAAAAATCTGACCGATTACTTTTGAAATAGTAACCAACGAATATGCTGAATATAAATTCTTGCCGATTACTTTTGAAATAGTAAGCGACGAATATGTTGAAAATAAAAATCTTACCGATTACTTTTGAAATTGTAACCAACGAATATGCTGAAAATAAAGTCTTGCCGATTACTTTTGAAATAGTAATCGACGAATATGTTGAAAATAAAAATCTGACCGATTACTTTTGAAATAGTAACCAACGAATATGCTGAATATAAATTCTTGCCGATTACTTTTGAAATAGTAACCGACGAATATGTTGAAAATAAAAATCTTGTCGATTACTTTTAAAATACTAACCGACAAATATGCTGAAAATAAAAATCTTGCCGATTACTTTTGAAAAAGTAACCGACAAATATGCTGAAAATAAAAATCTTGCCGATTACTTTTGAAATAGTCACCGACTAATATGTGCTGAAAATAAATCTTGCCGATTACTTTTGAAATAGTAACTGACGAATGTGCTGAAAATAAATCATGCCGATTACTTTTGAAATAGTAAGCGACGAATATGTTGAAAATAAAAATCTGACCGATTACTTTTGAAATAGTAACCAACGAATATGCTGAATATAAATTCTTGCCGATTACTTTTGAAATAGTAACCGACGAATATGTTGAAAATAAAAATCTTGTCGATTACTTTTAAAATAGTAACCGACAAATATGCTGAAAATAAAAATCTTGCCGATTACTTTTGAAAAAGTAACCGACAAATATGCTGAAAATAAAAATCTTGCCGATCACTTTTGAAATAGTCACCGACCAATATGCTGAAAATAAAAATCTTGCCGATTACTTTTGAAATAGTAACCGACGAATGTGCTGAAAATAAATAATGCCGATTACTATTGAAATAGTAACCGACAAATGTGCTGAAAATAAAAGTCTTGCCCATTACTTTTGAAATAGTAACCGACGAATATGTGCTGAAAATAAATCTTGCTGATTACTTTTGAAATAGTAACCGACGAATGTGCTGAAAATAAATCCTGCCGATTACTTTTGAAATAGTAAGCGACGAATATGTGCTGAAAATAAATCTTGCCGATTACTTTTGAAATAGTAACCGACGAATGTGTTGAAAATAAATCATGCCTATTACTTTTGAAATAGTAAGCGACGAATATGTTGAAAATAATAATCTTACCGATTACTTTTGAAATAGTAACCAACGAATATGCTGAATATAAAGTCTTGCCGATTACTTTTGAAATAGTAACCGACGAATATGTTGAAAATAAAAATCTTGTCGATTACTTTTAAAATAGTAACCGACAAATATGCTGAAAATAAAAATCTTGCCGATTACTTTTGAAAAAGTAACCGACAAATATGCTGAAAATAAAAATCTTGCCAATTACTTTTGAAATAGTCACCGACCAATATGCTGAAAATAAAAATCTTGCCGATTAATATTGAAATAGTAACCGACGAATGTGCAGAAAATAGATCATGCCGATTACTTTTGAAATAGTAACCGACGAATGTGTTGAAAATAAATCATGTCGATTACCTTTGAAATAGTAACCGACGAATCTGCTGAAAATAAATCATGCCGATTACTTTTGAAATAGTCACCGGCGAATATGCTGAAAATAAAAATCTTGCCAATTACTTTTGAAATAGTAACCGACGAATGTGCTGAAAATAAATCATGCCGATTACTTTGGAAATAGTAAGTGACGAATATGTTGAAAATAAAAATCTTACCGATTACTTTTGAAACAGTAACCAACGGATGTGCTGAAAATAAAGTCTTGCCGATAACTTTTGAAATAGTAACCGACGAATATGTGCTGAAAATAAATCTTGCCGATTACTTTTGAAATAGTAACTGACGAATGTGCTGAAAATAAATCATGCCGATTACTTTTGAAATAGTAAGCGACGAATATGTTGAAAATAAAAATCTTACCGATTACTTTTGAAATAGTAACCAACGAATATGCTGAATATAAAGTCTTGCCGATTACTTTTGAAATAGTAACCGACGAATATGTTGAAAATAAAAATCTTGTCGATTACTTTTAAAATAGTAACCGACAAATATGCTGAAAATAAAAATCTTGCCGATTACTTTTGAAAAAGTAACCGACAAATATGCTGAAAATAAAAATCTTGCCGATCACTTTTGAAATAGTCACCGACCAATATGCTGAAAATAAAAATCTTGCCGATTACTTTTGAAATAGTAACCGACGAATGTGCTGAAAATAAATAATGCCGATTACTATTGAAATAGTAACCGACAAATGTGTTGAAAATAAAAGTCTTGCCCATTACTTTTGAAATAGTAACCGACGAATATGTGCTGAAAATAAATCTGGCCGATTACTTTTGAAATAGTAACCGACGAATGTGCTGAAAATAAATCATGCCAATTACTTTTGAAATAGTAAGCGACGAATATGTTGAAAATAAAAATCTTACCGATTACTTTTGAAATTGTAACCAACGAATATGCTGAAAATAAAGTCTTGCCGATTACTTTTGAAATAGTAATCGACTAATATGTTGAAAATAAAAATCTGACCGATTACTTTTGAAATAGTAACCAACGAATATGCTGAATATAAATTCTTGCCGATTACTTTTGAAATAGTAACCGACGAATATGTTGAAAATAAAAATCTTGTCGATTACTTTTAAAATACTAACCGACAAATATGCTGAAAATAAAAATCTTGCCGATTACTTTTGAAATAGTCACCGACCAATATGCTGAAAATAAAAATCTTGCCGATTACTTTTGAAATAGTAACCGACGAATGTGCTGAAAATAAATAATACCGATTACTATTGAAATAGTAACCGACAAATGTGCTGAAAATAAAAGTCTTGCCCATTACTTTTGAAATAGTAACCGACGAATATGTGCTGAAAATAAATCTTGCCGATTACTTTTGAAATAGTAACCAACGAATGTGCTGAAAATAAATCATGCCGATTACTTTTGAAATAGTAAGCGACGAATATGTGCTGAAAATAAATCTTGCCGATTACTTTTGAAATAGTAACCGACGAATGTGTTGAAAATAAATCATGCCGATTACTTTTGAAATAGTAAGCGACGAATATGTTGAAAATAATAATCTTACCGATTACTTTTGAAATAGTAACCAACGAATATGCTGAATATAAAGTCTTGCCGATTACTTTTGAAATAGTAACCGACGAATATGTTGAAAATAAAAATCTTGTCGATTACTTTTAAAATAGTAACCGACAAATATGCTGAAAATAAAAATCTTGCCGATTACTTTTGCAAAAGTAACCGACAAATATGCTGAAAATAAAAATCTTGCCAATTACTTTTGAAATAGTCACCGACCAATATGCTGAAAATAAAAATCTTGCCGATTACTATTGAAATAGTAACCGACGAATGTGCAGAAAATAGATCATGCCGATTACTTTTGAAATAGTAACCGACGAATGTGTTGAAAATAAATCATGTCGATTACCTTTGAAATAGTAACCGACGAATCTGCTGAAAATAAATCATGCCGATTACTTTTGAAATAGTCACCGGCGAATATGCTGAAAATAAAAATCTTGCGAATTACTTTTGAAATAGTAACCGACGAATGTGCTGAAAATAAATCATGCCGATTACTTTGGAAATAGTAAGTGACGAATATGTTGAAAATAAAAATCTTACCGATTACTTTTGAAATAGTAACCAACGGATGTGCTGAAAATAAAGTCTTGCCGATAACTTTTGAAATAGTAACCGACGAATATGTGCTGAAAATAAATCTTGCCGATTACTTTTGAAATAGTAACTGACGAATGTGCTGAAAATAAATCATGCCGATTACTTTTGAAATAGTAAGCGACGAATATGTTGAAAATAAAAATCTTACCGATTACTTTTGAAATAGTAACCAACGAATATGCTGAATATAAAGTCTTGCCGATTACTTTTGAAATAGTAACCGACGAATATGTTGAAAATAAAAATCTTGTCGATTACTTTTAAAATAGTAACCGACAAATATGCTGAAAATAAAAATCTTGCCGATTACTTTTGAAAAAGTAACCGACAAATATGCTGAAAATAAAAATCTTGCCGATCACTTTTGAAATAGTCACCGACCAATATGCTGAAAATAAAAATCTTGCCGATTACTTTTGAAATTGTAACCGACGAATGTGCTGAAAATAAATAATGCCGATTACTATTGAAATAGTAACCGACAAATGTGTTGAAAATAAAAGTCTTGCCCATTACTTTTGAAATAGTAACCGACGAATATGTGCTGAAAATAAATCTGGCCGATTACTTTTGAAATAGTAACCGACGAATGTGCTGAAAATAAATCATGCCAATTACTTTTGAAATAGTAAGCGACGAATATGTTGAAAATAAAAATCTTACCGATTACTTTTGAAATTGTAACCAACGAATATGCTGAAAATAAAGTCTTGCCGATTACTTTTGAAATAGTAATCGACTAATATGTTGAAAATAAAAATCTGACCGATTACTTTTGAAATAGTAACCAACGAATATGCTGAATATAAATTCTTGCCGATTACTTTTGAAATAGTAACCGACGAATATGTTGAAAATAAAAATCTTGTCGATTACTTTTAAAATACTAACCGACAAATATGCTGAAAATAAAAATCTTGCCGATTACTTTTGAAAAAGTAACCGACAAATATGCTGAAAATAAAAATCTTGCCGATTACTTTTGAAATAGTCACCGACCAATATGCTGAAAATAAAAATCTTGCCGATTACTTTTGAAATAGTAACCGACGAATGTGCTGAAAATAAATAATGCCGATTACTATTGAAATAGTAACCGACAAATGTGCTGAAAATAAAAGTCTTGCCCATTACTTTTGAAATAGTAACCGACGAATATGTGCTGAAAATAAATCTTGCCGATTACTTTTGAAATAGTAACCAACGAATGTGCTGAAAATAAATCATGCCGATTACTTTTGAAATAGTAAGCGACGAATATGTGTTGAAAATAAATCTTGCCGATTACTTTTGAAATAGTAACCGACGAATGTGTTGAAAATAAATCATGCCGATTACTTTTGAAATAGTAAGCGACGAATATGTTGAAAATAATAATCTTACCGATTACTTTTGAAATAGTAACCAACGAATATGCTGAATATAAAGTCTTGCCGATTACTTTTGAAATAGTAAGCGACGAATATGTGCTGAAAATAAATCTGGCCGATTACTTTTGAAATAGTAACCGACGAATGTGCTGAAAATAAATCATGCCAATTACTTTTGAAATAGTAAGCGACGAATATGTTGAAAATAAAAATCTTACCGATTACTTTTGAAATTGTAACCAACGAATATGCTGAAAATAAAGTCTTGCCGATTACTTTTGAAATAGTAATCGACTAATATGTTGAAAATAAAAATCTGACCGATTACTTTTGAAATAGTAACCAACGAATATGCTGAATATAAATTCTTGCCGATTACTTTTGAAATAGTAACCGACGAATATGTTGAAAATAAAAATCTTGTCGATTACTTTTAAAATACTAACCGACAAATATGCTGAAAATAAAAATCTTGCCGATTACTTTTGAAAAAGTAACCGACAAATATGCTGAAAATAAAAATCTTGCCGATTACTTTTGAAATAGTCACCGACCAATATGCTGAAAATAAAAATCTTGCCGATTACTTTTGAAATAGTAACCGACGAATGTGCTGAAAATAAATAATGCCGATTACTATTGAAATAGTAACCGACAAATGTGCTGAAAATAAAAGTCTTGCCCATTACTTTTGAAATAGTAACCGACGAATATGTGCTGAAAATAAATCTTGCCGATTACTTTTGAAATAGTAACCAACGAATGTGCTGAAAATAAATCATGCCGATTACTTTTGAAATAGTAAGCGACGAATATGTGCTGAAAATAAATCTTGCCGATTACTTTTGAAATAGTAACCGACGAATGTGTTGAAAATAAATCATGCCGATTACTTTTGAAATAGTAAGCGACGAATATGTTGAAAATAATAATCTTACCGATTACTTTTGAAATAGTAACCAACGAATATGCTGAATATAAAGTCTTGCCGATTACTTTTGAAATAGTAACCGACGAATATGTTGAAAATAAAAATCTTGTCGATTACTTTTAAAATAGTAACCGACAAATATGCTGAAAATAAAAATCTTGCCGATTACTTTTGCAAAAGTAACCGACAAATATGCTGAAAATAAAAATCTTGCCAATTACTTTTGAAATAGTCACCGACCAATATGCTGAAAATAAAAATCTTGCCGATTACTATTGAAATAGTAACCGACGAATGTGCAGAAAATAGATCATGCCGATTACTTTTGAAATAGTAACCAACGAATATGCTGAATATAAATTCTTGCCGATTACTTTTGAAATAGTAACCGACGAATATGTTGAAAATAAAAATCTTGTCGATTACTTTTAAAATACTAACCGACAAATATGCTGAAAATAAAAATCTTGCCGATTACTTTTGAAAAAGTAACCGACAAATATGCTGAAAATAAAAATCTTGCCGATTACTTTTGAAATAGTCACCGACCAATATGCTGAAAATAAAAATCTTGCCGATTACTTTTGAAATAGTAACCGACGAATGTGCTGAAAATAAATAATGCCGATTACTATTGAAATAGTAACCGACAAATGTGCTGAAAATAAAAGTCTTGCCCATTACTTTTGAAATAGTAACCGACGAATATGTGCTGAAAATAAATCTTGCCGATTACTTTTGAAATAGTAACCAACGAATGTGCTGAAAATAAATCATGCCGATTACTTTTGAAATAGTAAGCGACGAATATGTGCTGAAAATAAATCTTGCCGATTACTTTTGAAATAGTAACCGACGAATGTGTTGAAAATAAATCATGCCGATTACTTTTGAAATAGTAAGCGACGAATATGTTGAAAATAATAATCTTACCGATTACTTTTGAAATAGTAACCAACGAATATGCTGAATATAAAGTCTTGCCGATTACTTTTGAAATAGTAACCGACGAATATGTTGAAAATAAAAATCTTGTCGATTACTTTTAAAATAGTAACCGACAAATATGCTGAAAATAAAAATCTTGCCGATTACTTTTGCAAAAGTAACCGACAAATATGCTGAAAATAAAAATCTTGCCAATTACTTTTGAAATAGTCACCGACCAATATGCTGAAAATAAAAATCTTGCCGATTACTATTGAAATAGTAACCGACGAATGTGCAGAAAATAGATCATGCCGATTACTTTTGAAATAGTAACCGACGAATGTGTTGAAAATAAATCATGTCGATTACCTTTGAAATAGTAACCGACGAATCTGCTGAAAATAAATCATGCCGATTACTTTTGAAATAGTCACCGGCGAATATGCTGAAAATAAAAATCTTGCGAATTACTTTTGAAATAGTAACCGACGAATGTGCTGAAAATAAATCATGCCGATTACTTTGGAAATAGTAAGTGACGAATATGTTGAAAATAAAAATCTTACCGATTACTTTTGAAATAGTAACCAACGGATGTGCTGAAAATAAAGTCTTGCCGATAACTTTTGAAATAGTAACCGACGAATATGTGCTGAAAATAAATCTTGCCGATTACTTTTGAAATAGTAACTGACGAATGTGCTGAAAATAAATCATGCCGATTACTTTTGAAATAGTAAGCGACGAATATGTTGAAAATAAAAATCTTACCGATTACTTTTGAAATAGTAACCAACGAATATGCTGAATATAAAGTCTTGCCGATTACTTTTGAAATAGTAACCGACGAATATGTTGAAAATAAAAATCTTGTCGATTACTTTTAAAATAGTAACCGACAAATATGCTGAAAATAAAAATCTTGCCGATTACTTTTGAAAAAGTAACCGACAAATATGCTGAAAATAAAAATCTTGCCGATCACTTTTGAAATAGTCACCGACCAATATGCTGAAAATAAAAATCTTGCCGATTACTTTTGAAATAGTAACCGACGAATGTGCTGAAAATAAATAATGCCGATTACTATTGAAATAGTAACCGACAAATGTGCTGAAAATAAAAGTCTTGCCCATTACTTTTGAAATAGTAACCGACGAATATGTGCTGAAAATAAATCTTGCCGATTACTTTTGAAATAGTAACCGACGAATGTGCTGAAAATAAATCATGCCGATTACTTTTGAAATAGTAAGCGACGAATATGTGCTGAAAATAAATCTTGCCGATTACTTTTGAAATAGTAACCGACGAATGTGTTGAAAATAAATCATGCCGATTACTTTTGAAATAGTAAGCGACGAATATGTTGAAAATAATAATCTTACCGATTACTTTTGAAATAGTAACCAACGAATATGCTGAATATAAAGTCTTGCCGATTACTTTTGAAATAGTAACCGACGAATATGTTGAAAATAAAAATCTTGTCGATTACTTTTAAAATAGTAACCGACAAATATGCTGAAAATAAAAATCTTGCCGATTACTTTTGAAATTGTAATCGACGAATGTGCTGAAAATAAATCATGCTGATTACTTTTGAAATAGTAAGCGAGGAATATGTTGGAAATAAAAATCTTACCGATTAATTTTAAAAAAGTAACCAATGAATGTGCTGAAAATAAAGTCTTGCCGATTACTTTTGAAATAGTAACCAACGAATATGTTGAAAATAAAAATCTTGCCGATTACTTTTGGAAGTGGGATAGCATTTCTATGGATTTTGTGACGAGTTTACCGAATACTTCAAGAGGGCATGATGCCATTTGGGTCGTGGTCGACAGGTTGACCAAGTCGGCGCACTTTATTCCGATCAACATTACTTATCCAGTGGCTCAGTTGGCGGAGATTTATATCCGTGATATTGTGAAGTTGCATGGTGTTCCATCTAGTATTGTGTCGGATAGAGATCCGAGGTTTACTTTGAGGTTTTGGAAGAGCTTGCAAGATGCATTGGGTTCGAAGTTAAGATTGAGTTCGGCTTATCATCCGCAGACAGATGGTCAGTCGGAGAGGACTATCCAATCCTTGGAGGATTTGTTGAGGGTGTGTGTACTTGAGCAAGGTGGAGCTTGGGACAACCACTTGCCGTTGATAGAGTTTACCTATAATAATAGTTACCATTCGAGTATTGGTATGGCACCGTTCGAAGCTTTGTATGGTCGAAGGTGTAGAACTCCTCTATGTTGGTTTGAGTCGGGTGAAAGTGTTGTGTTAGGACCTGAGTTAGTGCAGCAGACTACGGAAAAGGTCAAGATGATAAGAGAAAAGATGAAGGCATCTCAAGATCGTCAGAAGAGTTATCATGACAAAAGGAGAAAAGCCCTTGAGTTTCAAGAGGGTGAGCATGTGTTCTTGAGGGTTACTCCGATGACGGGTGTAGGACGTGCATTGAAGTCGAAGAAGTTGACTCCAAAGTTCATTGGTCCTTATCAGATTTCCGAGAGAGTTGGAACCGTGGCGTATCGGATCGGATTGCCACCACATCTATCGAACTTGCATGATGTGTTTCATGTCTCGCAGTTGAGAAAGTATGTAGCAGATCCTTCGCATGTTATTCCTAGAGATGATGTGCAAGTCAGGGACAACCTCACTGTTGAGACTTTGCCGTTGAGGATTGATGATCGCAAGGTGAAGCAGTTGAGAGGCAAGGAGATACCTTTGGTTAGAGTTGTTTGGGGCGGTGTAACCGGTGAGAGTTTGACTTGGGAATTGGAGAGCAAGATGCAAGAGTCCTATCCTGAGTTGTTTGTTGCTTAAGGTATTATTTCGAGGACGAAATTCTCTAAGTTGGGGAGAGTTGTAACGCCCTAGTTGTTATTTTGCTATTTTTGGTTGATTTAATATGTTTTATGTATTTTATATAATTTATGTGAATAATTTGAAGTGTTGTTATTTATCATATAATTATTTGTGTGATTTTTATTATTTAAGTAATTTAGGAGGAATTATTAATTATTTAGAATTAGTAGAGTTTAAGGGGGTTAATGGAAATTAAAAGAAAATTAAGTGAGGGAGTAAAGAAAGAAAAAGGAGTTACACTTTGTAAAGGAAATAGGAAAGTCAGTAAAGGAAAGAAACAAATTGTACGTACAGTAAAGAACAGACAAGAGTTTTGGGAGAAAAGAGAAGAACCAAGAGGGAAGAGCTAGGAAGAGAGAACCTGATCATTTGCTGTAGAAATTTGCTAAATTAAGGTAAGGGTGGGTTTACTCTTCAATTGTCAATATATATGTTTATGATTTCATGAATTTGGATTGAAAATTTGTAGTTTTGGGAACTAGGTTTAAGAATATGTTGAATTGCTCATTTTCTTGATGAATTGTGTTGTAATGTTGTTTTTATGATATGTTCTGATGTTTTGTTGTGCCTTGAACCCATAGACATTGTTTCTAAACCTATTTGGGAGATTGGGGGATTAAAAATGGGATTTTTGGATGAAAATGGAGTTAGAATCGTAGGTTGTAATTCTGCCCAGACGAATACTCGCTTAAGCGAGATGCCCTTCGCTCAAGCGAGCAACACTTTGCTACGCCCAGTCTGAACTTTTAGCCGCTCGCTTAAGCGAGCCACGAGCGAACCCTAAGCGAGCAAAATGCTAACCTTCGTCATTTGCGTCGCTTAAGCGAGATACCCGTCGCTTAAGCGAGAGACGCCCAGGATAGTGTATTTAACCTGTTCGCTTAAGCGAACCAGAAGCGAGCTTCAAGCGAGCTAAAACCAAACTTTCGTCATTTGACTCGCTCAAGCGAGATGCTGCTCGCTTAAGCGAGCTGGGTCCTGTGCGACCCAAAATGTGATTTTCCAAAAGTGTCCTAAACTCAAACCTAAGCTTTCTAGGATGTTTATTGGATTTATTAAGAATTGTTTAGATGATAAAAACTATATTATGATGATGATTAAGATGAAATTATGTTTGTGATGTGCAAATAATGATACTTGGTTAATTGAGTTGCCTTGTTGATGTTGAGTGGTCTTGTCCAGTTGGGGAGGGTATCCTAAGTTGTTGTTGTTGTTGGTTGCATGCTGATATGCTCCATTAAGATGTTGGGTTGTATGCTGATATACACCATAGAGTCATTTCATACTCATTTGCATTTGTTGGGGGCTTATTGCCCTGGAATGTTTATCATTCACCTGTTGGGGGCTTATTGCCCTGGAACGCTTTATCGTTCACCTGTTGGGGGCTTATTGCCCTGGGATGCTTTAACCATCCAAACTGTTGGGGGCTTATTGCCCTGGAATGCTTAGCATTCAACGCGCGTAGTTGGTACCACATGCATAATGCATTAGATGTTTATGGAGTCTTGCATTAGTAGTAGGAGTGAGTTGTCCTTTGGGATTGTTGTTGGTGAGATGCCGCCACAAGTGTTGTTGTTATTGTTGCTGATATTAATCAAAGGTGAATTTAAATTATTAAGTTGAGATGATGTTGATAATGTTGCTGTTTGCTGTTGTTGTTTCAATTTACTTTGATGATTCATATATCTGTATATTTACCTTTGATTTGTGAACTCACCCCTTCTGCTGGAATTGCCGCCTTGTGGGCAAGTGCAGGTAGCGAAGACTAGTGATGTTGGCTCTTGCGTCTAGGGCTCTGATACATAGTAGGGATGGGGAACGTTATCTTTCTTGTATTCCTTTATGTATCATTTCTTTGAAGAAGATGTTGATGAGATTTAATTGTCGAATAAATTTTATTATGTTAACGGCCTTTGTGCCAAGATTATGATGTAGTTGTCGGATATGATTTTTATATAAAGACTTTCCGCTGCAGAATTTAATATGATGATATTGTATGTTGGTTTTAAATAGTTTTTATATTCTATTTAAATAATTTTGAAAAAGAAGTGTGATACTCCGTAGTTTTGTTGAATAACTCTGATTACTATTTTATTATTATTATTATTATTACGTTATTTCGGGAACGGGGTGTTACAACCGACAAATATGCTGAAAATAAAAATCTTGCCGATTACATTTGAAATAGTCACCGACCAATATGCTGAAAATAAAAATCTTGCCGATTACTTTTGAAATAGTAACCGACGAATGTGCTGAAAATAAATCATGCCGATTACTATTGAAATAGTAAGCGAGGAATATGTTGGAAATAAAAATCTTACCGATTACTTTTAATAAAGTAACCAATGAATGTGCTGAAAATAAAGTCTTGCCGATTACTTTTGAAATAGTAACCGACGAATATGTTGAAAATAAAAATCTTGCCGAATACTTTTGAAATAGTAACCGACGAATGTGCTGAAAATAAAAATCTTGCCGATTACCTTTGAAATAGTAACCGATGAACATGCTGAAAATAAAAATCTTGCCTATTACTTTTGAAATAGTAACCGACGAATGTGCAGAAAATAGATCATGCCCATTACTTTTGAAATAGTAACCGACGAATGTGTTGAAAATAAATCATGTCGATTACCTTTGAAATAGTAACCGACGAATATGCTGAAAATAAATCATGCCGATTACTTTTGAAATAGTCATCGTCGAATATGCTGAAAATAAAAATCTTCCCGATTACTTTTGAAATAGTAACCAACGAATGTGCTGAAAATAAATCATGCCGATTACTTTGGAAATAGTAAGTGACGAATATGTTGAAAATAAAAATCATACCGATTACTTTTGAAATAGAAACCAACGAATATGCTGAAAATAAAGTCTTGCCGATTACTTTTGAAATAGTAATCGACGAATATGTTGAAAATAAAAATCTTGTCGATTACTTTTAAAATAGTAACCGACAAATATGCTGAAAATAAAAATCTTGCCGATTACTTTTGAAAAAGTAACCGACAAATATGCTGAAAATAAAAATCTTGCCGATTACTTTTGAAATAGTCACCGACCAATATGCTGAAAATAAAAATCTTGCCGATTACTTTTGAAATAGTAACCGACGAATGTGCTGAAAATAAATCATGCCGATTACTATTGAAATAGTAAGCGAGGAATATGTTGGAAATAAAAATCTTACCGATTACTTTTAAAAAAGTAACCAATGAATGTGCTGAAAATAAAGTCTTGCCGATTACTTTTGAAATAGTAACCGACGAATATGTTGAAAATAAAAATCTTGCCGAATACTTTTGAAATAGTAACCGACGAATGTGCTGAAAATAAAAATCTTGCCGATTACCTTTGAAATAGTAACCGATGAACATGCTGAAAATAAAAATCTTGCCTATTACTTTTGAAATAGTAACCGACGAATGTGCAGAAAATAGATCATGCCCATTACTTTTGAAATAGTAACCGACGAATGTGTTGAAAATAAATCATGTCGATTACCTTTGAAATAGTAACCGACGAATATGCTGAAAATAAATCATGCCGATTACTTTTGAAATAGTCATCGTCGAATATGCTGAAAATAAAAATCTTGCCGATTACTTTTGAAATAGTAACCAACGAATGTGCTGAAAATAAATCATGCCGATTACTTTGGAAATAGTAAGTGACGAATATGTTGAAAATAAAAATCTTACCGATTACTTTTGAAATGGTAACCAACGAATGTGCTGAAAATAAAGTCTTGCCGATAACTTTTGAAATAGTAACCGACGAATATGTGCTGAAAATAAATCTTGCCGATTACTTTTGAAATAGTAACCGACGAATGTTGTAATATCCCGCTCGTTAATTTGGAATTACATCAGTCGAAGGTGCGCCAGAGAACAATGTTTATGGAATTCAAGTACGTTAAAGGATGTCATTATGCAATGTCAGAGATAGAACGACCGAGACCAGGGGCATTTCAGTATTTTCGCACAAGGAGTATATAAGTGAGTTTGGCTAAGAATGTCTCATTGTGTAATGTTATTTCTCTCTCTAGCTTCACAAAAAAGGAAGTTCTCTCTTCCTTCTCTCTAAGGGCCGCCCCCTTTCCCTCTCTATCCTTCCATCAACTTCCAAGATGTATGAGAATTGGTGAAGCAAGATGTTCTAGCAAGCAAGCAAAACAACGAGGATGTATGGTATGAACTTTGAAGCTTGAGAATCAAGAAGTAAGAGCTAGGGTTTGGATTGGATTGAAGTCTTGGAGCTGTGATGTTGCTGTAGTTGTTTAATGTTGTGCTAGCTTGCTGGGAATCTTAGGTGAGTTCTATAGATAGATTTCCTACCTATGGTTTTGTGTAAACTTAGATATGGAATTATGAATTGTTAGTTTAGGTTTTAGTTGCCCCTTTGCCATTAATGGTTGAAATTGTGTTGTTTGTTGCCATGCACTTGTTCTAAACTGTTTTTCTATGTGTTCTGGGTGTTTTGGGTGCATTAGAAACTTGATTTTGAGGTTTAGAAGTCAAAAACACGAATTCTGCAGGTCTGGGACGATGAATGCTCGCTTAAGCGAGAAAATCTCGCTCAAGCGAGATTTTGACAGTAGTCAACTGGGTGAATCTCGCTTGAAGCAAGAAATCTCGCTTGAAGCGAGATTCCACAGCACAGCACTTTTCCTTAAAGAATTTCATGTGGTGTGGTGGTTCCGACGAAGTTTTTCCTTGCAGTCTTTTATAACCTTAAAAACCCCTCAAAGTCAAGTAGTTATTGCACACTACACCTTAAAATATTAATAATCAAATGCGTGAAAAACATGGACAACTTCAACGATGAATGGCACTTGAGATGTAATGATACGATAATATTCATAATTATACTCGGGTAGGAAATTAGCCTAAGAATGGGTAAGCATAGAACCTCGACATAGATCGTCGAGAACTAGATATTGGCATGACCCTAAGTATGATAAGTCATAATGGTCAAGTATATGATATGATTAAGTAAGCAAACCTTAGGATTATGCTATGTTATGTTAAGTTCACAATGAGCTATGGGTGGAAATACAAGTCTAGAATGAGTGAACTCTAGAGCCTCGACTTAGGTAGTCGAGAATTAGTATGCAATCTTAAAGAATGAAGTCCCTAGGTATCTTATGATACGACGCCGAGCGGCGAGCTAGTTTATGATCCATATGTTTATGTTATGCTATGCCTATGTTTATGATATGTTGGACTATGAACAAAACTATGTTTTAAGCTAGGCCATGTCGTGTCTCTGACTATCCATGCTAGAATGGGATACCGGAGGTTCACACCAGGTGGATGATTTAGCCGTAAGGAAGCCGCACGACATGGTGGAGTCCGATGTTCCCTAGCTAGGTTCATCGGTTATGTTTTGGAATATACTCGGGGTTACTCCACTCGACTATATTTCCGTAAAATCAACTTAGTTAATCTTTCAGACCTTACTAATGAAATGCTTTTGATTATGAAGTTTATGTTACGATTATGTATACGCTACGAGGTTAGATACCGATAGCCTAGATAGTAGAACTAGTTAAGTATGTGTACCGACGACGATCTTAGTTTCCCTAATCGTCCGGTCTAGTTCCGTGTCACGAATATGTTAGGCTATGTCTCGATGCGTTTAGTGCGTCTTGAGTTAGCGGTCCTAGGATCCCTTGACCGCCATGACACGAAGGAAGCAAATAAGATGACCCTAGGACGGCTTTAGCTTTGCACGACCGTCTATGTAAGCCTCACGCACGACGCCCAACAGTCAGGTAGCGTCTTAGACACGTGGTGACCATAGTTTTCCCCTGAAGTCACCTATAGCCTAGGATTAGGAGAACTCACTGAGACATTATGTCTCATCCCAATCCTTATTTGTTTCAGATTAGCAGAGCAGTTGAGCAAGTTATCGCCGGATGGATATTCAGCAAGGACTCGTTCGTACCCGCTGCAGGATGTTCGCAAGGATTTCAAGAATGTACTTTTATAATATTTGGATTGTTGTATGGTATCTCTCATGTACGAACGTGAATTTGTTGTATACAATATTCATTCGAAGTAATTTAAGTTGTAAATTTTAATGTATCCAGTACTAAGTTAATGCACATGCTAAACTTTCTAGATACGTTTAGTATGGGTGTTACAAATGTGCTGAAAATAAATCATGCCGATTACTTTTGAAATAATAAGCGACGAATATGTTGAAAATAAAAATCTTACCGATTACTTTTGAAATAGTAATCAACGAATATGCTGAAAATAAAGTCTTGCCGATTACTTTTGAAATAGTAACCGACGAATATGTTGAAAATAAAAATCTTGTAGATTACTTTTAAAATAGTAACTGACAAATATGCTGAAAATAAAAATATTGCCGATTACTTTTGAAAAAGTAACCGACAAATATGCTGAAAATAAAAATCTTGCCAATTACTTTTGAAAAAGTAACCGACAAATACGCTGAAAATAAAAATCTTGCCGATTACTTTTGAAATAGTCACCGACCAATATGCTGAAAATAAAAATCTTGCCGATTACTTTTGAAATAGTAACCGACGAATGTGCTGAAAAAAAATCATGCCGATTACTATTGAAATAGTAACCGACAAATGTGCTGAAAATAAAAGTCTTGCCCATTACATTTGAAATAGTAACCGACGAATATGTGCTGAAAATAAATCTTGCTGATTACTTTTGAAATAGTAACCGACGAATGTGCTGAAAATAAATCATGCCGATTACTTTTGAAATAGTCACCGACGAATATGCTGAAAATAAAAATCTTGCCGATTACTTTTGAAATAGTAACCGACGAATGTGCTGAAAATAAATCATGCTGATTACTTTTGAAATAGTAAGCGAGGAATATGTTGGAAATAAAAATCTTACCGATTAATTTTAAAAAAGTAACCAATGAATGTGCTGAAAATAAAGTCTTGCCGATTACTTTTGAAACAGTAACCAACGAATATGTTGAAAATAAAAATCTTGCCGAATACTTTTGAAATAGTAACCGACGAATGTGCTGAAAATAAAAATCTTGCCGATTACCTTTGAAATAGTTGTAACACCCCGTTTCCCAAACAACATAATAATATCAACAATCAGAGTCATTCAACAACAACGGAGCATTACATGCCTCTTTTCAAAAATTTATTTAAAATAGAAAATATAAACTATTTAAATAAACATCAACATATCTCATCATATTAAAATATTATGCAGCGGAATATCCATTTATAAATTATCTCCAATAAAAGTAATATTTCCAACATTTCTGGCACAAAGGCCTCACCATAATAAAAATGTTCTCCAACATATATCAAATATTTATTCAACAAATCTCCAACATAAAATGATACATAAAGGAATGAAATTGTAAAACATAATATCCCATCCCGTTACGTATCAGAGCCTACGACACGAGAGCCATTCCTATCTATCCATCGCTACCTGCACTTGCCCACAAGGCGGCAATTCCAGCAGAAGGGGTGAGTTCACAAAGCAAAGATTATATATAAACATATATAGTCAATCATATAAATTGAAATAACATCAACAAATGCACCACCTTTAACATAAGCAACAATTATCAACCATAGTATATCAACATTATATTCAAGTTTATCTTTTAAAAGATTAGCAACAACAACGACACCAACGACAACACCACTTGTGGTGACACCTCACCAACAACAACTCACACCTTAAACTTCTAATGCAAGACTCCATCACCTGACAATGTATTATGCAAATGTGGTACCATCTACGCGCGTTGAATGCTAAGCATTCTGGGGCATAAGCCCCCACCAATTTTGGATGGTTAAAGCATCCCAGGGCATAAGCCCTCACCAAAGTGAATGACTAGCATTCCAGGGCATGAGCCCTCACCAGTTGAATGTATAAACATTCCGGGGCATGAGCCCCCACCGATGCAAATGAGTATGAGACTCAAGGGTGTATATCTACATACAACTATACGATAAAATAGTGGTGCATTTTCACCATGCAACCAACAACAACAACTAGGACACCAACATTTGTGCCTAATACTTATGACACACTCCCCAACTTGGACAACACGACTCAACAACATCAACAACGGGGACAACGATACACCGTATATAATTGTACATATATACACATATATATTCCAACATATCAACAACAATAGCAACATATACATTAATCAATTACGTTCATATCAAAGTCTAAAACATCCTTCAAAGCAAATCAAGTTTGATCAATAAGACATAAGCCAAATACTCATATAACACCTCAATTAAACCTCTAATACTTAAGTTTGAAGTTTGGGAACTAATCATAGGTTTTGGACTAACTTGGGATTAGTTATGCTAAGTTTTCTTAAAGTTTCCTAGAGACCCACCTGGACTATTTTCATCATAACTCAAAATCTAAATATCATTTTCAAGCCCAACCAATGCCATTAGAAAGCTAACTTAACTATCTAAAACTTTCATGTTTACACCAAAAGCTAGTTCAAAGCAGAAATGGGTGAAAATAGTGAAATACGGATGATCTGATTTTTGAGAAAGCGTGTCACGTTTTTAGAAAACGTGTCACGTTTTTATGCCCAGAATTACTATGCATTCTGTCGACCAAAACGTGACGCGCTTGCCAAAACGTGGCACGTTTTTGCGGTATCAAATCTGGACTCAGCTTCACAAAAAGTGCGATTTCAGCATTGTTCTACCCAAAAATCCCAACTTTGATCCCTCAATTACCCAAAATGATTTAGAACAATGTTTATGGGTTCAATACACAACAACACAACAGAAACATCTCATAGAAACATCATCAATCATGCATAATTCATCAACAATGGTATTTTTCATGTTCTTAACCCTAAATCAACAAATCACCATTTTCAATCCAATATCATGAAAACATACATGTATATATTAACCAATGAATTGCTAGCCCACCCTTACCTTAATTCAGCAAAATCTACAGCAATTCCTAGCAATTCCCCTTGGCTCTTGGCTCTTCTCACTTTCTCCCAAAAAGTCTGTTTTTCTTTCTTACTGATACGTATTCTGTTTCTCCTATTTCCTTTACTGACTATTCCTTTCCTACTCTTTCCACCCAAAGCATAACCTCCTTTTACTCTTTACTCTCCCACTAAATTATATTAAACTCTCCTTAATTCTAATTATTTCTATTAAATCCCTTAATTCAACTATAAAAATATTATTTCTCCTATTTTCATAAAACACTACAAATAATTATAATAAATAATAACACACCAAATATCTCATATATCATTTATAAATTCAAGTAAAACACACCAAGCACACCAAAATCAATTAAAAATCACCACAAATCATAAAACAAAAATTTAGAGTGTTACAATAGTAACCGATGAACATGCTGAAAATAAAAATCTTGCCGATTACTTTTGAAATAGTAACCGACGAATGTGCAGAAAATAGATCATGCCGATTACTTTTGAAATAGTAACCGACGAATGTGTTGAAAATAAATCATGTCGATTACCTTTGAAATAGTAACCGACGAATCTGCTGAAAATAAATCATGCCGATTACTTTTGAAATAGTCACCGGCGAATATGCTGAAAATAAAAATCTTGCCAATTACTTTTGAAATAGTAACCGACGAATGTGCTGAAAATAAATCATGCCGATTACTTTGGAAATAGTAAGTGACGAATATGTTGAAAATAAAAATCTTACCGATTACTTTTGAAATAGTAACCAACGAATGTGCTGAAAATAAAGTCTTGCCGATAACTTTTGAAATAGTAACCGACGAATATGTGCTGAAAATAAATCTTGCCGATTACTTTTGAAATAGTAACTAACGAATGTGCTGAAAATAAATCATGCCGATTACTTTTGAAATAGTAAGCGACGAATATGTTGAAAATAAAAATCTTACCGATTACTTTTGAAATAGTAACCAACGAATATGCTGAATATAAAGTCTTGCCGATTACTTTTGAAATAGTAACCGACGAATATGTTGAAAATAAAAATCTTGGCGATTACTTTTAAAATAGTAACCGACAAATATGCTGAAAATAAAAATCTTTCCGATTACTTTTGAAAAAGTAACCGATAAATATGCTGAAAATAAAAATCTTGCCGATTACTTTTGAAATAGTCACCGACCAATATGCTGAAAATAAAAATCTTGCCGATTACTTTTGAAATAGTAACCGACGAATGTGCTGAAAATAAATAATGCCGATTACTATTGAAATAGTAACCGACAAATGTGCTGAAAATAAAAGTCTTGCCCATTACTTTTGAAATAGTAACCGACGAATATGTGCTGAAAATAAATCTTGCCGATTACTTTTGAAATAGTAACCGATGAATGTGCTGAAAATAAATCATGCCGATTACTTTTGAAATAGTAAGCGACGAATATGTGCTGAAAATAAATCTTGCCGATTACTTTTGAAATAGTAACCGACGAATGTGTTGAAAATAAATCATGCCGATTACTTTTGAAATAGTAAGCGACGAATATGTTGAAAATAAAAATCTTACCGATTACTTTTGAAATAGTAACCAACGAATATGCTGAATATAAAGTCTTGCCGATTACTTTTGAAATAGTAACCGACGAATATGTTGAAAATAAAAATCTTGTCGATTATTTTTAAAATAGTAACCGACAAATATGCTGAAAATAAAAATCTTGCCGATTACTTTTGAAAAAGTAACCGACAAATATGCTGAAAATAAAAATCTTGCCGATTACTTTTGAAATAGTCACCGACCAATATGCTGAAAATAAAAATCTTGCCGATTACTTTTGAAATAGTAACCGACGAATGTGCAGAAAATAGATCATGCCGATTACTTTTGAAATAGTAACCGACGAATGTGTTGAAAATAAATCATGTCGATTACCTTTGAAATAGTAACCGACGAATCTGCTGAAAATAAATCATGCCGATTACTTTTGAAATAGTCACCGGCGAATATGCTGAAAATAAAAATCTTGCCAATTACTTTTGAAATAGTAACCGACGAATGTGCTGAAAATAAATCATGCCGATTACTTTGGAAATAGTAAGTGACGAATATGTTGAAAATAAAAATCTTACCGATTACTTTTGAAATAGTAACCAACGGATGTGCTGAAAATAAAGTCTTGCCGATAACTTTTGAAATAGTAACCGACGAATATGTGGTGAAAATAAATCTTGCCGATTACTTTTGAAATAGTAACCGACGAATGTGCTGAAAATAAATCATGCCGATTACTTTGGAAATAGTAAGTGACGAATATGTTGAAAATAAAAATCTTACCGATTACTTTTGAAATAGTAACCAACGGATGTGCTGAAAATAAAGTCTTGCCGATTACTTTTGAAATAGTAACCGACGAATATGTTGAAAATAAAAATCTTGGCGATTACTTTTAAAATAGTAACCGACAAATATGCTGAAAATAAAAATCTTTCCGATTACTTTTGAAAAAGTAACCGATAAATATGCTGAAAATAAAAATCTTGCCGATTACTTTTGAAATAGTCACCGACCAATATGCTGAAAATAAAAATCTTGCCGATTACTTTTGAAATAGTAACCGACGAATGTGCTGAAAATAAATAATGCCGATTACTATTGAAATAGTAACCGACAAATGTGCTGAAAATAAAAGTCTTGCCCATTACTTTTGAAATAGTAACCGACGAATATGTGCTGAAAATAAATCTTGCCGATTACTTTTGAAATAGTAACCGATGAATGTGCTGAAAATAAATCATGCCGATTACTTTTGAAATAGTAAGCGACGAATATGTGCTGAAAATAAATCTTGCCGATTACTTTTGAAATAGTAACCGACGAATGTGTTGAAAATAAATCATGCCGATTACTTTTGAAATAGTAAGCGACGAATATGTTGAAAATAAAAATCTTACCGATTACTTTTGAAATAGTAACCAACGAATATGCTGAATATAAAGTCTTGCCGATTACTTTTGAAATAGTAACCGACGAATATGTTGAAAATAAAAATCTTGTCGATTATTTTTAAAATAGTAACCGACAAATATGCTGAAAATAAAAATCTTGCCGATTACTTTTGAAAAAGTAACCGACAAATATGCTGAAAATAAAAATCTTGCCGATTACTTTTGAAATAGTCACCGACCAATATGCTGAAAATAAAAATCTTGCCGATTACTTTTGAAATAGTAACCGACGAATGTGCAGAAAATAGATCATGCCGATTACTTTTGAAATAGTAACCGACGAATGTGTTGAAAATAAATCATGTCGATTACCTTTGAAATAGTAACCGACGAATCTGCTGAAAATAAATCATGCCGATTACTTTTGAAATAGTCACCGGCGAATATGCTGAAAATAAAAATCTTGCCAATTACTTTTGAAATAGTAACCGACGAATGTGCTGAAAATAAATCATGCCGATTACTTTGGAAATAGTAAGTGACGAATATGTTGAAAATAAAAATCTTACCGATTACTTTTGAAATAGTAACCAACGGATGTGCTGAAAATAAAGTCTTGCCGATAACTTTTGAAATAGTAACCGACGAATATGTGCTGAAAATAAATCTTGCCGATTACTTTTGAAATAGTAACCGACGAATGTGCTGAAAATAAATCATGCCGATTACTTTGGAAATAGTAAGTGACGAATATGTTGAAAATAAAAATCTTACCGATTACTTTTGAAATAGTAACCAACGGATGTGCTGAAAATAAAGTCTTGCCGATAACTTTTGAAATAGTAACCGACGAATATGTGCTGAAAATAAATCTTGCCGATTACTTTTGAAATAGTAACTGACGAATGTGCTGAAAATAAATCATGCCGATTACTTTTGAAATAGTAAGCGACGAATATGTTGAAAATAAAAATCTTACCGATTACTTTTGAAATAGTAACCAACGAATATGCTGAATATAAAGTCTTGCCGATTACTTTTGAAATAGTAACCGACGAATGTGCTGAAAATAAAAATCTTGTCGATTACTTTTAAAATAGTAACCGACAAATATGCTGAAAATAAAAATCTTGCCGATTACTTTTGAAAAAGTAACCGACAAATATGCTGAAAATAAAAATCTTGCCGATTACTTTTGAAAAAGTAACCGACAAATATGCTGAAAATAAAAATCTTGCCGATTACTTTTGAAATAGTCACCGACCAATATGCTGAAAATAAAAATCTTGCCGATTACTTTTGAAATAGTAACCGACGAATGTGCTAAAAATAAATAATGCCGATTACTCTTGAAATAGTAACCGACAAATGTGCTGAAAATAAAAGTCTTGCCCATTACTTTTGAAATAGTAACCGACGAATATGTGCTGAAAATAAATCTTGCCGATTACTTTTGAAATAGTAACCGACGAATGTGCTGAAAATAAATCATGCCGATTACTTTTGAAATAGTAAGCGACGAATATGTGCTGAAAATAAATCTTGCCGATTACTTTTGAAATAGTAACCGACGAATGTGTTGAAAATAAATCATGCCGATTACTTTTGAAATAGTAAGCGACGAATATGTTGAAAATAAAAATCTTACCGATTACTTTTGAAATAGTAACCAACGAATATGCTGAATATAAAGTCTTGCCGATTACTTTTGAAATAGTAACCGACGAATATGTTGAAAATAAAAATCTTGTCGATTACTTTTAAAATAGTAACCGACAAATATGCTGAAAATAAAAATCTTGCCGATTACTTTTGAAAAAGTAACCGACAAATATGCTGAAAATAAAAATCTTGCCGATTACTTTTGAAAAAGTAACCGACAAATATGCTGAAAATAAAAATCTTGCCGATTACTTTTGAAATAGTCACCGACCAATATGCTGAAAATAAAAATCTTGCCGATTACTTTTGAAATAGTAACCGACGAATGTGCAGAAAATAGATCATGCCGATTACTTTTGAAATAGTAACCGACGAATGTGTTGAAAATAAATCATGTCGATTACCTTTGAAATAGTAACCGACGAATCTGCTGAAAATAAATCATGCCGATTACTTTTGAAATAGTCACCGGCGAATATGCTGAAAATAAAAATCTTGCCAATTACTTTTGAAATAGTAACCGACGAATGTGCTGAAAATAAATCATGCCGATTACTTTGGAAATAGTAAGTGACGAATATGTTGAAAATAAAAATCTTACCGATTACTTTTGAAATAGTAACCAACGGATGTGCTGAAAATAAAGTCTTGCCGATAACTTTTGAAATAGTAACCGACGAATATGTGCTGAAAATAAATCTTGCCGATTACTTTTGAAATAGTAACCGACGAATGTGCTGAAAATAAATCATGCCGATTACTTTGGAAATAGTAAGTGACGAATATGTTGAAAATAAAAATCTTACCGATTACTTTTGAAATAGTAACCAACGGATGTGCTGAAAATAAAGTCTTGCCGATAACTTTTGAAATAGTAACCGACGAATATGTGCTGAAAATAAATCTTGCCGATTACTTTTGAAATAGTAACTGACGAATGTGCTGAAAATAAATCATGCCGATTACTTTTGAAATAGTAAGCGACGAATATGTTGAAAATAAAAATCTTACCGATTACTTTTGAAATAGTAACCAACAAATATGCTGAATATAAAGTCTTGCCGATTACTTTTGAAATAGTAACCGACGAATATGTTGAAAATAAAAATCTTGTCGATTACTTTTAAAATAGTAACCGACAAATATGCTGAAAATAAAAATCTTGCCGATTACTTTTGAAAAAGTAACCGACAAATATGCTGAAAATAAAAATCTTGCCGATTACTTTTGAAAAAGTAACCGACAAATATGCTGAAAATAAAAATCTTGCCGATTACTTTTGAAATAGTCACCGACCAATATGCTGAAAATAAAAATCTTGCCGATTACTTTTGAAATAGTAACCGACGAATGTGCTAAAAATAAATAATGCCGATTACTATTGAAATAGTAACCGACAAATGTGCTGAAAATAAAAGTCTTGCCCATTACTTTTGAAATAGTAACCGACGAATATGTGCTGAAAATAAATCTTGCCGATTACTTTTGAAATAGTAACCGACGAATGTGCTGAAAATAAATCATGCCGATTACTTTTGAAATAGTAAGCGACGAATATGTGCTGAAAATAAATCTTGCCGATTACTTTTGAAATAGTAACCGACGAATGTGTTGAAAATAAATCATGCCGATTACTTTTGAAATAGTAAGCGACGAATATGTTGAAAATAAAAATCTTACCAATTACTTTTGAAATAGTAACCAACGAATATGCTGAATATAAAGTCTTGCCGATTACTTTTGAAATAGTAACCGACGAATATGTTGAAAATAAAAATCTTGTCGATTACTTTTAAAATAGTAACCGACAAATATGCTGAAAATAAAAATCTTGCCGATTACTTTTGAAAAAGTAACCGACAAATATGCTGAAAATAAAAATCTTGCCGATTACTTTTGAAATAGTCACCGACCAATATGCTGAAAATAAAAATCTTGCCGATTACTTTTGAAATAGTAACCGACGAATGTGCAGAAAATAGATCATGCCGATTACTTTTGAAATAGTAACCGACGAATGTGTTGAAAATAAATCATGTCGATTACCTTTGAAATAGTAACCGACGAATCTGCTGAAAATAAATCATGCCGATTACTTTTGAAATAGTCACCGGCGAATATGCTGAAAATAAAAATCTTGCCAATTACTTTTGAAATAGTAACCGACGAATGTGCTGAAAATAAATCATGTCGATTACATTGGAAATAGTAAGTGACGAATATGTTGAAAATAAAAATCTTACCGATTACTTTTGAAATAGTAACCAACGGATGTGCTGAAAATAAAGTCTTGCCGATAACTTTTGAAATAGTAACCGACGAATATGTGCTGAAAATAAATCTTGCCGATTACTTTTGAAATAGTAACTGACGAATGTGCTGAAAATAAATCATGCCGATTACTTTTGAAATAGTAAGCGACGAATATGTTGAAAATAAAAATCTTACCGATTACTTTTGAAATAGTAACCAACAAATATGCTGAATATAAAGTCTTGCCGATTACTTTTGAAATAGTAACCGACGAATATGTTGAAAATAAAAATCTTGTCGATTACTTTTAAAATAGTAACCGACAAATATGCTGAAAATAAAAATCTTGCCGATTACTTTTGAAAAAGTAACCGACAAATATGCTGAAAATAAAAATCTTGCCGATTACTTTTGAAATAGTCACCGACCAATATGCTGAAAATAAAAATCTTGCCGATTACTTTTGAAATAGTAACCGACGAATGTGCTGAAAATAAATAATGCCGATTACTATTGAAATAGTAACCGACAAATGTGCTGAAAATAAAAGTCTTGCCCATTACTTTTGAAATAGTAACCGACGAATATGTGCTGAAAATAAATCTTGCCGATTACTTTTGAAATAGTAACCGATGAATGTGCTGAAAATAAATCATGCCGATTACTTTTGAAATAGTAACCGACGAATGTGTTGAAAATAAATCATGCCGATTACTTTTGAAATAGTAAGCGACGAATATGTTGAAAATAAAAATCTTACCGATTACTTTTGAAATAGTAACCAACGAATATGCTGAATATAAAGTCTTGCCGATTACTTTTGAAATAGTAACCGACGAATATGTTGAAAATAAAAATCTTGTCGATTATTTTTAAAATAGTAACCGACAAATATGCTGAAAATAAAAATCTTGCCGATTACTTTTGAAAAAGTAACCGACAAATATGCTGAAAATAAAAATCTTGCCGATTACTTTTGAAATAGTCACCGACCAATATGCTGAAAATAAAAATCTTGCCGATTACTTTTGAAATAGTAACCGACGAATGTGCAGAAAATAGATCATGCCGATTACTTTTGAAATAGTAACCGACGAATGTGTTGAAAATAAATCATGTCGATTACCTTTGAAATAGTAACCGACGAATCTGCTGAAAATAAATCATGCCGATTACTTTTGAAATAGTCACCGGCGAATATGCTGAAAATAAAAATCTTGCCAATTACTTTTGAAATAGTAACCGACGAATGTGCTGAAAATAAATCATGCCGATTACTTTGGAAATAGTAAGTGACGAATATGTTGAAAATAAAAATCTTACCGATTACTTTTGAAATAGTAACCAACGGATGTGCTGAAAATAAAGTCTTGCCGATAACTTTTGAAATAGTAACCGACGAATATGTGCTGAAAATAAAGTCTTGCCGATAACTTTTGAAATAGTAACCGACGAATATGTTGAAAATAAAAATCTTGTCGATTACTTTTAAAATAGTAACCGACAAATATGCTGAAAATAAAAATCTTGCCGATTACTTTTGAAAAAGTAACCGACAAATATGCTGAAAATAAAAATCTTGCCGATTACTTTTGAAATAGTCACCGACCAATATGCTGAAAATAAAAATCTTGCCGATTACTTTTGAAATAGTAACCGACGAATGTGCAGAAAATAGATCATGCCGATTACTTTTGAAATAGTAACCGACGAATGTGTTGAAAATAAATCATGTCGATTACCTTTGAAATAGTAACCGACGAATCTGCTGAAAATAAATCATGCCGATTACTTTTGAAATAGTCACCGGCGAATATGCTGAAAATAAAAATCTTGCCAATTACTTTTGAAATAGTAACCGACGAATGTGCTGAAAATAAATCATGTCGATTACATTGGAAATAGTAAGTGACGAATATGTTGAAAATAAAAATCTTACCGATTACTTTTGAAATAGTAACCAACGGATGTGCTGAAAATAAAGTCTTGCCGATAACTTTTGAAATAGTAACCGACGAATATGTGCTGAAAATAAATCTTGCCGATTACTTTTGAAATAGTAACTGACGAATGTGCTGAAAATAAATCATGCCGATTACTTTTGAAATAGTAAGCGACGAATATGTTGAAAATAAAAATCTTACCGATTACTTTTGAAATAGTAACCAACGAATATGCTGAATATAAAGTCTTGCCGATTACTTTTGAAATAGTAACCGACGAATATGTTGAAAATAAAAATCTTGTCGATTATTTTTAAAATAGTAACCGACAAATATGCTGAAAATAAAAATCTTGCCGATTACTTTTGAAAAAGTAACCGACAAATATGCTGAAAATAAAAATCTTGCCGATTACTTTTGAAATAGTCACCGACCAATATGCTGAAAATAAAAATCTTGCCGATTACTTTTGAAATAGTAACCGACGAATGTGCAGAAAATAGATCATGCCGATTACTTTTGAAATAGTAACCGACGAATGTGTTGAAAATAAATCATGTCGATTACCTTTGAAATAGTAACCGACGAATCTGCTGAAAATAAATCATGCCGATTACTTTTGAAATAGTCACCGGCGAATATGCTGAAAATAAAAATCTTGCCAATTACTTTTGAAATAGTAACCGACGAATGTGCTGAAAATAAATCATGCCGATTACTTTGGAAATAGTAAGTGACGAATATGTTGAAAATAAAAATCTTACCGATTACTTTTGAAATAGTAACCAACGGATGTGCTGAAAATAAAGTCTTGCCGATAACTTTTGAAATAGTAACCGACGAATATGTGCTGAAAATAAATCTTGCCGATTACTTTTGAAATAGTAACCGACGAATGTGCTGAAAATAAATCATGCCGATTACTTTGGAAATAGTAAGTGACGAATATGTTGAAAATAAAAATCTTACCGATTACTTTTGAAATAGTAACCAACGGATGTGCTGAAAATAAAGTCTTGCCGATAACTTTTGAAATAGTAACCGACGAATATGTGCTGAAAATAAATCTTGCCGATTACTTTTGAAATAGTAACTGACGAATGTGCTGAAAATAAATCATGCCGATTACTTTTGAAATAGTAAGCGACGAATATGTTGAAAATAAAAATCTTACCGATTACTTTTGAAATAGTAACCAACGAATATGCTGAATATAAAGTCTTGCCGATTACTTTTGAAATAGTAACCGACGAATATGTTGAAAATAAAAATCTTGTCGATTACTTTTAAAATAGTAACCGACAAATATGCTGAAAATAAAAATCTTGCCGATTACTTTTGAAAAAGTAACCGACAAATATGCTGAAAATAAAAATCTTGCCGATTACTTTTGAAAAAGTAACCGACAAATATGCTGAAAATAAAAATCTTGCCGATTACTTTTGAAATAGTCACCGACCAATATGCTGAAAATAAAAATCTTGCCGATTACTTTTGAAATAGTAACCGACGAATGTGCTAAAAATAAATAATGCCGATTACTCTTGAAATAGTAACCGACAAATGTGCTGAAAATAAAAGTCTTGCCCATTACTTTTGAAATAGTAACCGACGAATATGTGCTGAAAATAAATCTTGCCGATTACTTTTGAAATAGTAACCGACGAATGTGCTGAAAATAAATCATGCCGATTACTTTTGAAATAGTAAGCGACGAATATGTGCTGAAAATAAATCTTGCCGATTACTTTTGAAATAGTAACCGACGAATGTGTTGAAAATAAATCATGCCGATTACTTTTGAAATAGTAAGCGACGAATATGTTGAAAATAAAAATCTTACCGATTACTTTTGAAATAGTAACCAACGAATATGCTGAATATAAAGTCTTGCCGATTACTTTTGAAATAGTAACCGACGAATATGTTGAAAATAAAAATCTTGTCGATTACTTTTAAAATAGTAACCGACAAATATGCTGAAAATAAAAATCTTGCCGATTACTTTTGAAAAAGTAACCGACAAATATGCTGAAAATAAAAATCTTGCCGATTACTTTTGAAAAAGTAACCGACAAATATGCTGAAAATAAAAATCTTGCCGATTACTTTTGAAATAGTCACCGACCAATATGCTGAAAATAAAAATCTTGCCGATTACTTTTGAAATAGTAACCGACGAATGTGCAGAAAATAGATCATGCCGATTACTTTTGAAATAGTAACCGACGAATGTGTTGAAAATAAATCATGTCGATTACCTTTGAAATAGTAACCGACGAATCTGCTGAAAATAAATCATGCCGATTACTTTTGAAATAGTCACCGGCGAATATGCTGAAAATAAAAATCTTGCCAATTACTTTTGAAATAGTAACCGACGAATGTGCTGAAAATAAATCATGCCGATTACTTTGGAAATAGTAAGTGAAGAATATGTTGAAAATAAAAATCTTACCGATTAATTTTGAAATAGTAACCAACGGATGTGCTGAAAATAAAGTCTTGCCGATAACTTTTGAAATAGTAACCGACGAATATGTGCTGAAAATAAATCTTGCCGATTACTTTTGAAATAGTAACCGACGAATGTGCTGAAAATAAATCATGCCGATTACTTTGGAAATAGTAAGTGACGAATATGTTGAAAATAAAAATCTTACCGATTACTTTTGAAATAGTAACCAACGGATGTGCTGAAAATAAAGTCTTGCCGATAACTTTTGAAATAGTAACCGACGAATATGTGCTGAAAATAAATCTTGCCGATTACTTTTGAAATAGTAACTGACGAATGTGCTGAAAATAAATCATGCCGATTACTTTTGAAATAGTAAGCGACGAATATGTTGAAAATAAAAATCTTACCGATTACTTTTGAAATAGTAACCAACGAATATGCTGAATATAAAGTCTTGCCGATTACTTTTGAAATAGTAACCGACGAATATGTTGAAAATAAAAATCTTGTCGATTACTTTTAAAATAGTAACCGACAAATATGCTGAAAATAAAAATCTTGCCGATTACTTTTGAAAAAGTAACCGACAAATATGCTGAAAATAAAAATCTTGCCGATTACTTTTGAAAAAGTAACCGACAAATATGCTGAAAATAAAAATCTTGCCGATTACTTTTGAAATAGTCACCGACCAATATGCTGAAAATAAAAATCTTGCCGATTACTTTTGAAATAGTAACCGACGAATGTGCTAAAAATAAATAATGCCGATTACTATTGAAATAGTAACCGACAAATGTGCTGAAAATAAAAGTCTTGCCCATTACTTTTGAAATAGTAACCGACGAATATGTGCTGAAAATAAATCTTGCCGATTACTTTTGAAATAGTAACCGACGAATGTGCTGAAAATAAATCATGCCGATTACTTTTGAAATAGTAAGCGACGAATATGTGCTGAAAATAAATCTTGCCGATTACTTTTGAAATAGTAACCGACGAATGTGTTGAAAATAAATCATGCCGATTACTTTTGAAATAGTAAGCGACGAATGTGCTGAAAATAAATCATGCCGATTACTTTGGAAATAGTAAGTGAAGAATATGTTGAAAATAAAAATCTTACCGATTAATTTTGAAATAGTAACCAACGGATGTGCTGAAAATAAAGTCTTGCCGATAACTTTTGAAATAGTAACCGACGAATATGTGCTGAAAATAAATCTTGCCGATTACTTTTGAAATAGTAACCGACGAATGTGCTGAAAATAAATCATGCCGATTACTTTGGAAATAGTAAGTGACGAATATGTTGAAAATAAAAATCTTACCGATTACTTTTGAAATAGTAACCAACGGATGTGCTGAAAATAAAGTCTTGCCGATAACTTTTGAAATAGTAACCGACGAATATGTGCTGAAAATAAATCTTGCCGATTACTTTTGAAATAGTAACTGACGAATGTGCTGAAAATAAATCATGCCGATTACTTTTGAAATAGTAAGCGACGAATATGTTGAAAATAAAAATCTTACCGATTACTTTTGAAATAGTAACCAACGAATATGCTGAATATAAAGTCTTGCCGATTACTTTTGAAATAGTAACCGACGAATATGTTGAAAATAAAAATCTTGTCGATTACTTTTAAAATAGTAACCGACAAATATGCTGAAAATAAAAATCTTGCCGATTACTTTTGAAAAAGTAACCGACAAATATGCTGAAAATAAAAATCTTGCCGATTACTTTTGAAAAAGTAACCGACAAATATGCTGAAAATAAAAATCTTGCCGATTACTTTTGAAATAGTCACCGACCAATATGCTGAAAATAAAAATCTTGCCGATTACTTTTGAAATAGTAACCGACGAATGTGCTAAAAATAAATAATGCCGATTACTATTGAAATAGTAACCGACAAATGTGCTGAAAATAAAAGTCTTGCCCATTACTTTTGAAATAGTAACCGACGAATATGTGCTGAAAATAAATCTTGCCGATTACTTTTGAAATAGTAACCGACGAATGTGCTGAAAATAAATCATGCCGATTACTTTTGAAATAGTAAGCGACGAATATGTGCTGAAAATAAATCTTGCCGATTACTTTTGAAATAGTAACCGACGAATGTGTTGAAAATAAATCATGCCGATTACTTTTGAAATAGTAAGCGACGAATATGTTGAAAATAAAAATCTTACCGATTACTTTTGAAATAGTAACCAACGAATATGCTGAATATAAAGTCTTGCCGATTACTTTTGAAATAGTAACCGACGAATATGTTGAAAATAAAAATCTTGTCGATTACTTTTAAAATAGTAACCGACAAATATGCTGAAAATAAAAATCTTGCCGATTACTTTTGAAAAAGTAACCGACAAATATGCTGAAAATAAAAATCTTGCCGATTACTTTTGAAATAGTCACCGACCAATATGCTGAAAATAAAAATCTTGCCGATTACTTTTGAAATAGTAACCGACGAATGTGCAGAAAATAGATCATGCCGATTACTTTTGAAATAGTAACCGACGAATGTGTTGAAAATAAATCATGTCGATTACCTTTGAAATAGTAACCGACGAATCTGCTGAAAATAAATCATGCCGATTACTTTTGAAATAGTCACCGGCGAATATGCTGAAAATAAAAATCTTGCCAATTACTTTTGAAATAGTAACCGACGAATGTGCTGAAAATAAATCATGTCGATTACATTGGAAATAGTAAGTGACGAATATGTTGAAAATAAAAATCTTACCGATTACTTTTGAAATAGTAACCAACGGATGTGCTGAAAATAAAGTCTTGCCGATAACTTTTGAAATAGTAACCGACGAATATGTGCTGAAAATAAATCTTGCCGATTACTTTTGAAATAGTAACTGACGAATGTGCTGAAAATAAATCATGCCGATTACTTTTGAAATAGTAAGCGACGAATATGTTGAAAATAAAAATCTTACCGATTACTTTTGAAATAGTAACCAACGAATATGCTGAATATAAAGTCTTGCCGATTACTTTTGAAATAGTAACCGACGAATATGTTGAAAATAAAAATCTTGTCGATTACTTTTAAAATAGTAACCGACAAATATGCTGAAAATAAAAATCTTGCCGATTACTTTTGAAAAAGTAACCGACAAATATGCTGAAAATAAAAATCTTGCCGATTACTTTTGAAATAGTCACCGACCAATATGCTGAAAATAAAAATCTTGCCGATTACTTTTGAAATAGTAACCGACGAATGTGCTGAAAATAAATAATGCCGATTACTATTGAAATAGTAACCGACAAATGTGCTGAAAATAAAAGTCTTGCCCATTACTTTTGAAATAGTAACCGACGAATATGTGCTGAAAATAAATCTTGCCGATTACTTTTGAAATAGTAACCGACGAATGTGCTGAAAATAAATCATGCCGATTACTTTTGAAATAGTAAGCGACGAATATGTGCTGAAAATAAATCTTGCCGATTACTTTTGAAATAGTAACCGACGAATGTGTTGAAAATAAATCATGCCGATTACTTTTGAAATAGTAAGCGACGAATATGTTGAAAATAAAAATCTTACCGATTACTTTTGAAATAGTAACCAACGAATATGCTGAATATAAAGTCTTGCCGATTACTTTTGAAATAGTAATCGACGAATATGTTGAAAATAAAAATCTTGTCGATTACTTTTAAAATAGTAACCGACAAATATGCTGAAAATAAAAATCTTGCCGATTACTTTTGAAAAAGTAACCGACAAATATGCTGAAAATAAAAATCTTGCCGATTACTTTTGAAATAGTCACCGACCAATATGCTGAAAATAAAAATCTTGCCGATTACTTTTAAAATAGTAACCGACGAATGTGCAGAAAATAGATCATGCCGATTACTTTTGAAATAGTAACCGACGAATGTGTTGAAAATAAATCATGTCGATTACCTTTGAAATAGTAACCGACGAATCTGCTGAAAATAAATCATGCCGATTACTTTTGAAATAGTCACCGGCGAATATGCTGAAAATAAAAATCTTGCCAATTACTTTTGAAATAGTAACCGACGAATGTGCTGAAAATAAATCATGCCGATTACTTTGGAAATAGTAAGTGACGAATATGTTGAAAATAAAAATCTTACCGATTACTTTTGAAATAGTAACCAACGGATGTGCTGAAAATAAAGTCTTGCCGATAACTTTTGAAATAGTAACCGACGAATATGTGCTGAAAATAAATCTTGCCGATTACTTTTGAAATAGTAACTGACGAATGTGCTGAAAATAAATCATGCCGATTACTTTTGAAATAGTAAGCGACGAATATGTTGAAAATAAAAATCTTACCGATTACTTTTGAAATAGTAACCAACGAATATGCTGAATATAAAGTCTTGCCGATTACTTTTGAAATAGTAACCGACGAATATGTTGAAAATAAAAATCTTGTCGATTACTTTTAAAATAGTAACCGACAAATATGCTGAAAATAAAAATCTTGCCGATTACTTTTGAAAAAGTAACCGACAAATATGCTGAAAATAAAAATCTTGCCGATTACTTTTGAAATAGTCACCGACCAATATGCTGAAAATAAAAATCTTGCCGATTACTTTTGAAATAGTAACCGACGAATGTGCTGAAAATAAATAATGTCGATTACTATTGAAATAGTAACCGACAAATGTGCTGAAAATAAAAGTCTTGCCCATTACTTTTGAAATAGTAACCGACGAATATGTGCTGAAAATAAATCTTGCCGATTACTTTTGAAATAGTAACCGACGAATGTGCTGAAAATAAATCATGCCGATTACTTTTGAAATAGTAAGCGACGAATATGTGCTGAAAATAAATCTTGCCGATTACTTTTGAAATAGTAACCGACGAATGTGTTGAAAATAAATCATGCCGATTACTTTAGAAATAGTAAGCGACGAATATGTTGAAAATAAAAATCTTACCGATTACTTTTGAAATAGTAACCAACGAATATGCTGAATATAAAGTCTTGCCGATTACTTTTGAAATAGTAACCGACGAATATGTTGAAAATAAAAATCTTGTCGATTACTTTTAAAATAGTAACCGACAAATATGCTGAAAATAAAAATCTTGCCAATTACTTTTGAAAAAGTAACCGACAAATATGCTGAAAATAAAAATCTTGCCGATTACTTTTGAAATAGTCACCGACCAATATGCTGAAAATAAAAATCTTGCCGATTACTTTTGAAATAGTAACCGACGAATGTGCAGAAAATAGATCATGCCGATTACTTTTGAAATAGTAACCGACGAATGTGTTGAAAATAAATCATGTCGATTACCTTTGAAATAGTAACCGACGAATCTGCTGAAAATAAATCATGCCGATTACTTTTGAAATAGTCACCGGCGAATATGCTGAAAATAAAAATCTTGCCAATTACTTTTGAAATAGTAACCGACGAATGTGCTGAAAATAAATCATGCCGATTACTTTGGAAATAGTAAGTGACGAATATGTTGAAAATAAAAATCTTACCGATTACTTTTGAAATAGTAACCAACGGATGTGCTGAAAATAAAGTCTTGCCGATAACTTTTGAAATAGTAACCGACGAATATGTGCTGAAAATAAATCTTGCCGATTACTTTTGAAATAGTAACTGACGAATGTGCTGAAAATAAATCATGCCGATTACTTTTGAAATAGTAAGCGACGAATATGTTGAAAATAAAAATCTTACCGATTACTTTTGAAATAGTAACCAACGAATATGCTGAATATAAAGTCTTGCCGATTACTTTTGAAATAGTAACCGACGAATATGTTGAAAATAAAAATCTTGTCGATTACTTTTAAAATAGTAACCGACAAATATGCTGAAAATAAAAATCTTGCCGATTACTTTTGAAAAAGTAACCGACAAATATGCTGAAAATAAAAATCTTGCCGATTACTTTTGAAATAGTCACCGACCAATATGCTGAAAATAAAAATCTTGCCGATTACTTTTGAAATAGTAACCGACGAATGTGCTGAAAATAAATAATGTCGATTACTATTGAAATAGTAACCGACAAATGTGCTGAAAATAAAAGTCTTGCCCATTACTTTTGAAATAGTAACCGACGAATATGTGCTGAAAATAAATCTTGCCGATTACTTTTGAAATAGTAACCGACGAATGTGCTGAAAATAAATCATGCCGATTACTTTTGAAATAGTAAGCGACGAATATGTGCTGAAAATAAATCTTGCCGATTACTTTTGAAATAGTAACCGACGAATGTGTTGAAAATAAATCATGCCGATTACTTTAGAAATAGTAAGCGACGAATATGTTGAAAATAAAAATCTTACCGATTACTTTTGAAATAGTAACCAACGAATATGCTGAATATAAAGTCTTGCCGATTACTTTTGAAATAGTAACCGACGAATATGTTGAAAATAAAAATCTTGTCGATTACTTTTAAAATAGTAACCGACAAATATGCTGAAAATAAAAATCTTGCCAATTACTTTTGAAAAAGTAACCGACAAATATGCTGAAAATAAAAATCTTGCCGATTACTTTTGAAATAGTCACCGACCAATATGCTGAAAATAAAAATCTTGCCGATTACTTTTGAAATAGTAACCGACGAATGTGCAGAAAATAGATCATGCCGATTACTTTTGAAATAGTAACCGACGAATGTGTTGAAAATAAATCATGTCGATTACCTTTGAAATAGTAACCGACGAATCTGCTGAAAATAAATCATGCCGATTACTTTTGAAATAGTCACCGGCGAATATGCTGAAAATAAAAATCTTGCCAATTACTTTTGAAATAGTAACCGACGAATGTGCTGAAAATAAATCATGCCGATTACTTTGGAAATAGTAAGTGACGAATATGTTGAAAATAAAAATCTTACCGATTACTTTTGAAATAGTAACCAACGGATGTGCTGAAAATAAAGTCTTGCCGATAACTTTTGAAATAGTAACCGACGAATATGTGCTGAAAATAAATCTTGCCGATTACTTTTGAAATAGTAACTGACGAATGTGCTGAAAATAAATCATGCCGATTACTTTTGAAATAGTAAGCGACGAATATGTTGAAAATAAAAATCTTACCGATTACTTTTGAAATAGTAACCAACGAATATGCTGAATATAAAGTCTTGCCGATTACTTTTGAAATAGTAACCGACGAATATGTTGAAAATAAAAATCTTGTCGATTACTTTTAAAATAGTAACCGACAAATATGCTGAAAATAAAAATCTTGCCGATTACTTTTGAAAAAGTAACCGACAAATATGCTGAAAATAAAAATCTTGCCGATTACTTTTGAAATAGTCACCGACCAATATGCTGAAAATAAAAATCTTGCCGATTACTTTTGAAATAGTAACCGACGAATGTGCTGAAAATAAATAATGCCGATTACTATTGAAATAGTAACCGACAAATGTGCTGAAAATAAAAGTCTTGCCCATTACTTTTGAAATAGTAACCGACGAATATGTGCTGAAAATAAATCTTGCCAATTACTTTTGAAATAGTAACCGACGAATGTGCTGAAAATAAATCATGCCGATTACTTTTGAAATAGTAAGCGACGAATATGTGCTGAAAATAAATCTTGCCGATTACTTTTGAAATAGTAACCGACGAATGTGTTGAAAATAAATCATGCCGATTACTTTTGAAATAGTAAGCGACGAATATGTTGAAAATAAAAATCTTACCGATTACTTTTGAAATAGTAACCAACGAATATGCTGAATATAAAGTCTTGCCGATTACTTTTGAAATAGTAATCGACGAATATGTTGAAAATAAAAATCTTGTCGATTACTTTTAAAATAGTAACCGACAAATATGCTGAAAATAAAAATCTTGCCGATTACTTTTGAAAAAGTAACCGACAAATATGCTGAAAATAAAAATCTTGCCGATTACTTTTGAAATAGTCACCGACCAATATGCTGAAAATAAAAATCTTGCCGATTACTTTTAAAATAGTAACCGACGAATGTGCAGAAAATAGATCATGCCGATTACTTTTGAAATAGTAACCGACGAATGTGTTGAAAATAAATCATGTCGATTACCTTTGAAATAGTAACCGACGAATCTGCTGAAAATAAATCATGCCGATTACTTTTGAAATAGTCACCGGCGAATATGCTGAAAATAAAAATCTTGCCAATTACTTTTGAAATAGTAACCGACGAATGTGCTGAAAATAAATCATGCCGATTACTTTGGAAATAGTAAGTGACGAATATGTTGAAAATAAAAATCTTACCGATTACTTTTGAAATAGTAACCAACGGATGTGCTGAAAATAAAGTCTTGCCGATAACTTTTGAAATAGTAACCGACGAATATGTGCTGAAAATAAATCTTGCCGATTACTTTTGAAATAGTAACTGACGAATGTGCTGAAAATAAATCATGCCGATTACTTTTGAAATAGTAAGCGACGAATATGTTGAAAATAAAAATCTTACCGATTACTTTTGAAATAGTAACCAACGAATATGCTGAATATAAAGTCTTGCCGATTACTTTTGAAATAGTAACCGACGAATATGTTGAAAATAAAAATCTTGTCGATTACTTTTAAAATAGTAACCGACAAATATGCTGAAAATAAAAATCTTGCCGATTACTTTTGAAAAAGTAACCGACAAATATGCTGAAAATAAAAATCTTGCCGATTACTTTTGAAATAGTCACCGACCAATATGCTGAAAATAAAAATCTTGCCGATTACTTTTGAAATAGTCACCGACCAATATGCTGAAAATAAAAATCTTGCCGATTACTTTTGAAATAGTAACCGACGAATGTGCTGAAAATAAATAATGTCGATTACTATTGAAATAGTAACCGACAAATGTGCTGAAAATAAAAGTCTTGCCCATTACTTTTGAAATAGTAACCGACGAATATGTGCTGAAAATAAATCTTGCCGATTACTTTTGAAATAGTAACCGACGAATGTGCTGAAAATAAATCATGCCGATTACTTTTGAAATAGTAAGCGACGAATATGTGCTGAAAATAAATCTTGCCGATTACTTTTGAAATAGTAACCGACGAATGTGTTGAAAATAAATCATGCCGATTACTTTAGAAATAGTAAGCGACGAATATGTTGAAAATAAAAATCTTACCGATTACTTTTGAAATAGTAACCAACGAATATGCTGAATATAAAGTCTTGCCGATTACTTTTGAAATAGTAACCGACGAATATGTTGAAAATAAAAATCTTGTCGATTACTTTTAAAATAGTAACCGACAAATATGCTGAAAATAAAAATCTTGCCAATTACTTTTGAAAAAGTAACCGACAAATATGCTGAAAATAAAAATCTTGCCGATTACTTTTGAAATAGTCACCGACCAATATGCTGAAAATAAAAATCTTGCCGATTACTTTTGAAATAGTAACCGACGAATGTGCAGAAAATAGATCATGCCGATTACTTTTGAAATAGTAACCGACGAATGTGTTGAAAATAAATCATGTCGATTACCTTTGAAATAGTAACCGACGAATCTGCTGAAAATAAATCATGCCGATTACTTTTGAAATATTCACCGGCGAATATGCTGAAAATAAAAATCTTGCCAATTACTTTTGAAATAGTAACCGACGAATGTGCTGAAAATAAATCATGCCGATTACTTTGGAAATAGTAAGTGACGAATATGTTGAAAATAAAAATCTTACCGATTACTTTTGAAATAGTAACCAACGGATGTGCTGAAAATAAAGTCTTGCCGATAACTTTTGAAATAGTAACCGACGAATATGTGCTGAAAATAAATCTTGCCGATTACTTTTGAAATAGTAACTGACGAATGTGCTGAAAATAAATCATGCCGATTACTTTTGAAATAGTAAGCGACGAATATGTTGAAAATAAAAATCTTACCGATTACTTTTGAAATAGTAACCAACGAATATGCTGAATATAAAGTCTTGCCGATTACTTTTGAAATAGTAACCGACGAATATGTTGAAAATAAAAATCTTGTCGATTACTTTTAAAATAGTAACCGACAAATATGCTGAAAATAAAAATCTTGCCGATTACTTTTGAAAAAGTAACCGACAAATATGCTGAAAATAAAAATCTTGCCGATTACTTTTGAAATAGTCACCGACCAATATGCTGAAAATAAAAATCTTGCCGATTACTTTTGAAATAGTAACCGACGAATGTGCTGAAAATAAATAATGTCGATTACTATTGAAATAGTAACCGACAAATGTGCTGACAATAAAAGTCTTGCCCATTACTTTGGAAATAGTAACCGACGAATATGTGCTGAAAATAAATCTTGCCGATTACTTTTGAAATAGTAACCGACGAATGTGCTGAAAATAAATCATGCCGATTACTTTTGAAATAGTAAGCGACGAATATGTGCTGAAAATAAATCTTGCCGATTACTTTTGAAATAGTATCCGACGAATGTGTTGAAAATAAATCATGCCGATTACTTTAGAAATAGTAAGCGACGAATATGTTGAAAATAAAAATCTTACCGATTACTTTTGAAATAGTAACCAACGAATATGCTGAATATAAAGTCTTGCCGATTACTTTTGAAATAGTAACCGACGAATATGTTGAAAATAAAAATCTTGTCGATTACTTTTAAAATAGTAACCGACAAATATGCTGAAAATAAAAATCTTGCCGATTACTTTTGAAAAAGTAACCGACAAATATGCTGAAAATAAAAATCTTGCCGATTACTTTTGAAATAGTCACCGACCAATATGCTGAAAATAAAAATCTTGCCGATTACTTTTGAAATAGTAACCGACGAATGTGCAGAAAATAGATCATGCCGATTACTTTTGAAATAGTAACCGACGAATGTGTTGAAAATAAATCATGTCGATTACCTTTGAAATAGTAACCGACGAATCTGCTGAAAATAAATCATGCCGATTACTTTTGAAATATTCACCGGCGAATATGCTGAAAATAAAAATCTTGCCAATTACTTTTGAAATAGTAACCGACGAATGTGCTGAAAATAAATCATGCCGATTACTTTGGAAATAGTAAGTGACGAATATGTTGAAAATAAAAATCTTACCGATTACTTTTGAAATAGTAACCAACGGATGTGCTGAAAATAAAGTCTTGCCGATAACTTTTGAAATAGTAACCGACGAATATGTGCTGAAAATAAATCTTGCCGATTACTTTTGAAATAGTAACTGACGAATGTGCTGAAAATAAATCATGCCGATTACTTTTGAAATAGTAAGCGACGAATATGTTGAAAATAAAAATCTTACCGATTACTTTTGAAATAGTAACCAACGAATATGCTGAATATAAAGTCTTGCCGATTACTTTTGAAATAGTAACCGACGAATATGTTGAAAATAAAAATCTTGTCGATTACTTTTAAAATAGTAACCGACAAATATGCTGAAAATAAAAATCTTGCCGATTACTTTTGAAAAAGTAACCGACAAATATGCTGAAAATAAAAATCTTGCCGATTACTTTTGAAATAGTCACTGACCAATATGCTGAAAATAAAAATCTTGCCGATTACTTTTGAAATAGTAACCGACGAATGTGCTGAAAATAAATAATGTCGATTACTATTGAAATAGTAACCGACAAATGTGCTGACAATAAAAGTCTTGCCCATTACTTTGGAAATAGTAACCGACGAATATGTGCTGAAAATAAATCTTGCCGATTACTTTTGAAATAGTAACCGACGAATGTGCTGAAAATAAATCATGCCGATTACTTTTGAAATAGTAAGCGACGAATATGTGCTGAAAATAAATCTTGCCGATTACTTTTGAAATAGTATCCGACGAATGTGTTGAAAATAAATCATGCCGATTACTTTAGAAATAGTAAGCGACGAATATGTTGAAAATAAAAATCTTACCGATTACTTTTGAAATAGTAACCAACGAATATGCTGAATATAAAGTCTTGCCGATTACTTTTGAAATAGTAACCGACGAATATGTTGAAAATAAAAATCTTGTCGATTACTTTTAAAATAGTAACCGACAAATATGCTGAAAATAAAAATCTTGCCGATTACTTTTGAAAAAGTAACCGACAAATATGCTGAAAATAAAAATCTTGCCGATTACTTTTGAAATAGTCACCGACCAATATGCTGAAAATAAAAATCTTGCCGATTACTTTTGAAATAGTAACCGACGAATGTGCAGAAAATAGATCATGCCGATTACTTTTGAAATAGTAACCGACGAATGTGTTGAAAATAAATCATGTCGATTACCTTTGAAATAGTAACCGACGAATCTGCTGAAAATAAATCATGCCGATTACTTTTGAAATAGTCACCGGCGAATATGCTGAAAATAAAAATCTTGCCAATTACTTTTGAAATAGTAACCGACGAATGTGCTGAAAATAAATCATGCCGATTACTTTGGAAATAGTAAGTGACGAATATGTTGAAAATAAAAATCTTACCGATTACTTTTGAAATAGTAACCAACGGATGTGCTGAAAATAAAGTCTTGCCGATAACTTTTGAAATAGTAACCGATGAATATGTGCTGAAAATAAATCTTGCCGATTACTTTTGAAATAGTAACTGACGAATGTGCTGAAAATAAATCATGCCGATTACTTTTGAAATAGTAAGCGACGAATATGTTGAAAATAAAAATCTTACCGATTACTTTTGAAATAGTAACCAACGAATATGCTGAATATAAAGTCTTGCCGATTACTTTTGAAATAGTAATCGACGAATATGTTGAAAATAAAAATCTTGTCGATTACTTTTAAAATAGTAACCGACAAATATGCTGAAAATAAAAATCTTGCCGATTACTTTTGAAAAAGTAACCGACAAATATGCTGAAAATAAAAATCTTGCCGATTACTTTTGAAATAGTCACCGACCAATATGCTGAAAATAAAAATCTTGCCGATTACTTTTGAAATAGTAACCGACGAATGTGCTGAAAATAAATAATGCCGATTACTATTGAAATAGTAACCGACAAATGTGCTGAAAATAAAAGTCTTGCCCATTACTTTTGAAATAGTAACCGACGAATATGTGCTGAAAATAAATCTTGCCGATTACTTTTGAAATAGTAACCGACGAATGTGCTGAAAATAAATCATGCCGATTACTTTTGAAATAGTAAGCGACGAATATGTGCTGAAAATAAATCTTGCCGATTACTTTTGAAATAGTAACCGACGAATGTGTTGAAAATAAATCATGCCGATTACTTTAGAAATAGTAAGCGACGAATATGTTGAAAATAAAAATCTTACCGATTACTTTTGAAATAGTAACCAACGAATATGCTGAATATAAAGTCTTGCCGATTACTTTTGAAATAGTAACCGACGAATATGTTGAAAATAAAAATCTTGTCGATTACTTTTAAAATAGTAACCGACAAATATGCTGAAAATAAAAATCTTGCCGATTACTTTTGAAAAAGTAACCGACAAATATGCTGAAAATAAAAATCTTGCCGATTACTTTTGAAATAGTCACCGACCAATATGCTGAATATAAAAATCTTGCCGATTACTTTTGAAATAGTAACCGACGAATGTGCTGAAAATAAATAATGCCGATTACTATTGAAATAGTAACCGACAAATGTGCTGAAAATAAAAGTCTTGCCCATTACTTTTGAAATAGTAACCGACGAATATGTGCTGAAAATAAATCTTGCCGATTACTTTTGAAATAGTAACCGACGAATGTGCTGAAAATAAATCATGCCGATTACTTTTGAAATAGTAAGCGACGAATATGTGCTGAAAATAAATCTTGCCGATTACTTTTGAAATAGTATCCGACGAATGTGTTGAAAATAAATCATGCCGATTACTTTAGAAATAGTAAGCGACGAATATGTTGAAAATAAAAATCTTACCGATTACTTTTGAAATAGTAACCAACGAATATGCTGAATATAAAGTCTTGCCGATTACTTTTGAAATAGTAACCGACGAATATGTTGAAAATAAAAATCTTGTCGATTACTTTTAAAATAGTAACCGACGAATATGTTGAAAATAAAAATCTTGTCGATTACTTTTGAAATAGTAACCGACGAATGTGCTGAAAATAAATCATGCCGATTACTTTTGAAATAGTAAGCGACGAATATGTGCTGAAAATAAATCTTGCCGATTACTTTTGAAATAGTAACCGACGAATGTGTTGAAAATAAATCATGCCGATTACTTTAGAAATAGTAAGCGACGAATATGTTGAAAATAAAAATCTTACCGATTACTTTTGAAATAGTAACCAACGAATATGCTGAATATAAAGTCTTGCCGATTACTTTTGAAATAGTAACCGACGAATATGTTGAAAATAAAAATCTTGTCGATTACTTTTAAAATAGTAACCGACAAATATGCTGAAAATAAAAATCTTGCCGATTACTTTTGAAAAAGTAACCGACAAATATGCTGAAAATAAAAATCTTGCCGATTACTTTTGAAATAGTCACCGACCAATATGCTGAATATAAAAATCTTGCCGATTACTTTTGAAATAGTAACCGACGAATGTGCTGAAAATAAATAATGCCGATTACTATTGAAATAGTAACCGACAAATGTGCTGAAAATAAAAGTCTTGCCCATTACTTTTGAAATAGTAACCGACGAATATGTGCTGAAAATAAATCTTGCCGATTACTTTTGAAATAGTAACCGACGAATGTGCTGAAAATAAATCATGCCGATTACTTTTGAAATAGTAAGCGACGAATATGTGCTGAAAATAAATCTTGCCGATTACTTTTGAAATAGTATCCGACGAATGTGTTGAAAATAAATCATGCCGATTACTTTAGAAATAGTAAGCGACGAATATGTTGAAAATAAAAATCTTACCGATTACTTTTGAAATAGTAACCAACGAATATGCTGAATATAAAGTCTTGCCGATTACTTTTGAAATAGTAATCGACGAATATGTTGAAAATAAAAATCTTGTCGATTACTTTTAAAATAGTAACCGACAAATATGCTGAAAATAAAAATCTTGCCGATTACTTTTGAAAAAGTAACCGACAAATATGCTGAAAATAAAAATCTTGCCGATTACTTTTGAAATAGTCACCGACCAATATGCTGAAAATAAAAATCTTGCCGATTACTTTTGAAATAGTAACCGACGAATGTGCTGAAAATAAATAATGCCGATTACTATTGAAATAGTAACCGACAAATGTGCTGAAAATAAAAGTCTTGCCCATTACTTTTGAAATAGTAACCGACGAATATGTGCTGAAAATAAATCTTGCCGATTACTTTTGAAATAGTAACCGACGAATGTGCTGAAAATAAATCATGCCGATTACTTTTGAAATAGTAAGCGACGAATATGTGCTGAAAATAAATCTTGCCGATTACTTTTGAAATAGTAACCGACGAATGTGTTGAAAATAAATCATGCCGATTACTTTAGAAATAGTAAGCGACGAATATGTTGAAAATAAAAATCTTACCGATTACTTTTGAAATAGTAACCAACGAATATGCTGAATATAAAGTCTTGCCGATTACTTTTGAAATAGTAACCGACGAATATGTTGAAAATAAAAATCTTGTCGATTACTTTTAAAATAGTAACCGACAAATATGCTGAAAATAAAAATCATGCCGATTACTTTTGAAATAGTCACCGGCGAATATGCTGAAAATAAAAATCTTGCCAATTACTTTTGAAATAGTAACCGACGAATGTGCTGAAAATAAATCATGCCGATTACTTTGGAAATAGTAAGTGACGAATATGTTGAAAATAAAAATCTTACCGATTACTTTTGAAATAGTAACCAACGGATGTGCTGAAAATAAAGTCTTGCCGATAACTTTTGAAATAGTAACCGATGAATATGTGCTGAAAATAAATCTTGCCGATTACTTTTGAAATAGTAACTGACGAATGTGCTGAAAATAAATCATGCCGATTACTTTTGAAATAGTAAGCGACGAATATGTTGAAAATAAAAATCTTACCGATTACTTTTGAAATAGTAACCAACGAATATGCTGAATATAAAGTCTTGCCGATTACTTTTGAAATAGTAATCGACGAATATGTTGAAAATAAAAATCTTGTCGATTACTTTTAAAATAGTAACCGACAAATATGCTGAAAATAAAAATCTTGCCGATTACTTTTGAAAAAGTAACCGACAAATATGCTGAAAATAAAAATCTTGCCGATTACTTTTGAAATAGTCACCGACCAATATGCTGAAAATAAAAATCTTGCCGATTACTTTTGAAATAGTAACCGACGAATGTGCTGAAAATAAATAATGCCGATTACTATTGAAATAGTAACCGACAAATGTGCTGAAAATAAAAGTCTTGCCCATTACTTTTGAAATAGTAACCGACGAATATGTGCTGAAAATAAATCTTGCCGATTACTTTTGAAATAGTAACCGACGAATGTGCTGAAAATAAATCATGCCGATTACTTTTGAAATAGTAAGCGACGAATATGTGCTGAAAATAAATCTTGCCGATTACTTTTGAAATAGTAACCGACGAATGTGTTGAAAATAAATCATGCCGATTACTTTAGAAATAGTAAGCGACGAATATGTTGAAAATAAAAATCTTACCGATTACTTTTGAAATAGTAACCAACGAATATGCTGAATATAAAGTCTTGCCGATTACTTTTGAAATAGTAACCGACGAATATGTTGAAAATAAAAATCTTGTCGATTACTTTTAAAATAGTAACCGACAAATATGCTGAAAATAAAAATCTTGCCGATTACTTTTGAAAAAGTAACCGACAAATATGCTGAAAATAAAAATCTTGCCGATTACTTTTGAAATAGTCACCGACCAATATGCTGAATATAAAAATCTTGCCGATTACTTTTGAAATAGTAACCGACGAATGTGCTGAAAATAAATAATGCCGATTACTATTGAAATAGTAACCGACAAATGTGCTGAAAATAAAAGTCTTGCCCATTACTTTTGAAATAGTAACCGACGAATATGTGCTGAAAATAAATCTTGCCGATTACTTTTGAAATAGTAACCGACGAATGTGCTGAAAATAAATCATGCCGATTACTTTTGAAATAGTAAGCGACGAATATGTGCTGAAAATAAATCTTGCCGATTACTTTTGAAATAGTATCCGACGAATGTGTTGAAAATAAATCATGCCGATTACTTTAGAAATAGTAAGCGACGAATATGTTGAAAATAAAAATCTTACCGATTACTTTTGAAATAGTAACCAACGAATATGCTGAATATAAAGTCTTGCCGATTACTTTTGAAATAGTAATCGACGAATATGTTGAAAATAAAAATCTTGTCGATTACTTTTAAAATAGTAACCGACAAATATGCTGAAAATAAAAATCTTGCCGATTACTTTTGAAAAAGTAACCGACAAATATGCTGAAAATAAAAATCTTGCCGATTACTTTTGAATTAGTCACCGACCAATATGCTGAAAATAAAAATCTTGCCGATTACTTTTGAAATAGTAACCGACGAATGTGCTGAAAATAAATAATGCCGATTACTATTGAAATAGTAACCGACAAATGTGCTGAAAATAAAAGTCTTGCCCATTACTTTTGAAATAGTAACCGACGAATATGTGCTGAAAATAAATCTTGCCGATTACTTTTGAAATAGTAACCGACGAATGTGCTGAAAATAAATCATGCCGATTACTTTTGAAATAGTAAGCGACGAATATGTGCAAAATAAAAATCTTACCGATTACTTTTGAAATAGTAACCGACGAATGTGTTGAAAATAAATCATGTCGATTACCTTTGAAATAGTAACCGACGAATCTGCTGAAAATAAATCATGCCGATTACTTTTGAAATAGTCACCGGCGAATATGCTGAAAATAAAAATCTTGTCAATTACTTTTGAAATAGTAACCGACGAATGTGCTGAAAATAAATCATGCCGATTACTTTGGAAATAGTAAGTGACGAATATGTTGAAAATAAAAATCTTACCGATTACTTTTGAAATAGTAACCAACGAATATGCTGAATATAAAGTCTTGCCGATTACTTTTGAAATAGTAACCGACGAATATGTTGAAAATAAAAATCTTGTCGATTACTTTTAAAATAGTAACCGACAAATATGCTGAAAATAAAAATCTTGCCGATTACTTTTGAAAAAGTAACCGACAAATATGCTGAAAATAAAAATCTTGCCGATTACTTTTGAAATAGTCACCGACCAATATGCTGAAAATAAAAATCTTGCCGATTACTTTTGAAATAGTAACCGACGAATGTGCAGAAAATAGATCATGCCGATTACTTATGAAATAGTAACCGACGAATGTGTTGAAAATAAATCATGTCGATTACCTTTGAAATAGTAACCGACGAATCTGCTGAAAATAAATCATGCCGATTACTTTTGAAATAGTCACCGGCGAATATGCTGAAAATAAAAATCTTGCCGATTACTTTTGAAATAGTAACCGACGAATGTGCTGAAAATAAATAATGCCGATTACTATTGAAATAGTAACCGACAAATGTGCTGAAAATAAAAGTCTTGCCCATTACTTTTGAAATAGTAACCGACGAATATGTGCTGAAAATAAATCTTGCCGATTACTTTTGAAATAGTAACCGACGAATGTGTTGAAAATAAATCATGCCGATTACTTTTGAAATAGTAAGCGACGAATATGTTGAAAATAAAAATCTTACCGATTACTTTTGAAATAGTAACCAACGAATATGCTGAATATAAAGTCTTGCCAATTACTTTTGAAATAGTAACCGACGAATATGTTGAAAATAAAAATCTTGTCGATTACTTTTAAAATAGTAACCGACAAATATGCTGAAAATAAAAATCTTGCCGATTACTTTTGAAATAGTCACCGACCAATATGCTGAAAATAAAAATCTTGCTGATTACTTTTGAAATAGTAACCGACGAATGTGCTGAAAATGAATCTTGCCGATTAGTTTTGAAATAGTAACCGACGAATGTGTTGAAAATAAATCATGCCGATTACTTTAGAAATAGTAAGCGACGAATATGTTGAAAATAAAAATCTTACCGATTACTTTTGAAATAGTAACCAACGAATATGCTGAATATAGAGTCTTGCCGATTACTTTTGAAATAGTAACCGACGAATATGTTGAAAATAAAAATCTTGTCGATTACTTTTAAAATAGTAACCGACAAATATGCTGAAAATAAAAATCTTGCCGATTACTTTTGAAAAAGTAACCGACAAATATGCTGAAAATAAAAATCTTGCCGATTACTTTTGAAATAGTCACCGACCAATATGCTGAAAATAAAAATCTTGGCGATTACTTTTGAAATAGTAACCGACGAATGTGCTGAAAATAAATAATGTCGATTACTATTGAAATAGTAACCGACAAATGTGCTGAAAATAAAAGTCGTGCCCATTACTTTTGAAATTGTAACCGACGAATATGTGCTGAAAATAAATCTTGCCGATTACTTTTGAAATAGTAACCGACGAATGTGCTGAAAATAAATCATGCCGATTACTTTTGAAATAGTAAGCGACGAATATGTGCTGAAAATAAATCTTGCCGATTACTTTTGAAATAGTAACCGACGAATGTGTTGAAAATAAATCATGCCGATTAATTTAGAAATAGTAAGCGACGAATATGTTGAAAATAAAAATCTTACCGATTACTTTTGAAATAGTAACCAACGAATATGCTGAATATAAAGTCTTGCCGATTACTTTTGAAATAGTAACCGACGAATATGTTGAAAATAAAAATCTTGTCGATTACTTTTAAAATAGTAACCGACAAATATGCTGAAAATAAAAATCTTGCCGATTACTTTTGAAAAAGTAACCGACAAATATGCTGAAAATAAAAATCTTGCCGATTACTTTTGAAATAGTCACCGACCAATATGCTGAAAATAAAAATCTTGCCGATTACTTTTGAAATAGTAACCGACGAATGTGCAGAAAATAGATCATGCCGATTACTTATGAAATAGTAACCGACGAATGTGTTGAAAATAAATCATGTCGATTACCTTTGAAATAGTAACCGACGAATCTGCTGAAAATAAATCATGCCGATTACTTTTGAAATAGTCACCGGCGAATATGCTGAAAATAAAAATCTTGCCAATTACTTTTGAAATAGTAACCGACGAATGTGCTGAAAATAAATCATGCCGATTACTTTTGAAATAGTCACCGGCGAATATGCTGAAAATAAAAATCTTGTCAATTACTTTTGAAATAGTAACCGACGAATGTGCTGAAAATAAATCATGCCGATTACTTTGGAAATAGTAAGTGACGAATATGTTGAAAATAAAAATCTTACCGATTACTTTTGAAATAGTAACCAACGGATGTGCTGAAAATAAAGTCTTGCCGATAACTTTTGAAATAGTAACCGACGAATATGTGCTGAAAATAAATCTTGCCGATTACTTTTGAAATAGTAACTGACGAATGTGCTGAAAATAAATCATGCCGATTACTTTTGAAATAGTAAGCGACGAATATGTTGAAAATAAAAATCTTACCGATTACTTTTGAAATAGTAACCAACGAATATGCTGAATATAAAGTCTTGCCGATTACTTTTGAAATAGTAACCGACGAATATGTTGAAAATAAAAATCTTGTCGATTACTTTTAAAATAGTAACCGACAAATATGCTGAAAATAAAAATCTTGCCGATTACTTTTGAAAAAGTAACCGACAAATATGCTGAAAATAAAAATCTTGCCGATTACTTTTGAAATAGTAACCGACCAATATGCTGAAAATAAAAATCTTGCCGATTACTTTTGAAATAGTAACCGACGAATGTGCTGAAAATAAATAATGCCGATTACTATTGAAATAGTAACCGACAAATGTGCTGAAAATAAAAGTCTTGCCCATTACTTTTGAAATAGTAACCGACGAATATGTGCTGAAAATAAATCTTGCCGATTACTTTTGAAATAGTAACCGACGAATGTGTTGAAAATAAATCATGCCGATTACTTTTGAAATAGTAAGCGACGAATATGTTGAAAATAAAAATCTTACCGATTACTTTTGAAATAGTAACCAACGAATATGCTGAATATAAAGTCTTGCCGATTACTTTTGAAATAGTAACCGACGAATATGTTGAAAATAAAAATCTTGTCGATTACTTTTAAAATAGTAACCGACAAATATGCTGAAAATAAAAATCTTGCCGATTACTTTTGAAATAGTCACCGACCAATATGCTGAAAATAAAAATCTTGCTGATTACTTTTGAAATAGTAACCGACGAATGTGCTGAAAATGAATCTTGCCGATTAGTTTTGAAATAGTAACCGACGAATGTGTTGAAAATAAATCATGCCGATTACTTTAGAAATAGTAAGCGACGAATATGTTGAAAATAAAAATCTTACCGATTACTTTTGAAATAGTAACCAACGAATATGCTGAATATAGAGTCTTGCCGATTACTTTTGAAATAGTAACCGACGAATATGTTGAAAATAAAAATCTTGTCGATTACTTTTAAAATAGTAACCGACAAATATGCTGAAAATAAAAATTTTGCCGATTACTTTTGACAAAGTAACCGACAAATATGCTGAAAATAAAAATCTTGCCGATTACTTTTGAAATAGTCACCGACCAATATGCTGAAAATAAAAATCTTGCCGATTACTTTTGAAATAGTAACCGACGAATGTGCTGAAAATAAATAATGCCGATTACTATTGAAATAGTAACCGACAAATGTGCTGAAAATAAAAGTCTTGCCCATTACTTTTGAAATAGTAACCGACGAATATGTGCTGAAAATAAATCTTGCCGATTACTTTTGAAATAGTAACCGACGAATGTGCTGAAAATAAATCATGCCGATTACTTTTGAAATAGTAAGCGACGAATATGTGCTGAAAATAAATCTTGCCGATTACTTTTGAAATAGTAACCGACGAATGTGTTGAAAATAAATCATGCCGATTACTTTAGAAATAGTAAGCGACGAATATGTTGAAAATAAAAATCTTACCGATTACTTTTGAAATAGTAACCAACGAATATGCTGAATATAAAGTCTTGCCGATTACTTTTGAAATAGTAACCGACGAATATGTTGAAAATAAAAATCTTGTCGATTACTTTTAAAATAGTAACCGACAAATATGCTGAAAATAAAAATCTTGCCGATTACTTTTGAAAAAGTAACCGACAAATATGCTGAAAATAAAAATCTTGCCGATTACTTTTGAAATAGTCACCGACCAATATGCTGAAAATAAAAATCTTGCCGATTACTTTTGAAATAGTAACCGACGAATGTGCAGAAAATAGATCATGCCGATTACTTATGAAATAGTAACCGACGAATGTGTTGAAAATAAATCATGTCGATTACCTTTGAAATAGTAACCGACGAATCTGCTGAAAATAAATCATGCCGATTACTTTTGAAATAGTCACCGGCGAATATGCTGAAAATAAAAATCTTGTCAATTACTTTTGAAATAGTAACCGACGAATGTGCTGAAAATAAATCATGCCGATTACTTTGGAAATAGTAAGTGACGAATATGTTGAAAATAAAAATCTTACCGATTACTTTTGAAATAGTAACCAACGGATGTGCTGAAAATAAAGTCTTGCCGATAACTTTTGAAATAGTAACCGACGAATATGTGCTGAAAATAAATCTTGCCGATTACTTTTGAAATAGTAACTGACGAATGTGCTGAAAATAAATCATGCCGATTACTTTTGAAATAGTAAGCGACGAATATGTTGAAAATAAAAATCTTACCGATTACTTTTGAAATAGTAACCAACGAATATGCTGAATATAAAGTCTTGCCGATTACTTTTGAAATAGTAACCGACGAATATGTTGAAAATAAAAATCTTGTCGATTACTTTTAAAATAGTAACCGACAAATATGCTGAAAATAAAAATCTTGCCGATTACTTTTGAAAAAGTAACCGACAAATATGCTGAAAATAAAAATCTTGCCGATTACTTTTGAAATAGTAACCGACCAATATGCTGAAAATAAAAATCTTGCCGATTACTTTTGAAGTAGTAACCGACGAATGTGCTGAAAATAAATAATGCCGATTACTATTGAAATAGTAACCGACAAATGTGCTGAAAATAAAAGTCTTGCCCATTACTTTTGAAATAGTAACCGACGAATATGTGCTGAAAATAAATCTTGCCGATTACTTTTGAAATAGTAACCGACGAATGTGTTGAAAATAAATCATGCCGATTACTTTTGAAATAGTAAGCGACGAATATGTTGAAAATAAAAATCTTACCGATTACTTTTGAAATAGTAACCAACGAATATGCTGAATATAAAGTCTTGCCGATTACTTTTGAAATAGTAACCGACGAATATGTTGAAAATAAAAATCTTGTCGATTACTTTTAAAATAGTAACCGACAAATATGCTGAAAATAAAAATCTTGCCGATTACTTTTGAAATAGTCACCGACCAATATGCTGAAAATAAAAATCTTGCTGATTACTTTTGAAATAGTAACCGACGAATATGCTGAAAATGAATCTTGCCGATTAGTTTTGAAATAGTAACCGACGAATGTGTTGAAAATAAATCATGCCGATTACTTTTGAAATAGTAAGCGACGAATATGTTGAAAATAAAAATCTTACCGATTACTTTTGAAATAGTAACCAACGAATATGCTGAATATAAAGTCTTGCCGATTACTTTTGAAATAGTAACCGACGAATATGTTGAAAATAAAAATCTTGTCGATTACTTTTAAAATAGTAACCGACAAATATGCTGAAAATAAAAATCTTGCCGATTACTTTTGAAATAGTCACCGACCAATATGCTGAAAATAAAAATCTTGCTGATTACTTTTGAAATAGTAACCGACGAATATGCTGAAAATGAATCTTGCCGATTAGTTTTGAAATAGTAACCGACGAATGTGTTGAAAATAAATCATGCCGATTACTTTAGAAATAGTAAGCGACGAATATGTTGAAAATAAAAATCTTACCGATTACTTTTGAAATAGTAACCAACGAATATGCTGAATATAGAGTCTTGCCGATTACTTTTGAAATAGTAACCGACGAATATGTTGAAAATAAAAATCTTGTCGATTACTTTTAAAATAGTAACCGACAAATATGCTGAAAATAAAAATTTTGCCGATTACTTTTGAAAAAGTAACCGACAAATATGCTGAAAATAAAAATCTTGCCGATTACTTTTGAAATAGTCACCGACCAATATGCTGAAAATAAAAATCTTGCCGATTACTTTTGAAATAGTAACCGACGAATGTGCTGAAAATAAATAATGCCGATTACTATTGAAATAGTAACCGACAAATGTGCTGAAAATAAAAGTCTTGCCCATTACTTTTGAAATAGTAACCGACGAATATGTGCTGAAAATAAATCTTGCCGATTACTTTTGAAATAGTAACCGACGAATGTGCTGAAAATAAATCATGCCGATTACTTTTGAAATAGTAAGCGACGAATATGTGCTGAAAATAAATCTTGCCGATTACTTTTGAAATAGTAACCGACGAATGTGTTGAAAATAAATCATGCCGATTACTTTAGAAATAGTAAGCGACGAATATGTTGAAAATAAAAATCTTACCGATTACTTTTGAAATAGTAACCAACGAATATGCTGAATATAAAGTCTTGCCGATTACTTTTGAAATAGTAACCGACGAATATGTTGAAAATAAAAATCTTGTCGATTACTTTTAAAATAGTAACCGACAAATATGCTGAAAATAAAAATCTTGCCGATTACTTTTGAAAAAGTAACCGACAAATATGCTGAAAATAAAAATCTTGCCGATTACTTTTGAAATAGTCACCGACCAATATGCTGAATATAAATATCTTGCCGATTACTTTTGAAATAGTAACCGACGAATGTGCTGAAAATAAATAATGCCGATTACTATTGAAATAGTAACCGACAAATGTGCTGAAAATAAAAGTCTTGCCCATTACTTTTGAAATAGTAACCGACGAATATGTGCTGAAAATAAATCTTGCCGATTACTTTTGAAATAGTAACCGACGAATGTGCTGAAAATAAATCATGCCGATTACTTTTGAAATAGTAAGCGACGAATATGTGCTGAAAATAAATCTTGCCGATTACTTTTGAAATAGTAACCGACGAATGTGTTGAAAATAAATCATGCCGATTACTTTTGAAATAGTAAGCGACGAATATGTTGAAAATAAAAATCTTACCGATTACTTTTGAAATAGTAACCAACGAATATGCTGAATATAAAGTCTTGCCGATTACTTTTGAAATAGTAACCGACGAATATGTTGAAAATAAAAATCTTGTCGATTACTTTTAAAATAGTAACCGACAAATATGCTGAAAATAAAAAACTTGCCGATTACTTTTGAAAAAGTAACCGACAAATATGCTGAAATTAAAAATCTTGCCAATTACTTTTGAAATAGTAACCGACCAATATGCTGAAAATAAAAATCTTGCCGATTACTTTTGAAATAGTAACCGACGAATGTGCTGAAAATAAATAATGCCGATTACTATTGAAATAGTAACCGACAAATGTGCTGAAAATAAAAGTCTTGCCCATTACTTTTGAAATAGTAACCGACGAATATGTGCTGAAAATAAATCTTGCCGATTACTTTTGAAATAGTAACCGACGAATGTGTTGAAAATAAATCATGCCGATTACTTTTGAAATAGTAAGCGACGAATATGTTGAAAATAAAAATCTTACCGATTACTTTTGAAATAGTAACCAACGAATATGCTGAATATAAAGTCTTGCCGATTACTTTTGAAATAGTAACCGACGAATATGTTGAAAATAAAAATCTTGTCGATTACTTTTAAAATAGTAACCGACAAATATGCTGAAAATAAAAATCTTGCCGATTACTTTTGAAATAGTCACCGACCAATATGCTGAAAATAAAAATCTTGCTGATTACTTTTGAAATAGTAACCGACGAATGTGCTGAAAATAAATAATGCCGATTACTATTGAAATAGTAACCGACAAATGTGCTGAAAATAATAGTCTTGCCCATTACTTTTGAAATAGTAACCGACGAATATGTGCTGAAAATAAATCTTGCCGATTACTTTTGAAATAGTAACCGACGAATGTGCTGAAAATAAATCATGCCGATTACTTTTGAAATAGTAAGCGACGAATATGTGCTGAAAATAAATCTTGCCGATTAGTTTTGAAATAGTAACCGACGAATGTGTTGAAAATAAATCATGCCGATTACTTTAGAAATCGTAAGCGACGAATATGTTGAAAATAAAAATCTTACCGATTACTTTTGAAATAGTAACCAACGAATATGCTGAATATAGAGTCTTGCCGATTACTTTTGAAATAGTAACCGACGAATGTGCTGAAAATAAATCATGCCGATTACTTTTGAAATAGTAAGCGACGAATATGTGCTGAAAATAAATCTTGCCGATTACTTTTGAAATAGTAACCGACGAATGTGTTGAAAATAAATCATGCCGATTACTTTTGAAATAGTAAGCGACGAATATGTTGAAAATAAAAATCTTACCGATTACTTTTGAAATAGTAACCAACGAATATGCTGAATATAAAGTCTTGCCGATTACTTTTGAAATAGTAACCGACGAATATGTTGAAAATAAAAATCTTGTCGATTACTTTTAAAATAGTAACCGACAAATATGCTGAAAATAAAAATCTTGCCGATTACTTTTGAAAAAGTAACCGACAAATATGCTGAAATTAAAAATCTTGCCAATTACTTTTGAAATAGTCACCGACCAATATGCTGAAAATAAAAATCTTGCCGATTACTTTTGAAATAGTAACCGACGAATGTGCAGAAAATAGATCATGCCGATTACTTTTGAAATAGTAACCGACGAATGTGTTGAAAATAAATTATGTCGATTACCTTTGAAATAGTAACCGACGAATCTGCTGAAAATAAATCATGCCGATTACTTTTGAAATAGTCACCGGCGAATATGCTGAAAATAAAAATCTTGTCAATTACTTTTGAAATAGTAACCGACGAATGTGCTGAAAATAAATCATGCCGATTACTTTGGAAATAGGAAGTGACGAATATGTTGAAAATAAAAATCTTACCGATTACTCTTGAAATAGTAACCAACGGATGTGCTGAAAATAAAGTCTTGCCGATAACTTTTGAAATAGTAACCGACGAATATGTGCTGAAAATAAATCATGCCGATTACTTTTGAAATAGTAAGCGACGAATATGTTGAAAATAAAAATCTTTCCGATTACTTTTGAAATAGTAACCAACGAATATGCTGAATATAAAGTCTTGCCGATTACTTTTGAAATAGTAACCGACGAATATGTTGAAAATAAAAATCTTGTCGATTACTTTTAAAATAGTAACCGACAAATTTGCTGAAAATAAAAATCTTGCCGATTACTTTTGAAAAAGTAACCGACAAATATGCTGAAAATAAAAAAAATCTTGCCGATTACTTTTGAAATAGTCACCGACCAATATGCTGAAAATAAAAATCTTGGCGATTACTTTTGAAATAGTAACCGACGAATGTGCTGAAAATAAATAATGTCGATTACTATTGAAATAGTAACCGACAAATGTGCTGAAAATAAAAGTCTTGCCCATTACTTTTGAAATTGTAACCGACGAATATGTGCTGAAAATAAATCTTGCCGATTACTTTTGAAATAGTAACCGACGAATGTGCTGAAAATAAATCATGCCGATTACTTTTGAAATAGTAAGCGACGAATATGTGCTGAAAATAAATCTTGCCGATTACTTTTGAAATAGTAACCGACGAATGTGTTGAAAATAAATCATGCCGATTACTTTAGAAATAGTAAGCGACGAATATGTTGAAAATAAAAATCTTACCGATTACTTTTGAAATAGTAACCAACGAATATGCTGAATATAAAGTCTTGCCGATTACTTTTGAAATAGTAACCGACGAATATGTTGAAAATAAAAATCTTGTCGATTACTTTTAAAATAGTAACCGACAAATATGCTGAAAATAAAAATCTTGCCGATTACTTTTGAAAAAGTAACCGACAAATATGCTGAAAATAAAAATCTTGCCGATTACTTTTGAAATAGTCACCGACCAATATGCTGAAAATAAAAATCTTGCCGATTACTTTTGAAATAGTAACCGACGAATGTGCAGAAAATAGATCATGCCGATTACTTATGAAATAGTAACCGACGAATGTGTTGAAAATAAATCATGTCGATTACCTTTGAAATAGTAACCGACGAATCTGCTGAAAATAAATCATGCCGATTACTTTTGAAATAGTCACCGGCGAATATGCTGAAAATAAAAATCTTGCCAATTACTTTTGAAATAGTAACCGACGAATGTGCTGAAAATAAATCATGCCGATTACTTTTGAAATAGTCACCGGCGAATATGCTGAAAATAAAAATCTTGTCAATTACTTTTGAAATAGTAACCGACGAATGTGCTGAAAATAAATCATGCCGATTACTTTGGAAATAGTAAGTGACGAATATGTTGAAAATAAAAATCTTACCGATTACTTTTGAAATAGTAACCGACGAATATGTTGAAAATAAAAATCTTGTCGATTACTTTTAAAATAGTAACCGACAAATATGCTGAAAATAAAAATCTTGCCGATTACTTTTGAAAAAGTAACCGACAAATATGCTGAAAATAAAAATCTTGCCGATTACTTTTGAAATATTCACCGACCAATATGCTGAAAATAAAAATCTTGCCGATTACTTTTGAAATAGTAACCGACGAATGTGCTGAAAATAAATAATGCCGATTACTATTGAAATAGTAACCGACAAATGTGCTGAAAATAATAGTCTTGCCCATTACTTTTGAAATAGTAACCGACGAATATGTGCTGAAAATAAATCTTGCCGATTACTTTTGAAATAGTAACCGACGAATGTGCTGAAAATAAATCATGCCGATTACTTTTGAAATAGTAAGCGACGAATATGTGCTGAAAATAAATCTTGCCGATTAGTTTTGAAATAGTAACCGACGAATGTGTTGAAAATAAATCATGCCGATTACTTTAGAAATAGTAAGCGACGAATATGTTGAAAATAAAAATCTTACCGATTACTTTTGAAATTGTAACCAACGAATATGCTGAATATAAAGTCTTGCCGATTACTTTTGAAATAGTAACCGACAAATTTGCTGAAAATAAAAATCTTGCCGATTACTTTTGAAAAAGTAACCGACAAATATGCTGAAAATAAAAAAAATCTTGCCGATTACTTTTGAAATAGTCACCGACCAATATGCTGAAAATAAAAATCTTGGCGATTACTTTTGAAATAGTAACCGACGAATGTGCTGAAAATAAATAATGTCGATTACTATTGAAATAGTAACCGACAAATGTGCTGAAAATAAAAGTCTTGCCCATTACTTTTGAAATTGTAACCGACGAATATGTGCTGAAAATAAATCTTGCCGATTACTTTTGAAATAGTAACCGACGAATGTGCTGAAAATAAATCATGCCGATTACTTTTGAAATAGTAAGCGACGAATATGTGCTGAAAATAAATCTTGCCGATTACTTTTGAAATAGTAACCGACGAATGTGTTGAAAATAAATCATGCCGATTACTTTAGAAATAGTAAGCGACGAATATGTTGAAAATAAAAATCTTACCGATTACTTTTGAAATAGTAACCAACGAATATGCTGAATATAAAGTCTTGCCGATTACTTTTGAAATAGTAACCGACGAATATGTTGAAAATAAAAATCTTGTCGATTACTTTTAAAATAGTAACCGACAAATATGCTGAAAATAAAAATCTTGCCGATTACTTTTGAAAAAGTAACCGACAAATATGCTGAAAATAAAAATCTTGCCGATTACTTTTGAAATAGTCACCGACCAATATGCTGAAAATAAAAATCTTGCCGATTACTTTTGAAATAGTAACCGACGAATGTGCAGAAAATAGATCATGCCGATTACTTATGAAATAGTAACCGACGAATGTGTTGAAAATAAATCATGTCGATTACCTTTGAAATAGTAACCGACGAATCTGCTGAAAATAAATCATGCCGATTACTTTTGAAATAGTCACCGGCGAATATGCTGAAAATAAAAATCTTGCCAATTACTTTTGAAATAGTAACCGACGAATGTGCTGAAAATAAATCATGCCGATTACTTTTGAAATAGTCACCGGCGAATATGCTGAAAATAAAAATCTTGTCAATTACTTTTGAAATAGTAACCGACGAATGTGCTGAAAATAAATCATGCCGATTACTTTGGAAATAGTAAGTGACGAATATGTTGAAAATAAAAATCTTGCCGATTACTTTTGAAATAGTAACCGACGAATATGTTGAAAATAAAAATCTTGTCGATTACTTTTAAAATAGTAACCGACAAATATGCTGAAAATAAAAATCTTGCCGATTACTTTTGAAAAAGTAACCGACAAATATGCTGAAAATAAAAATCTTGCCGATTACTTTTGAAATAGTCACCGACCAATATGCTGAAAATAAAAATCTTGCCGATTACTTTTGAAATAGTAACCGACGAATGTGCTGAAAATAAATAATGCCGATTACTATTGAAATAGTAACCGACAAATGTGCTGAAAATAATAGTCTTGCCCATTACTTTTGAAATAGTAACCGACGAATATGTGCTGAAAATAAATCTTGCCGATTACTTTTGAAATAGTAACCGACGAATGTGCTGAAAATAAATCATGCCGATTACTTTTGAAATAGTAAGCGACGAATATGTGCTGAAAATAAATCTTGCCGATTAGTTTTGAAATAGTAACCGACGAATGTGTTGAAAATAAATCATGCCGATTACTTTAGAAATAGTAAGCGACGAATATGTTGAAAATAAAAATCTTACCGATTACTTTTGAAATTGTAACCAACGAATATGCTGAATATAAAGTCTTGCCGATTACTTTTGAAATAGTAACCGACGAATATGTTGAAAATAAAAATCTTGTCGATTACTTTTAAAATAGTAACCGACAAATATGCTGAAAATAAAAATCTTGCCGATTACTTTTGAAAAAGTAACCGACAAATATGCTGAAAATAAAAATCTTGCCGATTACTTTTGAAATAGTCACCGACCAATATGCTGAAAATAAAAATCTTGCCGATTACTTTTGAAATAGTAACCGACGAATGTGCTGAAAATAAATAATGCCGATTACTATTGAAATAGTAACCGACAAATGTGCTGAAAATAAAAGTCTTGCCCATTACTTTTGAAATAGTAACCGACGAATATGTGCTGAAAATAAATCTTGCCGATTACTTTTGAAATAGTAACCGACGAATGTGCTGAAAATAAATCATGCCGATTACTTTTGAAATAGTAAGCGACGAATATGTGCTGAAAATAAATCTTGCCGATTACTTTTGAAATAGTAACCGACGAATGTGTTGAAAATAAATCATGCCGATTACTTTTGAAATAGTAAGCGACGAATATGTTGAAAATAAAAATCTTACCGATTACTTTTGAAATAGTAACCAACGAATATGCTGAATATAAAGTCTTGCCGATTACTTTTGAAATAGTAACCGACGAATATGTTGAAAATAAAAATCTTGTCGATTACATTTAAAATAGTAACCGACAAATATGCTGAAAATAAAAATCTTGCCGATTACTTTTGAAAAAGTAACCGACAAATATGCTGAAAATAAAAATCTTGCCGATTACTTTTGAAATATTCACCGACCAATATGCTGAAAATAAAAATCTTGCCGATTACTTTTGAAATAGTAACCGACGAATGTGCTGAAAATAAATAATGCCGATTACTATTGAAATAGTAACCGACAAATGTGCTGAAAATAATAGTCTTGCCCATTACTTTTGAAATAGTAACCGACGAATATGTGCTGAAAATAAATCTTGCCGATTACTTTTGAAATAGTAACCGACGAATGTGCTGAAAATAAATCATGCCGATTACTTTTGAAATAGTAAGCGACGAATATGTGCTGAAAATAAATCTTGCCGATTAGTTTTGAAATAGTAACCGACGAATGTGTTGAAAATAAATCATGCCGATTACTTTAGAAATAGTAAGCGACGAATATGTTGAAAATAAAAATCTTACCGATTACTTTTGAAATTGTAACCAACGAATATGCTGAATATAAAGTCTTGCCGATTACTTTTGAAATAGTAACCGACAAATTTGCTGAAAATAAAAATCTTGCCGATTACTTTTGAAAAAGTAACCGACAAATATGCTGAAAATAAAAAAAATCTTGCCGATTACTTTTGAAATAGTCACCGACCAATATGCTGAAAATAAAAATCTTGGCGATTACTTTTGAAATAGTAACCGACGAATGTGCTGAAAATAAATAATGTCGATTACTATTGAAATAGTAACCGACAAATGTGCTGAAAATAAAAGTCTTGCCCATTACTTTTGAAATTGTAACCGACGAATATGTGCTGAAAATAAATCTTGCCGATTACTTTTGAAATAGTAACCGACGAATGTGCTGAAAATAAATCATGCCGATTACTTTTGAAATAGTAAGCGACGAATATGTGCTGAAAATAAATCTTGCCGATTACTTTTGAAATAGTAACCGACGAATGTGTTGAAAATAAATCATGCCGATTACTTTAGAAATAGTAAGCGACGAATATGTTGAAAATAAAAATCTTACCGATTACTTTTGAAATAGTAACCAACGAATATGCTGAATATAAAGTCTTGCCGATTACTTTTGAAATAGTAACCGACGAATATGTTGAAAATAAAAATCTTGTCGATTACTTTTAAAATAGTAACCGACAAATATGCTGAAAATAAAAATCTTGCCGATTACTTTTGAAAAAGTAACCGACAAATATGCTGAAAATAAAAATCTTGCCGATTACTTTTGAAATAGTCACCGACCAATATGCTGAAAATAAAAATCTTGCCGATTACTTTTGAAATAGTAACCGACGAATGTGCAGAAAATAGATCATGCCGATTACTTATGAAATAGTAACCGACGAATGTGTTGAAAATAAATCATGTCGATTACCTTTGAAATAGTAACCGACGAATCTGCTGAAAATAAATCATGCCGATTACTTTTGAAATAGTCACCGGCGAATATGCTGAAAATAAAAATCTTGCCAATTACTTTTGAAATAGTAACCGACGAATGTGCTGAAAATAAATCATGCCGATTACTTTTGAAATAGTCACCGGCGAATATGCTGAAAATAAAAATCTTGTCAATTACTTTTGAAATAGTAACCGACGAATGTGCTGAAAATAAATCATGCCGATTACTTTGGAAATAGTAAGTGACGAATATGTTGAAAATAAAAATCTTGCCGATTACTTTTGAAATAGTAACCGACGAATATGTTGAAAATAAAAATCTTGTCGATTACTTTTAAAATAGTAACCGACAAATATGCTGAAAATAAAAATCTTGCCGATTACTTTTGAAAAAGTAACCGACAAATATGCTGAAAATAAAAATCTTGCCGATTACTTTTGAAATAGTCACCGACCAATATGCTGAAAATAAAAATCTTGCCGATTACTTTTGAAATAGTAACCGACGAATGTGCTGAAAATAAATAATGCCGATTACTATTGAAATAGTAACCGACAAATGTGCTGAAAATAATAGTCTTGCCCATTACTTTTGAAATAGTAACCGACGAATATGTGCTGAAAATAAATCTTGCCGATTACTTTTGAAATAGTAACCGACGAATGTGCTGAAAATAAATCATGCCGATTACTTTTGAAATAGTAAGCGACGAATATGTGCTGAAAATAAATCTTGCCGATTAGTTTTGAAATAGTAACCGACGAATGTGTTGAAAATAAATCATGCCGATTACTTTAGAAATAGTAAGCGACGAATATGTTGAAAATAAAAATCTTACCGATTACTTTTGAAATTGTAACCAACGAATATGCTGAATATAAAGTCTTGCCGATTACTTTTGAAATAGTAACCGACGAATATGTTGAAAATAAAAATCTTGTCGATTACTTTTAAAATAGTAACCGACAAATATGCTGAAAATAAAAATCTTGCCGATTACTTTTGAAAAAGTAACCGACAAATATGCTGAAAATAAAAATCTTGCCGATTACTTTTGAAATAGTCACCGACCAATATGCTGAAAATAAAAATCTTGCCGATTACTTTTGAAATAGTAACCGACGAATGTGCTGAAAATAAATAATGCCGATTACTATTGAAATAGTAACCGACAAATGTGCTGAAAATAAAAGTCTTGCCCATTACTTTTGAAATAGTAACCGACGAATATGTGCTGAAAATAAATCTTGCCGATTACTTTTGAAATAGTAACCGACGAATGTGCTGAAAATAAATCATGCCGATTACTTTTGAAATAGTAAGCGACGAATATGTGCTGAAAATAAATCTTGCCGATTACTTTTGAAATAGTAACCGACGAATGTGTTGAAAATAAATCATGCCGATTACTTTTGAAATAGTAAGCGACGAATATGTTGAAAATAAAAATCTTACCGATTACTTTTGAAATAGTAACCAACGAATATGCTGAATATAAAGTCTTGCCGATTACTTTTGAAATAGTAACCGACGAATATGTTGAAAATAAAAATCTTGTCGATTACATTTAAAATAGTAACCGACAAATATGCTGAAAATAAAAATCTTGCCGATTACTTTTGAAATAGTCACCGACCAATATGCTGAAAATAAAAATCTTGCCGATTACTTTTGAAATAGTCACCGACCAATATGCTGAAAATAAAAATCTTGCCGATTACTTTTGAAATAGTAACCGACGAATGTGCTGAAAATAAATAATGCCGATTACTATTGAAATAGTAACCGACAAATGTGCTGAAAATAAAAGTCTTGCCCATTACTTTTGAAATAGTAACCGACGAATATGTGCTGAAAATAAATCTTGCCGATTACTTTTGAAATAGTAACCGACAAATGTGCTGAAAATAAATCATGCCGATTACTTTTGAAATAGTAAGCGACGAATATGTGCTGAAAATAAATCTTGCCGATTACTTTTGAAATAGTAACCGACGAATGTGCAGAAAATAGATCATGCCGATTACATTTGAAATAGTAACCGACGAATGTGTTGAAAATAAATCATGTCGATTACCTTTGAAATAGTAACCGACGAATCTGCTGAAAATAAATCATGCCGATTACTTTTGAAATAGTCACCGGCGAATATGCTGAAAATAAAAATCTTGTCAATTACTTTTGAAATAGTAACCGACGAATGTGCTGAAAATAAATCATGCCGATTACTTTGGAAATAGTAAGTGACGAATATGTTGAAAATAAAAATCTTACCGATTACTTTTGAAATAGTAACCAACGGATGTGCTGAAAATAAAGTCTTGCCGATAACTTTTGAAATAGTAACCGACGAATATGTGCTGAAAATAAATCATGCCGATTACTTTTGAAATAGTAAGCGACGAATATGTTGAAAATAAAAATCTTACCGATTACTTTTGAAATAGTAACCAACGAATATGCTGAATATAAAGTCTTGCCGATTACTTTTGAAATAGTAACCGACGAATATGTTGAAAATAAAAATCTTGTCGATTACTTTTAAAATAGTAACCGACAAATATGCTGAAAATAAAAATCTTGCCGATTACTTTTGAAAAAGTAACCGACAAATATGCTGAAAATAAAAATCTTGCCGATTACTTTTGAAATAGTCACCGACCAATATGCTGAAAATAAAAATCTTGCCGATTACTTTTGAAATAGTAACCGACGAATGTGCTGAAAATAAATAATGCCGATTACTATTGAAATAGTAACCGACAAATGTGCTGAAAATAAAAGTCTTGCCCATTACTTTTGAAATAGTAACCGACGAATATGTGCTGAAAATAAATCTTGCCGATTACTTTTGAAATAGTAACCGACGAATGTGCTGAAAATAAATCATGCCGATTACTTTTGAAATAGTAAGCGACGAATATGTGCTGAAAATAAATCTTGCCGATTACTTTTGAAATAGTAACCGACGAATGTGTTGAAAATAAATCATGCCGATTACTTTAGAAATAGTAAGCGACGAATATGTTGAAAATAAAAATCTTACCGATTACTTTTGAAATAGTAACCAACGAATATGCTGAATATAAAGTCTTGCCGATTACTTTTGAAATAGTAACTGACGAATATGTTGAAAATAAAAATCTTGTCGATTACATTTAAAATAGTAACCGACAAATATGCTGAAAATAAAAATCTTGCCGATTACTTTTGAAAAAGTAACCGACAAATATGCTGAAAATAAAAATCTTGCCGATTACTTTTGAAATAGTCACCGACCAATATGCTGAAAATAAAAATCTTGCCGATTACTTTTGAAATAGTAACCGACGAATGTGCTGAAAATAAATAATGCCGATTACTATTGAAATAGTAACCGACAAATGTGCTGAAAATAAAAGTCTTGCCCATTACTTTTGAAATAGTAACCGACGAATATGTGCTGAAAATAAATCTTGCCGATTACTTTTGAAATAGTAACCGACGAATGTGCTGAAAATAAATCATGCCGATTACTTTTGAAATAGTAAGCGACGAATATGTGCTGAAAATAAATCTTGCCGATTACTTTTGAAATAGTAACCGACGAATGTGTTGAAAATAAATCATGCCGATTACTTTTGAAATAGTAAGCGACGAATATGTTGAAAATAAAAATCTTACCGATTACTTTTGAAATAATAACCAACGAATATGCTGAATATAAAGTCTTGCCGATTACTTTTGAAATAGTAACCGACGAATATGTTGAAAATAAAAATCTTGTCGATTACTTTTAAAATAGTAACCGACAAATATGCTGAAAATAAAAATCTTGCCGATTACTTTTGAAATAGTCACCGACCAATATGCTGAAAATAAAAATCTTGCCGATTACTTTTGAAATAGTAACCGACGAATGTGCAGAAAATAGATCATGCCGATTACTTTTGAAATAGTAACCGACGAATGTGTTGAAAATAAATCATGTCGATTACCTTTGAAATAGTAACCGACGAATCTGCTGAAAATAAATCATGCCGATTACTTTTGAAATAGTCACCGGCGAATATGCTGAAAATAAAAATCTTGTCAATTACTTTTGAAATAGTAACCGACGAATGTGCTGAAAATAAATCATGCCGATTACTTTGGAAATAGTAAGTGACGAATATGTTGAAAATAAAAATCTTACCGATTACTTTTGAAATAGTAACCAACGGATGTGCTGAAAATAAAGTCTTGCCGATAACTTTTGAAATAGTAACCGACGAATATGTGCTGAAAATAAATCATGCCGATTACTTTTGAAATAGTAAGCGACGAATATGTTGAAAATAAAAATCTTACCGATTACTTTTGAAATAGTAACCAACGAATATGCTGAATATAAAGTCTTGCCGATTACTTTTGAAATAGTAACCGACGAATATGTAGAAAATAAAAATCTTGTCGATTACTTTTAAAATAGTAACCGACAAATATGCTGAAAATAAAAATCTTGCCGATTACTTTTGAAAAAGTAACCGACAAATATGCTGAAAATAAAAATCTTGCCGATTACTTTTGAAATAGTCACCGACCAATATGCTGAAAATAAAAATCTTGCCGATTACTTTTGAAATAGTAACCGACGAATGTGCTGAAAATAAATAATGCCGATTACTATTGAAATAGTAACCGACAAATGTGCTGAAAATAAAAGTCTTGCCCATTACTTTTGAAATAGTAACCGACGAATATGTGCTGAAAATAAATCTTGCCGATTACTTTTGAAATAGTAACCGACGAATGTGCTGAAAATAAATCATGCCGATTACTTTTGAAATAGTAAGCGACGAATATGTGCTGAAAATAAATCTTGCCGATTACTTTTGAAATAGTAACCGACGAATGTGTTGAAAATAAATCATGCCGATTACTTTTGAAATAGTAAGCGACGAATATGTTGAAAATAAAAATCTTACCGATTACTTTTGAAATAGTAACCAACGAATATGCTGAATATAAAGTCTTGCCGATTACTTTTGAAATAGTAACCGACGAATATGTTGAAAATAAAAATCTTGTCGATTACTTTTAAAATAGTAACCGACAAATATGCTGAAAATAAAAATCTTGCCGATTACTTTTGAAATAGTCACCGACCAATATGCTGAAAATAAAAATCTTGCCGATTACTTTTGAAATAGTAACCGACGAATGTGCAGAAAATAGATCATGCCGATTACTTTTGAAATAGTAACCGACGAATGTGTTGAAAATAAATCATGTCGATTACCTTTGAAATAGTAACCGACGAATCTGCTGAAAATAAATCATGCCGATTACTTTTGAAATAGTCACCGGCGAATATGCTGAAAATAAAAATCTTGTCAATTACTTTTGAAATAGTAACAGACGAATGTGCTGAAAATAAATCATGCCGATTACTTTGGAAATAGTAAGTGACGAATATGTTGAAAATAAAAATCTTACCGATTACTTTTGAAATAGTAACCAACGGATGTGCTGAAAATAAAGTCTTGCCGATAACTTTTGAAATAGTAACCGACGAATATGTGCTGAAAATAAATCATGCCGATTACTTTTGAAATAGTAAGCGACGAATATGTTGAAAATAAAAATCTTACCGATTACTTTTGAAATAGTAACCAACGAATATGCTGAATATAAAGTCTTGCCGATTACTTTTGAAATAGTAACCGACGAATATGTTGAAAATAAAAATCTTGTCGATTACTTTTAAAATAGTAACCGACAAATATGCTGAAAATAAAAATCTTGCCGATTACTTTTGAAAAAGTAACCGACAAATATGCTGAAAATAAAAATCTTGCCGATTACTTTTGAAATAGTCACCGACCAATATGCTGAAAATAAAAATCTTGCCGATTACTTTTGAAATAGTAACCGACGAATGTGCTGAAAATAAATAATGCCGATTACTATTGAAATAGTAACCGACAAATGTGCTGAAAATAAAAGTCTTGCCCATTACTTTTGAAATAGTAACCGACGAATATGTGCTGAAAATAAATCTTGCCGATTACTTTTGAAATAGTAACCGACGAATGTGCTGAAAATAAATCATGCCGATTACTTTTGAAATAGTAAGCGACGAATATGTGCTGAAAATAAATCTTGCCGATTACTTTTGAAATAGTAACCGACGAATGTGTTGAAAATAAATCATGCCGATTACTTTAGAAATAGTAAGCGACGAATATGTTGAAAATAAAAATCTTACCGATTACTTTTGAAATAGTAACCAACGAATATGCTGAATATAAAGTCTTGCCGATTACTTTTGAAATAGTAACCGACGAATATGTTGAAAATAAAAATCTTGTCGATTACTTTTAAAATAGTAACCGACAAATATGCTGAAAATAAAAATCTTGCCGATTACTTTTGAAAAAGTAACCGACAAATATGCTGAAAATAAAAATCTTGCCGATTACTTTTGAAATAGTCACCGACCAATATGCTGAAAATAAAAATCTTGCCGATTACTTTTGAAATAGTAACCGACGAATGTGCTGAAAATAAATAATGCCGATTACTATTGAAATAGTAACCGACAAATGTGCTGAAAATAAAAGTCTTGCCCATTACTTTTGAAATAGTAACCGACGAATATGTGCTGAAAATAAATCTTGCCGATTACTTTTGAAATAGTAACCGACGAATGTGCTGAAAATAAATCATGCCGATTACTTTTGAAATAGTAAGCGACGAATATGTGCTGAAAATAAATCTTGCCGATTACTTTTGAAATAGTAACCGACGAATGTGTTGAAAATAAATCATGCCGATTACTTTTGAAATAGTAAGCGACGAATATGTTGAAAATAAAAATCTTACCGATTACTTTTGAAATAGTAACCAACGAATATGCTGAATATAAAGTCTTGCCGATTACTTCTGAAATAGTAACCGACGAATATGTTGAAAATAAAAATCTTGTCGATTACTTTTAAAATAGTAACCGACAAATATGCTGAAAATAAAAATCTTGCCGATTACTTTTGAAATAGTCACCGACCAATATGCTGAAAATAAAAATCTTGCCGATTACTTTTGAAATAGTAACCGACGAATGTGCAGAAAATAGATCATGCCGATTACTTTTGAAATAGTAACCGACGAATGTGTTGAAAATAAATCATGTCGATTACCTTTGAAATAGTAACCGACGAATCTGCTGAAAATAAATCATGCCGATTACTTTTGAAATAGTCACCGGCGAATATGCTGAAAATAAAAATCTTGTCAATTACTTTTGAAATAGTAACCGACGAATGTGCTGAAAATAAATCATGCCGATTACTTTGGAAATAGTAAGTGACGAATATGTTGAAAATAAAAATCTTACCGATTACTTTTGAAATAGTAACCAACAGATGTGCTGAAAATAAAGTCTTGCCGATAACTTTTGAAATAGTAACCGACGAATATGTGCTGAAAATAAATCATGCCGATTACTTTTGAAATAGTAAGCGACGAATATGTTGAAAATAAAAATCTTACCGATTACTTTTGAAATAGTAACCAACGAATATGCTGAATATAAAGTCTTGCCGATTACTTTTGAAATAGTAACCGACGAATATGTTGAAAATAAAAATCTTGTCGATTACTTTTAAAATAGTAACCGACAAATATGCTGAAAATAAAAATCTTGCCGATTACTTTTGAAAAAGTAACCGACAAATATGCTGAAAATAAAAATCTTGCCGATTACTTTTGAAATAGTCACCGACCAATATGCTGAAAATAAAAATCTTGCCGATTACTTTTGAAATAGTAACCGACGAATGTGCTGAAAATAAATAATGCCGATTACTATTGAAATAGTAACCGACAAATGTGCTGAAAATAAAAGTCTTGCCCATTACTTTTGAAATAGTAACCGACGAATATGTGCTGAAAATAAATCTTGCCGATTACTTTTGAAATAGTAACCGACGAATGTGCTGAAAATAAATCATGCCGATTACTTTTGAAATAGTAAGCGACGAATATGTGCTGAAAATAAATCTTGCCGATTACTTTTGAAATAGTAACCGACGAATGTGTTGAAAATAAATCATGCCGATTACTTTTGAAATAGTAAGCGACGAATATGTTGAAAATAAAAATCTTACCGATTACTTTTGAAATAGTAACCAACGAATATGCTGAATATAAAGTCTTGCCGATTACTTCTGAAATAGTAACCGACGAATATGTTGAAAATAAAAATCTTGTCGATTACTTTTAAAATAGTAACCGACAAATATGCTGAAAATAAAAATCTTGCCGATTACTTTTGAAATAGTCACCGACCAATATGCTGAAAATAAAAATCTTGCCGATTACTTTTGAAATAGTAACCGACGAATGTGCAGAAAATAGATCATGCCGATTACTTTTGAAATAGTAACCGACGAATGTGTTGAAAATAAATCATGTCGATTACCTTTGAAATAGTAACCGACGAATCTGCTGAAAATAAATCATGCCGATTACTTTTGAAATAGTCACCGGCGAATATGCTGAAAATAAAAATCTTGTCAATTACTTTTGAAATAGTAACCGACGAATGTGCTGAAAATAAATCATGCCGATTACTTTGGAAATAGTAAGTGACGAATATGTTGAAAATAAAAATCTTACCGATTACTTTTGAAATAGTAACCAACAGATGTGCTGAAAATAAAGTCTTGCCGATAACTTTTGAAATAGTAACCGACGAATATGTGCTGAAAATAAATCATGCCGATTACTTTTGAAATAGTAAGCGACGAATATGTTGAAAATAAAAATCTTACCGATTACTTTTGAAATAGTAACCAACGAATATGCTGAATATAAAGTCTTGCCGATTACTTTTGAAATAGTAACCGACGAATATGTTGAAAATAAAAATCTTGTCGATTACTTTTAAAATAGTAACCGACAAATATGCTGAAAATAAAAATCTTGCCGATTACTTTTGAAAAAGTAACCGACAAATATGCTGAAAATAAAAATCTTGCCGATTACTTTTGAAATAGTCACCGACCAATATGCTGAAAATAAAAATCTTGCCGATTACTTTTGAAATAGTAACCGACGAATGTGCTGAAAATAAATAATGCCGATTACTATTGAAATAGTAACCGACAAATGTGCTGAAAATAAAAGTCTTGCCCATTACTTTTGAAATAGTAACCGACGAATATGTGCTGAAAATAAATCTTGCCGATTACTTTTGAAATAGTAACCGACGAATGTGCTGAAAATAAATCATGCCGATTACTTTTGAAATAGTAAGCGACGAATATGTGCTGAAAATAAAGTCTTGCCGATAACTTTTGAAATAGTAACCGACGAATGTGTGCTGAAAATAAATCATGCCGATTACTTTTGAAATAGTAAGCGACGAATATGTTGAAAATAAAAATCTTACCGATTACTTTTGAAATAGTAACCAACGAATATGCTGAATATAAAGTCTTGCCGATTACTTTTGAAATAGTAACCGACGAATATGTTGAAAATAAAAATCTTGTCGATTACTTTTAAAATAGTAACCGACAAATATGCTGAAAATAAAAATCTTGCCGATTACTTTTGAAAAAGTAACCGACAAATATGCTGAAAATAAAAATCTTGCCGATTACTTTTGAAATAGTCACCGACCAATATGCTGAAAATAAAAATCTTGCCGATTACTTTTGAAATAGTAACCGACGAATGTGCTGAAAATAAATAATGCCGATTACTATTGAAATAGTAACCGACAAATGTGCTGAAAATAAAAGTCTTGCCCATTACTTTTGAAATAGTAACCGACGAATATGTGCTGAAAATAAATCTTGCCGATTACTTTTGAAATAGTAACCGACGAATGTGCTGAAAATAAATCATGCCGATTACTTTTGAAATAGTAAGCGACGAATATGTGCTGAAAATAAATCTTGCCGATTACTTTTGAAATAGTAACCGACGAATGTGTTGAAAATAAATCATGCCGATTACTTTTGAAATAGTAAGCGACGAATATGTTGAAAATAAAAATCTTACCGATTACTTTTGAAATAGTAACCAACGAATATGCTGAATATAAAGTCTTGCCGATTACTTTTGAAATAGTAACCGACGAATATGTTGAAAATAAAAATCTTGTCGATTACTTTTAAAATAGTAACCGACAAATATGCTGAAAATAAAAATCTTGCCGATTACTTTTGAAATAGTCACCGACCAATATGCTGAAAATAAAAATCTTGCCGATTACTTTTGAAATAGTAACCGACGAATGTGCAGAAAATAGATCATGCCGATTACTTTTGAAATAGTAACCGACGAATGTGTTGAAAATAAATCATGTCGATTACCTTTGAAATAGTAACCGACGAATCTGCTGAAAATAAATCATGCCGATTACTTTTGAAATAGTCACCGGCGAATATGCTGAAAATAAAAATCTTGTCAATTACTTTTGAAATAGTAACAGACGAATGTGCTGAAAATAAATCATGCCGATTACTTTGGAAATAGTAAGTGACGAATATGTTGAAAATAAAAATCTTACCGATTACTTTTGAAATAGTAACCAACGGATGTGCTGAAAATAAAGTCTTGCCGATAACTTTTGAAATAGTAACCGACGAATATGTGCTGAAAATAAATCATGCCGATTACTTTTGAAATAGTAAGCGACGAATATGTTGAAAATAAAAATCTTACCGATTACTTTTGAAATAGTAACCAACGAATATGCTGAATATAAAGTCTTGCCGATTACTTTTGAAATAGTAACCGACGAATATGTTGAAAATAAAAATCTTGTCGATTACTTTTAAAATAGTAACCGACAAATATGCTGAAAATAAAAATCTTGCCGATTACTTTTGAAAAAGTAACCGACAAATATGCTGAAAATAAAAATCTTGCCGATTACTTTTGAAATAGTCACCGACCAATATGCTGAAAATAAAAATCTTGCCGATTACTTTTGAAATAGTAACCGACGAATGTGCTGAAAATAAATAATGCCGATTACTATTGAAATAGTAACCAACAAATGTGCTGAAAATAAAAGTCTTGCCCATTACTTTTGAAATAGTAACCGACGAATATGTGCTGAAAATAAATCTTGCCGATTACTTTTGAAATAGTAACCGACGAATGTGCTGAAAATAAATCATGCCGATTACTTTTGAAATAGTAAGCGACGAATATGTGCTGAAAATAAATCTTGCCGATTACTTTTGAAATAGTAACCGACGAATGTGTTGAAAATAAATCATGCCGATTACTTTAGAAATAGTAAGCGACGAATATGTTGAAAATAAAAATCTTACCGATTACTTTTGAAATAGTAACCAACGAATATGCTGAATATAAAGTCTTGCCGATTACTTTTGAAATAGTAACCGACGAATATGTTGAAAATAAAAATCTTGTCGATTACTTTTAAAATAGTAACCGACAAATATGCTGAAAATAAAAATCTTGCCGATTACTTTTGAAAAAGTAACCGACAAATATGCTGAAAATAAAAATCTTGCCGATTACTTTTGAAATAGTCACCGACCAATATGCTGAAAATAAAAATCTTGCCGATTACTTTTGAAATAGTAACCGACGAATGTGCTGAAAATAAATAATGCCGATTACTATTGAAATAGTAACCGACAAATGTGCTGAAAATAAAAGTCTTGCCCATTACTTTTGAAATAGTAACCGACGAATATGTGCTGAAAATAAATCTTGCCGATTACTTTTGAAATAGTAACCGACGAATGTGCTGAAAATAAATCATGCCGATTACTTTTGAAATAGTAAGCGACGAATATGTGCTGAAAATAAATCTTGCCGATTACTTTTGAAATAGTAACCGACGAATGTGTTGAAAATAAATCATGCCGATTACTTTTGAAATAGTAAGCGACGAATATGTTGAAAATAAAAATCTTACCGATTACTTTTGAAATAGTAACCAACGAATATGCTGAATATAAAGTCTTGCCGATTACTTCTGAAATAGTAACCGACGAATATGTTGAAAATAAAAATCTTGTCGATTACTTTTAAAATAGTAACCGACAAATATGCTGAAAATAAAAATCTTGCCGATTACTTTTGAAATAGTCACCGACCAATATGCTGAAAATAAAAATCTTGCCGATTACTTTTGAAATAGTAACCGACGAATGTGCAGAAAATAGATCATGCCGATTACTTTTGAAATAGTAACCGACGAATGTGTTGAAAATAAATCATGTCGATTACCTTTGAAATAGTAACCGACGAATCTGCTGAAAATAAATCATGCCGATTACTTTTGAAATAGTCACCGGCGAATATGCTGAAAATAAAAATCTTGTCAATTACTTTTGAAATAGTAACCGACGAATGTGCTGAAAATAAATCATGCCGATTACTTTGGAAATAGTAAGTGACGAATATGTTGAAAATAAAAATCTTACCGATTACTTTTGAAATAGTAACCAACGGATGTGCTGAAAATAAAGTCTTGCCGATAACTTTTGAAATAGTAACCGACGAATATGTGCTGAAAATAAATCATGCCGATTACTTTTGAAATAGTAAGCGACGAATATGTTGAAAATAAAAATCTTACCGATTACTTTTGAAATAGTAACCAACGAATATGCTGAATATAAAGTCTTGCCGATTACTTTTGAAATAGTAACCGACGAATATGTTGAAAATAAAAATCTTGTCGATTACTTTTAAAATAGTAACCGACAAATATGCTGAAAATAAAAATCTTGCCGATTACTTTTGAAAAAGTAACCGACAAATATGCTGAAAATAAAAATCTTGCCGATTACTTTTGAAATAGTCACCGACCAATATGCTGAAAATAAAAATCTTGCCGATTACTTTTGAAATAGTAACCGACGAATGTGCTGAAAATAAATAATGCCGATTACTATTGAAATAGTAACCGACAAATGTGCTGAAAATAAAAGTCTTGCCCATTACTTTTGAAATAGTAACCGACGAATATGTGCTGAAAATAAATCTTGCCGATTACTTTTGAAATAGTAACCGACGAATGTGCTGAAAATAAATCATGCCGATTACTTTTGAAATAGTAAGCGACGAATATGTGCTGAAAATAAAGTCTTGCCGATAACTTTTGAAATAGTAACCGACGAATGTGTGCTGAAAATAAATCATGCCGATTACTTTTGAAATAGTAAGCGACGAATATGTTGAAAATAAAAATCTTACCGATTACTTTTGAAATAGTAACCAACGAATATGCTGAATATAAAGTCTTGCCGATTACTTTTGAAATAGTAACCGACGAATATGTTGAAAATAAAAATCTTGTCGATTACTTTTAAAATAGTAACCGACAAATATGCTGAAAATAAAAATCTTGCCGATTACTTTTGAAATAGTAACCGACGAATGTGCAGAAAATAGATCATGCCGATTACTTTTGAAATAGTAACCGACGAATGTGTTGAAAATAAATCATGTCGATTACCTTTGAAATAGTAACCGACGAATCTGCTGAAAATAAATCATGCCGATTACTTTTGAAATAGTCACCGGCGAATATGCTGAAAATAAAAATCTTGTCAATTACTTTTGAAATAGTAACAGACGAATGTGCTGAAAATAAATCATGCCGATTACTTTGGAAATAGTAAGTGACGAATATGTTGAAAATAAAAATCTTACCGATTACTTTTGAAATAGTAACCAACGGATGTGCTGAAAATAAAGTCTTGCCGATAACTTTTGAAATAGTAACCGACGAATATGTGCTGAAAATAAATCATGCCGATTACTTTTGAAATAGTAAGCGACGAATATGTTGAAAATAAAAATCTTACCGATTACTTTTGAAATAGTAACCAACGAATATGCTGAATATAAAGTCTTGCCGATTACTTTTGAAATAGTAACCGACGAATATGTTGAAAATAAAAATCTTGTCGATTACTTTTAAAATAGTAACCGACAAATATGCTGAAAATAAAAATCTTGCCGATTACTTTTGAAAAAGTAACCGACAAATATGCTGAAAATAAAAATCTTGCCGATTACTTTTGAAATAGTCACCGACCAATATGCTGAAAATAAAAATCTTGCCGATTACTTTTGAAATAGTAACCGACGAATGTGCTGAAAATAAATAATGCCGATTACTATTGAAATAGTAACCAACAAATGTGCTGAAAATAAAAGTCTTGCCCATTACTTTTGAAATAGTAACCGACGAATATGTGCTGAAAATAAATCTTGCCGATTACTTTTGAAATAGTAACCGACGAATGTGCTGAAAATAAATCATGCCGATTACTTTTGAAATAGTAAGCGACGAATATGTGCTGAAAATAAATCTTGCCGATTACTTTTGAAATAGTAACCGACGAATGTGTTGAAAATAAATCATGCCGATTACTTTAGAAATAGTAAGCGACGAATATGTTGAAAATAAAAATCTTACCGATTACTTTTGAAATAGTAACCAACGAATATGCTGAATATAAAGTCTTGCCGATTACTTTTGAAATAGTAACCGACGAATATGTTGAAAATAAAAATCTTGTCGATTACTTTTAAAATAGTAACCGACAAATATGCTGAAAATAAAAATCTTGCCGATTACTTTTGAAAAAGTAACCGACAAATATGCTGAAAATAAAAATCTTGCCGATTACTTTTGAAATAGTCACCGACCAATATGCTGAAAATAAAAATCTTGCCGATTACTTTTGAAATAGTAACCGACGAATGTGCTGAAAATAAATAATGCCGATTACTATTGAAATAGTAACCGACAAATGTGCTGAAAATAAAAGTCTTGCCCATTACTTTTGAAATAGTAACCGACGAATATGTGCTGAAAATAAATCTTGCCGATTACTTTTGAAATAGTAACCGACGAATGTGCTGAAAATAAATCATGCCGATTACTTTTGAAATAGTAAGCGACGAATATGTGCTGAAAATAAATCTTGCCGATTACTTTTGAAATAGTAACCGACGAATGTGTTGAAAATAAATCATGCCGATTACTTTTGAAATAGTAAGCGACGAATATGTTGAAAATAAAAATCTTACCGATTACTTTTGAAATAGTAACCAACGAATATGCTGAATATAAAGTCTTGCCGATTACTTCTGAAATAGTAACCGACGAATATGTTGAAAATAAAAATCTTGTCGATTACTTTTAAAATAGTAACCGACAAATATGCTGAAAATAAAAATCTTGCCGATTACTTTTGAAATAGTCACCGACCAATATGCTGAAAATAAAAATCTTGCCGATTACTTTTGAAATAGTAACCGACGAATGTGCAGAAAATAGATCATGCCGATTACTTTTGAAATAGTAACCGACGAATGTGTTGAAAATAAATCATGTCGATTACCTTTGAAATAGTAACCGACGAATCTGCTGAAAATAAATCATGCCGATTACTTTTGAAATAGTCACCGGCGAATATGCTGAAAATAAAAATCTTGTCAATTACTTTTGAAATAGTAACCGACGAATGTGCTGAAAATAAATCATGCCGATTACTTTGGAAATAGTAAGTGACGAATATGTTGAAAATAAAAATCTTACCGATTACTTTTGAAATAGTAACCAACGGATGTGCTGAAAATAAAGTCTTGCCGATAACTTTTGAAATAGTAACCGACGAATATGTGCTGAAAATAAATCATGCCGATTACTTTTGAAATAGTAAGCGACGAATATGTTGAAAATAAAAATCTTACCGATTACTTTTGAAATAGTAACCAACGAATATGCTGAATATAAAGTCTTGCCGATTACTTTTGAAATAGTAACCGACGAATATGTTGAAAATAAAAATCTTGTCGATTACTTTTAAAATAGTAACCGACAAATATGCTGAAAATAAAAATCTTGCCGATTACTTTTGAAAAAGTAACCGACAAATATGCTGAAAATAAAAATCTTGCCGATTACTTTTGAAATAGTCACCGACCAATATGCTGAAAATAAAAATCTTGCCGATTACTTTTGAAATAGTAACCGACGAATGTGCTGAAAATAAATAATGCCGATTACTATTGAAATAGTAACCGACAAATGTGCTGAAAATAAAAGTCTTGCCCATTACTTTTGAAATAGTAACCGACGAATATGTGCTGAAAATAAATCTTGCCGATTACTTTTGAAATAGTAACCGACGAATGTGCTGAAAATAAATCATGCCGATTACTTTTGAAATAGTAAGCGACGAATATGTGCTGAAAATAAAGTCTTGCCGATAACTTTTGAAATAGTAACCGACGAATGTGTGCTGAAAATAAATCATGCCGATTACTTTTGAAATAGTAAGCGACGAATATGTTGAAAATAAAAATCTTACCGATTACTTTTGAAATAGTAACCAACGAATATGCTGAATATAAAGTCTTGCCGATTACTTTTGAAATAGTAACCGACGAATATGTTGAAAATAAAAATCTTGTCGATTACTTTTAAAATAGTAACCGACAAATATGCTGAAAATAAAAATCTTGCCGATTACTTTTGAAAAAGTAACCGACAAATATGCTGAAAATAAAAATCTTGCCGATTACTTTTGAAATAGTCACCGACCAATATGCTGAAAATAAAAATCTTGCCGATTACTTTTGAAATAGTAACCGACGAATGTGCTGAAAATAAATAATGCCGATTACTATTGAAATAGTAACCGACAAATGTGCTGAAAATAAAAGTCTTGCCCATTACTTTTGAAATAGTAACCGACGAATATGTGCTGAAAATAAATCTTGCCGATTACTTTTGAAATAGTAACCGACGAATGTGCTGAAAATAAATCATGCCGATTACTTTTGAAATAGTAAGCGACGAATATGTGCTGAAAATAAATCTTGCCGATTACTTTTGAAATAGTAACCGACGAATGTGTTGAAAATAAATCATGCCGATTACTTTTGAAATAGTAAGCGACGAATATGTTGAAAATAAAAATCTTACCGATTACTTTTGAAATAGTAACCAACGAATATGCTGAATATAAAGTCTTGCCGATTACTTTTGAAATAGTAACCGACGAATATGTTGAAAATAAAAATCTTGTCGATTACTTTTAAAATAGTAACCGACAAATATGCTGAAAATAAAAATCTTGCCGATTACTTTTGAAATAGTCACCGACCAATATGCTGAAAATAAAAATCTTGCCGATTACTTTTGAAATAGTAACCGACGAATGTGCAGAAAATAGATCATGCCGATTACTTTTGAAATAGTAACCGACGAATGTGTTGAAAATAAATCATGTCGATTACCTTTGAAATAGTAACCGACGAATCTGCTGAAAATAAATCATGCCGATTACTTTTGAAATAGTCACCGGCGAATATGCTGAAAATAAAAATCTTGTCAATTACTTTTGAAATAGTAACAGACGAATGTGCTGAAAATAAATCATGCCGATTACTTTGGAAATAGTAAGTGACGAATATGTTGAAAATAAAAATCTTACCGATTACTTTTGAAATAGTAACCAACGGATGTGCTGAAAATAAAGTCTTGCCGATAACTTTTGAAATAGTAACCGACGAATATGTGCTGAAAATAAATCATGCCGATTACTTTTGAAATAGTAAGCGACGAATATGTTGAAAATAAAAATCTTACCGATTACTTTTGAAATAGTAACCAACGAATATGCTGAATATAAAGTCTTGCCGATTACTTTTGAAATAGTAACCGACGAATATGTTGAAAATAAAAATCTTGTCGATTACTTTTAAAATAGTAACCGACAAATATGCTGAAAATAAAAATCTTGCCGATTACTTTTGAAAAAGTAACCGACAAATATGCTGAAAATAAAAATCTTGCCGATTACTTTTGAAATAGTCACCGACCAATATGCTGAAAATAAAAATCTTGCCGATTACTTTTGAAATAGTAACCGACGAATGTGCTGAAAATAAATAATGCCGATTACTATTGAAATAGTAACCAACAAATGTGCTGAAAATAAAAGTCTTGCCCATTACTTTTGAAATAGTAACCGACGAATATGTGCTGAAAATAAATCTTGCCGATTACTTTTGAAATAGTAACCGACGAATGTGCTGAAAATAAATCATGCCGATTACTTTTGAAATAGTAAGCGACGAATATGTGCTGAAAATAAATCTTGCCGATTACTTTTGAAATAGTAATCGACGAATGTGTTGAAAATAAATCATGCCGATTACTTTAGAAATAGTAAGCGACGAATATGTTGAAAATAAAAATCTTACCGATTACTTTTGAAATAGTAACCAACGAATATGCTGAATATAAAGTCTTGCCGATTACTTTTGAAATAGTAACCGACGAATATGTGCTGAAAATAAATCTTGCCGATTACTTTTGAAATAGTAACCGACGAATGTGCTGAAAATAAATCATGCCGATTACTTTTGAAATAGTAAGCGACGAATATGTGCTGAAAATAAATCTTGCCGATTACTTTTGAAATAGTAACCGACGAATGTGTTGAAAATAAATCATGCCGATTACTTTTGAAATAGTAAGCGACGAATATGTTGAAAATAAAAATCTTACCGATTACTTTTGAAATAGTAACCAACGAATATGCTGAATATAAAGTCTTGCCGATTACTTCTGAAATAGTAACCGACGAATATGTTGAAAATAAAAATCTTGTCGATTACTTTTAAAATAGTAACCGACAAATATGCTGAAAATAAAAATCTTGCCGATTACTTTTGAAATAGTCACCGACCAATATGCTGAAAATAAAAATCTTGCCGATTACTTTTGAAATAGTAACCGACGAATGTGCAGAAAATAGATCATGCCGATTACTTTTGAAATAGTAACCGACGAATGTGTTGAAAATAAATCATGTCGATTACCTTTGAAATAGTAACCGACGAATCTGCTGAAAATAAATCATGCCGATTACTTTTGAAATAGTCACCGGCGAATATGCTGAAAATAAAAATCTTGTCAATTACTTTTGAAATAGTAACCGACGAATGTGCTGAAAATAAATCATGCCGATTACTTTGGAAATAGTAAGTGACGAATATGTTGAAAATAAAAATCTTACCGATTACTTTTGAAATAGTAACCAACGGATGTGCTGAAAATAAAGTCTTGCCGATAACTTTTGAAATAGTAACCGACGAATATGTGCTGAAAATAAATCATGCCGATTACTTTTGAAATAGTAAGCGACGAATATGTTGAAAATAAAAATCTTACCGATTACTTTTGAAATAGTAACCAACGAATATGCTGAATATAAAGTCTTGCCGATTACTTTTGAAATAGTAACCGACGAATATGTTGAAAATAAAAATCTTGTCGATTACTTTTAAAATAGTAACCGACAAATATGCTGAAAATAAAAATCTTGCCGATTACTTTTGAAAAAGTAACCGACAAATATGCTGAAAATAAAAATCTTGCCGATTACTTTTGAAATAGTCACCGACCAATATGCTGAAAATAAAAATCTTGCCGATTACTTTTGAAATAGTAACCGACGAATGTGCTGAAAATAAATAATGCCGATTACTATTGAAATAGTAACCGACAAATCTGCTGAAAATAAAAGTCTTGCCCATTACTTTTGAAATAGTAACCGACGAATATGTGCTGAAAATAAATCTTGCCGATTACTTTTGAAATAGTAACCGACGAATGTGCTGAAAATAAATCATGCCGATTACTTTTGAAATAGTAAGCGACGAATATGTGCTGAAAATAAATCTTGCCGATTACTTTTGAAATAGTAACCGACGAATGTGTTGAAAATAAATCATGCCGATTACTTTTGAAATAGTAAGCGACGAATATGTTGAAAATAAAAATCTTACCGATTACTTTTGAAATAGTAACCAACGAATATGCTGAATATAAAGTCTTGCCGATTACTTTTGAAATAGTAACCGACGAATATGTTGAAAATAAAAATCTTGTCGATTACTTTTAAAATAGTAACCGACAAATATGCTGAAAATAAAAATCTTGCCGATTACTTTTGAAATAGTCACCGACCAATATGCTGAAAATAAAAATCTTGCCGATTACTTTTGAAATAGTAACCGACGAATGTGCAGAAAATAGATCATGCCGATTACTTTTGAAATAGTAACCGACGAATGTGTTGAAAATAAAAATCTTGTCGATTACTTTTAAAATAGTAACCGACAAATATGCTGAAAATAAAAATCTTGCCGATTACTTTTGAAAAAGTAACCGACAAATATGCTGAAAATAAAAATCTTGCCGATTACTTTTGAAATAGTCACCGACCAATATGCTGAAAATAAAAATCTTGCCGATTACTTTTGAAATAGTAACCGACGAATGTGCTGAAAATAAATAATGCCGATTACTATTGAAATAGTAACCGACAAATGTGCTGAAAATAAAAGTCTTGCCCATTACTTTTGAAATAGTAACCGACGAATATGTGCTGAAAATAAATCTTGCCGATTACTTTTGAAATAGTAACCGACGAATGTGCTGAAAATAAATCATGCCGATTACTTTTGAAATAGTAAGCGACGAATATGTGCTGAAAATAAAGTCTTGCCGATAACTTTTGAAATAGTAACCGACGAATGTGTGCTGAAAATAAATCATGCCGATTACTTTTGAAATAGTAAGCGACGAATATGTTGAAAATAAAAATCTTACCGATTACTTTTGAAATAGTAACCAACGAATATGCTGAATATAAAGTCTTGCCGATTACTTTTGAAATAGTAACCGACGAATATGTTGAAAATAAAAATCTTGTCGATTACTTTTAAAATAGTAACCGACAAATATGCTGAAAATAAAAATCTTGCCGATTACTTTTGAAAAAGTAACCGACAAATATGCTGAAAATAAAAATCTTGCCGATTACTTTTGAAATAGTCACCGACCAATATGCTGAAAATAAAAATCTTGCCGATTACTTTTGAAATAGTAACCGACGAATGTGCTGAAAATAAATAATGCCGATTACTATTGAAATAGTAACCGACAAATGTGCTGAAAATAAAAGTCTTGCCCATTACTTTTGAAATAGTAACCGACGAATATGTGCTGAAAATAAATCTTGCCGATTACTTTTGAAATAGTAACCGACGAATGTGCTGAAAATAAATCATGCCGATTACTTTTGAAATAGTAAGCGACGAATATGTGCTGAAAATAAATCTTGCCGATTACTTTTGAAATAGTAACCGACGAATGTGTTGAAAATAAATCATGCCGATTACTTTTGAAATAGTAAGCGACGAATATGTTGAAAATAAAAATCTTACCGATTACTTTTGAAATAGTAACCAACGAATATGCTGAATATAAAGTCTTGCCGATTACTTTTGAAATAGTAACCGACGAATATGTTGAAAATAAAAATCTTGTCGATTACTTTTAAAATAGTAACCGACAAATATGCTGAAAATAAAAATCTTGCCGATTACTTTTGAAATAGTCACCGACCAATATGCTGAAAATAAAAATCTTGCCGATTACTTTTGAAATAGTAACCGACGAATGTGCAGAAAATAGATCATGCCGATTACTTTTGAAATAGTAACCGACGAATGTGTTGAAAATAAATCATGTCGATTACCTTTGAAATAGTAACCGACGAATCTGCTGAAAATAAATCATGCTGATTACTTTTGAAATAGTCACCGGCGAATATGCTGAAAATAAAAATCTTGTCAATTACTTTTGAAATAGTAACCGACGAATGTGCTGAAAATAAATCATGCCGATTACTTTGGAAATAGTAAGTGACGAATATGTTGAAAATAAAAATCTTAGCGATTACTTTTGAAATAGTAACCAACGGATGTGCTGAAAATAAAGTCTTGCCGATAACTTTTGAAATAGTAACCGACGAATATGTGCTGAAAATAAATCATGCCGATTACTTTTGAAATAGTAAGCGACGAATATGTTGAAAATAAAAATCTTACCGATTACTTTTGAAATAGTAACCAACGAATATGCTGAATATAAAGTCTTGCCGATTACTTTTGAAATAGTAACCGACGAATATGTTGAAAATAAAAATCTTGTCGATTACTTTTAAAATAGTAACCGACAAATATGCTGAAAATAAAAATCTTGCCGATTACTTTTGAAAAAGTAACCGACAAATATGCTGAAAATAAAAATCTTGCCGATTACTTTTGAAATAGTCACCGACCAATATGCTGAAAATAAAAATCTTGCCGATTACTTTTGAAATAGTAACCGACGAATGTGCTGAAAATAAATAATGCCGATTACTATTGAAATAGTAACCGACAAATGTGCTGAAAATAAAAGTCTTGCCCATTACTTTTGAAATAGTAACCGACGAATATGTGCTGAAAATAAATCTTGCCGATTACTTTTGAAATAGTAACCGACGAATGTGCTGAAAATAAATCATGCCGATTACTTTTGAAATAGTAAGCGACGAATATGTGCTGAAAATAAATCTTGCCGATTACTTTTGAAATAGTAACCGACGAATGTGTTGAAAATAAATCATGCCGATTACTTTTGAAATAGTAAGCGACGAATATGTTGAAAATAAAAATCTTACCGATTACTTTTGAAATAGTAACCAACGAATATGCTGAATATAAAGTCTTGCCGATTACTTTTGAAATAGTAACCGACGAATATGTTGAAAATAAAAATCTTGTCGATTACTTTTAAAATAGTAACCGACAAATATGCTGAAAATAAAAATCTTGCCGATTACTTTTGAAAAAGTAACCGACAAATATGCTGAAAATAAAAATCTTGCCGATTACTTTTGAAATAGTCACCGACCAATATGCTGAAAATAAAAATCTTGCCGATTACTTTTGAAATAGTAACCGACGAATGTGCTGAAAATAAATAATGCCGATTACTATTGAAATAGTAACCGACAAATGTGCTGAAAATAAAAGTCTTGCCCATTACTTTTGAAATAGTAACCGACGAATATGTGCTGAAAATAAATCTTGCCGATTACTTTTGAAATAGTAACCGACGAATGTGCTGAAAATAAATCATGCCGATTACTTTTGAAATAGTAAGCGACGAATATGTGCTGAAAATAAATCTTGCCGATTACTTTTGAAATAGTAACCGACGAATGTGTTGAAAATAAATCATGCCGATTACTTTAGAAATAGTAAGCGACGAATATGTTGAAAATAAAAATCTTACCGATTACTTTTGAAATAGTAACCAACGAATATGCTGAATATAAAGTCTTGCCGATTACTTTTGAAATAGTAACCGACGAATATGTTGAAAATAAAAATCTTGTCGATTACTTTTAAAATAGTAACCGACAAATATTCTGAAAATAAAAATCTTGCCGATTACTTTTGAAAAAGTAACCGACAAATATGCTGAAAATAAAAATCTTGCCGATTACTTTTGAAATAGTCACCGACCAATATGCTGAAAATAAAAATCTTGCCGATTACTTTTGAAATAGTAACCGACGAATGTGCTGAAAATAAATAATGCCGATTACTATTGAAATAGTAACCGACAAATGTGCTGAAAATAAAAGTCTTGCCCATTACTTTTGAAATAGTAACCGACGAATATGTGCTGAAAATAAAGTCTTGCCGATAACTTTTGAAATAGTAACCGACGAATATGTGCTGAAAATAAATCATGCCGATTACTTTTGAAATAGTAAGCGACGAATATGTGCTGAAAATAAATCTTGCCGATTACTTTTGAAATAGTAACCGACGAATGTGTTGAAAATAAATCATGCCGATTACTTTTGAAATAGTAAGCGACGAATATGTTGAAAATAAAAATCTTACCGATTACTTTTGAAATAGTAACCAACGAATATGCTGAATATAAAGTCTTGCCGATTACTTTTGAAATAGTAACCGACGAATATGTTGAAAATAAAAATCTTGTCGATTACTTTTAAAATAGTAACCGACAAATATGCTGAAAATAAAAATCTTGTCGATTACTTTTGAAATAGTCACCGACCAATATGCTGAAAATAAAAATCTTGCCGATTACTTTTGAAATAGTAACCGACGAATGTGCAGAAAATAGATCATGCCGATTACTTTTGAAATAGTAACCGACGAATGTGTTGAAAATAAATCATGTTGATTACCTTTGAAATAGTAACCGACGAATTTGCTGAAAATAAATCATGCCGATTACTTTTGAAATAGTCACCGGCGAATATGCTGAAAATAAAAATCTTGCCAATTACTTTTGAAATAGTAACCGACGAATGTGCTGAAAATAAAGTCTTGCCGATAACTTTTGAAATAGTAACCAACGAATATGTGCTGAAAATAAATCTTGCCGATTACTTTTGAAATAGTAACTGACGAATGTGCTGAAAATAAATCATGCCGATTACTTTTGAAATAGTAAGCGACGAATATGTTGAAAATAAAAATCTTACCGATTACTTTTGAAATAGTAATTAACGAATATGCTGAATATAAAGTCTTGCCGATTACTTTTGAAATAGTAACCGACGAATATGTTGAAAATAAAAATCTTGTCGATTACTTTTAAAATAGTAACCGACAAATATGATGAAAATAAAAATCTTGCCGATTACTTTTGAAAAAGTAACCGACAAATATGCTGAAAATAAAAATCTTGCCGATTACTTTTGAAATAGTCACCGACCAATCTGCTGAAAATAAAAATCTTGCCGATTACTTTTGAAATAGTAACCGACGAATGTGCAGAAAATAGATCATGCCGATTACTTTTGAAATAGTAACCGACGAATGTGTTGAAAATAAATCATGTCGGTTACCTTTGAAATAGTAACCGACGAATCTGCTGAAAATAAATCATGCCGATTACTTTTGAAATAGTCACCGACGAATATGCTGAAAATAAAAATCTTGCCAATTACTTTTGAAATAGTAACCGACGAATGTGCTGAAAATAAATCATGCCGATTACTTTGGAAATAGTAAGTGACGAATATGTTGAAAATAAAAATCTTACCGATTACTTTTGAAATAGTAACCAACGGATGTGCTGAAAATAAAGTCTTGCCGATAACTTTTGAAATAGTAACCGACGAATATGTGCTGAAAATAAATCTTGCCGATTACTTTTGAAATAGTAACTGACGAATGTGCTGAAAATAAATCATGCCGATTACTTTTGAAATAGTAAGCGACGAATATGTTGAAAATAAAAATCTTACCGATTACTTTTGAAATAGTAACCAACGAATATGCTGAATATAAAGTCTTGCCGATTACTTTTGAAATAGTAACCGACGAATATGTTGAAAATAAAAATCTTGTCGATTACTTTTAAAATAGTAACCGACAAATATGCTGAAAATAAAAATCTTGCCGATTACTTTTGAAAAAGTAACCAACAAATATGCTGAAAATAAAAATCTTGCCGATTACTTTTGAAATAGTCACCGACCAATATGCTGAAAATAAAAATCTTGCCGATTACTTTTGAAATAGTAACCGACGAATGTGCTGAAAATAAATAATGCCGATTACTATTGAAATAGTAACCGACAAATGTGCTGAAAATAAAAGTCTTGCCCATTACTTTTGAAATAGTAACCGACGAATATGTGCTGAAAATAAATCTTGCCGATTACTTTTGAAATAGTAACCGACGAATGTGCTGAAAATAAATCATGCCGATTACTTTTGAAATAGTAAGCGACGAATATGTGCTGAAAATAAATCTTGCCGATTACTTTTGAAATAGTAACCGACGAATGTGTTGAAAATAAATCATGCCGATTACTTTTGAAATAGTAAGCGACGAATATGTTGAAAATAAAAATCTTACCGATTACTTTTGAAATAGTAACCAACGAATATGCTGAATATAAAGTCTTGCCGATTACTTTTGAAATAGTAACCGACGAATATGTTGAAAATAAAAATCTTGTCGATTACTTTTAAAATAGTAACCGACAAATATGCTGAAAATAAAAATCTTGCCGATTACTTTTGAAATAGTCACCGACCAATATGCTGAAAATAAAAATCTTGCCGATTACTTTTGAAATAGTAACCGACGAATGTGCAGAAAATAGATCATGCCGATTACTTTTGAAATAGTAACCGACGAATGTGTTGAAAATAAATCATGTTGATTACCTTTGAAATAGTAACCGACGAATTTGCTGAAAATAAATCATGCCGATTACTTTTGAAATAGTCACCGGCGAATATGCTGAAAATAAAAATCTTGCCAATTACTTTTGAAATATTAACCGACGAATGTGCTGAAAATAAAGTCTTGCCGATAACTTTTGAAATAGTAACCGACGAATATGTGCTGAAAATAAATCTTGCCGATTACTTTTGAAATAGTAACTGACGAATGTGCTGAAAATAAATCATGCCGATTACTTTTGAAATAGTAAGCGACGAATATGTTGAAAATAAAAATCTTACCGATTACTTTTGAAATAGTAATTAACGAATATGCTGAATATAAAGTCTTGCCGATTACTTTTGAAATAGTAACCGACGAATATGTGCTGAAAATAAATCTTGCCGATTACTTTTGAAATAGTAACCGACGAATGTGCTGAAAATAAATCATGCCGATTACTTTTGAAATAGTAAGCGACGAATATGTGCTGAAAATAAATCTTGCCGATTACTTTTGAAATAGTAACCGACGAATGTGCTGAAAATAAATCATGCCGATTACTTTGGAAATAGTAAGTGACGAATATGTTGAAAATAAAAATCTTACCGATTACTTTTGAAATAGTAACCAACGGATGTGCTGAAAATAAAGTCTTGCCGATAACTTTTGAAATAGTAACCGACGAATATGTGCTGAAAATAAATCTTGCCGATTACTTTTGAAATAGTAACTGACGAATGTGCTGAAAATAAATCATGCCGATTACTTTTGAAATAGTAAGCGACGAATATGTTGAAAATAAAAATCTTACCGATTACTTTTGAAATAGTAACCAACGAATATGCTGAATATAAAGTCTTGCCGATTACTTTTGAAATAGTAACCGACGAATATGTTGAAAATAAAAATCTTGTCGATTACTTTTAAAATAGTAACCGACAAATATGCTGAAAATAAAAATCTTGCCGATTACTTTTGAAAAAGTAACCGACAAATATGCTGAAAATAAAAATCTTGCCGATTACTTTTGAAATAGTCACCGACCAATATGCTGAAAATAAAAATCTTGCCGATTACTTTTGAAATAGTAACCGACGAATGTGCTGAAAATAAATACTGCCGATTACTATTGAAATAGTAACCGACAAATGTGCTGAAAATAAAAGTCTTGCCCATTACTTTTGAAATAGTAACCGACGAATATGTGCTGAAAATAAATCTTGCCGATTACTTTTGAAATAGTAACCGACGAATGTGCTGAAAATAAATCATGCCGATTACTTTTGAAATAGTAAGCGACGAATATGTGCTGAAAATAAATCTTGCCGATTACTTTTGATATAGTAACCGACGAATGTGTTGAAAATAAATCATGCCGATTACTTTTGAAATAGTAAGCGACGAATATGTTGAAAATAAAAATCTTACCGATTACTTTTGAAATAGTAACCAACGAATATGCTGAATATAAAGTCTTGCCGATTACTTTTGAAATAGTAACCGACGAATATGTTGAAAATAAAAATCTTGTCGATTACTTTTAAAATAGTAACCGACAAATATGCTGAAAATAAAAATCTTGCCGATTACTTTTGAAATAGTCACCGACCAATATGCTGAAAATAAAAATCTTGCCGATTACTTTTGAAATAGTAACCGACGAATGTGCAGAAAATAGATCATGCCGATTACTTTTGAAATAGTAACCGACGAATGTGTTGAAAATAAATCATGTTGATTACCTTTGAAATAGTAACCGACGAATTTGCTGAAAATAAATCATGCCGATTACTTTTGAAATAGTCACCGGCGAATATGCTGAAAATAAAAATCTTGCCAATTACTTTTGAAATATTAACCGACGAATGTGCTGAAAATAAAGTCTTGCCGATAACTTTTGAAATAGTAACCGACGAATATGTGCTGAAAATAAATCTTGCCGATTACTTTTGAAATAGTAACTGACGAATGTGCTGAAAATAAATCATGCCGATTACTTTTGAAATAGTAAGCGACGAATATGTTGAAAATAAAAATCTTACCGATTACTTTTGAAATAGTAATTAACGAATATGCTGAATATAAAGTCTTGCCGATTACTTTTGAAATAGTAACCGACGAATATGTGCTGAAAATAAATCTTGCCGATTACTTTTGAAATAGTAACCGACGAATGTGCTGAAAATAAATCATGCCGATTACTTTTGAAATAGTAAGCGACGAATATGTGCTGAAAATAAATCTTGCCGATTACTTTTGAAATAGTAACCGACGAATGTGTTGAAAATAAATCATGCCGATTACTTTTGAAATAGTAAGCGACGAATATGTTGAAAATAAAAATCTTACCGATTACTTTTGAAATAGTAACCAACGAATATGCTGAATATAAAGTCTTGCCGATTACTTTTGAAATAGTAACCGACGAATATGTTGAAAATAAAAATCTTGTCGATTACTTTTAAAATAGTAACCGACAAATATGCTGAAAATAAAAATCTTGCCGATTACTTTTGAAATAGTCACCGACCAATATGCTGAAAATAAAAATCTTGCTGATTACTTTTGAAATAGTAACCGACGAATATGTTGAAAATAAAAATCTTGTCGATTACTTTTAAAATAGTAACCGACAAATATGCTGAAAATAAAAATCTTGCCGATTACTTTTGAAATAGTCACCGACCAATATGCTGAAAATAAAAATCTTGCCGATTACTTTTGAAATAGTAACCGACGAATGTGCAGAAAATAGATCATGCCGATTACTTTTGAAATAGTAACCGACGAATGTGTTGAAAATAAATCATGTCGATTACCTTTGAAATAGTAACCGACGAATCTGCTGAAAATAAATCATGCCGATTACTTTTGAAATAGTCACCGGCGAATATGCTGAAAATAAAAATCTTGTCAATTACTTTTGAAATAGTAACCGACGAATGTGCTGAAAATAAATCATGCCGATTACTTTGGAAATAGTAAGTGACGAATATGTTGAAAATAAAAATCTTACCGATTACTTTTGAAATAGTAACCAACGGATGTGCTGAAAATAAAGTCTTGCCGATAACTTTTGAAATAGTAACCGACGAATATGTGCTGAAAATAAATCATGCCGATTACTTTTGAAATAGTAAGCGACGAATATGTTGAAAATAAAAATCTTACCGATTACTTTTGAAATAGTAACCAACGAATATGCTGAATATAAAGTCTTGCCGATTACTTTTGAAATAGTAACCGACGAATATGTTGAAAATAAAAATCTTGTCGATTACTTTTAAGATAGTAACCGACAAATATGCTGAAAATAAAAATCTTGCCGATTACTTTTGAAAAAGTAACCGACAAATATGCTGAAAATAAAAATCTTGCCGATTACTTTTGAAATAGTCACCGACCAATATGCTGAAAATAAAAATCTTGCCGATTACTTTTGAAATAGTAACCGACGAATGTGCTGAAAATAAATAATGCCGATTACTATTGAAATAGTAACCGACAAATGTGCTGAAAATAAAAGTCTTGCCCATTACTTTTGAAATAGTAACCGACGAATATGTGCTGGAAATAAATCTTGCCGATTACTTTTGAAATAGTAACCGACGAATGTGCTGAAAATAAATCATGCCGATTACTTTTGAAATAGTAAGCGACGAATATGTGCTGAAAATAAATCTTGCCGATTACTTTTGAAATAGTAACCGACGAATGTGTTGAAAATAAATCATGCCGATTACTTTTGAAATAGTAAGCGACGAATATGTTGAAAATAAAAATCTTACCGATTACTTTTGAAATAGTAACCAACGAATATGCTGAATATAAAGTCTTGCCGATTACTTTTGAAATAGTAACCGACGAATATGTTGAAAATAAAAATCTTGTCGATTACTTTTAAAATAGTAACCGACAAATATGCTGAAAATAAAAATCTTGCCGATTACTTTTGAAATAGTCACCGACCAATATGCTGAAAATAAAAATCTTGCTGATTACTTTTGAAATAGTAACCGACGAATATGTTGAAAATAAAAATCTTGTCGATTACTTTTAAAATAGTAACCGACAAATATGCTGAAAATAAAAATCTTGCCGATTACTTTTGAAATAGTCACCGACCAATATGCTGAAAATAAAAATCTTGCCGATTACTTTTGAAATAGTAACCGACGAATGTGCAGAAAATAGATCATGCCGATTACTTTTGAAATAGTAACCGACGAATGTGTTGAAAATAAATCATGTCGATTACCTTTGAAATAGTAACCGACGAATCTGCTGAAAATAAATCATGCCGATTACTTTTGAAATAGTCACCGGCGAATATGCTGAAAATAAAAATCTTGTCAATTACTTTTGAAATAGTAACCGACGAATGTGCTGAAAATAAATCATGCCGATTACTTTGGAAATAGTAAGTGACGAATATGTTGAAAATAAAAATCTTACCGATTACTTTTGAAATAGTAACCAACGGATGTGCTGAAAATAAAGTCTTGCCGATAACTTTTGAAATAGTAACCGACGAATATGTGCTGAAAATAAATCATGCCGATTACTTTTGAAATAGTAAGCGACGAATATGTTGAAAATAAAAATCTTACCGATTACTTTTGAAATAGTAACCAACGAATATGCTGAATATAAAGTCTTGCCGATTACTTTTGAAATAGTAACCGACGAATATGTTGAAAATAAAAATCTTGTCGATTACTTTTAAGATAGTAACCGACAAATATGCTGAAAATAAAAATCTTGCCGATTACTTTTGAAAAAGTAACCGACAAATATGCTGAAAATAAAAATCTTGCCGATTACTTTTGAAATAGTCACCGACCAATATGCTGAAAATAAAAATCTTGCCGATTACTTTTGAAATAGTAACCGACGAATGTGCTGAAAATAAATAATGCCGATTACTATTGAAATAGTAACCGACAAATGTGCTGAAAATAAAAGTCTTGCCCATTACTTTTGAAATAGTAACCGACGAATATGTGCTGGAAATAAATCTTGCCGATTACTTTTGAAATAGTAACCGACGAATGTGCTGAAAATAAATCATGCCGATTACTTTTGAAATAGTAAGCGACGAATATGTGCTGAAAATAAATCTTGCCGATTACTTTTGAAATAGTAACCGACGAATGTGTTGAAAATAAATCATGCCGATTACTTTAGAAATAGTAAGCGACGAATATGTTGAAAATAAAAATCTTACCGATTACTTTTGAAATAGTAACCAACGAATATGCTGAATATAAAGTCTTGCCGATTACTTTTGAAATAGTAACCGACGAATATGTTGAAAATAAAAATCTTGTCGATTACTTTTAAAATAGTAACCGACAAATATGCTGAAAATAAAAATCTTGCCGATTACTTTTGAAAAAGTAACCGACAAATATGCTGAAAATAAAAATCTTGCCGATTACTTTTGAAATAGTCACCGACCAATATGCTGAAAATAAAAATCTTGCCGATTACTTTTGAAATAGTAACCGACGAATGTGCTGAAAATAAATAATGCCGATTACTATTGAAATAGTAACCGACAAATGTGCTGAAAATAAAAGTCTTGCCCATTACTTTTGAAATAGTAACCGACGAATATGTGCTGAAAATAAATCTTGCCGATTACTTTTGAAATAGTAACCGACGAATGTGCTGAAAATAAATCATGCCGATTACTTTTGAAATAGTAAGCGACGAATATGTGCTGAAAATAAATCTTGCCGATTACTTTTGAAATAGTAACCGACGAATGTGTTGAAAATAAATCATGCCGATTACTTTTGAAATAGTAAGCGACGAATATGTTGAAAATAAAAATCTTACCGATTACTTTTGAAATAGTAACCAACGAATATGCTGAATATAAAGTCTTGCCGATTACTTTTGAAATAGTAACCGACGAATATGTTGAAAATAAAAATCTTGTCGATTACTTTTAAAATAGTAACCGACAAATATGCTGAAAATAAAAATCTTGCCGATTACTTTTGAAATAGTCACCGACCAATATGCTGAAAATAAAAATCTTGCCGATTACTTTTGAAATAGTAACCGACGAATGTGCAGAAAATAGATCATGCCGATTACTTTTGAAATAGTAACCGACGAATGTGTTGAAAATAAATCATGTTGATTACCTTTGAAATAGTAACCGACGAATTTGCTGAAAATAAATCATGCCGATTACTTTTGAAATAGTCACCGGCGAATATGCTGAAAATAAAAATCTTGCCAATTACTTTTGAAATAGTAACCGACGAATGTGCTGAAAATAAAGTCTTGCCGATAACTTTTGAAATAGTAACCGACGAATATGTGCTGAAAATAAATCTTGCCGATTACTTTTGAAATAGTAACTGACGAATGTGCTGAAAATAAATCATGCCGATTACTTTTGAAATAGTAAGCGACGAATATGTTGAAAATAAAAATCTTACCGATTACTTTTGAAATAGTAATTAACGAATATGCTGAATATAAAGTCTTGCCGATTACTTTTGAAATAGTAACCGACGAATATGTTGAAAATAAAAATCTTGTCGATTACTTTTAAAATAGTAACCGACAAATATGCTGAAAATAAAAATCTTGCCGATTACTTTTGAAAAAGTAACTGACAAATATGCTGAAAATAAAAATCTTGCCGATTACTTTTGAAATAGTCACCGACCAATATGCTGAAAATAAAAATCTTGCCGATTACTTTTGAAATAGTAACCGACGAATGTGCTGAAAATAAATAATGCCGATTACTATTGAAATAGTAACCGACAAATGTGCTGAAAATAAAAGTCTTGCCCATTACTTTTGAAATAGTAACCGACGAATATGTGCTGAAAATAAATCTTGCCGATTACTTTTGAAATAGTAACCGACGAATGTGCTGAAAATAAATCATGCCGATTACTTTTGAAATAGTAAGCGACGAATATGTGCTGAAAATAAATCTTGCCGATTACTTTTGAAATAGTAACCGACGAATGTGTTGAAAATAAATCATGCCGATTACTTTTGAAATAGTAAGCGACGAATATGTTGAAAATAAAAATCTTACCGATTACTTTTGAAATAGTAACCAACGAATATGCTGAATATAAAGTCTTGCCGATTACTTTTGAAATAGTAACCGACGAATATGTTGAAAATAAAAATCTTGTCGATTACTTTTAAAATAGTAACCGACAAATATGCTGAAAATAAAAATCTTGCCGATTACTTTTGAAAAAGTAACCGACAAATATGCTGAAAATAAAAATCTTGCCGATTACTTTTGAAATAGTCACCGACCAATATGCTGAAAATAAAAATCTTGCCGATTACTTTTGAAATAGTAACCGACGAATGTGCAGAAAATAGATCATGCCGATTACTTTTGAAATAGTAACCGACGAATGTGTTGAAAATAAATCATGTCGGTTACCTTTGAAATAGTAACCGACGAATCTGCTGAAAATAAATCATGCCGATTACTTTTGAAATAGTCACCGACGAATATGCTGAAAATAAAAATCTTGCCAATTACTTTTGAAATAGTAACCGACGAATGTGCTGAAAATAAATCATGCCGATTACTTTGGAAATAGTAAGTGACGAATATGTTGAAAATAAAAATCTTACCGATTACTTTTGAAATAGTAACCAACGGATGTGCTGAAAATAAAGTCTTGCATATAACTTTTGAAATAGTAACCGACGAATATGTGCTGAAAATAAATCTTGCCGATTACTTTTGAAATAGTAACTGACGAATGTGCTGAAAATAAATCATGCCGATTACTTTTGAAATAGTAAGCGACGAATATGTTGAAAATAAAAATCTTACCGATTACTTTTGAAATAGTAACCAACGAATATGCTGAATATAAAGTCTTGCCGATTACTTTTGAAATAGTAACCGACGAATATGTTGAAAATAAAAATCTTGTCGATTACTTTTAAAATAGTAACCGACAAATATGCTGAAAATAAAAATCTTGCCGATTACTTTTGAAATAGTCACCGACCAATATGCTGAAAATAAAAATCATGCCGATTACTTTTGAAATAGTCACCGGCGAATATGCTGAAAATAAAAATCTTGCCAATTACTTTTGAAATAGTAACCGACGAATGTGCTGAAAATAAAGTCTTGCCGATAACTTTTGAAATAGTAACCGACGAATATGTGCTGAAAATAAATCTTGCCGATTACTTTTGAAATAGTAACTGACGAATGTGCTGAAAATAAATCATGCCGATTACTTTTGAAATAGTAAGCGACGAATATGTTGAAAATAAAAATCTTACCGATTACTTTTGAAATAGTAATTAACGAATATGCTGAATATAAAGTCTTGCCGATTACTTTTGAAATAGTAACCGACGAATATGTTGAAAATAAAAATCTTGTCGATTACTTTTAAAATAGTAACCGACAAATATGCTGAAAATAAAAATCTTGCCGATTACTTTTGAAAAAGTAACTGACAAATATGCTGAAAATAAAAATCTTGCCGATTACTTTTGAAATAGTCACCGACCAATATGCTGAAAATAAAAATCTTGCCGATTACTTTTGAAATAGTAACCGACGAATGTGCTGAAAATAAATAATGCCGATTACTATTGAAATAGTAACCGACAAATGTGCTGAAAATAAAAGTCTTGCCCATTACTTTTGAAATAGTAACCGACGAATATGTGCTGAAAATAAATCTTGCCGATTACTTTTGAAATAGTAACCGACGAATGTGCTGAAAATAAATCATGCCGATTACTTTTGAAATAGTAAGCGACGAATATGTGCTGAAAATAAATCTTGCCGATTACTTTTGAAATAGTAACCGACGAATGTGTTGAAAATAAATCATGCCGATTACTTTTGAAATAGTAAGCGACGAATATGTTGAAAATAAAAATCTTACCGATTACTTTTGAAATAGTAACCAACGAATATGCTGAATATAAAGTCTTGCCGATTACTTTTGAAATAGTAACCGACGAATATGTTGAAAATAAAAATCTTGTCGATTACTTTTAAAATAGTAACCGACAAATATGCTGAAAATAAAAATCTTGCCGATTACTTTTGAAAAAGTAACCGACAAATATGCTGAAAATAAAAATCTTGCCGATTACTTTTGAAATAGTCACCGACCAATATGCTGAAAATAAAAATCTTGCCGATTACTTTTGAAATAGTAACCGACGAATGTGCAGAAAATAGATCATGCCGATTACTTTTGAAATAGTAACCGACGAATGTGTTGAAAATAAATCATGTCGGTTACCTTTGAAATAGTAACCGACGAATCTGCTGAAAATAAATCATGCCGATTACTTTTGAAATAGTCACCGACGAATATGCTGAAAATAAAAATCTTGCCAATTACTTTTGAAATAGTAACCGACGAATGTGCTGAAAATAAATCATGCCGATTACTTTGGAAATAGTAAGTGACGAATATGTTGAAAATAAAAATCTTACCGATTACTTTTGAAATAGTAACCAACGGATGTGCTGAAAATAAAGTCTTGCATATAACTTTTGAAATAGTAACCGACGAATATGTGCTGAAAATAAATCTTGCCGATTACTTTTGAAATAGTAACTGACGAATGTGCTGAAAATAAATCATGCCGATTACTTTTGAAATAGTAAGCGACGAATATGTTGAAAATAAAAATCTTACCGATTACTTTTGAAATAGTAACCAACGAATATGCTGAATATAAAGTCTTGCCGATTACTTTTGAAATAGTAACCGACGAATATGTTGAAAATAAAAATCTTGTCGATTACTTTTAAAATAGTAACCGACAAATATGCTGAAAATAAAAATCTTGCCGATTACTTTTGAAAAAGTAACCGACAAATATGCTGAAAATAAAAATCTTGCCGATTACTTTTGAAATAGTCACCGACCAATATGCTGAAAATAAAAATCTTGCCGATTACTTTTGAAATAGTAACCGACGAATGTGCTGAAAATAAATAATGCCGATTACTATTGAAATAGTAACCGACAAATGTGCTGAAAATAAAAGTCTTGCCCATTACTTTTGAAATAGTAACCGACGAATATGTGCTGAAAATAAATCTTGCCGATTACTTTTGAAATAGTAACCGACGAATGTGCTGAAAATAAATCATGCCGATTACTTTTGAAATAGTAAGCGACGAATATGTGCTGAAAATAAATCTTGCCGATTACTTTTGAAATAGTAACCGACGAATGTGTTGAAAATAAGTCATGCCGATTACTTTTGAAATAGTAAGCGACGAATATGTTGAAAATAAAAATCTTACCGATTACTTTTGAAATAGTAACCAACGAATATGCTGAATATAAAGTCTTGCCGATTACTTTTGAAATAGTAACCGACGAATATGTTGAAAATAAAAATCTTGTCGATTACTTTTAAAATAGTAACCGACAAATATGCTGAAAATAAAAATCTTGCCGATTACTTTTGAAATAGTCACCGACCAATATGCTGAAAATAAAAATCTTGCCGATTACTTTTGAAATAGTAACCGACGAATGTGCTGAAAATAAATCATGCCGATTACTTTTGAAATAGTAAGCGACGAATATGTGCTGAAAATAAATCTTGCCGATTACTTTTGAAATAGTAACCGACGAATGTGTTGAAAATAAATCATGCCGATTACTTTTGAAATAGTAAGCGACGAATATGTTGAAAATAAAAATCTTACCGATTACTTTTGAAATAGTAACCAACGAATATGCTGAATATAAAGTCTTGCCGATTACTTTTGAAATAGTAACCGACGAATATGTTGAAAATAAAAATCTTGTCGATTACTTTTAAAATAGTAACCGACAAATATGCTGAAAATAAAAATCTTGCCGATTACTTTTGAAAAAGTAACCGACAAATATGCTGAAAATAAAAATCTTGCCGATTACTTTTGAAATAGTCACCGACCAATATGCTGAAAATAAAAATCTTGCCGATTACTTTTGAAATAGTAACCGACGAATGTGCAGAAAATAGATCATGCCGATTACTTTTGAAATAGTAACCGACGAATGTGTTGAAAATAAATCATGTCGGTTACCTTTGAAATAGTAACCGACGAATCTGCTGAAAATAAATCATGCCGATTACTTTTGAAATAGTCACCGACGAATATGCTGAAAATAAAAATCTTGCCAATTACTTTTGAAATAGTAACCGACGAATGTGCTGAAAATAAATCATGCCGATTACTTTGGAAATAGTAAGTGACGAATATGTTGAAAATAAAAATCTTACCGATTACTTTTGAAATAGTAACCAACGGATGTGCTGAAAATAAAGTCTTGCCGATAACTTTTGAAATAGTAACCGACGAATATGTGCTGAAAATAAATCTTGCCGATTACTTTTGAAATAGTAACTGACGAATGTGCTGAAAATAAATCATGCCGATTACTTTTGAAATAGTAAGCGACGAATATGTTGAAAATAAAAATCTTACCGATTACTTTTGAAATAGTAACCAACGAATATGCTGAATATAAAGTCTTGCCGATTACTTTTGAAATAGTAACCGACGAATATGTTGAAAATAAAAATCTTGTCGATTACTTTTAAAATAGTAACCGACAAATATGCTGAAAATAAAAATCTTGCCGATTACTTTTGAAAAAGTAACCGACAAATATGCTGAAAATAAAAATCTTGCCGATTACTTTTGAAATAGTCACCGACCAATATGCTGAAAATAAAAATCTTGCCGATTACTTTTGAAATAGTAACCGACGAATGTGCTGAAAATAAATAATGCCGATTACTATTGAAATAGTAACCGACAAATGTGCTGAAAATAAAAGTCTTGCCCATTACTTTTGAAATAGTAACCGACGAATATGTGCTGAAAATAAATCTTGCCGATTACTTTTGAAATAGTAACCGACGAATGTGCTGAAAATAAATCATGCCGATTACTTTTGAAATAGTAAGCGACGAATATGTGCTGAAAATAAATCTTGCCGATTACTTTTGAAATAGTAACCGACGAATGTGTTGAAAATAAGTCATGCCGATTACTTTTGAAATAGTAAGCGACGAATATGTTGAAAATAAAAATCTTACCGATTACTTTTGAAATAGTAACCAACGAATATGCTGAATATAAAGTCTTGCCGATTACTTTTGAAATAGTAACCGACGAATATGTTGAAAATAAAAATCTTGTCGATTACTTTTAAAATAGTAACCGACAAATATGCTGAAAATAAAAATCTTGCCGATTACTTTTGAAATAGTCACCGACCAATATGCTGAAAATAAAAATCTTGCCGATTACTTTTGAAATAGTAACCGACGAATGTGCAGAAAATAGATCATGCCGATTACTTTTGAAATAGTAACCGACGAATGTGTTGAAAATAAATCATGTTGATTACCTTTGAAATAGTAACCGACGAATTTGCTGAAAATAAATCATGCCGATTACTTTTGAAATAGTCACCGGCGAATATGCTGAAAATAAAAATCTTGCCAATTACTTTTGAAATAGTAACCGACGAATGTGCTGAAAATAAAGTCTTGCCGATAACTTTTGAAATAGTAACCGACGAATATGTGCTGAAAATAAATCTTGCCGATTACTTTTGAAATAGTAACTGACGAATGTGCTGAAAATAAATCATGCCGATTACTTTTGAAATAGTAAGCGACGAATATGTTGAAAATAAAAATCTTACCGATTACTTTTGAAATAGTAATTAACGAATATGCTGAATATAAAGTCTTGCCGATTACTTTTGAAATAGTAACCGACGAATATGTTGAAAATAAAAATCTTGTCGATTACTTTTAAAATAGTAACCGACAAATATGCTGAAAATAAAAATCTTGCCGATTACTTTTGAAAAAGTAACTGACAAATATGCTGAAAATAAAAATCTTGCCGATTACTTTTGAAATAGTCACCGACCAATATGCTGAAAATAAAAATCTTGCCGATTACTTTTGAAATAGTAACCGACGAATGTGCTGAAAATAAATAATGCCGATTACTATTGAAATAGTAACCGACAAATGTGCTGAAAATAAAAGTCTTGCCCATTACTTTTGAAATAGTAACCGACGAATATGTGCTGAAAATAAATCTTGCCGATTACTTTTGAAATAGTAACCGACGAATGTGCTGAAAATAAATCATGCCGATTACTTTTGAAATAGTAAGCGACGAATATGTGCTGAAAATAAATCTTGCCGATTACTTTTGAAATAGTAACCGACGAATGTGTTGAAAATAAATCATGCCGATTACTTTTGAAATAGTAAGCGACGAATATGTTGAAAATAAAAATCTTACCGATTACTTTTGAAATAGTAACCAACGAATATTCTGAATATAAAGTCGTGCCGATTACTTTTGAAATAGTAACCGACGAATATGTTGAACATAAAAATCTTGTCGATTACTTTTAAAATAGTAACCGACAAATATGCTGAAAATAAAAATCTTGCCGATTACTTTTGAAATAGTCACCGACCAATATGCTGAAAATAAAAATCTTGCCGATTACTTTTGAAATAGTAACCGACGAATGTGCAGAAAATAGATCATGCCGATTACTTTTGAAATAGTAACCGACGAATGTGTTGAAAATAAATCATGTTGATTACCTTTGAAATAGTAACCGACGAATTTGCTGAAAATAAATCATGCCGATTACTTTTGAAATAGTCACCGGCGAATATGCTGAAAATAAAAATCTTGCCAATTACTTTTGAAATAGTAACCGACGAATGTGCTGAAAATAAAGTCTTGCCGATAACTTTTGAAATAGTAACCGACGAATATGTGCTGAAAATAAATCTTGCCGATTACTTTTGAAATAGTAACTGACGAATGTGCTGAAAATAAATCATGCCGATTACTTTTGAAATAGTAAGCGACGAATATGTTGAAAATAAAAATCTTACCGATTACTTTTGAAATAGTAATTAACGAATATGCTGAATATAAAGTCTTGCCGATTACTTTTGAAATAGTAACCGACGAATATGTTGAAAATAAAAATCTTGTCGATTACTTTTAAAATAGTAACCGACAAATATGCTGAAAATAAAAATCTTGCCGATTACTTTTGAAAAAGTAACTGACAAATATGCTGAAAATAAAAATCTTGCCGATTACTTTTGAAATAGTCACCGACCAATATGCTGAAAATAAAAATCTTGCCGATTACTTTTGAAATAGTAACCGACGAATGTGCTGAAAATAAATAATGCCGATTACTATTGAAATAGTAACCGACAAATGTGCTGAAAATAAAAGTCTTGCCCATTACTTTTGAAATAGTAACCGACGAATATGTGCTGAAAATAAATCTTGCCGATTACTTTTGAAATAGTAACCGACGAATGTGCTGAAAATAAATCATGCCGATTACTTTTGAAATAGTAAGCGACGAATATGTGCTGAAAATAAATCTTGCCGATTACTTTTGAAATAGTAACCGACGAATGTGTTGAAAATAAATCATGCCGATTACTTTTGAAATAGTAAGCGACGAATATGTTGAAAATAAAAATCTTACCGATTACTTTTGAAATAGTAACCAACGAATATGCTGAATATAAAGTCTTGCCGATTACTTTCGAAATAGTAACCGACGAATATGTTGAAAATAAAAATCTTGTCGATTACTTTTAAAATAGTAACCGACAAATATGCTGAAAATAAAAATCTTGCCGATTACTTTTGAAATAGTCACCGACCAATATGCTGAAAATAAAAATCTTGCCGATTACTTTTGAAATAGTAACCGACGAATGTGCAGAAAATAGATCATGCCGATTACTTTTGAAATAGTAACCGACGAATGTGTTGAAAATAAATCATGTTGATTACCTTTGAAATAGTAACCGACGAATTTGCTGAAAATAAATCATGCCGATTACTTTTGAAATAGTCACCGGCGAATATGCTGAAAATAAAAATCTTGCCAATTACTTTTGAAATAGTAACCGACGAATGTGCTGAAAATAAAGTCTTGCCGATAACTTTTGAAATAGTAACCGACGAATATGTGCTGAAAATAAATCTTGCCGATTACTTTTGAAATAGTAACTGACGAATGTGCTGAAAATAAATCATGCCGATTACTTTTGAAATAGTAAGCGACGAATATGTTGAAAATAAAAATCTTACCGATTACTTTTGAAATAGTAATTAACGAATATGCTGAATATAAAGTCTTGCCGATTACTTTTGAAATAGTAACCGACGAATATGTTGAAAATAAAAATCTTGTCGATTACTTTTAAAATAGTAACCGACAAATATGCTGAAAATAAAAATCTTGCCGATTACTTTTGAAAAAGTAACTGACAAATATGCTGAAAATAAAAATCTTGCCGATTACTTTTGAAATAGTCACCGACCAATATGCTGAAAATAAAAATCTTGCCGATTACTTTTGAAATAGTAACCGACGAATGTGCTGAAAATAAATAATGCCGATTACTATTGAAATAGTAACCGACAAATGTGCTGAAAATAAAAGTCTTGCCCATTACTTTTGAAATAGTAACCGACGAATATGTGCTGAAAATAAATCTTGCCGATTACTTTTGAAATAGTAACCGACGAATGTGCTGAAAATAAATCATGCCGATTACTTTTGAAATAGTAAGCGACGAATATGTGCTGAAAATAAATCTTGCCGATTACTTTTGAAATAGTAACCGACGAATGTGTTGAAAATAAATCATGCCGATTACTTTTGAAATAGTAAGCGACGAACATGTTGAAAATAAAAATCTTACCGATTACTTTTGAAATAGTAACCAACGAATATGCTGAATATAAAGTCTTGCCGATTACTTTTGAAATAGTAACCGACGAATATGTTGAAAATAAAAATCTTGTCGATTACTTTTAAAATAGTAACCGACAAATATGCTGAAAATAAAAATCTTGCCGATTACTTTTGAAATAGTCACCGACCAATATGCTGAAAATAAAAATCTTGCCGATTACTTTTGAAATAGTAACCGACGAATGTGCAGAAAATAGATCATGCCGATTACTTTTGAAATAGTAACCGACGAATGTGTTGAAAATAAATCATGTTGATTACCTTTGAAATAGTAACCGACGAATTTGCTGAAAATAAATCATGCCGATTACTTTTGAAATAGTCACCGGCGAATATGCTGAAAATAAAAATCTTGCCAATTACTTTTGAAATAGTAACCGACGAATGTGCTGAAAATAAAGTCTTGCCGATAACTTTTGAAATAGTAACCGACGAATATGTGCTGAAAATAAATCTTGCCGATTACTTTTGAAATAGTAACTGACGAATGTGCTGAAAATAAATCATGCCGATTACTTTTGAAATAGTAAGCGACGAATATGTTGAAAATAAAAATCTTACCGATTACTTTTGAAATAGTAATTAACGAATATGCTGAATATAAAGTCTTGCCGATTACTTTTGAAATAGTAACCGACGAATATGTTGAAAATAAAAATCTTGTCGATTACTTTTAAAATAGTAACCGACAAATATGCTGAAAATAAAAATCTTGCCGATTACTTTTGAAAAAGTAACTGACAAATATGCTGAAAATAAAAATCTTGCCGATTACTTTTGAAATAGTCACCGACCAATATGCTGAAAATAAAAATCTTGCCGATTACTTTTGAAATAGTAACCGACGAATGTGCTGAAAATAAATAATGCCGATTACTATTGAAATAGTAACCGACAAATGTGCTGAAAATAAAAGTCTTGCCCATTACTTTTGAAATAGTAACCGACGAATATGTGCTGAAAATAAATCTTGCCGATTACTTTTGAAATAGTAACCGACGAATGTGCTGAAAATAAATCATGCCGATTACTTTTGAAATAGTAAGCGACGAATATGTGCTGAAAATAAATCTTGCCGATTACTTTTGAAATAGTAACCGACGAATGTGTTGAAAATAAATCATGCCGATTACTTTTGAAATAGTAAGCGACGAATATGTTGAAAATAAAAATCTTACCGATTACTTTTGAAATAGTAACCAACGAATATGCTGAATATAAAGTCTTGCCGATTACTTTTGAAATAGTAACCGACGAATATGTTGAAAATAAAAATCTTGTCGATTACTTTTAAAATAGTAACCGACAAATATGCTGAAAATAAAAATCTTGCCGATTACTTTTGAAAAAGTAACCGACAAATATGCTGAAAATAAAAATCTTGCCGATTACTTTTGAAATAGTCACCGACCAATATGCTGAAAATAAAAATCTTGCCGATTACTTTTGAAATAGTAACCGACGAATGTGCAGAAAATAGATCATGCCGATTACTTTTGAAATAGTAACCGACGAATGTGTTGAAAATAAATCATGTCGGTTACCTTTGAAATAGTAACCGACGAATCTGCTGAAAATAAATCATGCCGATTACTTTTGAAATAGTCACCGACGAATATGCTGAAAATAAAAATCTTGCCAATTACTTTTGAAATAGTAACCGACGAATGTGCTGAAAATAAATCATGCCGATTACTTTGGAAATAGTAAGTGACGAATATGTTGAAAATAAAAATCTTACCGATTACTTTTGAAATAGTAACCAACGGATGTGCTGAAAATAAAGTCTTGCCGATAACTTTTGAAATAGTAACCGACGAATATGTGCTGAAAATAAATCTTGCCGATTACTTTTGAAATAGTAACTGACGAATGTGCTGAAAATAAATCATGCCGATTACTTTTGAAATAGTAAGCGACGAATATGTTGAAAATAAAAATCTTACCGATTACTTTTGAAATAGTAACCAACGAATATGCTGAATATAAAGTCTTGCCGATTACTTTTGAAATAGTAACCGACGAATATGTTGAAAATAAAAATCTTGTCGATTACTTTTAAAATAGTAACCGACAAATATGCTGAAAATAAAAATCTTGCGGATTACTTTTGAAAAAGTAACCGACAAATATGCTGAAAATAAAAATCTTGCCGATTACTTTTGAAATAGTCACCGACCAATATGCTGAAAATAAAAATCTTGCCGATTACTTTTGAAATAGTAACCGACGAATGTGCTGAAAATAAATAATGCCGATTACTATTGAAATAGTAACCGACAAATGTGCTGAAAATAAAAGTCTTGCCCATTACTTTTGAAATAGTAACCGACGAATATGTGCTGAAAATAAATCTTGCCGATTACTTTTGAAATAGTAACCGACGAATGTGCTGAAAATAAATCATGCCGATTACTTTTGAAATAGTAAGCAACGAATATGTGCTGAAAATAAATCTTGCCGATTACTTTTGTAATAGTAACCGACGAATGTGTTGAAAATAAATCATGCCGATTACTTTTGAAATAGTAAGCGACGAATATGTTGAAAATAAAAATCTTACCGATTACTTTTGAAATAGTAACCAACGAATATGCTGAATATAAAGTCTTGCCGATTACTTTTGAAATAGTAACCGACGAAAATGTTGAAAATAAAAATCTTGTCGATTACTTTTAAAATAGTAACCGACAAATATGCTGAAAATAAAAATCTTGCCGATTACTTTTGAAAAAGTAACCGACAAATATGCTGAAAATAAAAATCTGGCCGATTACTTTTGAAATAGTCACCGACCAATATGCTGAAAATAAAAATCTTGCCGATTACTTTTGAAATAGTAACCGACGAATGTGCAGAAAATAGATCATGCCGATTACTTTTGAAATAGTAACCGACGAATGTGTTGAAAATAAATCATGTCGGTTACCTTTGAAATAGTAACCGACGAATCTGCTGAAAATAAATCATGCCGATAACTTTTGAAATAGTAACCGACGAATATGTGCTGAAAATAAATCTTGCCGATTACTTTTGAAATAGTAACTGACGAATGTGCTGAAAATAAATCATGCCGATTACTTTTGAAATAGTAAGCGACGAATATGTTGAAAATAAAAATCTTACCGATTACTTTTGAAATAGTAACCAACGAATATGCTGAATATAAAGTCTTGCCGATTACTTTTGAAATAGTAACCGACGAATATGTTGAAAATAAAAATCTTGTCGATTACTTTTAAAATAGTAACCGACAAATATGCTGAAAATAAAAATCTTGCCGATTACTTTTGAAAAAGTAACCGACAAATATGCTGAAAATAAAAATCTTGCCGATTACTTTTGAAATAGTCACCGACCAATATGCTGAAAATAAAAATCTTGCCGATTACTTTTGAAATAGTAACCGACGAATGTGCTGAAAATAAATAATGCCGATTACTATTGAAATAGTAACCGACAAATGTGCTGAAAATAAATCATGTCGGTTACCTTTGAAATAGTAACCGACGAATCTGCTGAAAATAAATCATGCCGATTACTTTTGAAATAGTCACCGGCAAATATGCTGAAAATAAAAATCTTGCCAATTACTTTTGAAATAGTAACCGACGAATGTGCTGAAAATAAATCATGCCGATTACTTTTGAAATAGTAAGCAACGAATATGTGCTGAAAATAAATCTTGCCGATTACTTTTGAAATAGTAACCGACGAATGTGTTGAAAATAAATCATGCCGATTACTTTTGAAATAGTAAGCGACGAATATGTTGAAAATAAAAATCTTACCGATTACTTTTGAAATAGTAACCAACGAATATGCTGAATATAAAGTCTTGCCGATTACTTTTGAAATAGTAACCGACGAATATGTTGAAAATAAAAATCTTGTCGATTACTTTTAAAATAGTAACCGACAAATATGCTGAAAATAAAAATCTTGCCGATTACTTTTGAAAAAGTAACCGACAAATATGCTGAAAATAAAAATCTTGCCGATTACTTTTGAAATTGTAATTAACGAATATGCTGAATATAAAGTCTTGCCGATTACTTTTGAAATAGTAACCGACGAATATGTTGAAAATAAAAATCTTGTCGATTACTTTTAAAATAGTAACCGACAAATATGCTGAAAATAAAAATCTTGCCGATTACTTTTGAAAAAGTAACTGACAAATATGCTGAAAATAAAAATCTTGCCGATTACTTTTGAAATAGTCACCGACCATTATGCTGAAAATAAAAATCTTGCCGATTACTTTTGAAATAGTAACCGACGAATGTGCTGAAAATAAATAATGCCGATTACTATTGAAATAGTAACCGACAAATGTGCTGAAAATAAAAGTCTTGCCCATTACTTTTGAAATAGTAACCGACGAATATGTGCTGAAAATAAATCTTGCCGATTACTTTTGAAATAGTAACCGACGAATGTGTTGAAAATAAATCATGCCGATTACTTTTGAAATAGTAAGCGACGAATATGTTGAAAATAAAAATCTTACCGATTACTTTTGAAATAGTAACCAACGAATATGCTGAATATAAAGTCTTGCCGATTACTTTTGAAATAGTAACCGACGAATATGTTGAAAATAAAAATCTTGTCGATTACTTTTAAAATAGTAACCGACAAATATGCTGAAAATAAAAATCTTGCCGATTACTTTTGAAAAAGTAACCGACAAATATGCTGAAAATAAAAATCTTGCTGATTACTTTTGAAATAGTCACCGACCAATATGCTGAAAATAAAAATCTTGCCGATTACTTTTGAAATAGTAACCGACGAATGTGCAGAAAATAGATCATGCCGATTACTTTTGAAATAGTAACCGACGAATGTGTTGAAAATAAATCATGTCGATTACCTTTGAAATAGTAACCGACGAATCTGCTGAAAATAAATCATGCCGATTACTTTTGAAATAGTCACCGACGAATATGCTGAAAATAAAAATCTTGCCAATTACTTTTGAAATAGTAACCGACGAATGTGCTGAAAATAAATCATGCCGATTACTTTGGAAATAGTAAGTGACGAATATGTTGAAAATAAAAATCTTACCGATTACTTTTGAAATAGTAACCAACGGATGTGCTGAAAATAAAGTCTTGCCGATAACTTTTGAAATAGTAACCGACGAATATGTGCTGAAAATAAATCTTGCCGATTACTTTTGAAATAGTAACTGACGAATGTGCTGAAAATAAATCATGCCGATTACTTTTGAAATAGTAAGCGACGAATATGTTGAAAATAAAAATCTTACCGATTACTTTTGAAATAGTAACCAACGAATATGCTGAATATAAAGTCTTGCCGATTACTTTTGAAATAGTAACCGACGAATATGTTGAAAATAAAAATCATGTCGATTACTTTTAAAATAGTAACCGACAAATATGCTGAAAATAAAAATCTTGCCGATTACTTTTGAAAAAGTAACCGACAAATATGCTGAAAATAAAAATCTTGCCGATTACTTTTGAAATAGTCACCGACCAATATGCTGAAAATAAAAATCTTGCCGATTACTTTTGAAATAGTAACCGACGAATGTGCTGAAAATAAATAATGCCGATTACTATTGAAATAGTAACCGACAAATGTGCTGAAAATAAAAGTCTTGCCCATTACTTTTGAAATAGTAACCGACGAATATGTGCTGAAAATAAATCTTGCCGATTACTTTTGAAATAGTAACCGACGAATGTGCTGAAAATAAATCATGCCGATTACTTTTGAAATAGTAAGCGACGAATATGTGCTGAAAATAAATCTTGCCGATTACTTTTGAAATAGTAACCGACGAATGTGTTGAAAATAAATCATGCCGATTACTTTTGAAATAGTAAGCGACGAATATGTTGAAAATAAAAATCTTACCGATTACTTTTGAAATAGTAACCAACGAATATGCTGAATATAAAGTCTTGCCGATTACTTTTGAAATAGTAACCGACGAATATGTTGAAAATAAAAATCTTGTCGATTACTTTTAAAATAGTAACCGACAAATATGCTGAAAATAAAAATCTTGCCGATTACTTTTGAAATAGTCACCGACCAATATGCTGAAAATAAAAATCTTGCCGATTACTTTTGAAATAGTAACCGACGAATGTGCAGAATGTAACGCCCTAGTTGTTATTTATTTATTTTAGTTGATTTATGTGTGTTTTATGTGTTTTAAAATTAATTATGTTGATTTATGTGAATTTGTAATGATTTTATTAATTAAGTGAAAATAGGAGAAATAATGGGTATTTAGATAAAAAGGATTTAATTGAAAATTATTGGAATTAAGTGGTAGGGGTTACACTTTAATTAGGAAGTTAAGAGGGAGTTAAGAGAAAAGAAAGGTTTTGGTTGGTAAGGATAGGAAGAGCCAGTAAGGAAAGAAAGAAACATTTTCACGTATCAGTAAAACAAAGAAATAGACTTTTGGGAAGAGAGAAGAGTAGAGCCAAGAACCAAAGGGAGATTGCTAGGGTTGCTGTAGCTTTTGTTTAATTCATCTAATCAGGTAAGGGTGGGTTTACTCTTCAATTGTCAATATATATGTATATGATTTCATGAATTTGGATTGAAAATTGGTAGTTTTGAAACTAGGTCTATGAATAGGTTAAATTGCTCTTTTCTTGATGAATTGTGTTGCAATGATGTTGTTATGATATGTTCTGCTGTTTTGTTGTGCCCTTGAACCATAAACATTGTTTCTAAACCATTTTGGGTGATTGGGGGATTAAAAATGGGATTTTTGGATGAAAATGGAGTTAGAATCGTAAGTTAGAATTCTGCCCAGATGAATTCTCGCTCAAGCGAGATAGCTGTTCGCTCAAGCGAGCGGCACTTTTTCCTGTCCAGAATCGTTTCGCGTCAGTTCGCTCAAGCGAGCTCTAAGCGAACTGTAAGCGAACCAAAACCAAACCTTCGTCATTTGCGTCGCTTAAGCGAGATTCCCGTCGCTTAAGCGAGAGACGCCCAGGATAGTGTATTTCACCTGTTCGCTTAAGCGAACCAGAAGCGAGCCAGAAGCGAACTAAAACCAAACTTACGTGATTTGACTCGCTCAAGCGAGATGCTGCTCGCTTAAGCGAGTTGGGTCCTGTGCGACCCAAAATGTGATTTTTCTAAGATGTTCTAAACCCAAACCTAAGCTTTCTAAGATGTTTATTGGATTTATTAAGAATTGTTTGGATGATGAAAACTATATTATGAAGATGATTAAGATGGAATTATGTATGCTTATGTGCAAATATTTATACTTTGCCAAGTTGAGTTGTCTTGATTGATGTTGAGTGGTATTGTCCAGTTGGGGAGGGTATCCTAAGTTGTTGTTGTTGTTGGTTGCATGCTGATATGCTCCATTAAGATGTTGGGTTGTATGCTGATATACACCATAGAGTCATTTCATACTCATTTGCATTTGTTAGGGGCTTATTGCCCTGGAATGTTTATCATTCACTGTTGGGGGCTTATTGCCCTGGAACGCTTTATCGTTCACTTGTTGGGGGCTCATTGCCCTGGGATGCTTTAACCATCCAAATTGTTGGGGGCTTATTGCCCTGGAATGCTTAGCATTCAACGCGCGTAGTTGGTACCACATGCATAATGCATTAGATGTTGATGGAGTCTTGCATTAGTTGTAGGTGTGAGTTGTCCTGTTGGAATTGTTGTTGGTGAGATGTCGCCACAAGAGTTGTTGTTGTTGTTGTTGATGTTAATCAAAGATGAAATTTAATTTATAAAGTTGAGATGATGTTGATAATGTTGCTGTTTGTTGTTGTTGGTTTCAATTTACTTTGATGATTCATATATCTGTATATTTACCTTTGACTTGTGAACTCACCCCTTCTGCTGGAATTGCCGCCTTGTGGGCAAGTGCAGGTAGCGAAGACTAGTGATGTTGGCTCTTGCGTCTAGGGCTCTGATACATAGTAGGGATGGGGAAACGTTATCTTCTTGTATTCCTTTATGTATCATTTGTTTGAAGAAGATGTTGTTGAGATTTGTTTGTCAAACAATTTTATTATGTTAATGGCCTTTGTGCCAAGATTATGATGTAGTTGTTGAATATGATTTTTATATAAAGACTTTCCGCTGCAGAATTTTAATATGATGATATTATATGATGATGGTTTTAAATAGTTTCATATTCTATTTAAATAATTTTGAAAAAGAAGTGTGATACTCCGTTGTTTTGTTGAATAACTCTGATTATGATTATTTGTAATATTATTATTACGTTATTTCGGGAACGGGGTGTTACAATTGGTATCAGAGCAAGTCGGTCCGTCAGACCATTAGAAGAGTCGTGTCGAGCCATGTAGAGTAGTGTGACAGGTTTAAACTGTCTTTGTTGTTCTAATTCTTGTTGTTATGTAGAACTATCGAGATGGCCGGAAGGAATGATGCTGCTCTTGCTGCTGCTTTGCAAGCAATGGCTCAAGTTGTTGGACAACAGCAAGGTGCTGGTGGGGCTGGTGAAGGTGTAAGGATGCTTGAAACCTTCTTGAGGAATCATCCACCAACCTTTAAAGGAAGATACGACCCCGATGGAGCACAGACCTGGCTGAAGGAGGTCGAGAGGATCTTTCGGGTAATGCAGTGCAATGATGTTCAGATGGTGCGGTTTGGCACGCATATGTTAGCAGAAGAGGCTGACGACTGGTGGGTAAGCACTCAACCCATTCTCCAAGCTGAAGGTGCTGAAATTACATGGGCTGTGTTCCGAAGAGAGTTCTTGAGAAGGTATTTTCCGGAGGATGTCCGAGGTAAGAAGGAGATAGAATTCCTTGAGCTGAAGCAAGGAGACATGTCCATTACGGAATATGCTGCTAAGTTCGTGGAGCTTGCCAAATTTTATCCCCATTATGCTGCGGAGACTGCTGAGTTCTCTAAGTGTATCAAATTTGAGAATGGTCTGCGAGCTGATATCAAGCGGGCCATTGGTTATCAGAAGATCAGAGACTTCTCGGAGTTGGTGAGCAGCTGTCGTATCTATGAAGAGGATACTAAAGCTCACTACAAGGTGATGAATGACCGTAGAGGAAAGGGGCAGCAGAGTCGCCTGAAGCCTTATAGTGCCCCAGCTGATAAAGGCAAACAGAGAATGCATGATGAGAGGAGGCCAGCGCGTAGAGATGCTCCTGCTGAAGTGGTTTGTTATAAGTGTGGTGTCAAAGGCCACAAGAGTAATGCTTGCACCCGTGATGAGAAGAAGTGCTTCAGATGCGGGAAGAAGGGCCATACTGTCACCGAATGCAAGCGTGGGGACATTGTTTGTTTCAACTGTAATGAAGAAGGTCACATTGGTTCTCAGTGCACTAAGCCTAAGAAGGCGCAGACCAGTGGTAGAGTTTTTGCCTTGACCGGTACTTAGACTGATCAGGAGGATCGACTTATCAGAGGTACTTGTTTCTTTAGTGGTACTCCTTTAATTGCTATTATAGATACTGGTGCTACGCATTGTTTCATTGCTATTGATTGTGCACAAAGATTGGGTTTGATTATGTCTGATATGAATGGGGAGATGGTTGTTGAGACTCCAGCTAAGGGTTCAGTGACTACTTCCCTTGTTTGTTTAAGTTGTCCGTTGTCTGTTTTTGGTAGAGATTTTGAAGTTGATCTCGTTTGTTTGCCATTGGTGGGAATGGATGTAATTTTGGGAATGAATTGGTTAGAGTACAATCATGTCCTGATCAATTGTTTTACCAAGACGGTACGGTTTTCTTCTGCTGAAGAAGAGGGTGGAGCAGAATTCTTATCCACTAAAGAGATGAAGCGGTTAGAACAGGATGGCGTGTTGATGTTTTCTTTGTTGGCATTCTTGTCGGTGGAGAACCAAGCTGTGATTGATGGGCTGCCTGTTGTGAAGGAATTTCCTGAAGTCTTCCCTGATGAGATTCCAGATGTGCCACCGGAGAGAGAAGTGGAATTTTCGATTGACCTTGTGCCGGGTACGAAGCCTGTGTCGATGGCTCCTTACCGTATGTCAGCTTCGGAGTTGGCTGAATTGAAGAAACAATTAGAAGACTTGCTTGACAAGAAGTTTGTGAGACCGAGTGTTTCACCATGGGGAGCGCCGGTGTTGTTGGTAAAGAAGAAGGATGGTAGCATGCGGTTGTGTATTGATTACCGTCAGTTGAATAAAGTGACGATTAAGAATAGGTATCCACTTCCGAGAATAGATGATTTGATGGATCAACTAGTGGGTGCCCGCGTTTTTAGCAAGATTGATTTGAGGTCAGGTTACCATCAGATAAAGGTGAAAGATGAGGACATGCAAAAGACGGCGTTTAGGACGCGGTATGGTCACTATGAGTATAAGGTGATGCCTTTCGGTGTGACGAATGCACCTGGTGTGTTTATGGAATACATGAACCGAATTTTTCATGAGTATCTGGATCAGTTCGTGGTTGTTTTTATTGATGACATTTTGATTTATTCTAAGACTGAAGCTGAGCATGCAGAGCATTTGAAGGTTGTATTGCAAGTGCTGAAGGAAAAGAAGTTGTATGCTAAGTTATCCAAGTGCGAATTCTGGTTGCATGAAGTAAGTTTTCTTGGCCACATTATTTCTGGTAATGGTATTGCTGTAGATCCTTCGAAGGTTGATGCTGTGTCGCAGTGGGAGACACCAAAGTCAGTTACTGAGGTAAGAAGTTTTCTTGGGTTGGCTGGTTATTACCGCAGATTTATTGAAGGATTTTCGAAGTTGGCACTTCCTTTGACGCAACTGACCTGTAAAGGTAAAGCATTTGTGTGGGATGCTCAATGTGAGAGTAGTTTCAATGAGTTGAAGCAAAGATTGACGACTGCTCCTATTTTGATTTTGCCGAAGCCAGAGGAACCTTTTGTTGTTTATTGTGATGCATCTAAGCTGGGATTAGGTGGTGTTTTGATGCAAGATGGCAAGGTGGTTGCGTATGCTTCTAGACAGCTGAGAGTGCATGAGAAGAATTATCCTACACATGATCTAGAGTTGGCAGCTGTGGTGTTTGTATTGAAGATTTGGAGGCACTATTTGTATGGTTCCAGATTCGAGGTGTTTAGTGATCATAAAAGTTTGAAGTATTTATTTGATCAGAAGGAGTTGAACATGAGGCAGAGAAGGTGGCTTGAGTTACTTAAGGATTACGATTTTGGCTTGAATTACCATCCTGGTAAAGCTAATGTTGTGGCTGATGCGTTGAGTAGAAAGACATTGCATATGTCGGCGTTGATGGTAAAAGAGTTCGAGTTACTTGAACAATTCAGAGACTTGAGTCTTGTTTGTGAAAGATCGCCTCAGAGTGTGAAGTTGGGCATGTTAAAGATTAATAGTGATTTCTTGAATGATATCAAAGAGGCGCAGAAGCTGGATGTTAAGTTTGTGGATTTGATGGCTGCTAGTGATCAGAATGCGGATAGTGATTTCAAGGTTGATGACCAAGGTGTGTTGAGGTTTAGAGGAAGAATTTGTATTCCGGATGATGAGGATTTGAAGAAGTTGATTTTAGAAGAAAGTCACAAGAGTAGTTTGAGTATTCATCCTGGAGCTACTAAAATGTATCATGACAAAAGGAAGAAAGCCCTTGAGTTTCAGGAGGGTGAACATGTGTTTTTGAGGGTTACTCCGATGACGGGTGTAGGACGTGCATTGAAGTCGAAGAAGTTGACTCCAAAGTTCATTGGTCCTTATCAGATTTCCGAGAGAGTTGGAGCCGTGGCGTATCGGATTGGATTGCCACCACATCTATCGAACTTGCATGATGTGTTTCATGTCTCGCAGTTGAGGAAGTATGTAGCAGATCCTTCGCATGTTATTCCTAGAGATGATGTGCAAGTTAGAGATAATCTTACTGTTGAGACTTTGCCTTTGAGGATTGATGATCGTAAGGTGAAGCAGCTGAGAGGCAAGGAGATACCTCTGGTTAGAGTTGTGTGGGGCGGTGTAACTGGTGAGAGTTTGACTTGGGAGTTGGAAAGCAAGATGCAAGAGTCCTATCCTGAGTTGTTTGTTGCTTAAGGTATTATTTCGAGGACGAAATTCTCTAAGTTGGGGAGAGTTGTAACGCCCTAGTTGTTATTTATTTATTTTAGTTGATTTATGTGTGTTTTATGTGTTTTAAAATTAATTATGTTGATTTATGTGAATTTGTAATGATTTTATTAATTAAGTGAAAATAGGAGAAATAATGGGTATTTAGATAAAAAGGATTTAATTGAAAATTATTGGAATTAAGTGGTAGGGGTTACACTTTAATTAGGAAGTTAAGAGGGAGTTAAGAGAAAAGAAAGGTTTTGGTTGGTAAGGATAGGAAGAGCCAGTAAGGAAAGAAAGAAACATTTTCACGTATCAGTAAAACAAAGAAATAGACTTTTGGGAAGAGAGAAGAGTAGAGCCAAGAACCAAAGGGAGATTGCTAGGGTTGCTGTAGCTTTTGTTTAATTCATCTAATCAGGTAAGGGTGGGTTTACTCTTCAATTGTCAATATATATGTATATGATTTCATGAATTTGGATTGAAAATTGGTAGTTTTGAAACTAGGTCTATGAATAGGTTAAATTGCTCTTTTCTTGATGAATTGTGTTGCAATGATGTTGTTATGATATGTTCTGCTGTTTTGTTGTGCCCTTGAACCATAAACATTGTTTCTAAACCATTTTGGGTGATTGGGGGATTAAAAATGGGATTTTTGGATGAAAATGGAGTTAGAATCGTAAGTTAGAATTCTGCCCAGATGAATTCTCGCTCAAGCGAGATAGCTGTTCGCTCAAGCGAGCGGCACTTTTTCCTGTCCAGAATCGTTTCGCGTCAGTTCGCTCAAGCGAGCTCTAAGCGAACTGTAAGCGAACCAAAACCAAACCTTCGTCATTTGCGTCGCTTAAGCGAGATTCCCGTCGCTTAAGCGAGAGACGCCCAGGATAGTGTATTTCACCTGTTCGCTTAAGCGAACCAGAAGCGAGCCAGAAGCGAACTAAAACCAAACTTACGTGATTTGACTCGCTCAAGCGAGATGCTGCTCGCTTAAGCGAGTTGGGTCCTGTGCGACCCAAAATGTGATTTTTCTAAGATGTTCTAAACCCAAACCTAAGCTTTCTAAGATGTTTATTGGATTTATTAAGAATTGTTTGGATGATGAAAACTATATTATGAAGATGATTAAGATGGAATTATGTATGCTTATGTGCAAATATTTATACTTTGCCAAGTTGAGTTGTCTTGATTGATGTTGAGTGGTATTGTCCAGTTGGGGAGGGTATCCTAAGTTGTTGTTGTTGTTGGTTGCATGCTGATATGCTCCATTAAGATGTTGGGTTGTATGCTGATATACACCATAGAGTCATTTCATACTCATTTGCATTTGTTGGGGGCTTATTGCCCTGGAATGTTTATCATTCACTGTTGGGGGCTTATTGCCCTGGAACGCTTTATCGTTCACTTGTTGGGGGCTCATTGCCCTGGGATGCTTTAACCATCCAAATTGTTGGGGGCTTATTGCCCTGGAATGCTTAGCATTCAACGCGCGTAGTTGGTACCACATGCATAATGCATTAGATGTTGATGGAGTCTTGCATTAGTTGTAGGTGTGAGTTGTCCTGTTGGAATTGTTGTTGGTGAGATGTCGCCACAAGAGTTGTTGTTGTTGTTGTTGATGTTAATCAAAGATGAAATTTAATTTATAAAGTTGAGATGATGTTGATAATGTTGCTGTTTGTTGTTGTTGGTTTCAATTTACTTTGATGATTCATATATCTGTATATTTACCTTTGACTTGTGAACTCACCCCTTCTGCTGGAATTGCCGCCTTGTGGGCAAGTGCAGGTAGCGAAGACTAGTGATGTTGGCTCTTGCGTCTAGGGCTCTGATACATAGTAGGAATGGGGAAACGTTATCTTCTTGTATTCCTTTATGTATCATTTGTTTGAAGAAGATGTTGTTGAGATTTGTTTGTCAAACAATTTTATTATGTTAATGGCCTTTGTGCCAAGATTATGATGTAGTTGTTGAATATGATTTTTATATAAAGACTTTCCGCTGCAGAATTTTAATATGATGATATTATATGATGATGGTTTTAAATAGTTTCATATTCTATTTAAATAATTTTGAAAAAGAAGTGTGATACTCCGTTGTTTTGTTGAATAACTCTGATTATGATTATTTGTAATATTTTTATTACGTTATTTCGGGAACGGGGTGTTACACAGAAAATAGATCATGCCGATTACTTTTGAAATAGTAACCGACGAATGTGTTGAAAATAAATCATGTCGATTACCTTTGAAATAGTAACCGACGAATCTGCTGAAAATAAATCATGCCGATTACTTTTGAAATAGTCACCGGCGAATATGCTGAAAATAAAAATCTTGCCAATTACTTTTGAAATAGTAACCGACGAATGTGCTGAAAATAAATCATGCCGATTACTTTGGAAATAGTAAGTGACGAATATGTTGAAAATAAAAATCTTACCGATTACTTTTGAAATAGTAACCAACGGATGTGCTGAAAATAAAGTCTTGCCGATAACTTTTGAAATAGTAACCGACGAATATGTGCTGAAAATAAATCTTGCCGATTACTTTTGAAATAGTAACTGACGAATGTGCTGAAAATAAATCATGCCGATTACTTTTGAAATAGTAACCGACGAATGTGTTGAAAATAAATCATGCCGATTACTTTAGAAATAGTAAGCGACGAATATGTTGAAAATAAAAATCTTACCGATTACTTTTGAAATAGTAACCAACGAATATGCTGAATATAAAGTCTTGCCGATTACTTTTGAAATAGTAACCGACGAATATGTTGAAAATAAAAATCTTGTCGATTACTTTTAAAATAGTAACCGACAAATATGCTGAAAATAAAAATCTTGCCGATTACTTTTGAAAAAGTAACCGACAAATATGCTGAAAATAAAAATCTTGCCGATTACTTTTGAAATAGTCACCGACCAATATGCTGAAAATAAAAATCTTGCCGATTACTTTTGAAATAGTAACCGACGAATGTGCTGAAAATAAATAATGCCGATTACTATTGAAATAGTAACCGACAAATGTGCTGAAAATAAAAGTCTTGCCCATTACTTTTGAAATAGTACCCGACGAATATGTGCTGAAAATAAATCTTGCCGATTACTTTTGAAATAGTAACCGACGAATGTGCTGAAAATAAATCATGCCGATTACTTTTGAAATAGTAAGAGACGAATATGTGCTGAAAATAAATCTTGCCGATTACTTTTGAAATAGTAATCGACGAATGTGTTGAAAATAAATCATGCCGATTACTTTAGAAATCGTAAGCGACGAATATGTTGAAAATAAAAATCTTACCGATTACTTTTGAAATAGTAACCAACGAATATGCTGAATATAAAGTCTTGCCGATTACTTTTGAAATAGTAACCGATGAATATGTTGAAAATAAAAATCTTGTCGATTACTTTTAAAATAGTAACCGACAAATATGCTGAAAATAAAAATTTTGCCGATTACTTTTGAAAAAGTAACCGACAAATATGCTGAAAATAAAAATCTTGCCGATTACTTTTGAAATAGTCACCGACCAATATGCTGAAAATAAAAATCTTGCCGATTACTTTTGAAATAGTAACCGACGAATGTGCTAAAAATAAATATTGCCGATTACTATTGAAATAGTAACCGACAAATGTGCTGAAAATAAAAGTCTTGCCCATTACTTTTGAAATAGTAACCGACGAATATGTGCTGAAAATAAATCTTGCCGATTACTTTTGAAATAGTAACCGACGAATGTGCTGAAAATAAATCATGCCGATTACTTTTGAAATAGTAAGCGACGAATATGTGCTGAAAATAAATCTTGCCGATTACTTTTGAAATAGTAACCGACGAATGTGTTGAAAATAAATCATGCCGATTACTTTAGAAATAGTAAGCGACGAATATGTTGAAAATAAAAATCTTACCGATTACTTTTGAAATAGTAACCAACGAATATGCTGAATATAAAGTCTTGCCGATTACTTTTGAAATAGTAACCGACGAATGTGCTGAAAATAAATCATGCCGATTACTTTGGAAATAGTAAGTGACGAATATGTTGAAAATAAAAATCTTACCAATTACTTTTGAAATAGTAACCAACGGATGTGCTGAAAATAAAGTCTTGCCGATAACTTTTGAAATAGTAACCGACGAATATGTGCTGAAAATAAATCTTGCCGATTACTTTTGAAATAGTAACTGACGAATGTGCTGAAAATAAATCATGCCGATTACTTTTGAAATAGTAAGCGACGAATATGTTGAAAATAAAAATCTTACCGATTACTTTTGAAATTGTAATTAACGAATATGCTGAATATAAAGTCTTGCCGATTACTTTTGAAATAGTAACCGACGAATATGTTGAAAATAAAAATCTTGTCGATTACTTTTAAAATAGTAACCGACAAATATGCTGAAAATAAAAATCTTGCCGATTACTTTTGAAAAAGTAACTGACAAATATGCTGAAAATAAAAATCTTGCCGATTACTTTTGAAATAGTCACCGACCAATATGCTGAAAATAAAAATCTTGCCGATTACTTTTGAAATAGTAACCGACGAATGTGCTGAAAATAAATAATGCCGATTACTATTGAAATAGTAACCGACAAATGTGCTGAAAATAAAAGTCTTGCCCATTACTTTTGAAATAGTAACCGACGAATATGTGCTGAAAATAAATCTTGCCGATTACTTTTGAAATAGTAACCGACGAATGTGTTGAAAATAAATCATGCCGATTACTTTTGAAATAGTAAGCGACGAATATGTTGAAAATAAAAATCTTACCGATTACTTTTGAAATAGTAACCGACGAATGTGCTGAAAATAAATCATGCCGATTACTTTTGAAATAGTAAGCGACGAATATGTGCTGAAAATAAATCTTGCCGATTACTTTTGAAATAGTAACCGACGAATGTGTTGAAAATAAATCATGCCGATTACTTTAGAAATAGTAAGCGACGAATATGTTGAAAATAAAAATCTTACCGATTACTTTTGAAATAGTAACCAACGAATATGCTGAATATAAAGTCTTGCCGATTACTTTTGAAATAGTAACCGACGAATGTGCTGAAAATAAATCATGCCGATTACTTTGGAAATAGTAAGTGACGAATATGTTGAAAATAAAAATCTTACCAATTACTTTTGAAATAGTAACCAACGGATGTGCTGAAAATAAAGTCTTGCCGATAACTTTTGAAATAGTAACCGACGAATATGTGCTGAAAATAAATCTTGCCGATTACTTTTGAAATAGTAACTGACGAATGTGCTGAAAATAAATCATGCCGATTACTTTTGAAATAGTAAGCGACGAATATGTTGAAAATAAAAATCTTACCGATTACTTTTGAAATTGTAATTAACGAATATGCTGAATATAAAGTCTTGCCGATTACTTTTGAAATAGTAACCGACGAATATGTTGAAAATAAAAATCTTGTCGATTACTTTTAAAATAGTAACCGACAAATATGCTGAAAATAAAAATCTTGCCGATTACTTTTGAAAAAGTAACTGACAAATATGCTGAAAATAAAAATCTTGCCGATTACTTTTGAAATAGTCACCGACCAATATGCTGAAAATAAAAATCTTGCCGATTACTTTTGAAATAGTAACCGACGAATGTGCTGAAAATAAATAATGCCGATTACTATTGAAATAGTAACCGACAAATGTGCTGAAAATAAAAGTCTTGCCCATTACTTTTGAAATAGTAACCGACGAATATGTGCTGAAAATAAATCTTGCCGATTACTTTTGAAATAGTAACCGACGAATGTGTTGAAAATAAATCATGCCGATTACTTTTGAAATAGTAAGCGACGAATATGTTGAAAATAAAAATCTTACCGATTACTTTTGAAATAGTAACCGACGAATGTGCTGAAAATAAATCATGCCGATTACTTTTGAAATAGTAACCGACGAATATATGCTGAAAATAAATCTTGCCGATTACTTTTGAAATAGTAACTGACGAATGTGCTGAAAATAAATCATGCCGATTACTTTTGAAATAGTAAGCGACGAATATGTTGAAAATAAAAATCTTACCGATTACTTTTGAAATAGTAACCAACGAATATGCTGAATATAAAGTCTTGCCGATTACTTTTGAAATAGTAACCGACGAATATGTTGAAAATAAAAATCTTGTCGATTACTTTTAAAATAGTAACCGACAAATATGCTGAAAATAAAAATCTTGCCGATTACTTTTGAAAAAGTAACCGACAAATATCCTGAAAATAAAAATCTTGCCGATTACTTTTGAAATAGTCACCGACCAATATGCTGAAAATAAAAATCTTGCCGATTACTTTTGAAATAGTAACCGACGAATGTGCTGAAAATAAATAATGCCGATTACTATTGAAATAGTAACCGACAAATGTGCTGAAAATAAAAGTCTTGCCCATTACTTTTGAAATAGTACCCGACGAATATGTGCTGAAAATAAATCTTGCCGATTACTTTTGAAATAGTAACCGACGAATGTGCTGAAAATAAATCATGCCGATTACTTTTGAAATAGTAAGAGACGAATATGTGCTGAAAATAAATCTTGCCGATTACTTTTGAAATAGTAACCGACGAATGTGTTGAAAATAAATCATGCCGATTACTTTAGAAATAGTAAGCGACGAATATGTTGAAAATAAAAATCTTACCGATTACTTTTGAAATAGTAACCAACGAATATGCTGAATATAAAGTCTTGCCGATTACTTTTGAAATAGTAACCGATGAATATGTTGAAAATAAAAATCTTGTCGATTACTTTTAAAATAGTAACCGACAAATATGCTGAAAATAAAAATTTTGCCGATTACTTTTGAAAAAGTAACCGACAAATATGCTGAAAATAAAAATCTTGCCGATTACTTTTGAAATAGTCACCGACCAATATGCTGAAAATAAAAATCTTGCCGATTACTTTTGAAAAAGTAACCGACGAATGTGCTAAAAATAAATATTGCCGATTACTATTGAAATAGTAACCGACAAATGTGCTGAAAATAAAAGTCTTGCCCATTACTTTTGAAATAGTAACCGACGAATATGTGCTGAAAATAAATCTTGCCGATTACTTTTGAAATAGTAACCGACGAATGTGCTGAAAATAAATCATGCCGATTACTTTTGAAATAGTAAGAGACGAATATGTGCTGAAAATAAATCTTGCCGATTACTTTTGAAATAGTAACCGACGAATGTGTTGAAAATAAATCATGCCGATTACTTTAGAAATAGTAAGCGACGAATATGTTGAAAATAAAAATCTTACCGATTACTTTTGAAATAGTAACCAACGAATATGCTGAATATAAAGTCTTGCCGATTACTTTTGAAATAGTAACCGACGAATGTGCTGAAAATAAATCATGCCGATTACTTTGGAAATAGTAAGTGACGAATATGTTGAAAATAAAAATCTTACCAATTACTTTTGAAATAGTAACCAACGGATGTGCTGAAAATAAAGTCTTGCCGATAACTTTTGAAATAGTAACCGACGAATATGTGCTGAAAATAAATCTTGCCGATTACTTTTGAAATAGTAACTGACGAATGTGCTGAAAATAAATCATGCCGATTACTTTTGAAATAGTAAGCGACGAATATGTTGAAAATAAAAATCTTACCGATTACTTTTGAAATTGTAATTAACGAATATGCTGAATATAAAGTCTTGCCGATTACTTTTGAAATAGTAACCGACGAATATGTTGAAAATAAAAATCTTGTCGATTACTTTTAAAATAGTAACCGACAAATGTGCTGAAAATAAAAATCTTGCCGATTACGTTTGAAAAAGTAACTGACAAATATGCTGAAAATAAAAATCTTGCCGATTACTTTTGAAATAGTCACCGACCAATATGCTGAAAATAAAAATCTTGCCGATTACTTTTGAAATAGTAACCGACGAATGTGCTGAAAATAAATAATGCCGATTACTATTGAAATAGTAACCGACAAATGTGCTGAAAATAAAAGTCTTGCCCATTACTTTTGAAATAGTAACCGACGAATATGTGCTGAAAATAAATCTTGCCGATTACTTTTGAAATAGTAACCGACGAATGTGTTGAAAATAAATCATGCCGATTACTTTTGAAATAGTAAGCGACGAATATGTTGAAAATAAAAATCTTACCGATTACTTTTGAAATAGTAACCAACGAATATGCTGAATATAAAGTCTTGCCGATTACTTTTGAAATAGTAACCGACGAATATGTTGAAAATAAAAATCTTGTCGATTACTTTTAAAATAGTAACCGACAAATATGCTGAAAATAAAAATCTTGCCGATTACTTTTGAAAAAGTAACCGACAAATATGCTGAAAATAAAAATCTTGCCGATTACTTTTGAAATAGTCACCGACCAATATGCTGAAAATAAAAATCTTGCCGATTACTTTTGAAATAGTAACCGACGAATGTGCAGAAAATAGATCATGCCGATTACTTTTGAAATAGTAACCGACGAATGTGTTGAAAATAAATCATGTCGATTACCTTTGAAATAGTAACCGACGAATCTGCTGAAAATAAATCATGCCGATTACTTTTGAAATAGTCACCGGCGAATATGCTGAAAATAAAAATCTTGCCAATTACTTTTGAAATAGTAACCGACGAATGTGCTGAAAATAAATCATGCCGATTACTTTGGAAATAGTAAGTGACGAATATGTTGAAAATAAAAATCTTACCGATTACTTTTGAAATAGTAACCAACGGATGTGCTGAAAATAAAGTCTTGCCGATAACTTTTGAAATAGTAACCGACGAATATGTGCTGAAAATAAATCTTGCCGATTACTTTTGAAATAGTAACTGACGAATGTGCTGAAAATAAATCATGCCGATTACTTTTGAAATAGTAAGCGACGAATATGTTGAAAATAAAAATCTTACCGATTACTTTTGAAATAGTAACCAACGAATATGCTGAATATAAAGTCTTGCCGATTACTTTTGAAATAGTAACCGACGAATATGTTGAAAATAAAAATCTTGTCGATTACTTTTAAAATAGTAACCGACAAATATGCTGAAAATAAAAATCTTGCCGATTACTTTTGAAAAAGTAACCGACAAATATGCTGAAAATAAAAATCTTGCCGATTACTTTTGAAATAGTCACCGACCAATATGCTGAAAATAAAAATCTTGCCGATTACTTTTGAAATAGTAACCGACGAATGTGCTGAAAATAAATAATGCCGATTACTATTGAAATAGTAACCGACAAATGTGCTGAAAATAAAAGTCTTGCCCATTACTTTTGAAATAGTACCCGACGAATATGTGCTGAAAATAAATCTTGCCGATTACTTTTGAAATGTAACCGACGAATGTGCTGAAAATAAATCATGCCGATTACTTTTGAAATAGTAAGCGACGAATATGTGCTGAAAATAAATCTTGCCGATTACTTTTGAAATAGTAACCGACGAATGTGTTGAAAATAAATCATGTCGATTACTTTAGAAATAGTAAGCGACGAATATGTTGAAAATAAAAATCTTACCGATTACTTTTGAAATAGTAACCAACGAATATGCTGAATATAAAGTCTTGCCGATTACTTTTGAAATAGTAACCGATGAATATGTTGAAAATAAAAATCTTGTCGATTACTTTTAAAATAGTAACCGACAAATATGCTGAAAATAAAAATTTTGCCGATTACTTTTGAAAAAGTAACCGACAAATATGCTGAAAATAAAAATCTTGCCGATTACTTTTGAAATAGTCACCGACCAATATGCTGAAAATAAAAATCTTGCCGATTACTTTTGAAATAGTAACCGACGAATGTGCAGAAAATAGATCATGCCGATTACTTTTGAAATAGTAACCGACGAATGTGTTGAAAATAAATCATGTCGATTACCTTTGAAATAGTAACCGACGAATCTGCTGAAAATAAATCATGCCGATTACTTTTGAAATAGTCACCGGCGAATATGCTGAAAATAAAAATCTTGCCAATTACTTTTGAAATAGTAACCGACGAATGTGCTGAAAATAAATCATGCCGATTACTTTGGAAATAGTAAGTGACGAATATGTTGAAAATAAAAATCTTACCGATTACTTTTGAAATAGTAACCAACGGATGTGCTGAAAATAAAGTCTTGCCGATAACTTTTGAAATAGTAACCGACGAATATGTGCTGAAAATAAATCTTGCCGATTACTTTTGAAATAGTAACTGACGAATGTGCTGAAAATAAATCATGCCGATTACTTTTGAAATAGTAAGCGACGAATATGTTGAAAATAAAAATCTTACCGATTACTTTTGAAATAGTAACCAACGAATATGCTGAATATAAAGTCTTGCCGATTACTTTTGAAATAGTAACCGACGAATATGTTGAAAATAAAAATCTTGTCGATTACTTTTAAAATAGTAACCGACAAATATGCTGAAAATAAAAATCTTGCCGATTACTTTTGAAAAAGTAACCGACAAATATGCTGAAAATAAAAATCTTGCCGATTACTTTTGAAATAGTCACCGACCAATATGCTGAAAATAAAAATCTTGCCGATTACTTTTGAAATAGTAACCGACGAATGTGCTGAAAATAAATAATGCCGATTACTATTGAAATAGTAACCGACAAATGTGCTGAAAATAAAAGTCTTGCCCATTACTTTTGAAATAGTACCCGACGAATATGTGCTGAAAATAAATCTTGCCGATTACTTTTGAAATGTAACCGACGAATGTGCTGAAAATAAATCATGCCGATTACTTTTGAAATAGTAAGCGACGAATATGTGCTGAAAATAAATCTTGCCGATTACTTTTGAAATAGTAACCGACGAATGTGTTGAAAATAAATCATGTCGATTACTTTAGAAATAGTAAGCGACGAATATGTTGAAAATAAAAATCTTACCGATTACTTTTGAAATAGTAACCAACGAATATGCTGAATATAAAGTCTTGCCGATTACTTTTGAAATAGTAACCGATGAATATGTTGAAAATAAAAATCTTGTCGATTACTTTTAAAATAGTAACCGACAAATATGCTGAAAATAAAAATTTTGCCGATTACTTTTGAAAAAGTAACCGACAAATATGCTGAAAATAAAAATCTTGCCGATTACTTTTGAAATAGTCACCGACCAATATGCTGAAAATAAAAATCTTGCCGATTACTTTTGAAATAGTAACCGACGAATGTGCTAAAAATAAATATTGCCGATTACTATTGAAATAGTAACCGACAAATGTGCTGAAAATAAAAGTCTTGCCCATTACTTTTGAAATAGTAACCGACGAATATGTGCTGAAAATAAATCTTGCCGATTACTTTTGAAATAGTAACCGACGAATGTGCTGAAAATAAATCATGCCGATTACTTTTGAAATAGTAACCGACGAATGTGTTGAAAATAAATCATGCCGATTACTTTAGAAATAGTAAGCGACGAATATGTTGAAAATAAAAATCTTACCGATTACTTTTGAAATAGTAACCAACGAATATGCTGAATATAAAGTCTTGCCGATTACTTTTGAAATAGTAACCGACGAATATGTTGAAAATAAAAATTTTGTCGATTACTTTTAAAATAGTAACAGACAAATATGCTGAAAATAAAAATCTTGCCGATTACTTTTGAAAAAGTAACCGACAAATATGCTGAAAATAAAAATCTTGCCGATTACTTTTGAAATAGTCACCGACCAATATGCTGAAAATAAAAATCTTGCCGATTACTTTTGAAATAGTAACCGACGAATGTGCTGAAAATAAATAATGCCGATTACTATTGAAATAGTAACCGACAAATGTGCTGAAAATAAAAGTCTTGCCCATTACTTTTGAAATAGTAACCGACGAATATGTGCTGAAAATAAATCTTGCCGATTACTTTTGAAATAGTAACCGACGAATGTGCTGAAAATAAATCATGCCGATTACTTTTGAAATAGTAAGCGACGAATATGTGCTGAAAATAAATCTTGCCGATTACTTTTGAAATAGTAACCGACGAATGTGTTGAAAATAAATCATGCCGATTACTTTTGAAATAGTAAGCGACGAATATGTTGAAAATAAAAATCTTACCGATTACTTTTGAAATAGTAACCAACGAATATGCTGAATATAAAGTCTTGCCGATTACTTTTGAAATAGTAACCGACGAATATGTTGAAAATAAAAATCTTGTCGATTACTTTTAAAATAGTAACCGACAAATATGCTGAAAATAAAAATCTTGCCGATTACTTTTGAAATAGTCACCGACCAATATGCTGAAAATAAAAATCTTGCCGATTACTTTTGAAATAGTAACCGACGAATGCGCAGAAAATAGATCATGCCGATTACTTTTGAAATAGTAACCGACGAATGTGTTGAAAATAAATCATGTCGATTACCTTTGAAATAGTAACCGACGAATCTGCTGAAAATAAATCATGCCGATTACTTTTGAAATAGTAAGTGACGAATATGTTGAAAATAAAAATCTTACCAATTACTTTTGAAATAGTAACCAACGGATGTGCTGAAAATAAAGTCTTGCCGATAACTTTTGAAATAGTAACCGACGAATATGTGCTGAAAATAACTCTTGCCGATTACTTTTGAAATAGTAACTGACGAATGTGCTGAAAATAAATCATGCCGATTACTTTTGAAATAGTAAGCGACGAATATGTTGAAAATAAAAATCTTACCGATTACTTTTGAAATAGTAACCAACGAATATGCTGAATATAAAGTCTTGCCGATTACTTTTGAAATAGTAACCGACGAATATGTTGAAAATAAAAATCTTGTCGATTACTTTTAAAATAGTAACCGACAAATATGCTGAAAATAAAAATCTTGCCGATTACTTTTGAAAAAGTAACTGACAAATATGCTAAAAATAAAAATCTTGCCGATTACTTTTGAAATAGTCACCGACCAATATGCTGAAAATAAAAATCTTGCCGATTACTTTTGAAATAGTAACCGACGAATGTGCTGAAAATAAATAATACCGATTACTATTGAAATAGTAACCGACAAATGTGCTGAAAATAAAAGTCTTGCCCATTACTTTTGAAATAGTAACCGACGAATATGCGCTGAAAATAAATCTTGCCGATTACTTTTGAAATAGTAACCGACGAATGTGCTGAAAATAAATCATGCCGATTACTTTTGAAATAGTAAGCGACGAATATGTGCTGAAAATAAATCTTGCCGATAACTTTTGAAATAGTAACCGACGAATGTGTTGAAAATAAATCATGCCGATAACTTTAGAAATAGTAAGCGACGAATATGTTGAAAATAAAAATCTTACCGATTACTTTTAAAATAGTAACCAACGAATATGCTGAATATAAAGTCTTGCCGATTACTTTTGAAATAGTAACCGACGAATATGTTGAAAATAAAAATCTTGTCGATTACTTTTAAAATAGTAACCGACAAATATGCTGAAAATAAAAATCTTGCCGATTACTTTTGAAATAGTCTCCGACCAATATGCTGAAAATAAAAATCTTGCCGATTACTTTTGAAATAGTAACCGACGAATGTGCAGAAAATAGATCATGCCGATTACTTTTGAAATAGTAACCGACGAATGTGTTGAAAATAAATCATGTCGATTACCTTTGAAATAGTAACCGACGAATCTGCTGAAAATAAATCATGCCGATTACTTTTGAAATAGTAAGCGACGAATATGTTGAAAATAAAAATCTTACCGATTACTTTTGAAATAGTAACCAACGAATATGCTGAATATAAAGTCTTGCCGATTACTTTTGAAATAGTAACCGACGAATATGTTGAAAATAAAAATCTTGTCGATTACTTTTAAAATAGTAACCGACAAATATGCTGAAAATAAAAATCTTGCCGATTACTTTTGAAATAGTCACCGACCAATATGCTGAAAATAAAAATCTTGCCGATTACTTTTGAAATAGTAACCGACGAATGCGCAGAAAATAGATCATGCCGATTACTTTTGAAATAGTAACCGACGAATGTGTTGAAAATAAATCATGTCGATTACCTTTGAAATAGTAACCGACGAATCTGCTGAAAATAAATCATGCCGATTACTTTTGAAATAGTAAGTGACGAATATGTTGAAAATAAAAATCTTACCAATTACTTTTGAAATAGTAACCAACGGATGTGCTGAAAATAAAGTCTTGCCGATAACTTTTGAAATAGTAACCGACGAATATGTGCTGAAAATAAATCTTGCCGATTACTTTTGAAATAGTAACTGACGAATGTGCTGAAAATAAATCATGCCGATTACTTTTGAAATAGTAAGCGACGAATATGTTGAAAATAAAAATCTTACCGATTACTTTTGAAATAGTAACCAACGAATATGCTGAATATAAAGTCTTGCCGATTACTTTTGAAATAGTAACCGACGAATATGTTGAAAATAAAAATCTTGTCGATTACTTTTAAAATAGTAACCGACAAATATGCTGAAAATAAAAATCTTGCCGATTACTTTTGAAAAAGTAACTGACAAATATGCTAAAAATAAAAATCTTGCCGATTACTTTTGAAATAGTCACCGACCAATATGCTGAAAATAAAAATCTTGCCGATTACTTTTGAAATAGTAACCGACGAATGTGCTGAAAATAAATAATACCGATTACTATTGAAATAGTAACCGACAAATGTGCTGAAAATAAAAGTCTTGCCCATTACTTTTGAAATAGTAACCGACGAATATGCGCTGAAAATAAATCTTGCCGATTACTTTTGAAATAGTAACCGACGAATGTGCTGAAAATAAATCATGCCGATTACTTTTGAAATAGTAAGCGACGAATATGTGCTGAAAATAAATCTTGCCGATAACTTTTGAAATAGTAACCGACGAATGTGTTGAAAATAAATCATGCCGATAACTTTAGAAATAGTAAGCGACGAATATGTTGAAAATAAAAATCTTACCGATTACTTTTAAAATAGTAACCAACGAATATGCTGAATATAAAGTCTTGCCGATTACTTTTGAAATAGTAACCGACGAATATGTTGAAAATAAAAATCTTGTCGATTACTTTTAAAATAGTAACCGACAAATATGCTGAAAATAAAAATCTTGCCGATTACTTTTGAAATAGTCTCCGACCAATATGCTGAAAATAAAAATCTTGCCGATTACTTTTGAAATAGTAACCGACGAATGTGCAGAAAATAGATCATGCCGATTACTTTTGAAATAGTAACCGACGAATGTGTTGAAAATAAATCATGTCGATTACCTTTGAAATAGTAACCGACGAATCTGCTGAAAATAAATCATGCCGATTACTTTTGAAATAGTCACCGACGAATATGCTGAAAATAAAAATCTTGCCAATTACTTTTGAAATAGTAACCGACGAATGTGCTGAAAATAAATCATGCCGATTACTTTGGAAATAGTAAGTGACGAATATGTTGAAAATAAATCATGCCGATTACTTTTGAAATAGTCACCGGCGAATATGCTGAAAATAAAAATCTTGCCAATTACTTTTGAAATAGTAACCGACGAATCTGCTGAAAATAAATCATGCCGATTACTTTTGAAATAGTAACCAACGAATGTGCTGAAAATAAAGCCTTGCCGATAACTTTTGAAATAGTAACCGACGAATATGTGCTGAAAATAAATCTTGCCGATTACTTTTGAAACAGTAACTGACGAATGTGCTGAAAATAAATCATGCCGATTACTTTTAAAATAGTAAGCGACGAATATGTTGAAAATAAAAATCTTTCCGATTACTTTTGAAATAGTAACCAACGAATATGCTGAATATAAAGTCTTGCCGATTACTTTTGAAATAGTAACCGACGAATATGTTGAAAATAAAAATCTTGTCGATTACTTTTAAAATAGTAACCGACAAATATGCTGAAAATAAAAATCTTGCCGATTACTTTTGAAAAAGTAACCGACAAATATGCTGAAAATAAAAATCTTGCCGATTACTTTTGAAATAGTCACCAACCAATATGCTGAAAATAAAAATCTTGCCGATTACTTTTGAAATAGTAACCGACGAATGTGCTGAAAATAAATAATGCCGATTACTATTGAAATAGTAACCGACAAATGTGCTGAAAATGAAAGTCTTGCCCATTACTTTTGAAATAGTAACCGACGAATATGTGCTGAAAATAAATCTTGCCGATTACTTTTGAAATAGTAACCGACGAATGTGCTGAAAATAAATCATGCCGATTACTTTTGAAATAGTAAGCGACGAATATGTGCTGAAAATAAATCTTGCCGATTACTTTTGAAATAGTAACCGACGAATGTGTTGAAAATAAATCATGCCGATTACTTTTGAAATAGTAAGCGACGAATATGTTGAAAATAAAAATCTTACCGATTACTTTTGAAATAGTAACCAACGAATATGCTGAATATAAAGTCTTGCCGATTACTTTTGAAATAGTAACCGACGAATATGTTGAAAATAAAAATCTTGCCGAATACTTTTGAAATAGTAACCGACGAATGTGCTGAAAATAAAAATCTTGCTGATTACCTTTGAAATAGTAACCGATGAACATGCTGAAAATAAAAATCTTGCCTATTACTTTTGAAATAATAACCGACGAATGTGCAGAAAATAGATCATGCCCATTACTTTTGAAATAGTAACCGACGAATGTGTTGAAAATAAATCATGTCGATTACCTTTGAAATAGTAACCGACGAATATGCTGAAAATAAATCATGCCGATTACTTTTGAAATAGTCATCGACGAATATGCTGAAAATAAAAATCTTGCCGATTACTTTTGAAATAGTAACCAACGAATGTGCTGAAAATAAATCATGCCGATTACTTTGGAAATAGTAAGTGACGAATATGTTGAAAATAAAAATCTTACCAATTACTTTTGAAATAGTAACCAACGATTGTGCTGAAAATAAAGTCTTGCCGATAACTTTTGAAATAGTAACCGACGAATATGTGCTGAAAATAAATCTTGCCGATTACTTTTGAAATAGTAACCGACGAATGTGCTGAAAATAAATCATGCCGATTACTTTTGAAATAATAAGCGACGAATATGTTGAAAATAAAAATCTTACCGATTACTTTTGAAATAGTAATCAACGAATATGCTGAAAATAAAGTCTTGCCGATTACTTTTGAAACAGTAACTGACGAATGTGCTGAAAATAAATCATGCCGATTACTTTTAAAATAGTAAGCGACGAATATGTTGAAAATAAAAATCTTTCCGATTACTTTTGAAATAGTAACCAACGAATATGCTGAATATAAAGTCTTGCCGATTACTTTTGAAATAGTAACCGACGAATATGTTGAAAATAAAAATCTTGTCGATTACTTTTAAAATAGTAACCGACAAATATGCTGAAAATAAAAATCTTGCCGATTACTTTTGAAAAAGTAACCGACAAATATGCTGAAAATAAAAATCTTGCCGATTACTTTTGAAATAGTCACCAACCAATATGCTGAAAATAAAAATCTTGCCGATTACTTTTGAAATAGTAACCGACGAATGTGCTGAAAATAAATAATGCCGATTACTATTGAAATAGTAACCGACAAATGTGCTGAAAATGAAAGTCTTGCCCATTACTTTTGAAATAGTAACCGACGAATATGTGCTGAAAATAAATCTTGCCGATTACTTTTGAAATAGTAACCGACGAATGTGCTGAAAATAAATCATGCCGATTACTTTTGAAAAAGTAAGCGACGAATATGTGCTGAAAATAAATCTTGCCGATTACTTTTGAAATAGTAACCGACGAATGTGTTGAAAATAAATCATGCCGATTACTTTTGAAATAGTAAGCGACGAATATGTTGAAAATAAAAATCTTACCGATTACTTTTGAAATAGTAACCAACGAATATGCTGAATATAAAGTCTTGCCGATTACTTTTGAAATAGTAACCGACGAATATGTTGAAAATAAAAATCTTACCGATTACTTTTAAAAAAGTAACCAATGAATGTGCTAAAAATAAAGTCTTGCCGATTACTTTTGAAATAGTAACCGACGAATATGTTGAAAATAAAAATCTTGCCGAATACTTTTGAAATAGTAACCGACGAATGTGCTGAAAATAAAAATCTTGCTGATTACCTTTGAAATAGTAACCGATGAACATGCTGAAAATAAAAATCTTGCCTATTACTTTTGAAATAATAACCGACGAATGTGCAGAAAATAGATCATGCCCATTACTTTTGAAATAGTAACCGACGAATGTGTTGAAAATAAATCATGTCGATTACCTTTGAAATAGTAACCGACGAATATGCTGAAAATAAATCATGCCGATTACTTTTGAAATAGTCATCGACGAATATGCTGAAAATAAAAATCTTGCCGATTACTTTTGAAATAGTAACCAACGAATGTGCTGAAAATAAATCATGCCGATTACTTTGGAAATAGTAAGTGACGAATATGTTGAAAATAAAAATCTTACCAATTACTTTTGAAATAGTAACCAACGATTGTGCTGAAAATAAAGTCTTGCCGATAACTTTTGAAATAGTAACCGACGAATATGTGCTGAAAATAAATCTTGCCGATTACTTTTGAAATAGTAACCGACGAATGTGCTGAAAATAAATCATGCCGATTACTTTTGAAATAATAAGCGACGAATATGTTGAAAATAAAAATCTTACCGATTACTTTTGAAATAGTAATCAACGAATATGCTGAAAATAAAGTCTTGCCGATTACTTTTGAAATAGTAACCGACGAATGTGCTGAAAATAAGTCATGCCGATTACTTTTGAAATAGTAAGCGACGAATATGTGCTGAAAATAAATCTTGCCGATTACTTTTGAAATAGTAACCGACGAATGTGTTGAAAATAAATCATGCCGATTACTTTTGAAATAGTAAGCGACGAATATGTTGAAAATAAAAATCTTACCGATTACTTTTGAAATAGTAACCAACGAATATGCTGAATATAAAGTCTTGCCGATTACTTTTGAAATAGTAACCGACGAATATGTTGAAAATAAAAATCTTGTCGATTACTTTTAAAATAGTAACCGACAAATATGCTGAAAATAAAAATCTTGCCGATTACTTTTGAAAAAGTAACTGACAAATATGCTAAAAATAAAAATCTTGCCGATTACTTTTGAAATAGTCACCGACCAATATGCTGAAAATAAAAATCTTGCCGATTACTTTTGAAATAGTAACCGACGAATGTGCTGAAAATAAATAATACCGATTACTATTGAAATAGTTACCGACAAATGTGCTGAAAATAAAAGTCTTGCCCATTACTTTTGAAATAGTAACCGACGAATATGTGCTGAAAATAAATCTTGCCGATTACTTTTGAAATAGTAACTGACGAATGTGCTGAAAATAAATCATGCCGATTACTTTTGAAATAGTAAGCGACGAATATGTGCTGAAAATAAATCTTGCCGATAACTTTTGAAATAGTAACCGACGAATGTGTTGAAAATAAATCATGCCGATAACTTTAGAAATAGTAAGCGACGAATATGTTGAAAATAAAAATCTTACCGATTACTTTTGAAATAGTAACCAACGAATATGCTGAATATAAAGTCTTGCCGATTACTTTTGAAATAGTAACCGACGAATATGTTGAAAATAAAAATCTTGTCGATTACTTTTAAAATAGTAACCGACAAATATGCTGAAAATAAAAATCTTGCCGATTACTTTTGAAATAGTCTCCGACCAATATGCTGAAAATAAAAATCTTGCCGATTACTTTTGAAATAGTAACCGACGAATGTGCAGAAAATAGATCATGCCGATTACTTTTGAAATAGTAACCGACGAATGTGTTGAAAATAAATCATGTCGATTACCTTTGAAATAGTAACCGACGAATCTGCTGAAAATAAATCATGCCGATTACTTTTGAAATAGTCACCGGCGAATATGCTGAAAATAAAAATCTTGCCAATTACTTTTGAAATAGTAACCGACGAATGTGCTGAAAATAAATCATGCCGATTACTTTGGAAATAGTAAGTGACGAATATGTTGAAAATAAATCATGCCGATTACTTTTGAAATAGTCACCGGCGAATATGCTGAAAATAAAAATCTTGCCAATTACTTTTGAAATAGTAACCGACGAATCTGCTGAAAATAAATCATGCCGATTACTTTTGAAATAGTAACCAACGAATGTGCTGAAAATAAAGCCTTGCCGATAACTTTTGAAATAGTAACCGACGAATATGTGCTGAAAATAAATCTTGCCGATTACTTTTGAAATAGTAACTGACGAATGTGCTGAAAATAAATCATGCCGATTACTTTTGAAATAGTAAGCGACGAATATGTTGAAAATAAAAATCTTACCGATTACTTTTGAAATAGTAACCAACGAATATGCTGAATATAAAGTCTTGCCGATTACTTTTGAAATAGTAACCGACGAATATGTTGAAAATAAAAATCTTGTCGATTACTTTTAAAATAGTAACCGACAAATATGCTGAAAATAAAAATCTTGCCGATTACTTTTGAAAAAGTAACCGACAAATATGCTGAAAATAAAAATCTTGCCGATTACTTTTGAAATAGTCACCAACCAATATGCTGAAAATAAAAATCTTGCCGATTACTTTTGAAATAGTAACCGACGAATGTGCTGAAAATAAATAATGCCGATTACTATTGAAATAGTAACCGACAAATGTGCTGAAAATGAAAGTGTTGCCCATTACTTTTGAAATAGTAACCGACGAATATGTGCTGAAAATAAATCTTGCCGATTACTTTTGAAATAGTAACCGACGAATGTGCTGAAAATAAATCATGCCGATTACTTTTGAAATAGTAAGCGACGAATATGTGCTGAAAATAAATCTTGCCGATTACTTTTGAAATAGTAACCGACGAATGTGTTGAAAATAAATCATGCCGATTACTTTTGAAATAGTAAGCGACGAATATGTTGAAAATAAAAATCTTACCGATTACTTTTGAAATAGTAACCAACGAATATGCTGAATATAAAGTCTTGCCGATTACTTTTGAAATAGTAACCGACGAATATGTTGAAAATAAAAATCTTACCGATTACTTTTAAAAAAGTAACCAATGAATGTGCTAAAAATAAAGTCTTGCCGATTACTTTTGAAATAGTAACCGACGAATATGTTGAAAATAAAAATCTTGCCGAATACTTTTGAAATAGTAACCGACGAATGTGCTGAAAATAAAAATCTTGCTGATTACCTTTGAAATAGTAACCGATGAACATGCTGAAAATAAAAATCTTGCCTATTACTTTTGAAATAATAACCGACGAATGTGCAGAAAATAGATCATGCCCATTACTTTTGAAATAGTAACCGACGAATGTGTTGAAAATAAATCATGTCGATTACCTTTGAAATAGTAACCGACGAATATGCTGAAAATAAATCATGCCGATTACTTTTGAAATAGTCATCGACGAATATGCTGAAAATAAAAATCTTGCCGATTACTTTTAAAATAGTAACCAACGAATGTGCTGAAAATAAATCATGCCGATTACTTTGGAAATAGTAAGTGACGAATATGTTGAAAATAAAAATCTTACCAATTACTTTTGAAATAGTAACCAACGAATGTGCTGAAAATAAAGTCTTGCCGATAACTTTTGAAATAGTAACCGACGAATATGTGCTGAAAATAAATCTTGCCGATTACTTTTGAAATAGTAACCGACGAATGTGCTGAAAATAAATCATGCCGATTACTTTTGAAATAATAAGCGACGAATATGTTGAAAATAAAAATCTTACCGATTACTTTTGAAATAGTAATCAACGAATATGCTGAAAATAAAGTCTTGCTGATTACTTTTGAAATAGTAACCGACGAATGTGCTGAAAATAAGTCATGCCGATTACTTTTGAAATAGTAAGCGACGAATATGTGCTGAAAATAAATCTTGCCGATTACTTTTGAAATAGTAACCGACGAATGTGTTGAAAATAAATCATGCCGATTACTTTTGAAATAGTAAGCGACGAATATGTTGAAAATAAAAATCTTACCGATTACTTTTGAAATAGTAACCAACGAATATGCTGAATATAAAGTCTTGCCGATTACTTTTGAAATAGTAACCGACGAATATGTTGAAAATAAAAATCTTGTCGATTACTTTTGAAATAGTAACCGACGAATCTGCTGAAAATAAATCATGCCGATTACTTTTGAAATAGTAACCAACGAATGTGCTGAAAATAAAGCCTTGCCGATAACTTTTGAAATAGTAACCGACGAATATGTGCTGAAAATAAATCTTGCCGATTACTTTTGAAATAGTAACTGACGAATGTGCTGAAAATAAATCATGCCGATTACTTTTGAAATAGTAAGCGACGAATATGTTGAAAATAAAAATCTTACCGATTACTTTTGAAATAGTAACCAACGAATATGCTGAATATAAAGTCTTGCCGATTACTTTTGAAATAGTAACCGACGAATATGTTGAAAATAAAAATCTTGTCGATTACTTTTAAAATAGTAACCGACAAATATGCTGAAAATAAAAATCTTGCCGATTACTTTTGAAAAAGTAACCGACAAATATGCTGAAAATAAAAATCTTGCCGATTACTTTTGAAATAGTCACCAACCAATATGCTGAAAATAAAAATCTTGCCGATTACTTTTGAAATAGTAACCGACGAATGTGCTGAAAATAAATAATGCCGATTACTATTGAAATAGTAACCGACAAATGTGCTGAAAATGAAAGTGTTGCCCATTACTTTTGAAATAGTAACCGACGAATATGTGCTGAAAATAAATCTTGCCGATTACTTTTGAAATAGTAACCGACGAATGTGCTGAAAATAAATCATGCCGATTACTTTTGAAATAGTAAGCGACGAATATATGCTGAAAATAAATCTTGCCGATTACTTTTGAAATAGTAACCGACGAATGTGTTGAAAATAAATCATGCCGATTACTTTTGAAATAGTAAGCGACGAATATGTTGAAAATAAAAATCTTACCGATTACTTTTGAAATAGTAACCAACGAATATGCTGAATATAAAGTCTTGCCGATTACTTTTGAAATAGTAACCGACGAATATGTTGAAAATAAAAATCTTACCGATTACTTTTAAAAAAGTAACCAATGAATGTGCTAAAAATAAAGTCTTGCCGATTACTTTTGAAATAGTAACCGACGAATATGTTGAAAATAAAAATCTTGCCGAATACTTTTGAAATAGTAACCGACGAATGTGCTGAAAATAAAAATCTTGCTGATTACCTTTGAAATAGTAACCGATGAACATGCTGAAAATAAAAATCTTGCCTATTACTTTTGAAATAATAACCGACGAATGTGCAGAAAATAGATCATGCCCATTACTTTTGAAATAGTAACCGACGAATGTGTTGAAAATAAATCATGTCGATTACCTTTGAAATAGTAACCGACGAATATGCTGAAAATAAATCATGCCGATTACTTTTGAAATAGTCATCGACGAATATGCTGAAAATAAAAATCTTGCCGATTACTTTTGAAATAGTAACCAACGAATGTGCTGAAAATAAATCATGCCGATTACTTTGGAAATAGTAAGTGACGAATATGTTGAAAATAAAAATCTTACCAATTACTTTTGAAATAGTAACCAACGAATGTGCTGAAAATAAAGTCTTGCCGATAACTTTTGAAATAGTAACCGACGAATATGTGCTGAAAATAAATCTTGCCGATTACTTTTGAAATAGTAACCGACGAATGTGCTGAAAATAAATCATGCCGATTACTTTTGAAATAATAAGCGACGAATATGTTGAAAATAAAAATCTTACCGATTACTTTTGAAATAGTAATCAACGAATATGCTGAAAATAAAGTCTTGCCGATTACTTTTGAAATAGTAACCGACGAATGTGCTGAAAATAAATCATGCCGATTACTTTTGAAATAATAAGCGACGAATATGTTGAAAATAAAAATCTTACCGATTACTTTTGAAATAGTAATCAACGAATATGCTGAAAATAAAGTCTTGCCGATTACTTTTGAAATAGTAACCGACGAATATGTTGAAAATAAAAATCTTGCCGAATACTTTTGAAATAGTAACCGACGAATGTGCTGAAAATAAAAATCTTGCTGATTACCTTTGAAATAGTAACCGATGAACATGCTGAAAATAAAAATCTTGCCTATTACTTTTGAAATAATAACCGACGAATGTGCAGAAAATAGATCATGCCCATTACTTTTGAAATAGTAACCGACGAATGTGTTGAAAATAAATCATGTCGATTACCTTTGAAATAGTAACCGACGAATATGCTGAAAATAAATCATGCCGATTACTTTTGAAATAGTCATCGACGAATATGCTGAAAATAAAAATCTTGCCGATTACTTTTGAAATAGTAACCAACGAATGTGCTGAAAATAAATCATGCCGATTACTTTGGAAATAGTAAGTGACGAATATGTTGAAAATAAAAATCTTACCAATTACTTTTGAAATAGTAACCAACGAATGTGCTGAAAATAAAGTCTTGCCGATAACTTTTGAAATAGTAACCGACGAATATGTGCTGAAAATAAATCTTGCCGATTACTTTTGAAATAGTAACCGACGAATGTGCTGAAAATAAATCATGCCGATTACTTTTGAAATAATAAGCGACGAATATGTTGAAAATAAAAATCTTACCGATTACTTTTGAAATAGTAATCAACGAATATGCTGAAAATAAAGTCTTGCCGATTACTTTTGAAATAGTAACCGACGAATGTGCTGAAAATAAGTCATGCCGATTACTTTTGAAATAGTAAGCGACGAATATGTGCTGAAAATAAATCTTGCCGATTACTTTTGAAATAGTAACCGACGAATGTGTTGAAAATAAATCATGCCGATTACTTTTGAAATAGTAAGCGACGAATATGTTGAAAATAAAAATCTTACCGATTACTTTTGAAATAGTAACCAACGAATATGCTGAATATAAAGTCTTGCCGATTACTTTTGAAATAGTAACCGACGAATATGTTGAAAATAAAAATCTTGTCGATTACTTTTAAAATAGTAACCGACAAATATGCTGAAAATAAAAATCTTGCCGATTACTTTTGAAAAAGTAACCGACAAATATGCTGAAAATAAAAATCTTGCCGATTACTTTTGAAATAGTCACCGACCAATATGCTGAAAATAAAAATCTTGCCGATTACTTTTGAAATAGTAACCGACGAATGTGCAGAAAATAGATCATGCCGATTACTTTTGAAATAGTAACCGACGAATGTGTTGAAAATAAATCATGTCGATTACCTTTGAAATAGTAACCGACGAATCTGCTGAAAATAAATCATGCCGATTACTTTTGAAATAGTCACCGGCGAATATGCTGAAAATAAAAATCTTGCCAATTACTTTTGAAATAGTAACCGACGAATGTGCTGAAAATAAATCATGCCGATTACTTTGGAAATAGTAAGTGACGAATATGTTGAAAATAAAAATCTTACCAATTACTTTTGAAATAGTAACCAACGGATGTGCTGAAAATAAAGTCTTGCCGATAACTTTTGAAATAGTAACCGACGAATATGTGCTGAAAATAAATCTTGACGATTACTTTTGAAATAGTAACTGACGAATGTGCTGAAAATAAATCATGCCGATTACTTTTGAAATAGTAAGCGACGAATATGTTGAAAATAAAAAACTTACCGATTACTTTTGAAATAGTAACCAACGAATATGCTGAATATAAAGTCTTGCCGATTACTTTTGAAATAGTAACCGACGAATATGTTGAAAATAAAAATCTTGTCGATTACTTTTAAAATAGTAACCGACAAATATGCTGAAAATAAAAATCTTGCCGATTACTTTTGAAATAGTAACCGACGAATGTGCTGAAAATAAATATTGCCGATTACTATTGAAATAGTAACCGACAAATGTGCTGAAAATAAAAGTCTTGCCCATTACTTTTGAAATAGTAACCGACGAATGTGCTGAAAATAAATCATGCAGATTACTTTTGAAATAGTAAGCGACGAATATGTGCTGAAAATAAATCTTGCCGATTACTTTTGAAATAGTAACCGACGAATGTGCTGAAAATAAATCATGCCGATTACTTTTGAAATAATAAGCGACGAATATGTTGAAAATAAAAATCTTACCTATTACTTTTGAAATAGTAATCAACGAATATGCTGAAAATAAAGTCTTGCCGATTACTTTTGAAATAGTAACCGACGAATGTGCTGAAAATAAATCATGCCGATTACTTTTGAAATAGTAAGCGACGAATATGTGCTGAAAATAAATCTTGCCGATTACTTTTGAAATAGTAACCGACGAATGTGTTGAAAATAAATCATGCCGATTACTTTTGAAATAGTAAGCGACGAATATGTTGAAAATAAAAATCTTACCGATTACTTTTGAAATAGTAACCAACGAATATGCTGAATATAAAGTCTTGCCGATTACTTTTGAAATAGTAACCGACGAATATGTTGAAAATAAAAATCTTGTCGATTACTTTTAAAATAGTAACCGACAAATATGCTGAAAATAAAAATCTTGCCGATTACTTTTGAAAAAGTAACCGACAAATATGCTGAAAATAAAAATCTTGCCGATTACTTTTGAAATAGTCACCGACCAATATGCTGAAAATAAAAATCTTGCCGATTACTTTTGAAATAGTAACCGACGAATGTGCAGAAAATAGATCATGCCGATTACTTTTGAAATAGTAACCGACGAATGTGTTGAAAATAAATCATGTCGATTACCTTTGAAATAGTAACCGACGAATCTGCTGAAAATAAATCATGCCGATTACTTTTGAAATAGTCACCGGTGAATATGCTGAAAATAAAAATCTTGCCAATTACTTTTGAAATAGTAACCGACGAATGTGCTGAAAATAAATCATGCCGATTACTTTGGAAATAGTAAGTGACGAATATGTTGAAAATAAAAATCTTACCAATTAGTTTTGAAATAGTAACCAACGGATGTGCTGAAAATAAAGTCTTGCCGATAACTTTTGAAATAGTAACCGACGAATATGTGCTGAAAATAAATCTTGACGATTACTTTTGAAATAGTAACTGACGAATGTGCTGAAAATAAATCATGCCGATTACTTTTGAAATAGTAAGCGACGAATATGTTGAAAATAAAAAACTTACCGATTACTTTTGAAATAGTAACCAACGAATATGCTGAATATAAAGTCTTGCCGATTACTTTTGAAATAGTAACCGACGAATATGTTGAAAATAAAAATCTTGTCGATTACTTTTAAAATAGTAACCGACAAATATGCTGAAAATAAAAATCTTGCCGATTACTTTTGAAATAGTAACCGACGAATGTGCTGAAAATAAATATTGCCGATTACTATTGAAATAGTAACCGACAAATGTGCTGAAAATAAAAGTCTTGCCCATTACTTTTGAAATAGTAACCGACGAATATGTGCTGAAAATAAATCTTGCCGATTACTTTTGAAATAGTAACCGACGAATATGTTGAAAATAAAAATCTTGTCGATTACTTTTAAAATAGTAACCGACAAATATGCTGAAAATAAAAATCTTGCCGATTACTTTTGAAAAAGTAACCGACAAATATGCTGAAAATAAAAATCTTGCCGATTACTTTTGAAATAGTCACCGACCAATATGCTGAAAATAAAAATCTTGCCGATTACTTTTGAAATAGTAACCGACGAATGTGCAGAAAATAGATCATGCCGATTACTTTTGAAATAGTAACCGACGAATGTGTTGAAAATAAATCATGTCGATTACCTTTGAAATAGTAACCGACGAATCTGCTGAAAATAAATCATGCCGATTACTTTTGAAATAGTCACCGGTGAATATGCTGAAAATAAAAATCTTACCAATTACTTTTGAAATAGTAACCAACGGATGTGCTGAAAATAAAGTCTTGCCGATAACTTTTGAAATAGTAACCGACGAATATGTGCTGAAAATAAATCTTGACGATTACTTTTGAAATAGTAACTGACGAATGTGCTGAAAATAAATCATGCCGATTACTTTTGAAATAGTAAGCGACGAATATGTTGAAAATAAAAAACTTACCGATTACTTTTGAAATAGTAACCAACGAATATGCTGAATATAAAGTCTTGCCGATTACTTTTGAAATAGTAACCGACGAATATGTTGAAAATAAAAATCTTGTCGATTACTTTTAAAATAGTAACCGACAAATATGCTGAAAATAAAAATCTTGCCGATTACTTTTGAAATAGTAAGCGACGAATGTGCTGAAAATAAATATTGCCGATTACTATTGAAATAGTAACCGACAAATGTGCTGAAAATAAAAGTCTTGCCCATTACTTTTGAAATAGTAACCGACGAATATGTGCTGAAAATAAATCTTGCCGATTACTTTTGAAATAGTAACCGACGAATGTGCTGAAAATAAATCATGCCGATTACTTTTGAAATAGTAAGCGACGAATATGTGCTGAAAATAAATCTTGCCGATTACTTTTGAAATAGTAACCGACGAATGTGCTGAAAATAAATCATGCCGATTACTTTTGAAATAATAAGCGACGAATATGTTGAAAATAAAAATCTTACCTATTACTTTTGAAATAGTAATCAACGAATATGCTGAAAATAAAGTCTTGCCGATTACTTTTGAAATAGTAACCGACGAATGTGCTGAAAATAAATCATGCCGATTACTTTTGAAATAGTAAGCGACGAATATGTGCTGAAAATAAATCTTGCCGATTACTTTTGAAATAGTAACCGACGAATGTGTTGAAAATAAATCATGCCGATTACTTTTGAAATAGTAAGCGACGAATATGTTGAAAATAAAAATCTTACCGATTACTTTTGAAATAGTAACCAACGAATATCCTGAAAATAAAAATCTTGCCGATTACTTTTGAAAAAGTAACCGACAAATATGCTGAAAATAAAAATCTTGCCGATTACTTTTGAAATAGTCACCGACCAATATGCTGAAAATAAAAATCTTGCCGATTACTTTTGAAATAGTAACCGACGAATGTGCAGAAAATAGATCATGCCGATTACTTTTGAAATAGTAACCGACGAATGTGTTGAAAATAAATCATGTCGATTACCTTTGAAATAGTAACCGACGAATCTGCTGAAAATAAATCATGCCGATTACTTTTGAAATAGTCACCGGTGAATATGCTGAAAATAAAAATCTTGCCAATTACTTTTGAAATACTAACCGACGAATGTGCTGAAAATAAATCATGCCGATTACTTTGGAAATAGTAAGTGACGAATATGTTGAAAATAAAAATCTTACCAATTAGTTTTGAAATAGTAACCAACGGATGTGCTGAAAATAAAGTCTTGCCGATAACTTTTGAAATAGTAACCGACGAATATGTGCTGAAAATAAATCTTGACGATTACTTTTGAAATAGTAACTGACGAATGTGCTGAAAATAAATCATGCCGATTACTTTTGAAATAGTAAGCGACGAATATGTTGAAAATAAAAAACTTACCGATTACTTTTGAAATAGTAACCAACGAATATGCTGAATATAAAGTCTTGCCGATTACTTTTGAAATAGTAACCGACGAATATGTTGAAAATAAAAATCTTGTCGATTACTTTTAAAATAGTAACCGACAAATATGTTGAAAATAAAAATCTTGCCGATTACTTTTGAAATAGTAACCGACGAATGTGCTGAAAATAAATATTGCCGATTACTATTGAAATAGTAACCGACAAATGTGCTGAAAATAAAAGTCTTGCCCATTACTTTTGAAATAGTAACCGACGAATATGTGCTGAAAATAAATCTTGCCGATTACTTTTGAAATAGTAACCGACGAATATGTTGAAAATAAAAATCTCGTCGATTACTTTTAAAATAGTAACCGACAAATATGCTGAAAATAAAAATCTTGCCGATTACTTTTGAAAAAGTAACCGACAAATATGCTGAAAATAAAAATCTTGCCGATTACTTTTGAAATAGTCACCGACCAATATGCTGAAAATAAAAATCTTGCCGATTACTTTTGAAATAGTAACCGACGAATGTGCAGAAAATAGATCATGCCGATTACTTTTGAAATAGTAACCGACGAATGTGTTGAAAATAAATCATGTCGATTACCTTTGAAATAGTAACCGACGAATCTGCTGAAAATAAATCATGCCGATTACTTTTGAAATAGTCACCGGTGAATATGCTGAAAATAAAAATCTTACCAATTACTTTTGAAATAGTAACCAACGAATGTGCTGAAAATAAAGGCTTGCCGATAACTTTTGAAATAGTAACCGACGAATATGTGCTGAAAATAAATCTTGACGATTACTTTTGAAATAGTAACTGACGAATGTGCTGAAAATAAATCATGCCGATTACTTTTGAAATAGTAAGCGACGAATATGTTGAAAATAAAAAACTTACCGATTACTTTTGAAATAGTAACCAACGAATATGCTGAATATAAAGTCTTGCCGATTACTTTTGAAATAGTAACCGACGAATATGTTGAAAATAAAAATCTTGTCGATTACTTTTAAAATAGTAACCGACAAATATGCTGAAAATAAAAATCTTCCCGATTACTTTTGAAATAGTAACCGACGAATGTGCTGAAAATAAATATTGCCGATTACTATTGAAATAGTAACCGACAAATGTGCTGAAAATAAAAGTCTTGCCCATTACTTTTGAAATAGTAACCGACGAATATGTGCTGAAAATAAATCTTGCCGATTACTTTTGAAATAGTAACCGACGAATGTGCTGAAAATAAATCATGCCGATTACTTTTGAAATAGTAAGCGACGAATATGTGCTGAAAATAAATCTTGCCGATTACTTTTGAAATAGTAACCGACGAATGTGCTGAAAATAAATCATGCCGATTACTTTTGAAATAATAAGCGACGAATATGTTGAAAATAAAAATCTTACCTATTACTTTTGAAATAGTAATCAACGAATATGCTGAAAATAAAGTCTTGCCGATTACTTTTGAAATAGTAACCGACGAATGTGCTGAAAATAAATCATGCCGATTACTTTTGAAATAGTAAGCGACGAATATGTGCTGAAAATAAATCTTGCCGATTACTTTTGAAATAGTAACCGACGAATGTGTTGAAAATAAATCATGCCGATTACTTTTGAAATAGTAAGCGACGAATATGTTGAAAATAAAAATCTTACCGATTACTTTTGAAATAGTAACCAACGAATATGCTAAATATAAAGTCTTGCCGATTACTTTTGAAATAGTAACCGACGAATATATTGAAAATAAAAATCTTGTCGATTACTTTTAAAATAGTAACCGACAAATATGCTGAAAATAAAAATCTTGCTGATTACTTTTGAAAAAGTAACCGACAAATATGCTGAAAATAAAAATCTTGCCGATTACTTTTGAAATAGTCACCGACCAATATGCTGAAAATAAAAATCTTGCCGATTACTTTTGAAATAGTAACCGACGAATGTGCAGAAAATAGATCATGCCGATTACTTTTGAAATAGTAACCGACGAATGTGTTGAAAATAAATCATGTCGATTACCTTTGAAATAGTAACCGACGAATCTGCTGAAAATAAATCATGCCGATTACTTTTGAAATAGTCACCGGTGAATATGCTGAAAATAAAAATCTTGCCAATTACTTTTGAAATAGTAACCGACGAATGTGCTGAAAATAAATCATGCCGATTACTTTGGAAATAGTAAGTGACGAATATGTTGAAAATAAAAATCTTACCAATTAGTTTTGAAATAGTAACCAACGGATGTGCTGAAAATAAAGTCTTGCCGATAACTTTTGAAATAGTAACCGACGAATATGTGCTGAAAATAAATCTTGACGATTACTTTTGAAATAGTAACTGACGAATGTGCTGAAAATAAATCATGCCGATTACTTTTGAAATAGTAAGCGACGAATATGTTGAAAATAAAAAACTTACCGATTACTTTTGAAATAGTAACCAACGAATATGCTGAATATAAAGTCTTGCCGATTACTTTTGAAATAGTAACCGACGAATATGTTGAAAATAAAAATCTTGTCGATTACTTTTAAAATAGTAACCGACAAATATGCTGAAAATAAAAATCTTGCCGATTACTTTTGAAATAGTAACCGACGAATGTGCTGAAAATAAATATTGCCGATTACTATTGAAATAGTAACCGACAAATGTGCTGAAAATAAAAGTCTTGCCCATTACTTTTGAAATAGTAACCGACGAATATGTGCTGAAAATAAATCTTGCCGATTACTTTTGAAATAGTAACCGACGAATATGTTGAAAATAAAAATCTTGTCGATTACTTTTAAAATAGTAACCGACAAATATGCTGAAAATAAAAATCTTGCCCATTACTTTTGAATTAGTAACCGACGAATATGTGCTGAAAATAAATCTTGCCGATTACTTTTGAAATAGTAACCGACGAATGTGCTGAAAATAAATCATGCCGATTACTTTTGAAATAGTAAGCGACGAATATGTGCTGAAAATAAATCTTGCCGATTACTTTTGAAATAGTAACCGACGAATGTGCTGAAAATAAATCATGCCGATTACTTTTGAAATAATAAGTGACGAATATGTTGAAAATAAAAATCTTACCTATTACTTTTGAAATAGTAATCAACGAATATGCTGAAAATAAAGTCTTGCCGATTACTTTTGAAATAGTAACCGACGAATGTGCTGAAAATAAATCATGCCGATTACTTTTGAAATAGTAAGCGACGAATATGTGCTGAAAATAAATCTTGCCGATTACTTTTGAAATAGTAACCGACGAATGTGTTGAAAATAAATCATGCCGATTACTTTTGAAATAGTAAGCGACGAATATGTTGAAAATAAAAATCTTACCGATTACTTTTGAAATAGTAACCAACGAATATGCTGAATATAAAGTCTTGCCGATTACTTTTGAAATAGTAACCGACGAATATGTTGAAAATAAAAATCTTGTCGATTACTTTTAAAATAGTAACCGACAAATATGCTGAAAATAAAAATCTTGCCGATTACTTTTGAAAAAGTAACCGACAAATATGCTGAAAATAAAAATCTTGCCGATTACTTTTGAAATAGTCACCGACCAATATGCTGAAAATAAAAATCTTGCCGATTACTTTTGAAATAGTAACCGACGAATGTGCAGAAAATAGATCATGCCGATTACTTTTGAAATAGTAACCGACGAATGTGTTGAAAATAAATCATGTCGATTACCTTTGAAATAGTAACCGACGAATCTGCTGAAAATAAATCATGCCGATTACTTTTGAAATAGTCACCGGCGAATATGCTGAAAATAAAAATCTTGCCAATTACTTTTGAAATAGTAACCGACGAATATGTGCTGAAAATAAATCTTGCCGATTACTTTTGAAATAGTAACTGACGAATGTGCTGAAAATAAATCATGCCGATTACTTTTGAAATAGTAAGCGACGAATATGTTGAAAATAAAAATCTTACCGATTACTTTTGAAATAGTAACCAACGAATATGCTGAATATAAAGTCTTGCCGATTACTTTTGAAATAGTAACCGACGAATTTGTTGAAAATAAAAATCTTGTCGATTACTTTTAAAATAGTAACCGACAAATATGCTGAAAATAAAAATCTTGCCGATTAATTTTGAAATAGTAACCGACGAATGTGCTGAAAATAAATATTGCCGATTACTATTGAAATAGTAACCGACAAATGTGCTGAAAATAAAAGTCTTGCCCATTACTTTTGAAATAGTAACCGACGAATATGTGCTGAAAATAAATCTTGCCGATTACTTTTGAAATAGTAACCGACGAATGTGCTGAAAATAAATCATGCCGATTACTTTTGAAATAGTAAGCGGCGAATATGTGCTGAAAATAAATCTTGCCGATTACTTTTGAAATAGTAACCGACGAATGTGTTGAAAATAAATCATGCCGATTACTTTTGAAATAGTACGCGACGAATATGTTGCAAATAAAAATCTTACCGATTACTTTTGAAATAGTAACCAACGAATATGCTGAATATAAAGTCTTGCCGATTACTTTTGAAATAGTAACCGACGAATATGTCGAAAATAAAAATCTTGTCGATTACTTTTAAAATAGTAACCGACAAATATGCTGAAAATAAAAATCTTGCCGATTACTTTTGAAATAGTCACCGACCAATATGCTGAAAATAAAAATCTTGCCGATTACTTTTGAAATAGTAACCGACGAATGTGCAGAAAATAGATCATGCCGATTACTTTTGAAATAGTAACCGACGAATGTGTTGAAAATAAATCATGTCGAATGCCTTTGAAATAGTAACCGACGAATCTGCTGAAAATAAATCATGTCGATTACTTTTGAAATAGTCACCAGCGAATATGCTGAAAATAAAAATCTTGCCAATTACTTTTGAAATAGTAACCGACGAATGTGCTGAAAATAAATCATGCCGATTACTTTGGAAATAGTAAGTGACGAATATGTTGAAAATAAAAATCTTACCAATTACTTTTGAAATAGTAACCAACGGATGTGCTGAAAATAAAGTCTTGCCGATAACTTTTGAAATAGTAACCGACGAATATGTGCTGAAAATAAATCTTGCCGATTACTTTTGAAATAGTAACCGACGAATGTGCTGAAAATAAATCATGCCGATTACTTTTGAAATAGTAAGCGACGAATATGTGCTGAAAATAAATCTTGCCGATTACTTTTGAAATAGTAACCGACGAATGTGTTGAAAATAAATCATGCCGATTACTTTAGAAATAGTAAGCGACGAATATGTTGAAAATAAAAATCTTACCGATTACTTTTGAAATAGTAACCAACGAATATGCTGAATATAAAGTCTTGCCGATTACTTTTGAAATAGTAACCGACGAATATGTTGAAAATAAAAATCTTGTCGATTACTTTTAAAATAGTAACCGACAAATATGCTGAAAATAAAAATCTTGCCGATTACTTTTGAAAAAGTAACCGACAAATATGCTGAAAATAAAAATCTTGCCGATTACTTTTGAAATAGTCTCCGACCAATATGCTGAAAATAAAAATCTTGCCGATTACTTTTGAAATAGTAACCGACGAATGTGCAGAAAATAGATCATGCCGATTACTTTTGAAATAGTAACCGACGAATGTGTTGAAAATAAATCATGTCGATTACCTTTGAAATAGTAACCGACGAATCTGCTGAAAATAAATCATGCCGATTACTTTTGAAATAGTCACCGGCGAATATGCTGAAAATAAAAATCTTGCCAATTACTTTTGAAATAGTAACCGACGAATGTGCTGAAAATAAATCATGCCGATTACTTTGGAAATAGTAAGTGACGAATATGTTGAAAATAAAAATCTTACCAATTACTTTTGAAATAGTAACCAACGGATGTGCTGAAAATAAAGTCTTGCCGATAACTTTTGAAATAGTAACCGACGAATATGTGCTGAAAATAAATCTTGCCGATTACTTTTGAAATAGTAACCGACGAATGTGCTGAAAATAAATCATGCCGATTACTTTTGAAATAGTAAGCGACGAATATGTGCTGAAAATAAATCTTGCCGATTACTTTTGAAATAGTAACCGACGAATGTGTTGAAAATAAATCATGCCGATAACTTTAGAAATAGTAAGCGACGAATATGTTGAAAATAAAAATCTTACCGATTACTTTTGAAATAGTAACCAACGAATATGCTGAATATAAAGTCTTGCCGATTACTTTTGAAATAGTAACCGACGAATATGTTGAAAATAAAAATCTTGTCGATTACTTTTAAAATAGTAACCGACAAATATGCTGAAAATAAAAATCTTGCCGATTACTTTTGAAAAAGTAACTGACAAATATGCTGAAAATAAAAATCTTGCCGATTACTTTTGAAATAGTCTCCGACCAATATGCTGAAAATAAAAATCTTGCCGATTACTTTTGAAATAGTAACCGACGAATGTGCAGAAAATAGATCATGCCGATTACTTTGGAAATAGTAAGTGACGAATATGTTGAAAATAAAAATCTTACCGATTACTTTTGAAATAGTAACCAACGAATGTGCTGAAAATAAAGTCTTGCCGATAACTTTTGAAATAGTAACCGACGAATATGTGCTGAAAATAAATCTTGCCGATTACTTTTGAAATAGTAACTGACGAATGTGCTGAAAATAAATCATGCCGATTACTTTTGAAATAGTAAGCGACGAATATGTTGAAAATAAAAATCTTACCGATTACTTTTGAAATAGTAACCAACGAATATGCTGAATATAAAGTCTTGCCGATTACTTTTGAAATAGTAACCGACGAATATGTTGAAAATAAAAATCTTGTCGATTACTTTTAAAATAGTAACCGACAAATATGCTGAAAATAAAAATCTTGCCGATTACTTTTGAAAAAGTAACCGACAAATATGCTGAAAATAAAAATCTTGCCGATTACTTTTGAAATAGTCACCGACCAATATGCTGAAAATAAAAATCTTGCCGATTACTTTTGAAATTGTAACCGACGAATGTGCTGAAAATAAATAATGCCGATTACTATTGAAATAGTAACCGACAAATGTGCTGAAAATAAAAGTCTTGCCCATTACTTTTGAAATAGTAACCGACGAATATGTGCTGAAAATAAATCTTGCCGATTACTTTTGAAATAGTAACCGACGAATGTGCTGAAAATAAATCATGCCGATTACTTTTGAAATAGTAAGCGACGAATATGTGCTGAAAATAAATCTTGCCGATTACTTTTGAAATAGTAACCGACGAATGTGTTGAAAATAAATCATGCCGATTACTTTTGAAATAGTAAGCGACGAATATGTTGAAAATAAAAATCTTACCGATTACTTTTGAAATAGTAACCAACGAATATGCTGAATATAAAGTCTTGCCGATTACTTTTGAAATAGTAATCGACGAATATGTTGAAAATAAAAATCTTACCGATTACTTTTAAAAAAGTAACCAATGAATGTGCTAAAAATAAAGTCTTGCCGATTACTTTTGAAATAGTAACCGACGAATATGCTGAAAATAAAAATCTTGCCGATTACCTTTGAAATAGTAACCGATGAACATGCTGAAAATAATAATCTTGCCTATTACTTTTGAAATAGTAACCGACGAATGTGCAGAAAATAGATCATGCCCATTACTTTTGAAATAGTAACCGACGAATGTGTTGAAAATAAATCATGTCGATTACCTTTGAAATAGTAACCGACGAATATGCTGAAAATAAATCATGCCGATTACTTTTGAAATAGTCATCGACGAATATGCTGAAAATAAAAATCTTGCCGATTACTTTTGAAATAGTAACCAACGAATGTGCTGAAAATAAATCATGCCGATTACTTTGGAAATAGTAAGTGACGAATATGTTGAAAATAAAAATCTTACCAATTACTTTTGAAATAGTAACCAACGAATGTGCTGAAAATAAAGTCTTGCCGATAACTTTTGAAATAGTAACCGACGAATATGTGCTGAAAATAAATCTTGCCGATTACTTTTGAAATAGTAACCGACGAATGTGCTGAAAATAAATCATGCCGATTACTTTTGAAATAATAAGCGACGAATATGTTGAAAATAAAAATCTTACCGATTACTTTTGAAATAGTAATCAACGAATATGCTGAAAATAAAGTCTTGCCGATTACTTTTGAAATAGTAAGCGACGAATGTGCTGAAAATAAATCATGCCGATTACTTTTGAAATAGTAAGCGACGAATATGTGCTGAAAATAAATCTTGCCGATTACTTTTGAAATAGTAACCGACGAATGTGTTGAAAATAAATCATGCCGATTACTTTTGAAATAGTAAGCGACGAATATGTTGAAAATAAAAATCTTACCGATTACTTTTGAAATAGTAACCAACGAATATGCTGAATATAAAGTCTTGCCGATTACTTTTGAAATAGTAACCGACGAATATGTTGAAAATAAAAATCTTACCGATTACTTTTAAAAAAGTAACCAATGAATGTGCTAAAAATAAAGTCTTGCCGATTACTTTTGAAATAGTAACCGACGAATATGTTGAAAATAAAAATCTTGCCGAATACTTTTGAAATAGTAACCGACGAATGTGCTGAAAATAAAAATCTTGCCGATTACCTTTGAAATAGTAACCGATGAACATGCTGAAAATAAAAATCTTGCCTATTACTTTTGAAATAGTAACCGACGAATGTGCAGAAAATAGATCATGCCCATTACTTTTGAAATAGTAACCGACGAATGTGTTGAAAATAAATCATGTCGATTACCTTTGAAATAGTAACCGACGAATATGCTGAAAATAAATCATGCCGATTACTTTTGAAATAGTCATCGACGAATATGCTGAAAATAAAAATCTTGCCGATTACTTTTGAAAGAGTAACCGACGAATGTGCTGAAAATAAATAATGCCGATTACTATTGAAATAGTAACCGACAAATGTGCTGAAAATAAAAGTCTTGCCCATTACTTTTGAAATAGTAACCGACGAATATGTGCTGAAAATAAATCTTGCCGATTACTTTTGAAATAGTAACCGACGAATGTGCTGAAAATAAATCATGCCGATTACTTTTGAAATAGTAAGCGACGAATATGTGCTGAAAATAAATCTTGCCGATTACTTTTGAAATAGTAACCGACGAATGTGTTGAAAATAAATCATGCCGATTACTTTTGAAATAGTAAGCGACGAATATGTTGAAAATAAAAATCTTACCGATTTCTTTTGAAATAGTAACCAACGAATATGCTGAATATAAAGTCTTGCCGATTACTTTTGAAATAGTAACCGACGAATATGTTGAAAATAAAAATCTTACCGATTACTTTTAAAAAAGTAACCAATGAATGTGCTAAAAATAAAGTCTTGCCGATTACTTTTGAAATAGTAACCGACGAATATGTTGAAAATAAAAATCTTGCCGAATACTTTTGAAATAGTAACCGACGAATGTGCTGAAAATAAAAATCTTGCCGATTACCTTTGAAATAGTAACCGATGAGCATGCTGAAAATAAAAATCTTGCCTATTACTTTTGAAATAGTAACCGACGAATGTGCAGAAAATAGATCATGCCCATTACTTTTGAAATAGTAACCGACGAATGTGTTGAAAATAAATCATGTCGATTACCTTTGAAATAGTAACCGACGAATATGCTGAAAATAAATAATGCCGATTACTTTTGAAATAGTAACCGACGAATGTGCTGAAAATAAATAATGCCGATTACTATTGAAATAGTAACCGACAAATGTGCTGAAAATAAAAATCTTGCCGATTACTTTTGAAATAGTAACCAACGAATGTGCTGAAAATAAATCATGCCGATTACTTTGGAAATAGTAAGTGACGAATATGTTGAAAATAAAAATCTTACCGATTACTTTTGAAATAGTAATCAACGAATATGCTGAAAATAAAGTCTTGCCGATTACTTTTGAAATAGTAACCGACGAATGTGCTGAAAATAAATCATGCCGATTACTTTTGAAATAGTAAGCGACGAATATGTGCTGAAAATAAATCTTGCCGATTACTTTTGAAATAGTAACCGACGAATGTGTTGAAAATAAATCATGCCGATTACTTTTGAAATAGTAAGCGACGAATATGTTGGAAATAAAAATCTTACCGATTACTTTTGAAATAGTAACCAACGAATATGCTGAATATAAAGTCTTGCCGATTACTTTTGAAATAGTAACCGACGAATATGTTGAAAATAAAAATCTTACCGATTACTTTTAAAAAAGTAACCAATGAATGTGCTAAAAATAAAGTCTTGCCGATTACTTTTGAAATAGTAACCGACGAATATGTTGAAAATAAAAATCTTGCCGAATACTTTTGAAATAGTAACCGACGAATGTGCTGAAAATAAAAATCTTGCCGATTACCTTTGAAATAGTAACCGATGAACATGCTGAAAATAAAAATCTTGCCTATTACTTATGAAATAGTAACCGACGAATGTGCAGAAAATAGATCATGCCCATTACTTTTGAAATAGTAACCGACGAATGTGTTGAAAATAAATCATGTCGATTACCTTTGAAATAGTAACCGACGAATATGCTGAAAATAAATCATGCCGATTACTTTTGAAATAGTCATCGACGAATATGCTGAAAATAAAAATCTTGCCGATAACTTTTGAAATAGTAACCGACGAATATGTGCTGAAAATAAATCTTGCCGATTACTTTTGAAATAGTAGCTGACGAATGTGCTGAAAATAAATCATGCCGATTAATTTTGAAATAGTAAGCGACGAATATGTTGAAAATAAAAATCTTAACGATTACTTTTGAAATAGTAACCAACGAATATGCTGAATATAAAGTCTTGCCGATTACTTTTGAAATAGTAACCGACGAATATGTTGAAAATAAAAATCTTGTCGATTACTTTTAAAATAGTAACCGACAAATATGCTGAAAATAAAAATCTTGCCGATTACTTTTGAAATAGTCACCGACCAATATGCTGAAAATAAAAATCTTGCCGATTACTTTTGAAATAGTAACCGACGAATGTGCAGAAAATAGATCATGCCGATTACTTTTGAAATAGTAACCGACGAATGTGTTGAAAATAAATCATGTCGATTGCCTTTGAAATAGTAACCGACGAATCTGCTGAAAATAAATCATGTCGATTACTTTTGAAATAGTCACCGGCGAATATGCTGAAAATAAAAATCTTGCCAATTACTTTTGAAATAGTAACCGACGAATGTGCTGAAAATAAAAATCTTGTCGATTACTTTTAAAATAGTAACCGACAAATATGCTGAAAATAAAAATCTTGCCGATTACTTTTGAAATAGTAACCGACGAATATGTTGAAAATAAAAATCTTGTCGATTACTTTTAAAATAGTAACCGACAAATATGCTGAAAATAAAAATCTTGCCGATTACTTTTGAAAAAGTAACCGACAAATATGCTGAAAATAAAAATCTTGCCGATTACTTTTGAAATAGTCACCGACCAATATGCTGAAAATAAAAATCTTGCCGATTACTTTTGAAATAGTAACCGACGAATGTGCTGAAAATAAATAATGCCGATTACTATTGAAATAGTAACCGACAAATGTGCTGAAAATAAAAGTCTTGCCCATTACTTTTGAAATAGTAACCGACGAATATGTGCTGAAAATAAATCTTGCCGATTACTTTTGAAATAGTAACCGACGAATGTGCTGAAAATAAATCATGCCGATTACTTTTGAAATAGTAAGCGACGAATATGTGCTGAAAATAAATCTTGCCGATTACTTTTGAAATAGTAACCGACGAATGTGTTGAAAATAAATCATGCCGATTACTTTTGAAATAGTAAGCGACGAATATGTTGAAAATAAAAATCTTACCGATTACTTTTGAAATAGTAACCAACGAATATGCTGAATATAAAGTCTTGCCGATTACTTTTGAAATAGTAATCGACGAATATGTTGAAAATAAAAATCTTACTGATTACTTTTAAAAAAGTAACCAATGAATGTGCTAAAAATAAAGTCTTGCCGATTACTTTTGAAATAGTAACCGACGAATATGTTGAAAATAAAAATCTTGCCGAATACTTTTGAAATAGTAACGGACGAATGTGCTGAAAATAAAAATCTTGCCGATTACCTTTGAAATAGTAACCGATGAACATGCTGAAAATAAAAATCTTGCCTATTACTTTTGAAATAGTAACCGACGAATGTGCAGAAAATAGATCATGCCCATTACTTTTGAAATAGTAAGCGACGAATGTGTTGAAAATAAATCATGTCGATTACCTTTGAAATAGTAACCGACGAATATGCTGAAAATAAATCATGCCGATTACTTTTGAAATAGTCATCGACGAATATGCTGAAAATAAAAATCTTGCCGATTACTTTTGAAATAGTAACCAACGAATGTGCTGAAAATAAATCATGCCGATTACTTTGGAAATAGTAAGTGACGAATATGTTGAAAATAAAAATCTTACCAATTACTTTTGAAATAGTAACCAACGAATGTGCTGAAAATAAAGTCTTGCCGATAACTTTTGAAATAGTAACCGACGAATATGTGCTGAAAATAAATCTTGCCGATTACTTTTGAAATAGTAACCGACGAATGTGCTGAAAATAAATCATGCCGATTACTTTTGAAATAATAAGCGACGAATATGTTGAAAATAAAAATCTTACCGATTACTTTTGAAATAGTAATCAACGAATATGCTGAAAATAAAGTCTTGCCGATTACTTTTGAAATAGTAAGCGACGAATGTGCTGAAAATAAATCATGCCGATTACTTTTGAAATAGTAAGCGACGAATATGTGCTGCAAATAAATCTTGCCGATTACTTTTGAAATAGTAACCGACGAATGTGTTGAAAATAAATCATGCCGATTACTTTTGAAATAGTAAGCGACGAATATGTTGAAAATAAAAATCTTACCGATTACTTTTGAAATAGTAACCAACGAATATGCTGAATATAAAGTCTTGCCGATTACTTTTGAAATAGTAACCGACGAATATGTTGAAAATAAAAATCTTACCGATTACTTTTAAAAAAGTAACCAATGAATGTGCTAAAAATAAAGTCTTGCCGATTACTTTTGAAATAGTAACCGACGAATATGTTGAAAATAAAAATCTTGCCGAATACTTTTGAAATAGTAACCGACGAATGTGCTGAAAATAAAAATCTTGCCGATTACCTTTGAAATAGTAAGCGATGAACATGCTGAAAATAAAAATCTTGCCTATTACTTTTGAAATAGTAACCGACGAATGTGCAGAAAATAGATCATGCCCATTACTTTTGAAATAGTAACCGACGAATGTGTTGAAAATAAATCATGTCGATTACCTTTGAAATAGTAACCGACGAATATGCTGAAAATAAATCATGCCGATTACTTTTGAAATAGTCATCGACGAATATGCTGAAAATAAAAATCTTGCCGATTACTTTTGAAATAGTAACCAACGAATGTGCTGAAAATAAATCATGCCGATTACTTTGGAAATAGTAAGTGACGAATATGTTGAAAATAAAAATCTTACCAATTACTTTTGAAATAGTAACCAACGAATGTGCTGAAAATAAAGTCTTGCCGATAACTTTTGAAATAGTAACCGACGAATATGTGCTGAAAATAAATCTTGCCGATTACTTTTGAAATAGTAACCGACGAATGTGCTGAAAATAAATCATGCCGATTACTTTTGAAATAATAAGCGACGAATATGTTGAAAATAAAAATCTTACCGATTACTTTTGAAATAGTAATCAACGAATATGCTGAAAATAAAGTCTTGCCGATTACTTTTGAAATAGTAACCGACGAATATGTTGAAAATAAAAATCTTGTAGATTACTTTTAAAATAGTAACTGACAAATATGCTGAAAATAAAAATATTGCCGATTACTTTTGAAAAAGTAACCGACAAATATGCTGAAAATAAAAATCTTGCCGATTACTTTTGAAAAAGTAACCGACAAATACGCTGAAAATAAAAATCTTGCCGATTACTTTTGAAATAGTCACCGACCAATATGCTGAAAATAAAAATCTTGCCGATTACTTTTGAAATAGTAACCGACGAATGTGCTGAAAAAAAATCATGCCGATTACTATTGAAATAGTAACCGACAAATGTGCTGAAAATAAAAGTCTTGCCCATTACATTTGAAATAGTAACCGACGAATATGTGCTGAAAATAAATCTTGCCGATTACTTTTGAAATAGTAACCGACGAATGTGCTGAAAATAAATCATGCCGATTACTTTTGAAATAGTCACCGACGAATATGCTGAAAATAAAAATCTTGCCGATTACTTTTGAAATAGTAACCGACGAATGTGCTGAAAATAAATCATGCTGATTACTTTTGAAATAGTAAGCGAGAAATATGTTGGAAATAAAAATCTTACCGATTACTTTTAAAAAAGTAACCAATGAATGTGCTGAAAATAAAGTCTTGCCGATTACTTTTGAAATAGTAACCAACGAATATGTTGAAAATAAAAATCTTACCAATTACTCTTGAAATAGTAACCAACGAATATGCTGAATATAAAGTCTTGCCGATTACTTTTGAAATAGTAACCGACGAATATGTTGAAAATAAAAATCTTGTCGATTACTTTTAAAATAGTAACCGACAAATATGCTGAAAATAAAAATCTTGCCGATTACTTTTGAAAAAGTAACCGACAAATATGCTGAAAATAAAAATCTTGCCAATTACCTTTGAAATAGTAACCGGTGAACATGCTGAAAATAAAAATCTTGCCGATTACTTTTGAAATAGTAACCGACGAATGTGCAGAAAATAGATCATGCCGATTACTTTTGAAATAGTAACCGACGAATGTGTTGAAAATAAATCATGTCGATTACCTTTGAAATAGTAACCGACGAATCTGCTAAAAATAAATCATGCCGATTACTTTTGAAATATTCACCGACGAATATGCTGAAAATAAAAATCTTGCCAATTACTTTTGAAATAGTAACCGACGAATGTGCTGAAAATAAATCATGCCGATTACTTTGGAAATAGTAAGTGACGAATATGTTGAAAATAAAAATCTTACCGATTACTTTTGAAATAGTAACCAACGAATGTGTTGAAAATAAAGTCTTGCCGATAACTTTTGAAATAGTAACCGACGAATATGTGCTGAAAATAAATCTTGCCGATTACTTTTGAAATAGTAACTGACGAATGTGCTGAAAATAAATCATGCCGATTACTTTTGAAATAGTAAGCGACGAATATGTTGAAAATAAAAATCTTACCGATTACTTTTGAAATAGTAACCAACGAATATGCTGAATATAATGTCTTGCCGATTACATTTGAAATAGTAACCGACGAATATGTTGAAAATAAAAATCTTGTCGATTACTTTTAAAATAGTAACCGACAAATATGCTGAAAATAAAAATCTTGTCGATTACTTTTGAAAAAGTAACCGACAAATATGCTGAAAATAAAAATCTTGCCGATTACTTTTGAAATAGTCACCGACCAATATGCTGAAAATAAAAATCTTGCCGATTACTTTTGAAATAGTAACCGACGAATGTGCTGAAAATAAATAATGCCGATTACTATTGAAATAGTAACCGACAAATGTGCTGAAAATAAAAGTCTTGCCCATTACTTTTGAAATAGTAACCGACGAATATGTGCTGAAAATAAATCTTGCCGATTACTTTTGAAATAGTAACCGACGAATGTGCTGAAAATAAATCATGCCGATTACTTTTGAAATAGTAAGCGACGAATATGTGCTGAAAATAAATCTTGCCGATTACTTTTGAAATAGTAACCGACGAATGTGTTGAAAATAAATCATGCCCATTACTTTTGAAATAGTAAGCGACGAATATGGTGAAAATAAAAATCTTACCAATTACTCTTGAAATAGTAACCAACGAATATGCTGAATATAAAGTCTTGCCGATTACTTTTGAAATAGTAACCGACGAATATGTTGAAAATAAAAATCTTGTCGATTACTTTTAAAATAGTAACCGACAAATATGCTGAAAATAAAAATCTTGCCGATTACTTTTGAAAAAGTAACCGACAAATATGCTGAAAATAAAAATCTTGCCGATTACTTTTGAAATAGTCACCGACCAATATGCTGAAAATAAAAATCTTGCCGATTACTTTTGAAATAGTAACCGACGAATGTGCTGAAAATAAATAATGCCGATTACTATTGAAATTCTAACCGACAAATGTGCTGAAAATAAAAGTCTTACCCATTACTTTTGAAATAGTAACCGACGAATATGTGCTGAAAATAAATCTTGCCGATTACTTTTGAAATAGTAACCGACGAATGTGCTGAAAATAAATCATGCCGAATACTTTTGAAATAGTAAGCGACGAATATGTTGAAAATAAAAATCTTGTCTATTACTTTTAAAATAGTAACCGACAAATATGCTAAAAATAAAAATCTTGCCAATTACTTTTAAAATAGGAACCGACGAATATGTTGAAAATAAAAATCTTGTTGATTACTTTTAAAATAGTAACCGACAAATATGCTAAAAATAAAAATCTTGCCGATTACTTTTGAAATAGTCACCGACGAATGTGCTGAAAATAAATCATGCCGATTACTTTTGAAATAGTCACCGACGAATATGCTGAAAATAAAAATCTTGCCGATTACTTTTGAAATAGTAACAGACGAATGTGCTGAAAATAAATCATGCCGATTACTATTGAAATAGTAATCGACAAATGTGCTGAAAATAAAAGTCTTGCCCATTACTTTTGAAATAGTAACCAACGAATATGTTGAAAATAAAAATCTTGCCGAATACTTTTGAAATAGTAACTGACGAATGTGCTGAAAATAAAAATTTTGCCGATTGCCTTTGAAATATTAACCGATGAACATGCTGAAAATAAAAATCTTGCCGATTACTTTTGAAATAGTAACCGACGATTGTGCAGAAAATAGATCATGCCGATTACTTTTGAAATAGTAACCGACGAATGTGTTGAAAATAAATCATGTCGATTACCTTTGAAATAGTAACCGACGAATATGCTGAAAATAAATCATGCCGATTACTTTAGAAATAGTCACCGGCGAATATGCTGAAAATAAAAATCTTGCAGATTACTTTTGAAATAGTAACCGACGAATGTGCTGAAAATAAATCATGCCGATTACTTTGGAAATAGTAAGTGACGAATATGTTGAAAATAAAAATCTTACCGATTACTTTTGAAATAGTAACCAACGAATGTGCTGAAAATAAAGTCTTGCCGATAACTTTTGAAATAGTAACCGACGAATATGTGCTGAAAATAAATCTTGCCGATTACTTTTGAAATAGTAACTGACGAATGTGCTGAAAATAAATCATGCCGATTACTTTTGAAATAGTAAGCGACGAATATGTTGAAAATAAAAATCTTACCGATTACTTTTGAAATAGTAACCAACGAATATGCTGAATATAATGTCTTGCCGATTACTTTTGAAATAGTAACCGACGAATGTGCTGAAAATAAAAATCTTGCCAATTACCTTTGAAATAGTAACCGGTGAACATGCTGAAAATAAAAATCTTGCCGATTACTTTTGAAATAGTAACCGACGAATGTGCAGAAAATAGATCATGCCGATTACTTTTGAAATAGTAACCGACGAATGTGTTGAAAATAAATCATGTCGATTACCTTTGAAATAGTAACCGACGAATCTGCTGAAAATAAATCATGCCGATTACTTTTGAAATAGTCACCGACGAATATGCTGAAAATAAAAATCTTGCCAATTACTTTTGAAATAGTAACCGACGAATGTGCTGAAAATAAATCATGCCGATTACTTTGGAAATAGTAAGTGACGAATATGTTGAAAATAAAAATCTTACTGATTACTTTTGAAATAGTAACCAACGAATGTGCTGAAAATAAAGTCTTGCCGATAACTTTTGAAATAGTAACCGACGAATATGTGCTGAAAATAAATCTTGCCGATTACTTTTGAAATAGTAACTGACGAATGTGCTGAAAATAAATCATGCCGATTACTTTTGAAATAGTAAGCGACGAATATGTTGAAAATAAAAATCTTACCGATTACTTTTGAAATAGTAACCAACGAATATGCTGAATATAATGTCTTGCCGATTACATTTGAAATAGTAACCGACGAATATGTTGAAAATAAAAATCTTGTCGATTACTTTTAAAATAGTAACCGACAAATATGCTGAAAATAAAAATCTTGCCGATTACTTTTGAAAAAGTAACCGACAAATATGCTGAAAATAAAAATCTTGCCGATTACTTTTGAAATAGTCACCGACCAATATGCTGAAAATAAAAATCTTGCCGATTACTTTTGAAATAGTAACCGACGAATGTGCTGAAAATAAATAATGCCGATTACTATTGAAATAGTAACCGACAAATGTGCTGAAAATAAAAGTCTTGCCCATTACTTTTGAAATAGTAACCGACGAATATGTGCTGAAAATAAATCTTGCCGATTACTTTTGAAATAGTAACCGACGAATGTGCTGAAAATAAATCATGCCGATTACTTTTGAAATAGTAAGCGACGAATATGTGCTGAAAATAAATCTTGCCGATTACTTTTGAAATAGTAACCGACGAATGTGTTGAAAATAAATCATGCCCATTACTTTTGAAATAGTAAGCGACGAATATGGTGAAAATAAAAATCTTACCAATTACTCTTGAAATAGTAACCAACGAATATGCTGAATATAAAGTCTTGCCGATTACTTTTGAAATAGTAACCGACGAATATGTTGAAAATAAAAATCTTGTCGATTACTTTTAAAATAGTAACCGACAAATATGCTGAAAATAAAAATCTTGCCGATTACTTTTGAAAAAGTAACCGACAAATATGCTGAAAATAAAAATCTTGCCGATTACTTTTGAAATAGTCACCGACCAATATGCTGAAAATAAAAATCTTGCCGATTACTTTTGAAATAGTAACCGACGAATGTGCTGAAAATAAATAATGCCGATTACTATTGAAATTCTAACCGACAAATGTGCTGAAAATAAAAGTCTTACCCATTACTTTTGAAATAGTAACCGACGAATATGTGCTGAAAATAAATCTTGCCGATTACTTTTGAAATAGTAACCGACGAATGTGCTGAAAATAAATCATGCCGATTACTTTGGAAATAGTAAGTGACGAATATGTTGAAAATAAAAATCTTACTGATTACTTTTGAAATAGTAACCAACGAATGTGCTGAAAATAAAGTCTTGCCGATAACTTTTGAAATAGTAACCGACGAATATGTGCTGAAAATAAATCTTGCCGATTACTTTTGAAATAGTAACTGACGAATGTGCTGAAAATAAATCATGCCGATTACTTTTGAAATAGTAAGCGACGAATATGTTGAAAATAAAAATCTTACCGATTACTTTTGAAATAGTAACCAACGAATATGCTGAATATAATGTCTTGCCGATTACATTTGAAATAGTAACCGACGAATATGTTGAAAATAAAAATCTTGTCGATTACTTTTAAAATAGTAACCGACAAATATGCTGAAAATAAAAATCTTGCCGATTACTTTTGAAAAAGTAACCGACAAATATGCTGAAAATAAAAATCTTGCCGATTACTTTTGAAATAGTCACCGACCAATATGCTGAAAATAAAAATCTTGCCGATTACTTTTGAAATAGTAACCGACGAATG